>JAVJGJ010000047.1:60851302-60889685 GCA_035590215.1 Microhierax caerulescens | reverse complement strand
CTTTCTCTTCCCTCGTGATCCTAGTTTAGCAAAGCTACACCTTGCGCTAAGCATTGTTCATAGTACACTAAGGAGCTTTTTGCTACAGAATGTGAATAATAAAACCCTAGAACACATTATTATTTTCCTTGCAAAAAGGTCCTTGAAAGCTAACTGCATCTACAGAGGAAGAAGGCATATATCAGCAGAACTTCCCAGCAATCAGCCAGCCAGGGTAGTCTCAGACCCAAAAAGATACGGTCAGTCTCCTGATTTTTGATAGATCAACTTGCTTTAACATGTCGCTTTATTCAGGATGGTCAAGATGGTGAAAGGAACATTATCAGTTCCCTCATAGCTTTTGTCTTATGAATGATTTTGTTCAATATCTACTGCTTGAAAGGAGGAAGGCCCAAACACTAGGGAAAACACCCAGATAAATAGGGGAAGGTATTTCCACCATCTAACTTCAAGTGGACATGCAAGTCAAGTTACAAATCCTTCCTAATTTGGTTGCATGTCTACAGGGCTAAAAACTCTTTTTAGAAACATAACTGCTTGCAAGCGTCACATTATTGCCTGCAATAACAGAAAAATAAGGTAGACAGAAATCCCCCACTACCTGTGAGCCAAGCCAACAAGCAGACCAACATTTCCAAAACTGGTCCTTTTGTTTAAATCCTCAGAGGTAAGTATAGGCATGCAAGAACCTGGTGCTTTATGAAGCCTATAAAGTTGCCTAGGAGAGAGAGTAGATGACAGATGAAAATTCCAAGTTCCTGCTTTTGCCACTAATTCTGGATCATCTCAAAAGCTTCTTGCAAGTTTTCACATCTTCAAAATTACATGTGTCCAAAGCCAATAATTTAGAAGGATTTTGTTATTGATTGATTCAACATAGGTTTTGAATCAATCCCTTCTTATTTGGATCTAATTAATGTAACCTTATTAGAGCATGGTCTCATTTATTTCACTATTAGCTAACAAGGTTTCCAGGTCTATTTGCAGTATTCGAAGTACCATGTTTAATAGGAATCTGTGTTAACTGTCAGGCCAGGGTACAATTTATGCTTATAAATCAGATAACCTAAGTTTCAATCCAATTCCCATTTTGTATTGTACTCCTTCAGAATGAGTTAAATTTCATTACTTTTCAGTAATCAGAAAAAAAATTGAAATTAAAAGAAACTACATTTCTGCACTTATTCCTCTTATAGGGGGTATGGCTTTGAGCAGAATGAATATTTGCTTTTCATCACTGACTATTCCCATTGCTTGGATATCACTAAATTAGACTCCAAGGGCAGGAATAGAATCTGCAAGGTTTCCTTTAGAAATAACACTGTGTTCTTGAACAAGTTAATAAAGCACGCTGCAGTTAAACTGTGGGAAGTGGGAAGTGAACACTAAGATTTATTTCTGATGTTTACCAGAACCAAGCTGGTTTACCTCTCTTTGGTGGCCTGACGTGGTACGTGACATCATTAATGATCAGTTTGAAGTCATCCAGCAGAAGCAAATCTATGCCTGTAGAAGAGGCAACACGTGTGCCATCTGTAAGGCAAACAGATGAATTATTAAAGAGTAGAAACCGAACTGTACCAAAATATGCTGTGGCTAAGTTGCAATGCCATCCCAAATCCAGTCACTGGATTTCTATGTCTTCCCACAGACGATACTCTTTGTCAAGACGCATATATATACTGGGAGACCTTACCTGGCAAATACTAGCTGAGCTGCATATGCAGCTGCTTTTCTACATCTTTGGTATTTCGAGCCATCTTAAAAAAAGCAGTTCCCTTCATCCCACACACTGTGAATATTTTAATGTTTTGCAATACAATCCACTTAAGTGACCTTCATCTTTCCCCACTGGCATTAGAAATTATTTCAGTCTCTGGTATTGGATAGTTTTGATACCACTAACATAGCAACACCTTCCTCCCAGGCCAAGACCTTTAAGGAAATAACTGCTTTGATGGCACTGTCATAAAGACACCTTAACAATGTTTCAGAGCTTTGGTGGCTATCAGACACAGTAATTGAACAAAACAGTAAAATAAGACAAAGTGAAACATGACTGAGTCATCATAGCTTCGCAAGGTATGATTTCCCTTGTACCACCTCTCACCCAGTTCCTTACAAACAGATTAGAACATCTACACAGGTTGTATAGCTAAATAGTAGGAAACTCATCGCAAACTCCTCCATTAGGACTGACGTCTATAAACTAAGCATTAGAGAAGTTTTCCTCCTTCAATCTACAGTCAGATTTCCTTTGCAGACCTGATTACACAGGGAGAGCTAACAGCATTCTTCCTCTAGGAGTGGCATTCCTACCTTATACTTTTTCAGGAGCATCAAATAACTCACACCATGGCAAACTTTCACTTAGAAAGAAAAAGGCCAGACAAAAATAGGTGGCAAGTAAATCAGTTAGCTTATAAAAAACAGTACCTGCTGAATAGATTGCAACCCGATCAATTCCTCGGTCTTCTGCTTGCAGCTGTTGTAAGAACACACCAACAGAGTCTGAGATAGGTTTGAGTGTGAACTGGCAGCGTTCACGCCGGGATGGAAGATTCACAGAAATCACAGGTAACCCGTTTTGGTAAACCACTGTCACTTCTACAAAGACAACAAAAAAGTAGGTTTACCGTGAAAAAATAGCAGATCTTCTCACATTAGTTCTATATTTATCCCTCACAGAAAGACAGTTATGAGCTGAACATAAGACAGACTAAATTTATGGTTCATCTTTTATCAAAAGATGTACCTATCAAAGGAAAACTGAGGGATGTCAGAGGTTTTCAGTAACATTGACTTGGCAGCATGTGTTAAAACTCTGTGTTTTGTGGAAAAGAAAAAGACACTTACTCTAAACACAATCATGTTTACACCAAAGGCAACATGGTATCTAAAAGCCACAACTTGGTATCACATTATGATTTGGTTAGTTCTTGAGAATCGAAGTATTTTGAACTACGGAAGACAAAACAGCATGCAATTTATCAGGATTCACAGCCCAGAAGACAAAGGCAAACTGTGGATATTAACAAACATCAAGGAAGGACCTACTTCAAACCTTTTTGTTATTGTTTAGTTCTGCCTTCCTTCTTTGCCCCAAGGCAACAAATATTTAAGAGAACAGTCAGGAGTATGAAGTTGTAGGAACAGCACGCAAGAGTTTAAGCTTCAAGGTCATTTCATCTAAAATCCATGGGATCAATACACTTTGTACTTCAGAAGACAGGCATTACTTAGAGGGGTAGGTAAAACAGCATCTTCCATTTCTGTCAGGAGTTTTTTCAAGAGCACTCTGAAAGATTTCAGTGCCCCTTTCTAAAATTTATGGTAGTGACCTGTAGGAACTCTAAGCCAGTTATTATTTTACTGCCAGAAAGACAGCCTGTGTGCTCTGGGATATCCATACATAGAAAAGAGAAGTTAAAAGTTTGTGTGCCCTCTACTGAGTCACAAACAGTCAAAATTTTCCCCAAGTGTAGTAGCTGCCAAAACATAGCAGCACACCTAGAAATGATTCACTTTGGATTACTACTTATTTTTCTTATGTAAGAATTTAAGGTCATCTTTATTGCACAGAGCATTTGCCATGTCTCAAGCACTGTGCAGTCACACCCACCCACACTGCATCTGGTTTAATATTGCCACCTGTTGTAGCTTTGGCCAACTACATGAACCACACCATCTACTTATTTAAGTTTAACTCACGTGTTGACATACTAAGTCAATTTAAGCAGCTAGCATCAAAATTAGTTGGTCAAAGAAGTCAATGCAAGTAGAAACAGGCAAACACTGTCATTTTAACTACCAAAGGGAACTATTTCTAAGCATGCCACCACTCAGGAAGTTTTGCCACCAGTGGCCTTTATATCTCCCCTTTCAGTGATTTGCTGCTAGATTATGAACTTGTTTATTGCAGGTTCATTTACATATTAGGACAAGTCTTGGGGCAGCATGCCTTCCCAAAAAGGGAGGCTGACGTATGTTGAGAAAGGATGCATGAAGTACACTTTTACAAAGCCAGAAGAGTTCTCTCAAGCTTTTGAGTTTGTTACATGCCTTCATGAATTGAATCACACATACAAAGGCTTTCCCCGTCCTCCAGGAGATTACTATCCAGTGCTGACAAAGAGGTCCTCGGGTCATCTTGAAGACTAGGTGAAAGTGACCAAGTATGGATGTCTAAAATGACTAAAGCATCCTAAGAGGCTCCAGTATTTGGAAGCCCATAAATGCCTATTCTCAGGACACAAACACCTGACAGGATTTTAGTAGCTTTAGTGTTTCAAAGCTTAAAACTGAGACAGATATTTATTGAAAAAAATAAACTGCCATTTCATTTGGACAGTTAAGATAGAATTTCAAGCTCCTTATCAGCAACTGTTATGACACCAGATATCAGATTTTTGCATTTTTTCACTAAAGTATCTGAGCAAGAGACTGGTAAGAAATAGATAAGCATTAGCTACACTTATGGCAGCAGACTCAGAAGGAGCGATCAACACATTTAGAAGCTTAAAATAGCCACTTAAGTATTTATTTCATTGGTTCTGTGAGCAGCATAATACAGCATTAACTTATGTACTGCTTACATAACCACAAGACACAAAAAACAGTCTTTCTTTAAAATATTACCTTGACCATACAGGCAGCGAGCCAGTTTATTGCAGAGCAGAAGAGATATGTCTGCACCAACACTTTTACTTGTAGCCCCACTGGTACAACACTGGGAGCTTCAACTAGGAGCTGAAGCTCTGTGACTGCCAGCTCTGAAGTCAAGTGTCTACCAGCGCTGCCATATTTTAACCCTCCACAGACCAAACTGAGACCACAGTGATAAACGCAATAGCTCAGACTGCACCAAGAGTCAGCAGCAGCTGCAGCACACACAAAACCTTTCTCAAAGATTTCCAGCTTAGGTGAAGTGTTAAAGACCAAGTTATTTCCCTTCAGAAGACTGACTCAGTAAGTCTAGAATTACAGCTAGTTTATGTTTTCTTTATAAAAAGCTTATAAAAGTCATTTTCTAGCCTAATTCACCAGCAGGGAAAGACCATAACTCCAGTTTGATCCTCTCATCACCTCCCACACAAGTAATTTCTCGTCAGACTTTTTACTGCATTGGAGAGGGAAGAACTCCGAGGCAAATAACAAAGAAGAAAAAATCCTAAGGGTGTGTCAATAATACAAACCTACCAGACAGCTCCGATAAAAGTTACTAACAAGACACTGCGATATGGCTGTCTGCCTCACTCTCATCTGCTCTGGCAGCCCTGTGGATTGCCTACATGAGGGCAACTACAAGTTACTAAGTGGACAAAGCATTTTGACATTCCACTAATTATAGAGCTAATATTTCAGCTAATCTTCACTAATTTTAAGCCAGTACTTAAATACACGAGACAAGTAAAAGAAAGTTACTGCATACAAGTGTATTTAATTTAATTTTACAGACATCTACAACCAGCCCAGGGATACTGCTAAATAAGACCAGAGAGCATTTAAAAGCTTTACATACTGTATTAAGTGTGAAGTTGCTTTAAGGTATGAATTCCACCCAAGCACCACTGAGTTTTGACTCAACCGTAGGTGCATCAGTAACAGATTATTAGCATTTCAGAATATCTCTGTTCTTGCATAGGAATAACTTAAGCAATACCTTAGGCCTAAACAAAGTACAATTTTTAAAAAAAGATGTGGCCAAAGAATTCAGTGTTGAAAATTTACTTCTGGTAAAGGTGAAGTCATAGCAAAAAATAAGAGAAACATTCAAGCACAATATCAGGAGTAGTAAAACAAAATCAGGCAAGCAGCTACAAACTTATGTTATCCTCACAACCTTATGGGTGTCCTCTACACTTCTACCTATTTAAGCTTCAGGCTTTATTTTGAGTTCTCCACAGCAGTCATGTTCTTTGTGTTTGCACACTCAGTATCCTGGCAGGGAAAGCAACTGTGCTGGAAGCATTTATTTTATTAGCTTTCAGGCTTTATTAACAAGCCCTAATGGGGACAGGATCTACTAACCACTTGTGTCAGTCAGTGTAAGTGCTCTAGTCTTTGCGCACAGCATGCAGATGTTAAGCAGGCAGGGATCTCAAAGCTGCTTGCCTCCTCTTTGCAGTTAAAAGTTCCACCAGTGCATTCTTTTGCTTTATTTTATAACAGCATTATCAAAAAAGTTTAATGTCTGAACTACCCCAGAATTTAAACAAAGGAACAAAATTGCCTTGGCTTCACAACTTATTTGTTGCAGCAACAGCGCTTTCAACCGTTTGAGCAAGTAGCTGGTATGAATTTTGTTTTCATAACAAAAGTGCAGTTAACAGGGCAGACAGCTCCCTGAACAGTAAGCACCACACAGACCTCATGGCTACATCAAGAAAAAGTCTGACAAAAAAATTGGACAGTTGCACACGATTACATCTTCCTTTATAAAGCCTGTCCAGTTTCATAAGGGCAGTTATTAGAGAAGTTGACCATTTCCATAATTCTTCTTGACTATCTTTGTTCTCTATCACTTCCTTAGTTCAAAACGAGATTACCTCCTAGCCAAAAAAAGCCTCAATTAGAAAAGGGGTCAGGGAACACAATTTAAGTTAGCAAAGTGAAAAGCGAACCACGAGTTTCTCTGTGTCAATACTCACCATCAGAGGGCACTACTGTACTGCAATAGACCACTCTCACACTCTGCCAAGGAGAAAGCCTCTGATGCACCTAGAAAATACAAGAACAGCAAAAAGGACAAATGTTGAGTACCGCTCGTCTGGCAGAATCACACCCCAATGCCACCTCCTGACCCCCCTTCCTGCCATCACCTACCCCGACGCCTGTGGCCAGGCATTTCCTCCCATCTGCCGCAGGGGTGACGGCAAACCAGGAGCGCCTGTCAAGAACAGCCCCTGCTCCTACCATCTGTCACTCAGTAGGGCTTCCCCCCTCAGCCAAGTTCACCTCTACACACCTCACTCCCAAGGCACAGAGTTCTAAGTCAGACAGTATAACAGCACAGCTGCGATCTTTTTTTCCCCATTAATGTAAAATGTATTGTTAAAGCCGCAGTGAGTTCATCAGTTTTAAGAAATTGGATTTCTATTTTCCATGTCTGTGTGGAAATCACATGAAAGCATCAGTCTTCAAAGGTTAAAAAAAAAGTTTTAGCATAATGATGGGGGAGGGTTAGGGAGTTGCAGATTAAGAGGTTCTCTTAGGTTGTTTTCTGTGCTGACATATATTTTCTTCTCATCCTTACAGAAGGCAGCCAAACTCTAAGCTACAAGTAGTAAACGTGCCTGTTCACAGAAGAACAAATTGTTCAAGATAAAAACAAAAATTGTGATACGGAGCTATAAATAAAAGCCCAATTAAAAAAGCACACATGAATGGTTTGTATGTTCTACAGTTTTGGCAAGGGACTAATTTGTTCATGAAAATCTAAAATCAGACTGATTTAAAGTCTGCCTTCTATGACTAGGTTGTACTAGTCACATACTAATCCTCCCCCAACAGTGAAATTACAATTCCAGCATAAAAGAGCCCAATTTTAAAAAATAATACAGTGCAACACTAGGTCTCATCTATTTATGGTACTATAGATTTCAGTGACTAGCACTCAGATTCTTCAGCAGTTGCAGTCCAATATGGGCATTCCTATGGTCCAAGATGTTTGTCTTTTGTTGATTTCTAAAAGAGAGCTGCCAAACCTGAACTTCTATAAAGGTATCTCACAGGTAGGGCTTTTTTTTAAAGCAAATTTCAATGGAAGTTTGCAAACAAAACCCAGGCTGTTGTTTCATTGCCAAATTGTCCAGACATCTATATTTTGTGAAGTTGCCTTCAATAATCTCCTTAAAATAGCTTTATCTGCTACTTCACTTTTCTTCCAAAGCCTGCTATGCAAATCTAGGATAATTTCAACTGCAGTAGTCTGTTTTGAAAGCAGGACCTATGGCCCAGGTGGTCAATGAATTTGCAGTTCTGGAAATTCACTCTCCTTTGTGCTGTATTTACACTCCTTTTTACTCAGTCTTGACAATGAAATTCAGTCAAGTCACTTCCAGTTTTCCTCCTTGCAACTGCATTTTCAGCTTCCCACAGTCAAGTCAAAGGCAACTAACAGGAAAAGAGAACTGGGTGTTAAACAGCTGTAACTGAAGTTAAGTGGGAAGCTGCATGTTTTGGCAAAAGAAATGTTACACACACACCCCAATATGTGTTGGGAACCAAAAGGCAAATTTACCTTTTTACATTTGAAAAATAATAAGTCATCTGGACTTACAAACACCCCTATGCGCTACTGCTGAGCAACCAGGAACCCGCTCCACCTGAAGAGATTTAAAACTCAAAACCACCCAAGACACAGATACAGCTTCATATCCTGGACAAATCACGATCTGCTGTCTTGAGATCATAATTGTATTATGAAAGAAGTCAGGAGCTTCAATGAGCAGAACCTGCACCACATGTAAGTCACTGTTCAGAACCAAATCCTACCCGAGGAGGGGAAGCCTCTATAGGAAGTTAAAGAAAAAAAAAAAAAAAGACTTTTTCATAGTAGAAAGTAGCAACTTCAATTTTTAACCCTTCCAAAAATAGGATCAGATCAGATACAATAATAAGTGGGCAGAATTTATACAGATAGACACAAAACATCCTGTCAGACAGTACTAGTGCTTTTCACTGCTTTACTCTTCCCTCTTACGGGGCACTAATGTGTTTTTGAAGTACTGCACATCAAGAGCCTGCCTTCCTCCCAGATGTGCACAGAAGCCCAAAAATTCAGTAGCAGTTTTCAGAAAATCCTAAACCCAGCATTATCCCATTGTAAAATAGCTATATAACCAAAAGATATTACCAGCTTGCATCTGCAAAGACATCACCTTAAGGCCATAACTATTTAACAGATAGAAGCTAGCTCCAGAAGTCTCCCGCCCTCACACAATACAGGCAAGAATAGGGAAAAGGCAAGAAAAAAAAGTTTAAGGATAGGGTGCTAGGTGACTCATCAAAAAGCTGAGGTGTCCCTAGGTTTTACCTCTTCAACCATCCTTTTACTCTGATTGAGGTCTGAACCAACTGTTTCATTAACCCCACAGCAGTATGCTGACATTACGTTTTACATGAAGAGACACTGGTTAAACTACACATATCCGTCATTCCTGCTTGAACTGTGTCTTGCCAGAAATCTCTTATCTAAGAACTGTCTCTACTGGTTAGGAAAAGAAAAAAAAACGAATAAGTGAACTCAATGTCAGCAGAGACATAAATATCATCTTCTGCCATCCAAGATTAGCAAGAACTTAAGGAATCGTGAAACATTTTTTTTTCTTGAAGGGAAGCTGTTTTAAAATTTTGATGAGAGAAATATTTGAACTCTATCTGATGCCTGCAATTCAACAGCTTTATGCAGAAACCTTCCAGAAGGCTGAAGCTCGGGACTGAAGCAGTGTGGGTCAGAGAAGAGGAACTTGTTTCAAGCTTTGCTGACCAGATCTCAAATTGTTTGCCTGCAGACAAACAAACGAATGACAGCTCACCACTTCAGCAATGAAATGAACAATAATTACACCCAGGTTGAGACAGACTTGTCCAACACAGTAAGTGACATTTGGAGTGAGAGAAGCACCAAAACTATTTCAGATCACTGAAATCAGAAGCTTTAAACACCAGAATAACTTTCTAGGTCTCAAGAGAACATATGCAGGAATCCACTTTTCAGAGTCATTAAATCCTTCGTTTCCTTTCTTATCTGCACGTTAAGAGGCTCAGGGGTATGCTGCTTTGCTCCCAGAATGATTAAGGGAACAAGGCCAAAAAAGGAAGGGGGGGGGGGGGAAATTCCTGTCTAAGAGTAACACTTCTGCAGCCTTGTCCAGGTCTAGATTGGACAATCCAAAAATAAAAATAACAGCATCTCTATAGGTCCTCATAGCTAATTCAATTCTAGATGGGTGACAAAGTTAATCAAAGCCCTTCTCAAAAAACCCCCACAACCCCAAAACAGCCTTTCAGCTACCAGTAAGTGCTCGTTGATAGGAAAAGATGGAACAATCTGCCAGAACTCATGTTTGCCATTTTATTATTATCAGTAATAGAATGGTAACAACTTAGGGGTACTAAGACTCCAAACTCTAATGAAAATCAGAAAAGTTGTCCAGAAAAAAAAACCACTCCAAGCATGGGCAAAGATGAATATCTTAACCTAGAACAGATCTAAAACATGTTGCTAACTCATTAGCTGGAGTACCAGTGCAGTAAAAGCTGCAGAGCTTTAGTGAAAACCAGAGCATTCTCCATGTAAAAATTTCTTTCCAGGAGTGAAATCTTTATGAGATACATTTGCAAGTGCCAGCTGTAACATCCATTTCAGCATTTATGAAAGGCCTCCTTTAAATGAGGCTGCCTTAAGTCAAAAGTGAAGCAGCTCACCTTTTCCAACAAGCAACAGCTACTTTCCTCTCTATCCTGACTTTCACAGCATGAAAAACTCGATGTCCTTCCTGGCTTTAACAGTGCTTGTCCGAAAACCTCCTGGACAGCATCTCTGTGACAAAAATTGCTGCAAGCTTCCTCAAGCAATCACAGCAACCCAAACCACCCACCCGAAAAGTGCTGAAGAGCTCCATTTATTGATCTTTCCCTCACTTCAGGGCTCCAGCACTCAGTCTGTAACACTGATCTCTCCAGAACAGTACTTTCATCATAAGTCATTGGGTCCTGTTTTGCCCTCCCATTTTGCTTCCTCCTCCTATCAGCCATGTTTGCAAAACAGAGAAGATGCAAGAGTAACACAGTGTTCAGACCAGAAATCTGCTATTCAAGCTCCATGATGTGGATTAGCTCATCAAAACAGCTAATATTTTTGCATCACTACGTACGCTCCTACTGGATTTAGGTACACGTAACTGTGGCCAGCTGCCCGGCCAGCTGCTCTCTCACTCCTCAGCAGCACAGGAGAAGGCAAGATAGAACAGCTCATGGGTCAGGATGAAGGCAGGGAGATCACTCAATCATCACTGACATGGCAGACTCAACTAGGGGAAGGATCATTTACCACCAATTAAAGCAGATAATAAACAGAAATTAACACACTTTCTCCTCACTCCACCCCTTTTTCCAGGATCCAACTGACCCCTTCATTGCCAACTCTCCTTCCCCCACCTTGAAGGGGGGGGGGGGAAATTAGATAGAAAAAAACTACTCGTAAACCGGAGCCCAAGGATTTGTAAAAGGTGTGGGAATATGACACCCTATTCTACTTTGAACTCTGATCTGATCATTAGCTTGGTGTAAAATTCTCAATTCTCTCTTTACCATCCAAGAATTCTGAGTGGTAAGAAAGTTAACAGTGTAGGCCTAAGGCTTTTTTTTGATTTCTTGCAAAGACATCAGAGTAAAGGCATGTTAATGAGAATCACGAGCTTAATTTCACAGTATACACAAAACAATTGCATTAAATAGGAACAGCATAAAAATGGAGGAGAGAGGGTGAGTGGTGAGTTCTTCTAAAGTTCATAAATTCTCAATTAAGAGTTTCTTGTCCTTTTCTCTGAAAAAAATAATTTTAAAGGGACTGCTTCACAAATACATTGCTACCTTTAGTTAGTTTTGTCTAGAAATATATTTTGTTCTTCCCTATATTTTTAGTGTTTTTCTTGTACTTTAGCGTTTGGTAAGTGAGCAATTGCTTTTGCTATGGATTCCTACCAGTTTGTGACTCCCATGTTAGTTCTTGATTAGGTGATGCATGGTAGTAATCAGCTTATCTTCTCTCTTTCACAACCCTGCCAACTTTAACAGATAGCCTGCAATTCACAGTGTAGCCTCAGGCTTGGCTCCCAGAGCTTCAGTCCACTTGTACAGTTGGTTTGTTGTCAAGTTTGCATTGACATAAACTTTGCTCGCCCTGTGAAGCAGATGAGTGGGAATAGATTTGGGGAATTCATAATTAGAAATATTTCAACACTGAAGAAAAGATCCAGCATGTTAGCTGTCACTTTTGGATACAGCCTGAATCTTTATGGAAGTAATAGTTATGCTTAATATGTTTTGTTAATGGTTATGTAGCTGTCAAATAAATTCCATTATTTCTTATTACATCATTAGAGACCATTAAAAGGATATTAGCATGCTGATGTAATTATGCAAGCAGACGTAAAATGACTATAGTTATGATTTTATAATCTAATTATGGGTGTCCAATGCCCCTGGTGATTGATTATTGGACTGGTATCATGGATTGAAGTCAGATGTGTGGTAGTGTTAGGAGAGTTTGTATTTATTTTTAAAGAAATAATTTTACCACTCTGCAATCTGCAACATTGGCTGCCTTCATGTAATTACAGTTCTTCACACATTATAGAGTAAAGTTACAAACACAAGATGTTATCAAGAAACATCGAAATATAATAAAAATATGGAAATCTGTAAACTCAGCAGTGAGGTCAGTGGAAAGGATACTCAGAATCCATGGTCAAAACCATTGATTAGAAGATAAATGGTTTATTTTTTTTCTGATGAGAATACAAATGATTTCTGAATTTTTAATGTTCTCATACTTGGGATATTTACTAAGAACATTGCTAAGGGAACTTCTCAGCTCTAAGCTTAGCTAAATACCTTTGGATGGAAAGAAAACAGATTTTTCTGATTTCAAAGCATTTCAGACTGCATATCCTACCATTCTCAGCCTCCAGTTAAGAGTGAGATTTTCAGCTGAATATTACATTCTCTGATGGATGCTGCACTAGTGCTGATTTTTTCTCATCCTTCTTAATTCTTGTATCTAATTTTTCAATGGAAAATGTGTAGCAGAGCACTATATTCATGCTATAAAATGACATTAATCTCTGTTTGCTCTTCTTGTTTTGAAATGTAACAATAATTTCCTATATAAGCATACCATATATACATATATATATTTATATATAACATTGGGGATGAACAGGATACTTATGCTAAATTTTAAATGCTAATGTGAATAGATTTTTTCAAGTCGAAAAAACTGATTCTGGTTGTCTTAATATAATGTCCCTCATTGCAAAGCCATAAAATTGAACCAGTATTCCCCTATCATGTATGGCTGCTTGCATCTATATTTTCTATCTAAAGCTAAGTTAAAAGACAAAATCACTGATCTTTCAGTCTAAATCTCAAACTCCCAGACCTCAGGTTGGTTGTTCAGCTTTCACCTAACTGGTCTCCCTACACGCTGAGACTAGAAGTGAATTCAGTGTTTTACTTGAGTAGTTTATTATACAAAAAATGAAAATTCAGGATAACTGAAGGTATTATGGAAATTGTATGGAGGCTGCAGCTGAAAAATGCCTTTCCAAATTTGTAGTAGCCCCAGCAGTTGGTTTGGTATTTTGAAAATAAAATACTATAATTTTTAATTTCAAAGTAATAACTAGTTTCAAAATTTAACTAAATTGGCTTATAAGGAAAATGCTTTTATTTTGGTGATAATTATAAACAAAAAATATTTGGACTAAACTCAAGCCATATTTTTTTTTTAATTTGTTCAGCTGACCAAAAATATCAATCTTTCAATAAAGATTAATTATCATATAGTCTTGGAATATTTGATCATATCTGTGTATTTTTCTGCATACCTCTGTCTTATTCCATATGCAAGAAATAAAATGCTCAGTTAATAAGCAGGTCTTCAATGTTTCATTTTATTCTCGTTGTTCAATGTGTGGCTGTAAGTTTTATTTACTGAACATTATTCCAACCCTGTTTTGAGGTCTGAAAATCCATTTCCTCTTGTTTTAGTTTGGATTTTTGGTTTTGTTTTTCCCTGTGTTGCTCTTCACTGCACTATCAATATGCTTGACAAACATGAAATGATATACTTAACTGACATGAGATGTGGTGTATTATTAGGATCATACAGAGCTGGAGGTATGCATGAAGAGATTAATGTCAAAGCATTTGCTAGTATGAAGTGTCCAGTCTGATGTCACAGAGTATAGCTTATTCAGCTTCTTCTGTGAAGAACTTCACTTATTGAGACAGATCTTACTGGCTTCAATTACCATTCTGAGTGTTCAGCAGTCCCAGAAGTCAGCTCTCAGTGCTACTGGGTAAAAATAAATAAATAAATAAATGCCTGAAATGACTTGATTTCAAATGAGCTGAGTGAATCTGAATCCAAGGCAGAACTGGATGGTACCAGCAGAATTCAAAGTAATGGTGGGACCTTTACATCTTTATAGGTCCATACCTTATTTGCAAGATACTTCCTGAAGTCTAATAAAAATTGAGGCTCCTGAAAATATCGGTCTTCCCTACTACTTGACCACCATTCATCCTTGGAGGTCAGGGATCCTACTGAAAAAATATTTTGAAAAGAAAACCTGCATATCTAGATACAAAGTACGTCAATGTCCTATTATACTGTATGTAGTATGTCCTTAGTGTCAACTATGGTTTTTACATATTTTTGTGTAAAGAGTGGTCTAACAAAAGCTTGAATTTGGAAGGCTTGTCATGAGGACAGCTACAAGCACATTCTTACCGTACTTCAAATTTCTGTTTTCAGGCAGTGGGATTAGAGACACTTTCCACCTCCTTTTCAAAGAAAAGGCCTTACACAACCAAGCTATACCTGTCATTATTCTTGTTCTTAGGAAAGGCTGAAACGGTTGAGCTGGAATAAATACAATTTGAAAAGCCAGCCAACCATCCCAGCGAAAAGAACGTGAAGTGAGGAAGATGTCTCAAAATCAAACCAAGTGGTGAAAGTTTGGAAAAGCTTTAAATGCGTTCAAATCGGAAGTGTTGGGCAGGCACGCTGATGAGCGGAGCTCCCAGCCTCACCTATTATGAACACATGCATTGACTGCAGTGTCCTCATCATGCCGTATAGGTTTTATTCATTGTTTGTCGTGTTATTTTTCTAACACCTGAAAAACTCAATCAGCCAGTTAATCATTCAGTCATCCAGAACCTAAACACTCGAACAGTACTTGGTATTTTCACTTCATCATGCTGATGGATTATGACATGTGGTATATGTATGCTCTAAATGTGAACATCTCAGGAAATTATTGGTAGCTTGAGAGACAGGATAGTGTGAGGGAGGATTATTTAACCACTGAGCAGTAGTGGGACAGGTAGCACAGTGTCTTGTCAGGTTTGTATCTGCAAACTTCCCTCTACTGTACAGATTCTCCATGATTCCTGTCTCTTTCATTGGTTGTAATTAATCTTCTCTTGTATTGTATGTTAAACATCTGTGGATTGATATTCTTGCAAAGTTTTTTCTAGGCTGGCAGATTCCAGATTCTGCCATCTATGTCATTTAGATTTACTGAGATAAATATTTTAATATTGTGCTTATGAAAAAACCTATAGTCCTCCTCCTCTCCTTAAGGTGCTGTAGTATAAACTAGCAATAGATCATTTTTTTTTTTATTTCCATTCCATTTATTGTCCAGAAATCAAGCAACATTTTTGTCCCAGTCTGAACTGTGCTATGCTTTGTCTCAAAAGATACACCTTTCAGAAAAGTTGAGCAATATTTGTCATCTGTTCTTTGATTTTAAATAGCAAACCAAAGGCTAAGGCTATTTGGCATAATCTTGTTTAAAATGTTATAAAAGCATAACTCAGAAATAATGGAACCACTTTTATTCAAACTTGACTTCTTCCACAGATTTAATGAGTCTGGAAAACAAATTGTCTGAAAAATGTACTGCTGTAACTCATCGCATGCAGGCTTTTATAAGAAATTACACTGTGTTTTCTGGTACATAATGTCTTATTTGACAACTAATTTATAATATAAATATACATCATTTTTTTAAAGGAATGAGGATAAGGAAAACAAAAATAAGGTGAAAGTTTCAACTATGCATTCCTTTACTTAAAAATGAGTGATTTCTCAACCTTAGTATTACATTAGTCTTGTGGCTTTTTCCCCTGAGGTACAATATATTTTGTGTGCTTTTCTTTAATAAATGTGCATATAACCAAGATCATTTTGCCTTCTCCACTGTAACTTCCCTGCTGGAAAAATATAAAAATACATTAAAATAACAAGAAGGATTTTAGCCTGCAGCATTTTATGAATTCTAGGTGACAAAACAGAAAGACCATAAAAATCTAGGGAGACTCTTATAAATAAAAATGTACGAAGTTTGGCTTTCCATTACAATATTTCATCTCATTAAATCAGAGGATTTGCACCATTGTAATCAAAAGCAGAATGAAATCCAGTGTTCTAGATACATTTCCATGTGCTCACAGGTCCCTGCTCAAGAGGTTTATACAGATGTGTGGGCTTCTGAAGTTTATCTATCTTTTTTTATATCTTTTATATTTCTCTACTACTCATCCCTCTATATGAATGAGAATGCCATCATATTCCTTTTTAAATAAAATTGAAGTTCATAACATTATAAGGTAGGCAGGCTATACTTTGTTTCAAGGAAGTTCTGAATATGTGCCATTGCATTTAATTTATGTAACATTGCACATATTATTAACAGGTAAATCATTTCCATTCTACAGATGGGTAAATTAAAACTCAAGATAGTTTGCTTGATTTTCCTTAAGATGGTACAGAACTTGGTGGCAGATATGAGAATAGAAACAGAGAACTCTGATTACCAGTCTTGAACTAAACTTGGTCCACAAATAGAATAACTAGTATTCGAAACAGAAAAAGATTATCACGTAGAGATTTGTTTAAAAGAATAGTCCCTTAGAGGAATGTATCTTACATCTATGTCTTTCTCGATCCTCCTGCCCTTGGCTACCTGGTTCTCCTACATACACAAAGACACACTTTTTTTCTCTTGTTTTGTCATCTGGATGGATGGGTGGATTGCAGGAACATTACAGACCTGCTGACCTGGGTGAAAAAGATAAATAATTATTCTGCATGTATTTTTTGACACTCTAGCCAGTAAATATTGTATGTCCAGGCGCACGAGCTGCACCATAACCTGCCTATGGAAGGCTTTGTATTTCCTTAGGAGACATAAAGGCAGTCAGAGTAAATTTACATCTGTAGGTGGGATTGAAATAGCCCAATGAATTTCACTTGCAGTGCCTCCTTTGCAAAGCAAGTGCCTCTGCTTCACAGCTGGCGGGGGAAGCTCAAGAACAAATCTTTTCGTTGGTCTCTTGAGAGCTAAAGGACAAGGCAACAAGTTCTTAAGAGGGAAAACATGAGGGCTCTGGCTGTAGCACTTGGAGATTTGATGCTTTTTGAATTGAGGCTGCAGCAAAGTCCAGGGTTTTTTGGTCTTTTGTTGTGCAGCCTAGTCTTCATCTAAGAAAACTGTGACCTATCTGGCTCTTATCGAAGGTATGAGTACACTGAACCTTTACCTCTGCAAAAGTCCTAACACATGAGTCATGCTCTTCATTAATTATTAAAAGATTTGTGCAAACTGAGCATAAGGTGACTATCATCCCAGTAGACTAATTTTACATGGGATTTCAACAGACTCCATTAACAACACAGGTGTGCAGGGGGTAAATAGACCTGAAGTCAGTAAAATGCATTGAATGCTTACTGGCTAAAATTAAAACTGTCTGTCCTTTATATACCAAGCAGACTACTAAAAGGTATAAAGAACAGAAATGTAAATAGAATTATATTTTTTTAACGACATAACTTTTTTTATCCTTTACCTTAATCTTGGAGGAGTGAAAGAGAAATCACTGTACATTTAAGTCACATTTTGAGACCATTTTCCCACTCTCTCAGTGTCCAAGCACTCTTTTGCTGTAAAAAATTATAGCACTTGTAGGGTTTGTTCTTTTAAATACTGTAATTAAGAACCTTATTTTCATGGCAGGCAAAGCTGGCAGCTTTCATGTACTCAGCGTGGTGAAAATGTCAAGTTTCATGGTTTGTGACAGATTAATAGAAAAATTATTTTAAAACTCTGCAAATTATTCATAGATATTGAGTAATCATCAGAAGTTGCATTTTGTGAAGAATAAAAATAGGACAAACTGAGTGTAGCATCATTCTCTAAATTGAGCGTTGTCTCTTTTTTAAATCATTTAAATTGTAGGCTTTAGCAAAATAATCTTTACCTGAGATGAAGTGAATTGTAAAATCTTTAAAATACTTTCATCGTTTTTTGCACTGTAAATTAATATCAGTGTACTTAGCACAATTTTGATGCATATAGATTAAATGGTTAATACAAAACTAATGACTAATGTAAAATTAAATTAATTAAAAGTCCATCATTTAGTATTGGGTGGTACCAGACCCACCAAACATGGACTGCTGTTGTTGGAAAGCATCTCTTTCTGCACCAGTCCTTCCTTTTCTGTGACTTTGCTCTTGAAATTCTTTCTAATGACAGTAGCGTGTCAGTCAGAATACATTTCTTTATTTGCACACCTTGTAGTGCCCTTTTCTTTCCCTCTGAAATGATGTTCCGTGAAGTTGCTCCACAGCCCTGATGGTTTCAGGGGGAGAGAAGAGGGCGGTACAAGGTGCCCAAATAATGACCTGATTTATGAAGGCTGTAGATGTAGCTTGCAGAGGTAATTCTGAGCTGCAACCATCAAATCCAGACCTAAGTTTTGTTTCCATGTAGTTATATTTGCAAGATGTGATTGCTCTGAAACTGTCAATCTCTCTAATCTTTGTGGTCTATCTGTTACACCTCACCCAGCTGCATGGTGTAAACTACTCTAATGAAATGTAAGTGGTGACAGAAAATCAACCACTAACTGGTGAGCACTGCAATTAACGTCTTTCCCTTAGCAGAGATTTTACTTTTTCATCTTTATTACTCGGTCATTGTCAGACATAAGGTGTGACATTAGTACAGCCAGTGTTTGACTTTCTCCGTGCTAGCTCCGTGTTCAGTACAGGACCACATTTCCGTAGACGGCGTTGCAAACAGACAGTTCCTGCTTAGTGTATATAAAGAATATACATATAAATAGATAATATATTTTTGGCTGTATTGCAGCATGCTGTGGAACACTGTGTGTCCTTCTGCAGTTTAAGAAGTATGTTAACAGTTTCCAGAGAAGGGCTCAAGAAGCTCAATTTGCTAAAACTGAAAAAGATTTTTAAATTGGTCATTGGCTCTAAGTACATACGTGTCAATAGAAATGTGAGAATATATTCAGCTGTACATTGACATTTGTTCAGTTCAGGTGCAAAACGAAGCAAATCTTTGAACAGAAAAGAGAGAGTAAAATATGTGCCTTTTTTGTATTAAGTTTGGGTGATGATCAATATTCTCTACTCAACAGTTCAGGGAAGTTATATTGTAGAAGGTCAGCACAATACATCCTTCTCAGATTTCCTGACTCTTTGAACTTTAGTCAGGTACCTGCTTTTGTAATATAAACAGAGTATGATGCAATGCTTCACAAAATAAATTTTGGTCAAAATTTCTGGTCAAAAACATCGATGAAACCTGAACCAAGTGGTCAATGGATTTATACCCGATCTGAGTAACAGAAGGAGAGCAAAACAGCCAGTGTACGCTTCTTAATCCCTTTATGTTATAGGACAATGACCAGCTGCAGTTTTCTGTCTTTGCTTTGCTCTGTAACTCACATCATATAAACATACTATATTACAAAAATGCCTCTTTTCTTCATGTGCTTTTCCCCATTAATTTGATTTGACATAAGTATGTTTATATAGCTATGTATATAATAGATAACCCATTGACAGAAGTACGAGCGTTTTATTTTTTCCAAAATCGAGGTGAAAAGACTTCAATGCAATATAAACAATGGGCATAAGCTTCAAATTCCTAAACACAGTAAGCACAGAAATGTGTACACATTGCAAGTCATTAGTTCAAGCCCACCAAACATTTCCTGAGACAATTACCTTCGCTGCTATAAAATTTACTTTGCACAATCCTCTGGAGCGTTACTAATTGCTTTTCTTAACCTCCAGAGATTAAAGGATTTTGAAATGAACATATAGACAAGTAGTGACTCTAATTTCAAATCTAAGCTTTATTAAGGCAAGCTCTGTTTTACAAAATAGGGTCATTAAGAGAACGTTTAATGTTGGAAATATCCAATCCTAACCTCCTCATCTTCCTCAAATCTTGAGAAATTGCACTCTGTCTGTCTGTTTTTTAAAAATGCAGTACAACCTCAACTCATTTCCATCTGGCATCAGCTCTATGTGTCATCTTCAAGAGTACACGTAACCACGTTGGCACTTGTTTCTCAAATCCTTTTCCACTAGGGGGTATGATAGACTGTGACTGTATTTCACAGTAAACCTTCTGTATGATACTGTAATGCTAAAGTATATACACTTGAGGGAGAACAGGCATGCAAAGCTTGGTACATAATTTATGGAGATTTAAATCCTGTCATTCATAAATATAATTATAACCTACGGCTTGAAAGTGATATGGACCTCGCCATATTGATCATGCTCCAGCTCTGTTTATTCAGATCATTCATTTGTCAACAGGCAAAAAATAATAAGAATGTTGTTAGTCAGTAAAAGAAAGGAAATACTTCTATTTTACACAAAGAATATTGTTTGTTTCTGTGCGTGTTGTACACCCTCACACTTTCAGATGGCAAATATAAACCCAAGGAGAGGGGATATTATTAAATCAGCAATCAACCTTCAAGTCATTTTGGTATAAACACTGTAATTATTTCATCTCTAGTAAACAGAATATAAGACAACAGCACATAAGAGTCACAATTTGCAATATGCTTTGAATGTCTTTGTTAAAAAAAACTATTATGGCTGAAAGCAACATTATTGAAATTTAAAAAAGCGCAGAAGTTGTGACAGCTGACAGGGGGTAATTAGTCAGTAGTTTTCAAGTAATAAATTTAGCAGGTCATTTGAAGAGACATTACATTTTGCGTGGGGAGAAGTCACTGTTTATTAGCCTTGAAGCCAGACCTGCTTACCTTTATTCTAAAAAACTGTCATAGCAAAGTATTAGAAAAGAATGATAAGTGCAATGATAATAATGTAGTCCAGATGCCTCCTGAAACTCACAGTCTTCTCTTATTTGGGTGGAAGTTCCTGTCAGAAGAGTCAGCTACAAATTTTCATAGGTATAGCTGTATTGGGATTGGCAGGGATTGGGGGTGGGGTGGGGCGAGGAGAGTGGGGAATAGTCAAAAAATCTGCTATAAAATACTGTCTTTCTAGATTAAAAGTGTTACTAGCTAACATTTTTAATCTCAGTTGCAGCAGATGCATGTCTTAGATGCAGGCTGGGCATTGCGGTTTGAGCACTGTGGTGGGAACGTTTCTGAGGGTTTCACCTGCACACCTGGCGAGTGCTGGCGCGATGTAAGCTGCCAGCCGGGAGGGATGCCTCTGCTAACAGGCAGCACCCTCCCTCAGCTGTGGGAATGGTTTGTTTGCAATTCATCAGCTCATAAACAATCGCGTGCACTTCAGTGAGCCTCCGTATTTAGAGTGATGTAAAGACAATTGCCATTAATATTAGCTAGGCTTCAGAGGGTTTGACAGCCGCACGAAAACAGCAGCCTCATCTATCTAATTTAAAGTTCCTGGTTAGGTAGTGTCAGGGGTGCATTTTATACATCTTAGAACCTTTTCTCAGGCTGGTTGCCCTCTTATTAAAAAGTCTTTTAAAAAAAACTTTGCAGTCATATAAGTACTGGTTTTGTTTAAATGTTCTCGTCCAACACATAATGAACAGCAAGGAATTCCCCAAAGGGCATCTATTGTTATTGAAATGTTTATTTATTGAGTGCTTTTGCCAGAAGCCCCCCATGAGAAAAATCTCATTTTACGAGCTCCTGAAGCAGTCAGTTCCCAAAACATCAAGCAGAAACGCAATTGTGACCAAGTAATCTCAAGGTCTTTTGTTTGCTTTTAAATAAACAGCAGAAAAAACAATGTGCATGAAGTTGTGACAAGAGCTGCTTTATTTTCTGTGTTTTGTAAACATTCCTAGTGAAGCTGTGTTTAAGTAGTGCTCAGGTGATTCCTTACATTCAAGCATTCAGTTGTTACAGTAGAGAAAAGCAGTATCTCTCATAGCAATATGTGAGTGGGTATTTTAAACGATTCTGAGATCTCTTCTTTCTTGCAAAAGAATGGTGTTAACCCAATATCGTCCCACTTGCATAGGAACTTTTTCCCATCCTGCAATTTGCTCTTTATTTCCTAAATGTTCTCATCAGTGACAAGAAGTGGCAGTGCTTGTGGGGATGCCTTCATGGTCACAGCTCAGATCCTGTCCTGTTCCTGGATTATCCAGGTGGAGTCACTAGAGAATAGTGTGATGGTCCCTGCCAGGCTTCACTTTGAAATCCCTGCCTCTCACTGCCTGGGCTGGATCACTGAAGTGATCCAGGTTTCATCTATATGATTTTAATGATGCCATGAAGTGCATAGCTGCACGGAGTGGGGCGGGAGGACAGCAGAGTGGGGAGCGAGCCCTGGGGCAGACAGAGAAGCAAAAAACCCAGGCAAGGGGAGAAACTTCTTATGTCTTTGCTGGTAAAGCTAAAGTGTAACTGCACTGTGCTTGAAAGTGTGTATTGGTTCCAGGTTCTCAGATATAATGGACTACACAGTGTAGATTTGTGGGGGAATACCTAAAATTATTTTCTTCACCCTGTCTTTGTCATGGGACAGCTATATACTGGATTGGTGCCTGCTTTTATTTAAAGCAGACTGATAATTACACTGTAAAGGTCTCAGCAGCTAAGAAGGAATCATCGTGTCTCTCAGGCTGGCAATGCAGAAAGGACAGTGCAGTATTGGTTATGTTCACTGTATGGTATGATGAAACTCCCAGGTGACTTTTATGGTTGATTATCTCAGCGTTAGTGACAGAATTGGGGAGTGGCGTGAGTTTTTCTAAAGCAGTTATCTCAAATAAAATACACTTCACAACTGTTGAGTATGATAACCTAAAATATTATTTAAATGATGCTGATAAATGCTTTATAATTACTTAACAATGTTAAAATACATTTATTATACATTAATGACTTGGCATCTGAAGTGTCCTTTAGCAATAAAATATCTCTGTTTTCTTTTTCTCCTCCCCCGCTGAAGAGTATTTAGAAAAAAATGATTGATTAATGACAGTTCTTCTTAACTGCAGAATAAAACATGCGTAGTGCATACTTTGCTAGTAAAAGATTGAAAGAATGCATCTTAGTCTTTCTCTGTTTCCCTTTGTAGAGCTTGAAGCAAAGTCTTATGGTTAATAACATTTTTTTTTCTTCCTGAAGAGGAAGTAATGTAAAGGTATTTCTGTCTTGAATATATGTGATGCAATTAAGCACACTTCATTAAGTGATCTTTGTTGTATGAATGCAAAATATTAACATGTTAGTAAAAGAATAATTTAATATTTCATTTCAAGTTCTGCAACAAAAATATTTTTCAAGTTATTTCTTTTATGCAGCAATTTTTCAGACTTCATTCTTTCATAAGTCACAACTATAGGGAGTCAAAGTATGTTACATGTACAGCTCCAGCCAGTGTATTTCACCTTTTAAGTAGGGTTGGTTTAGTATAAATGTAATTCTTTTCACTGATTATGTGAATAATAAAAACTAAGGAACTCACAATACGTAGTAAGTAAACTTTTATAATAGTGCCAATTTTTGTCTTTGCTAACCCCTTGTGCTTTTCTTCTCTGTAAATTATTTTATAGTTTCTATAGTCTCGTATTAACTGGATATTTATTTATTTTTTCAAAAGACATTTACTATATCTGTGTGTGTGTATATTTTTCTTATTTGTTTCATATATGTATGTACTTTAGTACAGTTTTAAGGATATCAGAACAGAAATTTCTTTATTCCTTTCATCAGATGTGCATGTAAGTTGGATATTATTGGGATGGGTGGAGAATGAATGTAACATTTCATATATGGATTTATTTTTCTTTAAAAATACACAATGATTTTTTTTTTTTTGTGAAACCCTGAATACTTTACTCTGCCATTCTTCATGTGGCTAATGAGTAGCTTTCTCTGTAAATGCCTTACAGATTTTAATGCCATAAAGAACCATGAGGCTCCACCCAAGGAGGTCACCACAGAGTCAAATCATTCCCCCTCATAAGTTATTCAAAGAAGTGATTACCTCTCTTGTTGAAAGATAAATACTTTGTGGTATCTTTCTGGTCAAAATCAGCCATTGGATCAAATATGTCCAAAATCTTTTCCCCACACATGGTCTTGCAGATCGAGATAAATATAGGTAGGTTCTTCCTTGTCCCTCTGACTTTCAGTTGTACCAGCAGGGCTAAGCTTGTACTGATGTCAATCATATAAAATTTGAAACTACCTGTAATCTTCTTTGGATGCTGAATTCCAGTGATGATCTATGCTGTACTTGTGTGAATAACAATTTCAGTGCCTCCATTTTGCTGTCTCCATAATAAGAATAGTATTTACAGGAGTGCTCTGAAGTTTAGTTAATGTCATCGAAATTCTTTCAGATAGGCAGAAGATACACACAAGAAACCACAAGAGGTATAAAAATGTATGCAAATGTAGCTAATGAAGCAAAAGGAAGAGGGCTAAATGGTGTCTTAATAGGTTCTCTTTAAAAACCTATTTTGATAAGGAATATTATGCCATATCTCTTGATTATGAATCTTACATTTTTTAATAATCTCTTTCAGCGTGCTGGGACCAGCTGTGACCTTCAGAGTGCATTCAAACCTCCAAAATATTTCAACTGCAGATGTTGCTGAAGCAGCAGGTAAGTCCTTGTCCTCCATGCCCAAACTGTGATTTCCTCCATGCCCGTGTGGTGGGCAGTAACACTGCAAACAGTGCAGAGACACTGTCTTCTCCCAGGAGGATGACATTTAAAGAGGTGAGTGGCACATATAGGAAACTGAAGTGCAACATCTCTGAGTCAATTAAAACTGCTTGAAAATTCCTTGCTTGTGAAGGATACGGATTAAATAGACACTTGCAGTCAAGGTCTAGCACGGTGAAAAGCTCTTCAGTGTTCACAAGAACCAATTATCCATTTGTAAACTTTCATTTTTCTGATACTTTGTTTCAGGGATCAAAAATGTTATTACAACTTTGTCTTAATTTCTGGATCAAAAGATAGTAGAAATATAGCTGTGTACTGTTTAGGTAATTTCAATGACAAGTTAATCTTGGGAGTAAATGTATTCCTGGGGCTAAACTGCTTCCAAATAACTACCACTGTTCTAAGGACTCCTGTTGGATTCTTGTCAGTTTGGCTACTAACAGTATTATGGAGCTATTGACTGTGAGAAATATTCTCTGCAAAGTAATTGAATTGGTAACTGATTTGCTTCCAAATTACCCAATTGATAGGTTTTAAAAATTATGAGTAAACAAGTTGCAATGTTGCTTGAAAATAGAAACAAAAAAAAAAGTTTATTTAAATAAACACTGGGAGCCCAAATGTGTTCACTTCACCATGGATGAATTTAGTTGTAGAAAGAGCTGGGGTAGGTCCCATGCCAGAACTTTCTTTTGCAGGACCCCTTGGAGAAGGGTCTTGCTAACTGGTGGTGAGAGTAGCAGATGGGATACTGTATTTCTTGTAAGGGTTTAACATGCCAAAAAGCGGAGGATGTATACTGTCAAAACTAGGAAATTACAATTAAGTAATTATTGAATTATAGGACACCTGAATGTGCATGATATACCTGTGAAGAATTCATTTGGCTTTTTTATAGCAATACCCTGCCTTGTAAACCTGTTGAATCCCCCTGAAGGGACCAACAGATATGATGCAGCTGGCAGAGCCTGCCTGGATTGCCAGACTTTTGCCAAGGTCTTTCACTACATTTCTAAGGAAACTGTTCTGTTTCTTAGAATGTGGAATATGGAACACGCAAATGGTGTATCAGTAATTGGTTAAAAGGCAAGAAAGAGAGATTAGGAATAAATTACTAGTTTTCTAAAAGGCTAGAGATGGCAGAAAAGTGGAAGCATGTCTGCTGGGACTGTTGAATTCAACATACTTATAAAAGAGTTGGCAAAGAGAGTGAGCAGTGTGATGAAAAATTCTGCTAATAATACTAAATTATTCACAGTATTAAAGGTGAAAGTTTATCTTAGAAATGTATAAAAACCTTACCAGACTCAGTGACTGGATTCAAAATGGCAAATGAAATGCACTGTAAATTAGTGTAAAAAAATGCATACAGAGAAAAACCAGCTTTACATATGAAGTTATAGGTCTAAATAGACTATGACTGCTTTGGAGTAAGACCTTAGTGTAGTAATAGGTAATTTAATGAAAATAGCAATTCAGCCTCCATTATCAGTCGAACAAGGAAAGTGTTTTAAAGAATTATTTTGAAAGGAATAGTGTAGAGGAATTTCTTGCAGAACAAGGGTATGCTGTACCCTTGCAGGGATTGGACAACCCTGGCGTGCAATTTACAAAGTTACTTTGAAGATCTTATACTGTCCTTGAATGGGCAAAATAAAGAGCAGCAAGCATTGTGCAAAAAACAAGGCCGGATGCCGAACGGGACGTGAGAGCTGTTAGGTTAGCACAGTCTTGATGGTCGCTTGCAGCGTGACAACCAATCAGCAAGTGACGTGAATGCGTAAGTGTTGGCCCATGGGTGTTGGGCAGTTGCCGTGTGAGCAGCGTGTTAGAGGTGTGAGTGTGACAAAGTTGCTGGGTAAAGTGAGCACGGCATGCAGCCATATCGGTGTGATTGTCGTGACTTGGCCGAACCTCCACAGGGGAACCCTCTTTGGAATAGAAAACTGAATTATATCATTTGTTCTTGCATAAATCTATCACTTGCCTGTATTTAAATATGACATACAGTTCTGCTTCTCATACCTCAGAGAGGTTGGAAACTAGTTGAAATGGAAAGGTTCAGAGAAAGGCCGAAGGTATGACTCTAAGTATGGAATATCTTCCATATAACAAATGGGGAAATAAGGCAGGAATTTTTATTTTGGAAAAAAAAGACGAATACGGTATGAGAAAGGTCTGTCAAGTCCCAAGTGGCACAGTGAATGTGGACAAGGTTGTTCAGTGGCTTTTACAATGGAAGAACAGATTAAACTGGTAGAAAGCAGGTTCAAAATAAATCAGAATGCGGTTTGTAGCTTTGCCTGTTGTGGGTAATGAAGCTTACAGGTGTTCAAAAATTTACATGTAAACAAGTTCATGGAATAGACATCCCCTGAGAATTAAAAAGTCCACAGAAACCTTTCGAAGTCTGGGAGGTGGCTGATGTGCCTTGGCCTGTTCTTAGCAAGCTACTCTGAAAAGAATAAATGTTGAGAGTAGTATTTTTCAGCAAAATTCAAGCAGTAACAGGTTTTTTCTTACTACTGGGATCAAAGTAATGGTTCTCAACTTCCTTAACTTGAATATTGCTGACAAAGTTGGGAGGTTTGGGGAACCAATAAAGTCACCCCAGAGGAAGTTCTGCAGATTCACCAACTTAAATTACTGGTTTACATTTTCATTTTATCTGATCTATGTATTCGTATCCTAAGTATTTCCTACTTTCTGTTTGTTTAGTACATTAATATTTTCAGGTTTTGATGGTTGCAGAAAGAGGCTTGTAGGAGTTTCACATCAACTCTTCTCAGTACATCACCAGATTATCACTAAACCTTGTGTTTGCCTTTTTAAAAAAAAATATGCTCACAGTTCTATCCAGCCATCAAATATTTTAAATTTAAAATGTATCTCATTTTTCTTTTCTAAACCATAAATACAGTTGCAGTAGCTTGTCAATGTACTTGCTAATCAGTTCATTTCTTTTAAGGAAACTTCTTACCTGCAGATCTCTAAAGCCAAAAATAAATTCAAGTAAAAGATCAACAGCAGCATACACTTACATAAAAGGTTTTCTCAGGCTTTAGTTGTAATTAAAAATTTTAAAAGCCAACAGTTGCCTTGAACAAAAGCATTCTAAAACCTTAATTTACCAAAGGAAACCAAAGCAGAATAAATCGATGCAGTCTTCCAGGGTAGACACAGGTAAGTGTGTTGCTCGAGGCTGTATGTTATTAAGTAACTTGACATCCATCCTGGAACTTTAAGAGCATATCTTGTCTACCAGAAAATGAATAGACCAAAATGACAGAATTTCACTGTCCGTCACGTCCTTAGAAATGAAAATAATTTAGAACTGGAGGTAATCAGCTGCCGTAATAATTGTGGGAATGTAAATTATCCAGATTTGCAAAAAAGAATCTATTTGTGCAGATGTTATATACATGCACGTCTCACCAATATCCTCAGGAACTGTCTCTGTGCAGCAGTTTGATCTTATTATTCATGTGGCATATATTTTGTAATCAAAATAGATAAACTTCATATTTTCCTTGCATTATTTAGGTTTAAATATAGGGAACTATTTAAAGTTTTCCATCCTCTCCTGTGTAATTTGACAAATCTGCAGGTTAGAAAAGGCATGGGACTCTTTAGCAACTATGCAAACAGATGAATGACTTAGAATATCTACTGAAAAACAGAGATGTGGAAGTATGGTAATAAAAATGGTTTCCTATGTTTTCTTGGAGTTTGAAATCCATTCTCGGTGTACATGAGACCTGGCCTGAGGAAACATAAAATTCTTTGAAATCCTTCAGCCATGTTCTTGCTGATAAAACTTTTTCCTAGTAATCCAGAGTTCCAGTTCTGTGTAAATGTTTTGATTACTTGTTTTTGCAGTTTCTACGGCTACATAAGTATATGGGAAAGCTGACAACAGAGTAATTTAAAATTGTGAATAGCTTGCTTTCTCACTTTAACAATACCTTTATTTGCTCTTTGACTGCAGAGCAGGACAGCCAACGTTTTACCAGCATCGCATACTTTGACATTCATAATATAGAACATGTCTTACATCAAGTAGCTGTCCTCTGGCTTATTTCTGTTTAATAAGTCAGGCTCAATGGTACAGTGAAATTTCATCTCAATATTTTGAAGAAATAAACTTTCTCTAGACATAGATGCCCTGCTTTACAAGTAATTACACTTGGCACATGACATTGTTTAGACAAATGAATGTGGATTTCTCTTCTCTTCAGTTTAAAGGTTAGGAGAAGTCTAGCAGAGAACAATTATCAGTAAGATAACTCTATATAAAATTGCAGTATAGTCAATATGGTAATGAACAATGAGTTTGCTGTATAGGTACTCCTGAATCCCACTGTTTATGCAAATACATGGATAGCAACAGTGATAATTAGAAAAGAAGAATCTTCACAAGTTTCAAAGCATAGGTTTTAGCATCAGGTGGCTGTAACAGTCATATATGTGCTGCACGCATGAAAAAGAGATGTGGGAGAAAAGTCTTGTGCACAGATACTCAGCATTGCCAAAATGAATTAAAAGCATTTACTTATGTGTGGCTACAGGCTTTTACAAGTGAGAATCATGCTTATGTTTTTTTGGTATTGTATTTAAAGGCAACATTTTAGGTGTTATAAAAAATGGAGACTGAAGGAGCAAAGGGATGTATGCACAGTGTAGGCACATTTGTGGCAGGGGACAGAGAGCACAGCAAAAGAAAATGCATAACCAAATACTAGGATGTTGGTCTTGAGTGCAGATCCTTGTGTGTAAAATATATTGTGATATACACCATTATGAAAAGTCAGAAACATTGATATAACTTTTCTAAAAATATATAATATCCTTTTTTTTTTTTTTCATTATTCCCTAAACTTTTAAATAAGCTATTGATTTTGTTTGGGTGTTGGGTTTTGTCTGTTAAGGAGGTTTTTTTACATTTCTGTTGCCCTGCTGGTGAAACCTACATTTTCACATGTATGGTTTGATACCAACCATTAATCATGACTTAGATAGTAGAGTGTTGAATCACATAACATTCTTGTCTAAAATCTTTTACTCTGCCAGCTTTCTTCTTCTGCCAAAAATGCATTACCAAATTAATTCCCCTGAAGAAAAACTACAAATGAAAAAGTACTATCTTATCATTAGAATGTAACAGTATAAGAAGATAATTTGAGTAAAGATACTGCCTCGAAAGTATTGGAATAGATAAAAAAATGCATCTACAATTTCTTAGCAGTTTTAAGCAACTGCAAATGGTTAAATTTCTAAAGTTACAAATTTTGAGATTTGAGATCTACAGATTTTGGTCATGTTCCAGCTGTGGTGAAATATCCATGGCAACAAATATTGCAATAGAACTTTTAACATCTAAACTGAGTATTTTTGCTAAAACTGGCAGTTTTAAACAGATAAAATGTGATCCTTAGCTTTTGGCCTTAAACAGGCCTTTTTTGAGATTAAAACTATTTCAAAACCCTTAGAGTTAATTTACCCTGCCTAGTGATTTAAGCTGATTGTATGTTATTGGTTTGGAGTGGTCCAAGATGTCATAGTTTTAATCTTAATTAGGATGACTAAATGGCTGGTCATATTAGTGACCCTGGGTTCAATTGGTGAAGAAGGTATTTATGCCTTATTCTGCCTCCAATAGTTTTCATTTGCTTGGTAGGTCTCAGGTGTAGTTATAAGCATCAAAACTTACCCTTGTAAATGTGTAGGTTTAAGTACATAAATCAGTGGTCTAATTTCAAGGGCTTTTAGTTTCTCTCACATCCTACAAACAAAATGTCCTTGGATAGCAGGATTGAAATACAGAATTTTCTGATGATGAAGAAATTTAAAAATTCAAAGCTATGTCAGACAGTGAAACAACCCACCTGCACTAAAAGATGATTCCAGGTTCCTCTTCAACTTGAACATACTGGTGAGGAACCTGCCTTAAACAGTCACTGGAGAAAACTGTTTTTGCTCCCTTTTCTTAAGCACAGTCAGCAGGATTGCGGTTTTGTCACACATCCGATCTTAGCCCACTTAAAAAGATCTGCGACTCTGACATGTACACATTTTGATTTCCTGATAAATTCAGTGCTATAGATATATTTCAAAAGATTTAACTATGAAATTATGAATGATCAGTTAAAGCTAAAATGTTTAGATGCTTTTTTTAGCTGTTTGCAGCAATTGTTTTTATTAACTTTTGGTATAAATGAAATACACATTGCAACTTTTAGCAAATCAGATGAAAGTCTAAAATGTTACAAGTTATTTATATGGCTGCTCTCTTGTATTCATTCTAGTCATTAAATGTCTTCTGTTGGCCAAAGGGGGTTATCTTTACAGTTTGCTGCATAATAATATGTAAGAAGAAGAAATAAGAAATAAGTATAGTAAAAAGCACATTTATGGAATACCTCTGTAAAGGCTGCACACCTCTTAATTTCATGGTTTGCAATTTAATAAAACAAGGCACAGAGGGAAGATAATTTACTCGGCATTAGAGAGTTAGCTGATGAGGAACTGGTACACAGCTTAAACTGACCATTTCTAGGAACGCTGCAGAGGCTCACTCTGCTTTCTAGACAGTAAGTATTGACCATACCAGCACTGTTGACAGAAACATGGTAATTCTATACTATTATCCATTATTAGGAAGAAAAGTTTTCTAGGAGGTTCTCAGGAGAACAAAAGAGAGAGAACTGTCCTCAGATTTATTTTCATGTAACTTTGGATCTTAATAAAATAAAGCTACTTGTAATATGTATATGTAAAGAATGTATAAATGTAGATAAGGGAGACTAGGAGAAAGAATGACACAATGAGGAACAAATCATCAACAGCAACAGTAAGTTTATGCAAGTTTTATTTAGCTATCCATGTACGTAGTTAAAAGCATATTTAGAATAGATACTACTGATTCACGTCTTAAAAATGTCATAGTCTCATGGAGGAATTTGAACAAAACCTGGAAAATGTCATTTAATTCAGTGAGTTTGGAATATTGTGCTTTTATCTCTTCTGGAATATTGTGCTTTTATCTCTCTGGTTATTTCAGCTTGTGGTTAAACACTGCCTGGGTTTTGATGCTTTTTAGATGATTGTTGGTTAATTGTTAGAAGTTCTTTGCATAATATATTTCACTTAACTGAGTGTAATCTAGGAATTTATTATTCTTCATACTGCTTCTGTTGCTGACATAATGAAACTTGGCAATGTCTGTTGTATTGTTTCAGTAAAGGCAACATCCATCTTCTCTTTTGTGGTGACCGTCAATGCAGGAGGTATGAATTGTTTATCATCAAAAGCAGGAAACTTCAATTTCTGGATAAAAAGTCTTCCTCTTCTCTAAATCCTTGTTCTTTCTAAATGACTATAACCAGTCTTGGTTGTCTTGTTGATTTTTGTCATAAGCCTTGTGTGTCTTCTGAGAAGTCTCAGAAAGATTAACTCTGTTGCTTCAGCCACAAACGTTACTGTCTTGGTTTCCTTTTTCTGCCCCACAGCCATAAGCAATAGTGGTTGTTTTGAAAGTATTCATTGGCCAGTCATTCTAAGATTAATAATTCAGATGAAGTGAACAGAGTCTATGGCTGAATTCCTTCCCTCTGTCTAGATTTTTGTAGACCATGCAATTAGATGTCTTGCTTTCTGAGGCGGTAACAAGGAATGTGTCTATGAATAATTTGAAGTTCATTTTTGAAGTGTACTGACAGCTTCTGTGTCAGAAACTTTGAACGATACAGCTAGCCAGGAGGCTCTGAGGTCCATCTGATCTCACTTGCCATTGCCCTGTTTAAGGAGGATTACAGTTCTTTGGTCTATAATGTGAAACGTAAAAGCTTGACAGCTCTTTTTCTGTTGCTGGCTCTCTTAAGTCTTTTGGTGCAAATCCTGTTTTCTTCTACTCAAGCCTCCTTAGTTCACATTGTCATTTTTCACCTCTTGACCCCTCTGTAGTGGATCAATTCCCTTTCACCTACTGTAACGTCAAGTCTATCTGAAGTATTTTCCTCAAATCATTCCATTGCTGAATAAAGGGCATCATTATATTTTTCAAATATTATTCAGAATCTGAACTGTCTCCTGCATTACCAGATGTCTGATACAATGATTAATGAGTTTTTGAGATGGCATTTCCTTCCCACCTTATTTGTCTGTTGAAAAATGGAATGAGTTTTAGCAGTTGTGGTAGGTGCTACCATTTGGTAAATGTGCCTCAGTCCTGAAGAATAACAAGTATCTTTGGTTATGACTCTTCTCCAGTGACTTCTAATCATGATATCAATTGTTGTGGTTAGTAAGGATGGACTTTTTTAACATACACCTCTTTGCCCTGAGAATAACTGAGGTATCTAATTTTAAAATAAATCTTTTTGCTTTAAACCCACTTTCTGTTGTAAAGAAAACTTCAGAACATCCTTCTGTTCACTTTATAAAGTGATACAATCTATTCCAGCATAAAGCCCTGAATCAATCTTCTTAATTATTGGGAACTCTGACTAGTTAATAATTTTATAGAATCAGGGAGAAAAACAAAAGCCAAGCAGCATTATGTAGCCAATGTACTTTAATTAAAGTAATGATGGTTCATGTCATTACAGTCTGATGCCTCTTATTAAACACCCATTCATAGAAACCCACCAGATTGGTATTAAACTGAAATAAAGTGCAGTATATATAGTAGTATTTTAGAATACAATAGCTGATACCTGAACCAGAAAGTTCTATCAAATTTTCAATGGAAAGACCCAAATTGAACCTTAGGTTGATTTGCAGCTCCTCATATGTTTCTGTTAGTTCCTTTTTCTGAAATCTGTGGGCAGGCCTATGAAGTCACATGAAAATAAGTCCTCTATTAAAGTAATTTAAGTCGTGAGTTAATGCTTAATAGTGATTTTAAAACTGACTTTTTAAAAGAGCTTTCTGGTAATACAACTGAATGCATTGTAATAGTGAGGGTGGAATTCATCCAACCTGGTTGCAGCTGCCTAAATGTTAGGCATTTATCCAAAACTAGTTGTCTAGATTTGCCTTTATGTTTAATGGGAAAAAAAAAATAGATTGTTTGAACTAGCACTTATCATAGGCAGCTAAAGGTAGGTGAGAGAAAACCATCGCTAATATCCACAGAAATGTATAGATATTTTTGATGATAGGACTGACATATATAAATACTGCAGATAAATCAAGGGAGACTGACTGAAGCCAGGATTCTAGAATTTAGTACAGTGGAAAAGCTTTCAAGATCTTCCTGAAGTCCCTGCTTGGTAATATATTAAAAAATATTTTTTATGTTGCTATATCTCCTAAAATGTTCTGGTGCAAATCCTCATTTCTTCTACTTAACCCTCCCTCATTCACATTGTCTTTAGGTAACATATTCAAAGATCTTTAGGAATTCAAAATTAATTTAAGACTGAGTAAATTTACGAAGATTTCAAATTTGATAAATATTACCATGTGTAATATTATTAAACATCCAAATTTGTTCAGTCGGTTTGTTCACAACTGAAGCTGGTAATGCAAGATGAAACTGTCATTTAGTTGAAGTGCAAAGTGTTTTTCTTTCAAGTTCAAGAAATCTCCCAGTACATTTTTGACTACGGAAAAGTCTTTATCCATTATAAAATTGCTACATATTTCCTTACATAGATACTTCAAACTGACCTGTACATTTTAAAAGGACTATTTTCTGTTTGTGTAAATCCAAAAAAGCTGCACTGAAGTCCCTGCATGTGACTGGAAGAGAACAGCAGTATTTTTTGTATAACAGCAATACTATGGGATCCCACTGTGAACATGGTATCAAAAAGTCCGTATACTAAAATATTTCAGAACTAAATTTCATTCTAATTTAAAGCAAAGCAAGTAGAAGTCCCCTAACCCAAGACAACCTGCTTAATGTCATATTTCATCATATTATTTAGCAAAATTGTTTCTGGTTTTCATTGATAAGCAACACATTTTCCAGTAAAATGGAAACATATGCAATATGTTTCCTTTTTCAACAGTAATACTTAAAATTCCAGACATCTTTAAATGTTATAGTATTTTAATGATTTTTTATGTATTTTCGTGCATTATACTTAAGAGACTGTCTCCGTTTACAGCGGATCCTAAGCGTACTAAAGCGAATTATTTAGGAATGCTACAGTCAGAAGAAGTCGAGTAAAGGCAGGTACATAGAAGGCAACTTTTATGTAAATAATAGGTAGGCTGATCTAATACTTTTTGGTGAATGTGTAACTTTTTAGGTCAGCATAAATAAGGGAATTAAAGAAGCCTTAATTTAGGTCTGATAGTATTATAACCTAACCTTTACCTAGAAAATGTCAGTACATTTTTCTCCACCTATTAGACAGACTGATTACAACTTTTCAAAAGGCAGAATAACAAGATAAAACCTAACAGTTCTAAACTAGGCATGCAAATACACATTAGGCACCATGTGGAACAAGGGATAATGTTTTATTTTAGTTGGTACAAGCAGGGAAATGTTCTTTATCTGATGTAAATAAATAACCTATTTTTAATATATGAAACGGGATGGTTAGCAATCTTGTGATTTTAAGTGACAGCTTTCGTAGACAAATAATAAAAAATTGTGAGGGAGAGAGGTGCTACTTCAGGGCTCTATGAAAACTAGTTGTTATTTAAAGCACAAGAGAAAACACAAAATCAATTATGCACAGAATCATTTTAGAATCAGGCTGTCATCCCTTTTTGCTGGAGAAAAGTAATAACACGAAAAGGCACTTCTCCAGAAGCGTGGTGTTTGGGTAACAACGTGTAGGGGCAGCTGACCCGAACCAAGTAGCAATCTGTTTACTTGGTAGAACACGATTTATGGGATGACAGCTTGGGAAGGAGGCACAAACATGACCTGGGATGAAAGGGCAGGTGGAGGGTTTCTGGCTGAAAAAAGGCTTAGTGAGGAGGTCCGGAGGATTCCCCTATCATCCGTCTTGAAAATAGTCACTTTCATGACCTTTTACTGCTGATGGCTTATGGAGGGATGTATCTGAGAGGGGAAATAATGAGCTCTTGACAGTGGAACAAGGAATTATTTGAGAGCTTTGGGAGACTTTTTGAAGATAAGAGAAGTTTGTTGGCAGTGCTCGCAAGGACACACTTGTCAGCAGTATTCAGTCCTGTATTTTAACATTGCCTTCATTTTAAGCGGTCTTTCTCCTATGGATTGAAGGCTACTTCAGCAGCCGCTGGTGCTGCCTGATAGCCTGCACAGTTGTTAGGGAATGTTGTGACTACAGGGCAAATTATTCGATTTTCAGAATTTTTTTGTTTTCTGGACTATCTATGGTCAAAGGTTTTTCTGGTTTATTTTTGGTTTGGTTTGTTGTTTTTTTTGCCCTGAGCTTTCTTGAACCCCAGATATCCATTCTAACATGTAAAGTAAGATGGAGTCTGGTTTATAGATCTTTGATCTTGTTATTTGAAGATGATGTTTTCCATTGTCTGACAAAAATTGTATGCAGGATTTAGATATGAATGATCATTGTAATAATCTGCAAATACTTAGTCTTTCTAGTATCATCTAGTCTTCAGGAAAACATGTTAAATCCCTTTGTTCTCTTTAAAAAGTATTTTCTATAAATTTGAACATTCTGGATTAAAAGAAATTGTATGGCTTTACGTTGGCTGAAGTCAAAAGACATGCTAGATTTAATCTAGCCATAGATTTTCAAGAAGCACTTGTAAATTATCAGTGCCTCTGTTTTCTTATTTGTAAATCTGAAACATGAATAGGAAAAAGGCTTTTTATGAAAAGAAAAAAAAGCTACAACATAATGTTTTTTAAAGATAGTTCAGAGGATTGACAGTATGGTGTTCTATAGTGTAATTATGACCATTTGTTCCTGTGCTGCTTCTGCTGCTTTTTTTTTTGTTATTTTTTTTTCCTGGTTGCATCAGTGCAAGAAAATCAGAATGACAGCAGTCATAAAATCATTTTGGTTGAAAGATCCATCTAGTGGGTTATTTAGCCTGTCCTCCGGAATTGTGATGGGATTGGCTGGCAGGAGATCATATAGCTAATATTTCATAGTCTGTAAAAAAAAAAAAGAAGAAAGGCAGATGAGAAAAAAATGTGTATGCCAAAATCCAGACGGTGCCTCTTGGCAAAGTTTTATAGACATTTTAGATCAGTAACAAGAAAAGGTAGGTAGCTACACCCCATTACTCCTTCCTAAACAGCCAGGTAATTACTTCTGGCATTTTGACAAGTGTTTGCTGGAGTGAAGGTCAAAGCTGTCAGCAGAGAAGATCTATGCTAATCTGCTCAGCTGGAGAAGACTCAGGTAGCTAATGTTTTGTAATTAGAAGTTGTGGAAACTGGTTTTCACTGTAGTTTTGTGCTGATCATAAGTGAACTTAATAATATGGAGTAATTCCTTGTATCATAGTTTACAAAATTGGCTAAACAGATGTTTAGGAGTAAGCATATAATGTGAAATTGGAGAAGTATGGGAAAAATGATATTGTGGTACAAATGAAATATACATTTATATGAACACATATGTAGGTGTTGTATTATATGTTATATGTGTATGTATTGGGCTGTACCTATACACAGAGATGCATAATGCTAATACTTTTAATTTACATTGAAATATTAATCATAAAAAGAAAACAAAAGAAAAAGAAATAAATGTAGCTATTGTACTTGATAAGTCTGCAAAATTTTGCTGGAAATTTCACATGCAAAAATTCAAGGCATTCAGAAACCTCCCATTTTTCTTGTGGGAGTTATCAATATCACTTCATCCAGCAATAGTCTATGAGTGAATTCCTATAATGGATTTTCAACTCATAAAATATTTTAGCAAAAGATGAGAAAATAAGAAAAAAGCCCATCCAAATAAATATATTAAAACATTTATGAAAACGCTGAAGATTTTTATAAAAAGTATAATTTTTTTTATATAATGTTGATTCCTTTTCATAGTATTGTGTTCCTGTTTTTATCAGGCTACACTAAAAATGACTTTTCTCACTTACTGTACTGTTCTTTGTGCTACAGAAAGTGTGTGTTTGTGTATATATATAAAAGACAGAGAGACATAAACAGGAAATTTTTCAGAAGACCTCAAGGTGTTCAGCTATGCTCCTAAACCCCAGCTAGGACCTCAGGTCTGCAGTGATTTCACACATATTTAACTGTTTGTTCCCTCTGATTTTGCTTCTTGAACTGAAATACCTAATATGGGTATATGGTGACCATGAAATTCTTACTGTGCATGGAGAAAGAATGCAAACCTTCTAAAAGTAATGGTTTGGGGCAAACTGGTACATACCATAGAAATGCAGGTCAGGATTTGGTGGCCTAAACCTAGACCTAAACCTAATAAGCTAAAGTTCAGTGTTTCAGTTGTTGCAGTTGGAGCTCGACTGGAACAGTTAAAAATGATGTTTATTACTGAGTTGTTTTTAACCTTGATCAGCACTGCCAGACAAACTGGTAAACTGCCACCAACAGAAAGCCACAGAGATGCAGCACTGATGGAAATACTGCTCTAATTCTTTTTGACTTTACGTGTAATCTAGAGCATGTAGATAAACGGCGGGGGGGGGGGGGGAGATAAAGCTTTA
>JAVJGJ010000047.1:60825648-60851202 GCA_035590215.1 Microhierax caerulescens | reverse complement strand
CCCGGCGGGGGGGGGGGGAGATAAAGCTTTAAATCTGGGTCTAAAGAGCAGAAGGTCTGTCTGAAACATAGATCTTAACTGAGAAAAAGATGCTTTTTCCTTCTGGATTTCATTATTGTGTTTTTATAGCAGACTGTTAAGTCATTCTCAATTGCTGTATCCTTTCAGGGAACACAGAACACATCTGATTTTGGAAAGAGACCAGAAAGTGCTTTTCTTTCTTTTCTTTTTACCTCCACATCTTTCCTTCTCTGAATGAATTTTGTGTATTATATTATTTTTTCTGACATTTCTTTCATTGGCATTTTTCCTCTTCAGGGGAATCACCACATATGCATTCTCTTCTTTCATTGCCATTTAACAACTTGAGGGTATATTCTCTACCCATGTGCAGCAATATAGCTGTGAAACTCACATTAACATTAATGGGAAATGTGCAGCTAAAATCAACCACACTGGGTGTAGTTACTACCCTTGGCTGTAAAATGGATTTGCATGTTCAAACAGGAATTATTTCCACTTAAGAACTGAGAAGTCAGCCGGGTTATTACATTATTTTATGTTAAAGTAGAAGTATTTTAACATTAATTTTTTAATGTGTTTCAAATTGAGAAATCCACCTGCTGTGGAACCTGTTATTTTTATGTTACAATATAATGTTTTCAAAGTTAGGTGACATTTTAAGCAAGTAGGCTATCTTCCTCTTGGCAGCTTCCACAACTCTGCTTTCTATAAGCCTTAGGAAAATATGTTAACAATTATTATTTGATGGTAAGTTAATATTTTGTTAACTTAACTGTGAAGAATCAGATGCCCCCTCAAGTTTTCTGATTTAAACATGGATGAATTCAAGCACTTGCAGTGCCAGTCCTCCAGTGATTCTGCTTTTCCATTCTGGTCCCTTTTCATCTCATACTCTATCCATAGCTCTTTTTCCTACTGGCAGCAGAGCTCTCATGGGATAATTAAACATCTGAAATCAGCAGAGTGGACAAAACATTGCTGAAAGCTGGGAGATGTGGGAAGCCTAAAATCAAAGGTACTATCAAAGGTAGCTGTTTCCAGAAGTGATGGTATGGATGAGGAAGCTGATCCTCTTCTGTTGTTATTAAACTGGTGATGAGGCAGAGTTTGCATATTCATCACATTTTTTTCTACATATTGCTTCAGTTCTCTGATACTCTTTGCCAGTGTGAATAAGCTCATCCATCTTTCACATTATGTTAGTGTCTTGGTGCGTTGCTTGTAGGTAAAGAGTGTCAGAGAGTTTAAGAACTCTAATTTTGTGTCTTCTGTTATACTGTTATACTGATAAACTGTTATAAACTGATATCTGTTACAGTGCAAGTGATCATAAATGTTAGAATTGGCATCTATTTATGTGTAGAGGCGTATGTATTAAAATGAATTATAACTTGCCCTTAAGAGCTTTAAACAAACTTAGTGGAATATTGCCATACAGTTAAATAACTTTGCTTTAGACAGAAGGCAATAAGTAACTAAGACTCTTCATTCAAAAATGTGTTTACATCTCAGATTTCTTCACACAGAAAAAGAAAAAAGTGTAAATGGAAGCTCTCAAGACTGGATAGTTAGTAACAGCTGACAGTCCACAGCATGTTTGCACTATCACATGCGTACTTTCAAGTTCAAATTCTGGTATCCCTAGGAGTAAGTTCAATTTGGTTCTTAGTGTGTGTCTAGTAATGGCTATCAGCTTTTCACAAAATGTACTGTTACTGCTGGTGAGCATCCTTCATCCCCCTGGTTCCTTTTCTGTACAAACACATGCAATTCACACATGTTCTTCTAACCACTCTTAGTGGTGGGTAATCACAAGAGCTAAACCTGAGTTTGAGGTAGCTCCCTGCAGAGATGTGAAAGCTATTGCTGGTCAAGCCCTACCCTTATCCAGGCAGTTACATGGGAGAGGATGTCTGTGTTGATACACATGCTAAGGCTAGATAGTACATTAATACCTTTTATATTTAAAGATACTTTGGACTCTTTTGACACCTTTATCTCATTAAAGAGGTAATACCTAGAAGGAAATGTACATATTTTGTCAAAAAGTGAAGCTAGTTATATCTGATCTCCATAGTCTTTTCCTTTTGAACACTGCTGGAGATACAATACATGGCTAAAATGAACCAGATATGGCCATTCATATAGAAAAAAGCTCCAGGAAAACTTCACCTTTTACAGATTTTAAATGTACTATGACTTTCTCTGTGTAGTTCTCACATTCTTTTTCTCATACCTGAACTTCTGCCATAAGAAAATACAAGGAATTCCATTAGGTTTCTATTCTTCACTGTTTTATTCAGAAACAGTTGTACCTGATAGAAATGCAGAACTCACACTGAAATGGTATGATATTCAGTGTTTTTATACTTCTAACAACTTTGTGCATTCTGCACTTTTAATACATTGTCTAGTCAAGAATCTGAAAGAGTTCTTGAAATATTCCAAAATGCAGACAGGTTCTGCTCTTCCACTAAGGGGGATGGAGTCACAGGTCTCCACCATGTGCCATTGTGCCTAAGCTATTGTAGTGACTCTTTCAGCACTTTTGAGAGGCTGGTATTTGTCATGATAAATCAAAGTGTCAATGATTTATGGTGAAATAGTTATTTTTCATTCTGAAAGTTGTCCAAATGGCCTAAAATATTGGCAGGCAGGACCTCTAACAGTAAATGTGGTAGCACACAGAGGCAAGTCATGCCTGCTTCAATTATCTTCAATGTTCTATTTCCAAGGATGTTTAAACTTTCAAAATGCCATATATCTATGGGGCTGGCAGTTATCTTTTCTCTAGGAAGATTTCTGCAAAGTTTACGTGAACAAAAAAACACTTTAATATTTTAGATTTCTGATGAATCCTGAGTGAGTATTACCAAACTTAGATATAACATTTACTTGGATTGTTAGCTTAATTCCTACGACAGGAATTTTGTGTGTATAAGTGAAAGATTTTTTTCTGCACTTGACATGTCATAAACCAATGACATTTCTTATAAGTATGCTTGGCTAGTTCATCTTTTATCCTAACCCTGGAATATTTCTTTTGAAAACATTGCAAGAAAAAACATGACATTCTAATTTCCTTTTTTCATGTATGGTATTATTTTAGTTTATGAACATCCTTTACTGCTTTCCAACATCTGCTCCATTTTTAATTTTTAGGGAATAATTTCCCACATTTTAATAGAAGATATTTCTTTTTATCTGTAATTAAATCCATAACTTGTTATTCTCAGAAGGTTATTACGGATTGTGACTTGACTGTTACAAAAAATTAATGACTTAAAGAGGCTCCTAATATCAATTTAGTGTAAGGATTTAATTTATTATTCATTAATTTTGTATTCATTGTAATAGCAGTAATCATTATGAACTCATCGGGTAGGTATGAGAATGTCCGACATGCAATTTCCATAGGAATTCAGGTTTTTAGTCATCTTTAGCAAAACATAAAATGCTGTTCATGCATTAATGCGGTCACTTGTTTATCTTTATAATTCTATGCCTGTTATTTTACATAAATATCTTCATATGCATAAGCTATACTGGAATTTAGAAGTTTCAGTACATGTAAAAACTCCCTTGTCTGTCCTTATGGCAACAGAAATGTTGCTGTTTTAAATCAAGATAGCTTCACTCAACTTATGACCATATACAGGCTAATTTCAACACCTTATTTTCAAGAAAATCTTTTCAAATAATGTCAGTTTATTTTGGGAAAATGTGTCATTTTTTTTAATTCATACAGTCCTGCTTTTTTAAAAAAAACCATTCAGTTTAGCAGTGCTGAATTCTCATTTTTATTTCAACACTAATTCATGTGTTCACCAAAACATATGTAATGTCTCTTTTAAAAATGGGAATTAATATTTTATATTAATTAATACTGCATATTTAAACGTGTTCAGAATAGAATTGCAGGGTTTCTTTTACCCCATAAATCCCTCAGGTACATCATTCTTAACTGTCCTATGTTTCTGCAACTGCATCCTTTGACTGGTAAATGATTCTGCTCATGTTAAAAATGAGTCGACTGAATGCCTTGGAAAAAAACAAGTTGTGTTTAGCATCTCGCCAACTAATTACAGTAGCTGCCTTGCAGCTCAATGTTGAATTGGAGTTGTCCTTCTGCACACGGACCCAATCAGTCATGGTCAGTATTGTGTCAGCTAACTCAATTCTTTGTAATCAAATTTAAACGTAAGAGTGAATTTCATCTCCTCTAACTCAGGTGTCTGTCTTCTAGGTACTTTAAGTGTAAGCCAGTCAACCTCGGCTCCCTTTACAATCAGTTGAATGTAATAAGTGCTTCCAGAGGGTAATTCATTTCATCCCGCGAGAGGTGTCTGTCTCATCTGTATCTCCTATCTCTCATCTATCTCATACATGTCTATCACACATATGATTGGTGTCTAAGATAGGTCGAGTATATCTCATTCCCTTGAGGATCCTGTTATTCTCCATTAACTACAACAGGTGTCTTGCTTAAATTTAAGGCCAACCAGGATCTCCCAATGAAAGCAAAAACCTTAGACCTCTCTGAAACACCTTTAGAGCACATTTCAGAATGAATACGGACAGAGAGATCTCTTGTTGAGAGATAGGCAGCATTTTTTGGAGCAGGGTATTCCTGCCTTCCCTTGTGCTAAGAAGATGGGATGTAGCTCACTGAACAGTGTGGTCTGGTAGTGGTTTGGGCACTGAGCAGCACTTGGTGTGGCTGCCAAAGGCTGCTTCAGAAAAGTGCTGGTTTCTCATGTGTCACCTCCGTCCACCCCATGCCGTGCTGATATCTTAGATGCTTGGATCACCTGAAAGGGTGTGTGCTGCTGTATCTACTCAACCGTATAAATAAGTGGGGGAAAAAGGGAAAGGCTAACGTTATTGACAGTGGCTTTTTAAAGTTATACCTGCTTCACTTGTCCTTCTGTCTATGCATATGACATGACATCAAAGGTTCAAAGATGACAGTGAGGCAGTGAAAATGTTCTTCAGTAGCTGCGTGGCCCTATCTATGATGTCAAATACCTTAACATATGGAAGGGTTTGATTTCAACGTGATGAATTTGAGGAGACTTCCAGCCCTAAAGAGCTGAGCTGTGGGTCTTTCCTTTCAACCAGGATGTTCCCAAATTGTTAATGAACTTCATAATTTCAAATTCCCTGGAAGTCATTGACATACTGTGACATATATTTTGAATTTTAAACATAGTTTTTATTTATGGAAGCCCATACTCTTTATCAAGGAAATTGTTCCAGTCCTTTAAAAATTAAAGAAAACAGTCTGAGGGTAAAAATAACAGCATAAGTATACACCTGTGTGTAACCACCTGTGGTGGTTAGGTAGGTCACAAAGTTCATCTGCATACATTTGCTTTTATGTTACATCATTACAGTATTCCATAGTTTTAATGGCTTTTTAATTCTAAGCACCCTGCATGTTCAGTAGGAGATGCAAGTTATTTTGTAATGGTTCATTCTACTTCAGTACATATCTAGCTTCTGCTAACAGCAAACTCCATTCACTTAAAAACAATTCTGTAGCACACTTAACATTCTTCCTATCAGATTCTGAGAAAAGCCCAAATGAAAACCAAGTTATCCTTTCAGAAATGACTGCTGCTATTTCAGTTCTCCTGCAGCAGCCATTGGCGTTGACTCTGCTCCAAGGAGGTTGCCATTTTTTGGCAAGAAGTGGCAATGTGTGGTGGAAATAGAGTCACCAGTTTGCACATCAATTCATGAGAAGATGTTTTTGAAAGATGTTTTCTGGTAGTCTGCAACTGATCTTTAAATTAATTTCTTTTAAGGGCTAGATTGGCTCTAATATGAACTGTCGCTTCTTTTTACTTTCTCCCCTACTCTGTCTTCCTCTCCACCTCTGCATTATTGTGGCCTGGAGCATCTCTGAGTGATCTTCTAGAAGCCACTGGTTTTATAAATTTGTCTAATATAGATAAATAATGCTTTTTCCTACACAAACTGCACATGTATAACTAAATCTCTGACTTGCTGACAAAACCAGCAAAAAATAGCAGTGAAACTCGAAAACAAGACCATATACATTCCTAAAATTTTCCTCTCGACTTGCCCTTGGTTGCTGGTAAAGGCTCCTGTGGTTTTCAAACAGGAACAATCCTTATCTTGTCCTGTCCTGACAATATTTATATCAATAAGGGAAGGACACACTTTCAGGGATTAACTAGACTGTGATTTGAGTCTCTGCTCATTATCACACCGTAGCTTCCCCATCATGCTTAATTGCCCTTTTAGGAGAAACTTTGGTTTGCCTATCCCCTATCCTGGATATTGGAGAAAGTCTGGGCACAAGGCATGCTGCCAAACAAACCTGTTCTTAGTTCATTACGAACCTGCTAGTGTCCACACCAGCCTTTGTTAGGGAGACCTTCTGGAGGTCTCATGTAGGCACATGATGATTGAATAAAAACCTTGGAGGTATAAGTGCCTCAGCATTGCCTGCACACAGTCCAGTCCATTTCACCTTGTCTTATTAGGTAGTAGCCAAACGCGTTTCGGCACAAAATGAAGGGAACCATTTGCTGAGGCAACAAAGAAAGTTCTAACATCTCTAGATATAACAGATTTGTAGTCTTCATTACAAGACACATTCAGGATGTGTAGCAGTGGAGCTGTTTGAAACAATGATTGTTATTCCCTGGCAATAAATTAGTTAATTTATTCCATGGGAAGTGTACATCCCTCCGACATTCATCTCTGTTAAAGGATTACCAACATGTTTTAGCCTTGCCTTGCCCTTGCCTTTTTTTGAAACCATTATGTCACTGCAGTTTGGACTTGGTAAAAAAACAAACAAACAAACAAAAAAACCCACATTACATTTGGGGCATGAAGGATAGTGATGTTCTGCTTGGAAGAGAATACTTCAGCATATGTAGTTCTACCAGCAATTACACTTACACTGATAGCCTCCTCTAGCATGCAATCAATGTCTTCTCCTTTTTATTTGTGCCACTTCTTAATCAAATAATCTACTATGTTATTAAACATTTTTTTCCACTATTTTAAGAATATTTTCAGTTTTAGTTGTGTTATTAATAAAGAATTCAAGAAATCCCATTTTGGACATATCTTAGCAGCTTTAAATGTCATTGCCATATGCTCCTAAATCACAGATGTGTTTTTTGTCACTTTTACTCAATGTGATTTTCAATTTTTCAGTATTTTCTTGTGATTTTTCTCAGCTCTAATAGGGAGAATATTACATGCATTGTTGGTTGAATTGTGTCTTAATCATTTCTCTATTACAGAATCTGAAAGTCACCAACTTTTATAGCACTGATGTTAAGAGAAACAAATTATACATCTTTATTAACAAGTGAAATAAGGTTTTTTCTAATGAAGTGGGGGGGTTGGACATTCGTTACTTTTACAAACAGTAAGCTAAGTCTTGATAAGTAGAGAAACTGAAATGGTATATTTTAAGGCACAGAATATGCAATTTCACACTACTTTGGAAAAGAAACACTAGAACATTGTCTGTTTGCTTCTTTTTCATAGCATATCTATATATTCTTTCAGTCTTTATAATACTGGAATTTTTTTTTCTCTCAATAAACCAAGGAAAAATCTTTTTTCATGAAGTATAATTGGATATATTCCACCATTGTTACAATATCTGATGATACAATCTTAGAGAATATAAAATATAACCTTTCTCTCAAGCAGCTTGCATGGGATAAGTTCTTTATTTCCTCAGAATTTTCCATGTAATCACATATTCTGTAGTTCATCATGTATGTGAATGGTCTCTGGGGCACGGTTTGGCTATCATTAGATGAAGGAAGTGTTTAGATATAACAGGGTTGTTTTTTGTGTGGTATAATCTGAATAACTAGTTGTACTCAAAGCAACTGTCAATCAAAATGCTAATGATTTGAGAATGTTCTCCTGCCTTTAGACTTCTGTCTTTTCTTTCCACGGGCTTGATCTTGAAGTATCTTATGGGAAGAGAGGAGGGGGCATTTCACATGGTACATGGCTGAGAAGGATACATATTTAGGTGTGGTTATATACATTTAAGTGCCTACATTTGACCTATGTGAGTAACCATCATTCAGTTTAGGGATGTTGGGATTAATTTGCCTGATGGAGATGTCTGGTGCCACTGGAGGTGTTGTAGCTGTCTAAGCTACTTGCCTAGGACTTCACTTATGGGGTGTCCACATCTTTCTGGAGGCCAGGCAGGATAACCAACAGCACTTAGAAGGGCACTAGACACTTAGACACCTAACTCTTGCTCCAGGTTTCTCGTCAATCTGCAGTCAGCAGAGCCAAGAGAGTGGTTTAGGGAGATCAGAATAACCCTCCTAACTGTACTAGCATTGGCCTTTATTAACTACATTGGGAGTGTAGGCAACCAACTTACATGGAGGCATGTCAATGCAGGCACTTAGGTTTAGGGGTCTTAATCTAAGAGCTGAATTCCACCCATAGCTTCCACTGAATTTTATGGCCTAGCACTCGTAATACTTCTCTAGTTCTAAGTACCAAAAGAGCTGGCAATGTTTATTAAGTATAGGTTTTGCTTGACTTTTCTGCAGAAAAGGTGTGAGACACCCTTCAGATTGCAAGTTAGTCTTAAGCAAAACTTGGGGAAAGAAAATCATTATTTTTGTTAAAATAAGAACTTGTCTGTAGCTTTCTATTAATAATTAATTCATAGTTATTTGGTGCTAATAGTGAAAAATTTTCATAAAGGGATATGATTCTTTTTTAGGAACAAAAAAGAAGCAAAAAGTTTCCTACAGGTGATTTTTTTCCTGTGATGGTCCAGTAACAATTTTTTGTACTTTTATTAAGCATTTGTACCTAGTTTCCAGCAAAGATAAAATAAATGGGTAGGCAGTCAATTTGAATTCTCTAAAGTAAGTTTTCTCCTTGCTGTAGCATTTGAAAAGTTTAGATTGCTATCACTCTCAGTATTACAACGTCATTCCTTTGGCAGCAATTAGAGCTATAACAATAAATTTCTGTTTTCAATTTCTTTTAGAACATTCACAATTCAGATTGCTATTAATATAGACTGAAGGTTGTGATGTAGATTCAAGCTTCTTAAAAATATTTCTTCACTTTTGGGATAAAAATTAAACTACATTTAATTCTGTCAATATTCATTCTGGCAAAGAACAACCTTAACTGCTGATTTTAGATACTGGGAGATGCAGAAATCTGTTCTAAATTTTTTATATAGTAAATGAAGTAACAGTATATCGATTCAATAAAAACCACAGGCACATATCAATTATTTTAGATTAAATGAGACCTGTGCTTTTGGTAATATCAGTAACAAGATGCCATTTCATTGTCCTGATATTTCAATTATTTCATTATTTCAACATCCTAAGTTTATTTTGAAATGGCCCTCAATCACATTTCTTATTTCAGACTCTTACTTGAGTGGTGTAGTTCATCTTTCTGTACTAGAATAGACAGAAGATAGAGGCACCACAATGGTGATAAACATGCAATCTGATAGATTATCTCACGCTTAGAAGACACACCATTTCTCTGCAGAAAATACCTCCATGCTGTGTATTGTTCCTGCCATTGCTCTTCTGGTTTGTGTGAAATCAGAAGCAGGTGATATGGATCAAGTTAACCACATGCTTATTTACATGTGGGACAACATTAAAGTCAAGGCTGAGGTGACCTCTTGTTTTTTGGCCGTGCTCAGTGGTAGCCTAATCCAATTTTTTATTGAAGTCATTGAAAAGATTTGACTTCACCTAGAATTGTTTGCAACTGTCAAATGTATCTAGTCATACACAGGGGTTTTTCTCACTTGTTCTACAACAACTTGCTGCTTTCCTAATGTGTTGATACCCTCTGGTCTGTCCTGTAAACCACAATGCAAATCTGTATAATCAGTCTTCCTGATTAATTTCCATAAATGAAATCTCAGTCTCCTCTCAGAAATGCCCTTGATCAGGATGATGATCTGAGTTCACTGTTTTCCTCTGACTTAGGGGGTTTGAACCCATCTCCTTAATCACAATACTAGTAAAGAATTGAGAGGAGGTTCTCAGCCTTTCCTGCAGAAGCTGCTACACTTTTCATGGAATGACTGAATGTTCTCTAACCTAGGGAGCACGAAACCAAAGGAGACAGCACACTGTAGCCTAGTACATGGATGCTCCTCGGGAGTTTGATGACTCATCTCCAAGTCCTTCCTTCATCGTGTATTTAATGTAAATTAGTGAACTATTCACTGGAGAAAGAATTGAAACTGGGGTCTTTGCTGGTTAAGAACAGTAGCTACAACATCCACTTAGTGAGTCCAGTCGTTTATGATTGACCTCAATAATTTTTCCACTTTGGGGGAATTAATTTGATCTATCTGGCAACAGTGTAATTTCTTCTACTGTTTTATGATGTGTGCTCGCATCAATGAGTCTTCAGAGGTTTTGGTTGAAAGCATATCATCCATGCTTCATAGGGGGTGCACAACGCTTGTTTGTTTTCCAGTTGCAAGGAAGGTCAAAAAGTAATGAATAAATGTCAAGAAAGATCACGGATGAGAACTGGATGCTCTGCATAATAAACATTAGCACGTTTAACAAAAAATTTCCTTCAGTAGAAGTCATTCCCATATTAATTTAATCCTGCTGTCTAAGATAATACAATCTCTTTGAAACAGTCTTGATTCTTAGTGCATAGGGACCTTTTCTGGATCAGAGGCCAAATTTCCATTACCTGATGAGCTAATCTGACGTGACAGCCTCATATGCAGATGGGGAATCTCTTGTCAATAGTTTTCTTCAGAGACAAAGAGAGACAAATGTCTATATTCATTCTCTCACTTCATGCATGAGTAACATTACCTTTCTGTCTCCCTTTCACTCTATTCAGGTAGTCATTGAGAATTTAAATATAAGCTTTTGTGTTTCTGAGTTAGTTTATGCATGCAAAGCTGTTTACAGAAGACTGGCATCCTTGTCTGTTTGTTTAAGTACAGTATGTATTTTGACATGTAAATTTACGTGAGGCATATTTAATCAGTCACAATGATATGCTAATTGGATTCCTGTATGAACTGCATAAAAACATTTGAAAAAAATTATGAAGGGGACTTATTACCAGATGAGACACTTTCTAATCAGTATTATGCGTCATCAAAATGCACAAAGATAAATGTGATAGATTTTCAGGACTTTTGTAACCAATAATGAAAATACGAACTAATAAAAAAAATATGTCTCTCTCTGAAGGAGCACCCTGAAAGTTAGAAAACAGCAGCTGAAATCCATAAATTAGAATGCAAAAAATCTCTGAAATGCCTCTGCAGGTTTTGGATGTTGTTCAGTGACATAATTTGTGTTCTGATAAGGTTATAGGTTGATCTTGTCTCTAAAAGAGCAGTGACATTTAGACTTCAGCTCTGTCTGCCCTGGGGATTTGCTCAAGTATTTTGAATATAGTTTTTTTAATACATATATTTTATAGGCAAATCTCTAACTTTTTCAGGTGCAAGTGGCTCACTCTCAAGCAAAAACAAACCATGCCAGTGTAAACCAGCTCCTATATATGCATATGTATAAACCTACACTACTACCCTGTTCGTTTTCTGCCCATTTGCCACTGATGCCTCAAGTTCCCTGGTAATGAAAGTTTTAAAACTATTAGTCTTTATATATTATTTTTTTTAAATGTACTCCGGGATCCGTTCTATGTTAATCATGTCAGACTACTTCGCATTCTAACTTCTCTTCTGTGGATGGCTATACTTTGGTATTTTCTATCATACCACAACGTATAAGTTTAGCGTACTTAGGTTCTTGGCTGGTTCACTAATCATTTCAGGGCTTTATTGAAAATAATAATAGTTTCTAATATTTTACTTAGATTTTGACTGCACAAGAAACAGACAATTGCAAACATAGATAAGGCCATAGGATCTCCAAATGAAATTATTTACCTCTGAAGGGAAAGGTAAACCTTGCCCCTAAATTTAGTCAAAGCAGGGAGTGGGAAAGCAGTGAAAATGATTCAAAGCATTTAAATGGTGAGCTGGAAGGCATCTAGAGCTAGCTAATGGGGGGAAATGGGCAAACAGAGCATTTCTTGTCTCGGTAGAGTTTAGTCACCTGGATAGAACTGAAAATTAGGTTTACCGAGGATCCAGGGGTCCGAGGAGGGTACTCAGCATTTACAGGTGAAAAGAAGGGGAAAGGAAAAGGTCCTTCCTATCCCTGCTGTAGAAACCTGAGAGCTGAGCAGCGCGGACTGCAGAAGTGACCAGCCTGATGGAGCCAGACACGGGCCTGGTGGTTGGGGCTCTGAGGGTAGAATAGGAAAGACTTCAGAAATTTGATTATATGTCTATATTTGCACCTTTCAACCATGATGGAGTGGGGAGGAAAGGACCTTTTTTCTCTGCTGTTGGGTGTCCTAACTGCTAAACTGGGAGGGAACGGGAGATTTCAATGTACTTGTTGTTCCTCCCACATCCAGTCTTACATTCATATTGCAAGTAATTTATGTATGTGTATACTTGATCAGAGTTTAATACATATTTCAGTTCAGGTGAACATATGTGCAGCCTTCGTAGTAATGGCCCAGTTATAATTAAAGGGATGTTTTTTTCCTTATATACTACTAAGAGAGAAGAAGGAGGAGTGTTGATACATCCATCCTTTTGTGGTTCAGAGAACCATACTTAGTGTTTTCTGGCAAGAACACTGACACCTTAGCCTGATACAGGAATGAATATTTAAGTATATGTTGTAATTGTTCATCATAAAATTTTAATTTTCTTTGGTTGCCTTAATTTACTCTTTATCCATACATTTGGTAGGAGAATAAAAGCCTGCCTGAAAAATGAAATATGGAAGTAATCTGTTTAATTCATATTCATATTAAAATATATATTCATATATATATTTGTATTAAGTATTTTTAAAGTTACCTAGTTAAGCTGATGTGAATTTCACTGTAGACACTATTAGTTTGTTTACAGTAGTTCATTTGTTTCCTTTTTTTGACTGAGGTCAGAGGAACTGAGAGGACAGTAATTGTATAGTGGTCTACTCACAATCTTCTACAGATTAAAGTCAATCAGTTTGAAACAAACCTATAATTTAACCAATGTCATTTGTGTGACCTTAGTGAAGTCCCTCAGATCTTCTTTTAAGTGGAAAAAAAAAACCCAAAAGGACTACCACCGAAATTTTCCTGATCTTTGATAAAGTTTGCAAAGACCAGTGCGATCCTCAGAGGAGGAAAGTTCTGAAACAGAAACCGCCTAACACGTGGGGTGATGAAAAACACCTCTGGTTGCACAGTTGTTTAATATCCACCCACAACTGGCTTTTATTTCGTATTCCTTACTGTCTGTGATCTCTGTTAGTAAATGGTTACCTTTCCTTACTCACAGTAGTCTGCATGATGCTCTTGTTCCCTGTGTATCAGCCGCCTTAGGAGGCAGTATGCAATTCTTTGCATGCTACAGAGTGTGTGGAAGGTTCACTGCACAATTTAGTGTTTTGAGGTGAAGATTCTGGATCTCCTTCAGCATAGGCAAAAACAGAACATGGGTGCATTCTTTCCCTTGAAATGTGAGGCTACTTAAAGGATGGAAAAATGAACATCATGTGTGCATATATAATGTATGTGAAATATATTTTACCATTTGGATCTTACTAAGAGTTTTCCACAGCGTGGTAATAGCACAAAATTGCTCAGCCTTCTATGTATTCGACACCTCTGCTTTGGCTTCTGCATATTTGTTGCCTGCCTGCAATCTTATTTAAATCTCTGTGTATTGTGCTATTGTTTTCTGAACTGTAAATAGTATTTTAAATGTTTCCATTGGTCGATTATGTCTAGATAAATGGCACTGATATGTAACATAATCTTTTAATGATGTTTGATGTTCTTCTCATTCTGTAAATCAAATATTACGTTATCCATAAACGTTTCTCCGTAGAGTCTGCAGTGTCCTTTTACCAAAGGTAATGATTCCCAATAGCTACACCTCCATGCTAGGTCATAGAGTGCACATAGTATGCTTTGAATTGCAGGCTGCTCCAAAAATGCATCATCAGTTCCCTTCCCTCTGCCTATAGGAGGTCTATAGTTGGCTTGCACTCAGGTTCCCTACAAATTTGTATTTACCCAGATAAAAAGCTAGGAAAACTTTGGCTCGCCTCGTCTGGGCTGTGTGCAAGAGCAATGTGCATAGATGGAACCCCAAGAGTCTTCCTCGATTTAAGTACGAGCCACAGAACCTAACTATTGACATAAGAAATATATTGAATATTTGGAAGGAAAGCATCTTTATCAGGATACAAAATGTGGAAAGGACAGTGTGTGTCCCTTTGTGAACCTTATGGAATTTTAGTTTCAAGGTTTCATATGTTAAAGAATGCTGACAGATCAGATTAGCACATCATGCAAAGCCATGTCGGTGAATTATGATTGAAATTCCAGTTCCACACAGGAAAAGGAATACAGAGTACAGAATAAAAACAACAACAACAAAAAAGGGTTATATAAACAGATAAAAAAATATTCAATAAAGTAGGGGGAAAATGACAGACTTACAGTGGATGCAGTGGCATGCTGAGTGAGATTAGAAAGGCCATGTCCTGTCTGGATGAATTGCCACAAACGATGTTTTTTGACCCCGTTAAGAAGTGTTTGATGGAACCAGGCAGTCAGGAACCTGTGAGAAGTAGCAGCTTGGTCCTGAGCACTGGTGAAAGACTTGACTGAAAATGTTTCTCTCAGTAAACTGCTTTGTAACAGAAACCATGTTTTGCTTAGATCCAATGTGCCAGCAAATGCACAAAAATCGACTATTTCTGTGCTTTATTTCAAAAACAGAAAATATATTAAGTAGGGAGAAATATAATTAAAAATACACAAAAGGAGGTTTGAAAAATATTACGTATGTTCAAGTTTTATGGAGATAATTTAAATAAATCATAGGAACTCCATCCAGATTCATGCCATGTAGTACAAAAACTTGAGGAAGACCAAAATCAAGCCAACATGGCAAAACAGAATAAAAATGGAAGTTACTAGAAGATATGTCGAGATATTTGCAGTATGTTCAAGACAGAAAAATAGAAAGGAAGGTAATGGCAAGTGAAGTATAAAAATGTAGTAAAATAGGCCAAAAAGATTTGACAAGCAACTTGCAAAATTCTTTAAAACTAATAATAAATCATTTTCAAATTAATTGGGGGCAGGAAGCCTTTCACAAAGTCCATAGAATCAAAGATAATGAAAAACAGCTTTGAGAAAAAGACATCATAAGTGGGAAAAAAATAAAAAAAGTTATTTTTATAAAGCTATGCTCACTATTCAAGAATTTAGCAAGGTTTCTATGAAAGAATCCTTTGTTATGGGAAAATCATTAGATGATATCTGAAATTGAATCTATGGAACAAATACACAAAATTAAGAGTAATAAGTCAGATGATACTTACTCAAGATCATTCAAACAACTCTCCAGAACGAAACAGCTGAGGCAGCAGGTGTGATGGGAAAGCTTCATCCTAACAGATCGGAAGATGGTAAATATAATACTAGTTTGTAGAAAGGGCCACAGCGAAGATTGACAGAAATGAAAAATCACTAAACCTGATGTCTATATTAGATAAATTAGTATAAATTATTCTAGGTACAGAATTGGTGGACACATACTAGGAATGGCTCAACTTCTGAAAGTCCTGCCTCTCAACTTCAGACTCTTGAATTCAGTAACAAGCATGCATAGGAGGGAGATGCTGTTAATATGGTTCCCATGGAATTCCAAAAGACTTTTGACAACATCTCTCAACAAAGCAGCTAAGTTGCTCTGGGATAATAGGGAGGTCTTCACATGGATAAATAGTCAGTAAAAAGAAAGGCAGAAGAGGGTAAGAATAACTGTTCCATTTTCACAATGCAGACATGTCACCAGCTGAATTCCACAGAGGTTTGTGCTCTTCAACAGATTCATAAATGATCTATAAAAAGGACAGAATAGCTTGCTGAGGGTTTTGAGATATTCAAGATATTCAAGACAAGAGCTGACTGTATAACATTGAAGAAGGACATATGAGTGACTGGGCAATAAATTAGCAGATGAAATTCAATTTTTATAAACGTTATGTGATACTTAAGGGTGAAAAAACCCTGAGTCCTAACATTACGTATACAGTGATGGACACTGAGCTAACTGTAAGTACTTAGGAATGACATTTGAGGTTATAATATATAGTTCTGTGAAAATGCCAGTTCAGTGCTCAATAGCAGCAATGAAAGCAAATTAGATGTTAGGGAAGCAAAGAGAGAAAATCCCCAGAAAATACCATTATGTCATTGTTAGAAAAGCATGTTGTGCCTGTGTCCCTAAACACGTGAAGCTCTGCTCCCCTCCTCTCTGAAAGGTATATTATCATGGGCAAAGATATAGAGAGACGTGACGAGGGAGATCAAAGGTAGGGAACATCTGGTGTACAGGGAAAGATTAAATAGAATAAGAGTCTGTTTAAAGTGATACGACTGATGGAAAGATATGATAGAACTCTGTAAAATCAGACTGGCATGGAGAAGTTGTGTAGGATTTGAATTTTTCCTCTGTCTTCAGAAGAGGAACTAATGACCATCAATTTTGTTATGTTTTATATAACAGTCCTTCTAACACTGCATATAGAATGTCCTCATTGCTGGCTACTAGGAAACAAGCTGACAACAAGCAGAAAGAAGTGGCTCTGCAAACAATGCAGTACCGGGCAGACAAAGTCTTTGCCAAAGTTTGTTTTGAACACTAAAGTTTATGGGGATTAAAAAAATCTGATGTACAGAATAGTGTAAGAAAAAAGCATTAATTGCTGCAACACAAAATACCACTTCAGCCTCAGAAATGTCCTGACTTATTTTGCAGTACTGATCTCTAAAATATTTCTACCAATCTCCCTTTCTGTATAAGCTTCCCTGACTATTTAGGATTAGTCATTGTTGGAGACAAAGTTTTAAGTAAATTATTTGCACCATCAATTGTGTCATCAGGTGGCCTTTTTTTAGCTTTTTACCACTGTATTCTTGCATTTGGAGCTCTGCATTTAAGGGATGTTTGCATTTGCAGCTTGATGTCATAATAACAATTTAGACTAATTACTTAGTGCTCCTAACAGAATAATGCTATCTTGAATGCTATTTGTCCAGATTTATTTCTACTTGATTTTTTCTGAAATCAATGAAGTAACAATGGTAATAAAGTCTGCTTTAGGACATTTTTCTCCCTCCGTTGGTTTCAAAGACTAAGGTGTTACAGAGATGTGAATGTCAAAACTACATCAAACAAAGTAGCCACAAGGCAGTTATGTATTTCCAAATCATCTGACAAGCATATGTGGCAGAGAAGGAGTATGTGCAGAGAACACATTGGAGGATAAACACCAGCGAGAAATGGAGAGAAAGGAATTTTGGATCCTTTCAGTTTGTGCTGGCAGATGGGGCAGAACATTTGTCTTAGGAGTCTTAATACAAAAATAGACATTAAAATTATGCTGCTTTTCCTACTTAAGACAAATCATATGCTACCTTTTTTCCAGGGAAAGTATCATATGTTGAAGAAAAAGTAGAATAAATTTGTATATATGTTTTTTGTATGTGTGTTTCCTGGGTGTGAAAATTTAGTATGCTCTTTTTTAAAAGCATGATAAGGCTTTCTGAGTTCAGCAGCCCTGGTCTCCATAAATCAAAACTTCTTTTGGGCCATATGAAGTACTCAGTTTAGTTGGACCATCAACCAAGATATTCAGAGAGATCACAACTGAAAGCAATTGGACACTAGTCAAAGGGAGTAATAAAACGCCCAAGAGTGTAGCTAGGGTTCTGTGACTCCAAAACTGTGAATATTAATTGCCACAATTTTATTTAAAAATAATGTTTAGATTTATAATAGATTTATAAATTTATGAGCTATAGATTATAGTTTTGTTAAGGATAGCACTAGATCTAGTCTGTTATAGATGTGTCAAAATACTTGTTTGATGCATATAGCTACTACAAATGAGAAAATAGGGGTGAAATGCATTTTTTCTAAGGACTTAATCTAAAAAGTATAGAAAGACCACTGAAGGTCCTTTTACACTGGAAATGAAAGTTTTGTCATGAAATCATTGGTGGAATACTCACTTTTTCTGGACTATGCTCTGTTGTCTGAGTGGTGGACAAAGAGATCACATCTGTCCTTGACACTAAAAATTATAACTTACAAAGAATTTCTGTTCTTTGGCACAGATATAAGGGTACAGAGCACAGTTGTCACAGGCAGTGAAAAGATTACCTTAAAGCTATTGAAGAAAAGCCACCGAGGCTTCGAGGTGATGCGAAGTTACATGCTGTTTTAGCTTACTGAAAGAAGTCACAAACACACAGAAAATCTTCCATAAAATCGTGAGTGCCAGAGCCCATGTCTTGGGACTTCTTGTAATGAAAAGTGACTACTTCTTTAGACTCCAGAGATGTGTGATTTGTGTTTGCATGAATCAATGTACTAGCCGTAATTATTAATAATATTTAGTATTCAGGCTTGAAGTGGAGTATACATGGATGTAAGACAGAGTTTAATTAAGTATGATAAATATTAATTTTAGAGAGAGAAGATAACAGTGAGCATCCTTGTATAGTAAGTACTTTAAATCTTAGTTCGGTTTCTGGTTTTAAATGTAGAACATTTAGGTTTTATTAACTTTCAGCTGGCTGATTTTTTTTTTTTCCTTATCTTCAGTGAAATACAAACTAAATACCCATTTTGTATGTTTGAGACATAGAAAACATTGCTTTCAGAGGAACAGCAGGAGCAAGGCATCATTCCTCAGCAGTCACGTCCATACATGAAGTGACAGCTCCGCAGTGCTGACTAATGCAAGGGGCCATGCCTGGGCTCCCTTGCTCCCCTGAGAAAGGGCAAGCCAAGTCTTTGAGGTTTCATTCTTGAGTCTTACCACAAGCAGAATTGTCCTGTCTAACCTGGCCTTAACATTTAGTTCCTCTGTTGCTTCATTTGGTATGTTGGTTCCTGTCCTGATGGGGATAGGGCTCTTGGGAAGGTGTTCAAGACCCCAGAATTCAGGCCACCTAGTTCATATGGCTAAATAAGGAGGAAAATCTCCTTATGTAGATCTCAGAATGAAGGAAGATTCCCCAGAGGACAATTCAGAGCATCTAAGTTAAGATGCAGCTCTGAATCACCCTGTGTAGGAGGTTCTTTCTTTCCATTCTCTTACAGAGGTCTTTGGAAAATTAGCCTCTTCATACACACACCACAGGTTAGATGCCTAAAATTAAGGAGTTGTCCAGTGGTAAAATGCAGGCTGGTGAGACATGAAGCAGCAGTTACTTTCTTCTTTTGAACCTGCTTTTTACTAATAGACACTCAAAACTGTTTGTATCTGTTGGCTAATTTTATAGAAGAAAATCTGAAGTCTTCGTATTATTTCCAACAGATGTGTCCGCATCCCTGCAGCCGTTAATACAAAGCTGGCACTGCCAGCAAAGTTAGAGCAGTTAACCTGAGTGTGCTTTTTTTGAGCTCATACATTAGGGTTTCAGGAGTACCTCAGCAGGACAACACAGAATTTTGTACTGCCCCTGTCTGGATTTCACCTCTCTGTGGTATTTCGTTCCGAAGTCTTTGTAAAAGCAATCAATGAATAGGCTTGTAATTTTTTTTTTTTTCCCCTCTTCCTTTTTAGCATAAAGCTTCTCTGACCGCATTAATGCAGTGTTTCCTGAGTGCTAAAACTGGAAGACTGCACATTCCCAGTGGTATTGTGTTGTGGCTGGGAACCTGACATTCCTTCCTTTCATTTAATACTAAATTAGAGGCAATGTGAGCCAGTTTATGTAAAAATGTTTTAATTAACAGGACTCAGATGAAGAATCAGAAGTACTAGTGGAATTTAAAAAAAATATACCTAGGATTTAGTCCTCTAAATGGTAGGTGGTTTAGAGCTATCTAAATTCCTCTAGTGTAATGCAGGCTAGTCCTGTAGTTTCTGCCTTGCTGCCTTTTTTTTTTTTTACAGTAAGTTATGCTGGGCCATGATAAAAGGATGCCAGCGTTTCAATTTGAAACCATGGAAACTAGAAGTGGTGATTTGCATGTTTGCATGACAATGTGATTGTGTTATCTCTGGAGATAATGCACATAATATACACAGTGGAACTGCTCTACCTAAATCTATGAAGTGGGAAGGAAGGAAGGGGAGGAGGATCACCTCTGTTGCTGCAGGAATCATGCGTAAGAAATGAAGTTATTTTTTTTTTCCCTTGGGTGGTTTGGAAGGTCGAGAAACCTATGAATGTGCATGAGTTCACCTTTTGATTCAATAAATTCAAATACTGAACTCAACAGCAGCTTCCAGGGACATCATCAGGAAGTAAAAATCTCCTCAAACTCTTCTTTTTCTCTGGATTCCTCTTCCTCACACACGAAGAAGGTACCACTAGAAAAAGTTTCCTACTATTGATATAACTTTTGCTAAAAGGATTGCCAGAGGCTACTTGGAGAGGAAATCAAGTAATAGAATATGAAATTGAAAATTTTAGTTTCAGTTTTAAGAGCAGGTTTGAAACCAGCCCTGGCTCTGGCATTGCTGCCTTTGCCTCCATAGCATAACGGAAGCTGAAATAGGTGATTGCTCTATTAATTTATGCTAAAGTCTGGCAAATATTTGGCACAACTGACTGCAGGGTAACCTTCAACAGATTAAATCAGCCTTCCCAAATAGGAACCAGAAACTCTCACAGCAGCAGCAAGTCTCTCTGCCATGAATTCTAAAGACAAAATAGCAAGAGCAGGGTATGATTATTTTTTTTTCTCTCATTAATGGTAGAACAAACAGAAAAAGGTCCCTTGAAAGTTAAAGCTTAGCTACTGCAGAGTGTCCTCATGTATTATGAGTGAGAAACAAAGGAAACTGAGAAACTTCAAAGCTTCCTGTGGCATTCAGAGCTTTCCATCTTCAAAGCACCTCTCTCTTTTGTAGTTCTGCTCTGGGTTTAATTAATACATTTTAAATATTGTTACTGTAAACAGCGTCATCTTTGTTTTCTACTCAGTTCTTTTTCAGAGTAATTTAAATTATTTTATGAAGCTATCTGTCATCTTTATTTAGTGCCTCTTAACCTCTTTTCTTTTACAAATGAGTAGTCACCTCCAGTTGAGATTAAAACGACACTGGAAAGGGGTGTATGTGCATGTGAAGTAGTCCAGAAAGAAAAAAAAAATTGCTTTGCCTGCCTTTTATCTACATTCTCTAATGTAAAAATAGACAAAACCCTCTCAGTTCATGTATTAGCAATATTTTTATATTTTAAGATGGAAAATAGATATTTAGAAGTCATAATGTATCTTTTTTTTCCCTTTAGAAAGCTAATTCTAGACATCTGCATGAGAAAAAAAAAGTGTGAAAATTACACATCTGCATACTTGGAGTCTTACTTTTTTGTTCATGCTGTCATTAAATTTTTTCACATGTGTTTTGGGTATTTGCAGATGGGAGAGAAAAAGAAAAGAGGTAGACTAGAGAAAGCCTAACATTTTGCGTCTTATTAAGCTCTTTTTGTCGGTGGAGAATTTAGAAGTTTTACCTATTAAAATCATACATTTCTTCCCTTACAGTATCTTTTTAGTTCTTTCTTTGAAATATTCATCGATGAGAAAAGGTTGAATGTAATATTGAGGAAATGTCATTTTGCCAATTAGTTGAAATACCGCTTGGTATTTAACATTGCTTAGTTGTATCAGTTTAAATGGAAGGATTGTTTTATAGAATATCATGATACTAGGCAATTTAATGTTTTTTCTCTGCGTAGTTCACTAACAGTAGAATGAAGAGGGGAAAAAAAGCTAGCAAGGTAACAAGGAAAAACATATTTTTCAGCTCTGATAAGTGATGTGAATGCAATTGTGCTCTTGGGACTGGGAGTCTCAGTTTCCAGCCTTATTCCTACCCCCAGTCACACGACTGAGGCCATGCCACACTTGAGGCTGAGAAGAGGCATTTTTAATGCCTGTGTAGCATGATTTCAATCTCTCAGCTTTCCAAAACATAATCCTTCCTGCCTTCCAGAATGTAAAAGAACTCGAGTCAGAGGGCACTGAAGCTAATGAAAGCTTTCCTTTTGACATCCCTGGCCCTCGGTTCAGGCTTAAAGCACACAATGATTGCTGCTACCCTTAATTCCTTTTTAAGTCCTCTTTTCAAATCATGACTCATCTATTCCGTTCCTATCTGAATATCCACCAATATGGCACTATGGCCCCAATGCATGTAAATGGGAGGTTCCCCAGTGCCTGGAAAGGAGCAGGATCAAATTTTAAATGCAGTTTAAGGGTCAGTAGTACTCCTGTTGCTGATACAGGCTCACTGTTGCTTCCCCATGGCAATAATTTATGTAGTATTAATATTTGTAGAGTTAGAGGGGTTTTGTGTTATACAAAAAAGCAAACATTTTTGCATCTTGGCTGTCGGTGTTTGTATGTGCATGCAGATAGTGAATTTTAACTTTATGTCAACATTACTGCAAAGAATGGAAGAAACACATACCAAAAATGTAATGTATAAATATACAAAATTCAGTTATTGTTTACCATACTTGCGCAGGCAAGCTCTTATTAGTCCTACCTGCTCCTTCAACGTTTTAGGGAAGATATAAACGGATACTAAAAACTCAACACATGTTTCTATTACTAATGGAAAATAAAATAACACACGTATTCTAGGCTGGGCTTGACTGTGAATGTCATTTATTCACAATTTATTCTGTCTTTCTAGTTACACAGCATCTGGTTTGTATTCATCTCTTTTGTGTAACTTGAAGTTTCATGCAGGCTTTATTCAGACCTTCCATTTTAATTCTGCTAAGTTAAGGTTCTTTTTCTTTCTTTTTTTCTTCTTTCTTGTTTTAAGATATTCTGTATTTGTTATGGATGCTCTAATTTCCATTTTCCTTTCTCTTCTCTTAAAAACTTCTTTCCTGTAAACCTTTTTCACCTATTTCTATTTTTGTCTAATTTTCTGGTTCCCCAACTCCCTGTTTTTCTGATGTATTCTGATCCTTCCTTTTTCATAATCCATTTTTCCTTATCTTTCTTTCTACTTCACTATCTCTTTATGACCCCTATCCTCACTCTTTCCTCACTTTGGATCTCGTTCTTGTTGTTTTTGCTGTCTGACTGTCATTCAAAATACTGCAGTAACATAACAAGAAGATCCCCTGAGACTCCATGAAAAATCCTGTGAAAGCAGATGTTCTTGTGATGTTTTCAGCAGGGAAAGTGCACAGAAAAGCCCGGATGGACCTGGGCCTCCTGTTATGATGTTGGTGAAATGTCCCTTGCAGTTGTTCCTCCAGGGTCTAAGGATGGAACAGGATTTTCTTCAGTCATGACTTGTCTGTCTCCCCAGCTGTTACTTAGAGCACTATGTTCAAGATTTTGGCTTTCTATCAGAAATATTTTCCCAGTAAATTTTTGCAAAGTTCTGATCTGTGGTTATTTGTGTGTGTGGCGGGATCAGGGTGTGTGTGTGGTGGGTGTGTGTGTGTTGGTATACTTTTAGATAAAATGTGGTTTAAATCATATTTAAATAATAAAACATAGCTTCTTTAAAATTTCAAATGCCATTTTGAAGTTTTGCTTGATATCAGTTCATTAATTTACCAAAGGCCTTCAAGAGATTTCTAAATTAAAAAATAGATAATTGAAAAGAAGCCACTATAGCAACATTTTTTTGCACGCAGTTCCACAGTAAAATGTATGTTTTCTGTCTATTTGTGCACATCTATGTTAGGTTATAAATAAAAGCATCTCTAATAAAATGAGAACCCTAACATGCTTTTAACATTCTACTAAACATATATAATCTTTACATTTTTGTATGTATATATAGTTGTATATACAACTATAGATATGTAGCTGTTTACATGTTATATCGGTGGTGAAGATGCTTGTGACAGGTGTAGTTGGTTGTTTTTACTTGAAAGAACTTGTCAGGTGAACCATACCTAATTTTTAAAGTCTGCTAAATCCTTACCTAATATTTTGGTAGAAAGATACAACAGGAAGCATTTAATTTGTTTATTTGCAAAGGGCTCATTGTGAGAAGGTTTCAGCTCTCATAGGCTAGTGTACAAGAATCATCCGCTCGTGTGTGTTGGACTGGAAGTCAATGTTTCTGCGCTACTAAGTCAAATAAGTGTTTCCATATGAATACATTTATTTGCCAGCTTGTTATCTGAGATTGTGCAGTGTTTCAATTTGGTCTGCAAGCTCTTACTCGCACAGTAATCCTTTTGATACTAATACTGTTAATTAAGAATGTTTCTGTACAAATGGCTGGGAGTTCTGAATCAGAAGGAACAGATAAACAGAAGGATAAAGGCTATCTTCTGAAACTTCAGCATTTGTCAGCCATTTCCACATGGCCTTGTAACAGTACACAGGTTTGGTAAGAATCACAAAATATGGTACTCTAAACAGCAAACTATGTTCAAAATATTTTTCAGTGGCATCTGAGGGACTCAGCTTTTTCTCATGTTCATTTCTGCACATATGAAGTCGCTCATAAAATACTGCATAATTTTTTTGTGATTTTGTTTTCAAGATCTAGCCCCAAAAGAACATTATCTTTATGATTTATAGGTTTTTTTCTAAGGAAGCAGGACTATGCAGAACAAATACATTCATTCCAGTTAAGGTTTGAGTCTAGGAACCACTCTGTCTCTCTCCATCAAAGACATGTTAAGAAAGTGTGGAAATAAAAGCAAAACATTGGGACTTTAACCCAAGCTACTAAAGTAAACATTATGATCTCTTGTGACCTTTCTATTCTTTCCTACCTTTGTTAGTTGAACACATCTTCCTTGCGTTCTTCTTTTGCCTTTGCCTGCCTTACTCTGTGAATTTTAGTGTGTTTGAATATTAGAGAAATTCGCAATCAGTTGTCTCAAATCAATCATTTGATATTCCTAGGTATTAGAATCAGTGGAATTTGTGTGACAGATTTCTCTAGTGTACCTGTTTGCGAGCCAAACATTTAAGACTATTTTTCTTTGTTTTTCACAACATGGTATTTTTTCCAGGTATATTTTTCAAGTTGAAAAAAATAGATCATCACTAAAAACCATTTTCTTGGTAGCTACAAGAACAAATAAGTCGTATCATCTATATCTCTTTGGTTCAGAAGTAATTTGATGTACCTGTATTGAATGCAGTGATACAGATTCTATAATTTTATCTAAATAGGCACTAACTTCAGATGAAACTATGAAAGCTAAATAATGCATACACATCAGAAAGCACACTGTGCCCTTTCTATCTTCCCCAGCCCTCTGGTTTCTATCTAAATCAATATCTGTGTACTGCTGTGATGTCTCACAGCACGACGTGCATTTGGCATACTGAAACTGTTACATGCTTTAAAGCGACACAGTATCTTTTGGAAAGGCACTTTTTCCCTTAAAATGCCAGTGCCAATAAAGCCC
>JAVJGJ010000047.1:60807387-60818297 GCA_035590215.1 Microhierax caerulescens | reverse complement strand
AAAAAAAAAAAAAAAAAATCAGGAAAACCACTCTTTGGTTTTTACTAAAAATAATGTGATTGCTTTCCTTGTTGCCCATATCTAATTTCCCTGATTCCTTATGTCCCCCAAAATTCAGAAGGGTGTACTAAGATCTGCATTTTCTTTGGCTGTAAAAATATATGGGCTATTTTAATACAGATTAGTGAAAGTGCAATACCAAAGCACTGTAGGTGGTAAAACCCAGTTATCATTTGTATGATTAGTTTCACCTTGTAGCCGTGTCTCTGAAAAATGCAATTAACAGTTTCATATTCAGCATAGCTGGCTTTTATTCCTGCTGCATGGTGTGCAACATTTGCATCATAAAAAAAACCCTAATTGGTAAACACAGCCTTGCCAGATTCTCTGCAATTCACCCAATTCTCGTAACGTTAATTGGCTCAGCTTCAACACACGTTGGATGGGTTTTCAAAGGCAGCCGCAGATTAGAGAGCTTGCAAGCACTTGTGTTTCACAGTACTGACTCCAAGGAGACTAAGGAAGGAAAAAAAAATATTTTAAATTAATGCTGAATGCAGGCGAGCTCTCTTGTCCAATGGTTGCCATGGAAACTGTTTTGTCTGCTAATCTGATAGCAGAGTGTATGTTTATTGGTACACATCTCTAATGACCTTCAGAGACTAAACTCAGCTGGAAAGTAGTATTCTGCCACTGTGGTCAGAGACAGCAGCTAAGTGATTACATCCTAAACTCTATTACTGTAGATTATACTGTTGTGGGGATTTTTTCCCTTCATTATTGTTGTTCCCTGCTACGCATTGCCCCAAAAATGACGATTTGCAGTGCTTAGATGCATATCTTTGGTAACAGATACAGTGTCAGATACAGTATGTTAAGTTTTTATGGTGAGGTCTTTAAACTGCAAATTCTTCTATTGCTGAGCTGAGGGAATTTGTCACTTTTCTGTCTCTAATGGTGGATTGATTCAAAATAGCTGTGATTCTTAAAAAAAAGGAAAAAGATAAAGAGAAATTTAATAGGATGTGTTGTCCTGGAAAAATAGAGGTAAACCCGGTATTATTCTTCGTGATGAGCAAACCCATTTATACTCAATCTTTTAAACCTGAGCAATGTTGTTTCTCATACCATTAGAAAAGATAATTCTCAAAATTCAGGAGTTAGGCCTTTAAGTCAGAAACATTAATTATAGCTGCTTTGCTAACAGTTTTTAATTTTGTAATAATAGTACACAAACTTATTATTGGAACAATTTCTAGAAACATACAAAAACAAATTGTATCCTAATTAACCAAGCAATCTTTCTTTAAATCTGGGGGTGTATGAGTGTTGACTCTGCCTTAATTACCAGCTCTGCATGCATGAATGCCATACGATAACCAATTAATACAGGAACTGTCAGACTCGTACAGGGAAGGATTGTGGGTTTTCAAATCCTACAGACCGAATGGCACCTCATCCTTCCGCAGATTGTTCATATCACCCTCCACTAGGTATAATTTTGGCCTTTACAGAATAAGCATTGACTAGTAAAAAGCCTTGGCTTTAGGTATAATAAATGGGAAGGTGCTGCGTGGGCATCGCCGAGGCAGTGCATCTCCTGCCTCCGGGGTGCGAGGGCTGCACAGTGTGGAGGACATGGCAGAGTGCGGGATGCAGGATTGGAGCTGGCTGCTGCCTTGGGCCATTGCTGGTCCTTGAGGTTTGCTGCTTTCTGCCTAGAGGAGGAGTGGAAAAGGTGCTGTCGTGCTTGTCCTTCTGCCCTGCAAGTGGTCCACAGGCAGGAGCTACTCGGAGCTGGCTCCTTGCCAGCTCCCAGGCTTCCCATGGTGGGAGATGGAGGGTGCAAAGGTAGAAAGACCCAACAAAGAAACACCTGAGGAGTAAAGGCACAGTAAAGAGTGAGAGTTAAGGGACAGGAAAGAAGATGAAAACAGGCAAGGAAAAGAGGATGAAAACAGGTAAGGAAAAGAAGCTGAGCTAGGAAACAAAAAATTACTCTGCAATAATTTGGAAGAGATTTAGCTACCTAGCTCCACCTCCAGCATTCAAGTGAGAGAATGGTTAAGGCAACCAAAAAGTATGAAAGAAAGATCTTGAAACAGAGGAAAAAGTATAGGAGAGTCTAAAAGGGAACTGTTATTAAATAAGGGAACTATCTAAATTATTTTGCTTACCAGGACTTTTGAAATTTGATTTCCTTGCTTTGAAATCTTTGATTTCAAAGTTTTGAACCTCGTCATTAGTGAGGAAACAACATTATCATACTGGGGGCTATGCCCCTGTTACCATGATCCCCTCTGTTCTTTTATTATTGTTGTCAGAGCTTAGGACACATCAGAAACACTATAGATCTGCAAACCTTCCTAGAGGCTAGGTATTGAAATCTGCAAATCTTACCAAGTGGCACCAGCCTAAGCCTATGGTCCCGCAGGCTGTCATCTCCTCCTGCACCTCTCCCACAGGGCCACAGCACCAGCTTCCTGGGGAAAAGGGATGAAACTTGTCCACGTACTAAGATACAAGGTGTTTCCTTAGCTGGGCTGCAGACAAGTTTATGTCAGATATTCAAACTGTGTTAGTGCAGAGAATTTAATTTTAAACCTTTCCAGGAATGAGCTTTCAGTCCCTCCTTGTCATTCCCCTTCTATTCTTCCTTGCCAAAATCTGGTCATTTGGAATGGTGTGAAATCACCTGGTCCTCAGATTTCATTTCAGAACCTTCATTTCTAGGCTTGACCCTCTCTCTGTTCCAAGCTTCGATCTTTAAAATTAAATAAATTGGAGATTAATATAAACCCTTCTTTTATTTTCATCTATATTACCTGTTATTTTCTTTTGAGAATATCAATCCCTGCATTTTATGAATTTGATTTGAACCATTGGCTGCAGCTGCTTCAGCCTGACCAAGCGGTGTGCTAACTTAGCAGCGGCTGCAATTCCAAGCTGTTTATTTTTGCAAGGGCTTCAGGAACAGACCCTGCAATGTGTTATTGGAACAAAACAGGCATTTTCATGCAGGAGTTTGATTCTTCTCTCAGTGGATAGAAAAATGCAAAAAGTAGAGCGTAGCGTGTTGGGGTTTTTTATCCTTTTGAGGTTCTTCTGACCTTCTTTACCAGAGTTGATTACACAAAACCCAAAAATATTCCAATCGCTCTCACGTACTTCTCTTTCACCAATTAAGTTATATATCCTCATATATATATATTTCAAAAAATAATGACAATACTTTCTGTTCTTCTGTGTGAAGAGTATTTGAGACCCTTGGTTTATCCAGAATTATTTTTTTTCCTTTTTTTCTTTCAACAGGAAGAAAGGCAGTTGCAATTTTATTCCTTCATTTCTGTCATTATTCCTTGAATGCAGTCCTCCAGTCTGATTCTGAAAGGTGCTTAAGAAACCTGATTTTTTTGCTCTAAATTACCAGGTTATTAATGATCAGCTTTATATCTGAGTAAGAAGAGCAGATAGGGCTACTTACTTAGTAGGCTGATCAAAGCTGATTTCTAACATCTCCTTTAGGGCCCCAATCCCAATGCAAGTAGTCAATTGAAAATCTCAGTGAGGAAGGACAAAGTTCTAAATTATCCTGTTTCTCTTAGTTATGGTTTGCTCTGAAAAGACTCCTTTTTCAAAAAACAATCCGTTAGCTGGTTTCTGCTTGAAAATCATGGTTATGGGAAATGTATTATCTGCACTTTCAAAGAGATAAGGGAGCAGAAATGGAAAGCCGAGTTTTGTCCCCTGAACTAGAAAAAGATATATGTGAGTATTTGTGCTTTTTATAGTTTGCAAAAGCTTGTTTCATGTGTCAGTAACAAATTTTTTCCTTAATATCTGACTCTAAAATATGTGGGTACTATGTATTGCTGTGCATATTTGTGCTAATGTTAATTGAACAGACCACAGCTGAACCATTTTTTAAATATTAGGATGCAACAAAAAAGTATTGAAGTCCCAGCTTTAGATCTTTTTAGAAGATAAAGTAGATCATAATGAAAGCATAATTAACTCTTTCATTTGATAAAAAATATTTGATTAAAGTTACTTTACACGAAATTCCAAACATTTTCAGTTTTCAGGCATTAGAAAAAAAAAACAAAAATGTTTCAATTTTCAGATTTTTTTTTTTCCTTTTTCATGTCTGATCTACAGAAATAAAGAACCATTTCTGTAGAAGAATTTATGTCGAATTTGTCATTTATTATTCTTGTGCACGTATGTGTTGACACAACTGATTTCATTCTTCCAGCAGTTTGGGTTTTTAATAGAATTCTATAATAACTGGGGAGGGAACGAAAAAAATCTTTTTTCTAGTCCGTCTGAATAGTCTGTTCTGGATATTGCCTGTTGTCTTAAAGGTATATAAAGAATTTGACCTATTTTTCCTTATGTTTTGATTGATACCCATCATTGAAACTGAGTCACCTGTTTGATTTGTCTTTCGCTTTGGCTAGTGATGGTAATTATTTCTAGAAGTCTACTTAGTGTAACCTTTCTGTATCTGAGAAGACCCAAGATAACGTATCTTTTTTATTTTACCCATATTGAGTTAAAAGACATTATGACTTCTTCCTTCCAGGAGTACTTGAATATTGTTTTCATCCTTTGCTGTCTTGATAACTACTTCTGAGGTAGTGAATCACTGTTGAGTCATTATTGTCAGTTATAGAGTGCTTCACTGATTTTGTCCAACTAATGCATGGGTTTTCTGCTGCCTTTCTGTGCAAGGGTGAGCTAGCTGATCATTACAATGCCCTCAGAGCAGGTAAATACCACAGGTATCAACCTTGTAAATGTTTCAGGAAAAAATTAGATGTCCTGTAATTATTTGAGAGACATGCAGAAGTTAAATTGAAGGGAATCTGTCTTAAGAATGTGTCTGACCTCCAGCTGTGTTCTAACATGTCTGTTTAGTCCTCTACATATTTACCCAAATTTTTGCAAACACCTTGCCAAAAATAATGGCTTGAAATAAATAAATAAATAAACAAACAAACAAATAAATAAATAAATTGGAATATTATCGGATTCAACTATTTTAGAATACTATTTAATAATGTGGAGGGCTAAATTTCCCCAAAATCACATTCTTAAGCATGTTCTTAACTTCAGATCATTGAAGTAAACAGTGCGTATCCACTGCTAAACACACGTGGGCTTTTGGACAATCCAGTTACAGAAAAAATGGACAAATAATTATCTTATTTCACTTTTTTCCTCATGCAGCACTCCTATGCTCAGTACCTTCTCCATTACTCTGTAACAGTTTATGTCAGACTCTGTTGTGTTGTCCAGTTTGTACTGATTCCTCTTTGCAATAAAGAGAGTAATTAAGGCTATATCAGTGTAGGATACCTCTTCCAACAATTAAACTGTATTTTCAGGACTTGAATTGCCTGCTGTACAGAATTTCCAAAGGAACTAATTTCCAAATAATTCCTTGTTTTACAAAAACTCAAGATAAAAATAAAATCTTTGTGTTTTCTTCATCTATACAAGGCAAACCATTTGACATACACCCTGAAATGAAAACATGGATGAAACCTGAAATTCTATTCTTCTCACTACAGTCTATCTGGAAATAATATCATGTGTGATTTCAACACAAAATTTGTTTGAGAAACAAATTCTGCCTCAAACCTTTTCCTATATACATACACAGAAGTGTAAGCTCAGCATGAGAAAATGGTCCAACCGTTTTAAAAAATTATTTAAATTTCGTTTTGTTAAAGATGTCATTCTCTGTAATAGAAAATTAGTAGTACTTATTTGCAGCACAACATGGGTAATTATGCCCCTTAATTCTGTAATCTCTGTTTTTAAAAATATGAACAGACTATCACATAAGTCCAGCAGCACCAGCCATTACATAGAAAAATTCCATTGCTTTATGACTTCAGAATTTCTAAAATAGATTAGCCTATCCCCTAACAGTAAAAGGGCTGTTTCATGAAAATACTTCCATATTCTCCTTTGCTCAAAGCTTATTCTACCAAACAGATCGATTCAACAATGTCACTGTTTGCACAGTTACCTTCAAAGCTGATCCTCCACTCAAACAAGAAGCCTTTAGATTTTGAATCTAAAGTATAAAATATTCCCATTAAAATTCATGGAATTTGGCTTATCTGTATGGTTGTGAACATTTGGCATTTTAAATAATACAGTAACATCCACAAAAGGCAAGACAGACGAAGAGTAATGCCAAAATGTCAAGATTATGCTGCTGCTTCCACTTTGTCATCACACAACACAAATACTGTAGGCAAGATACTGTAAAGGTAAAGGGCCACACAACATGAGAAAATCACAGCAAAATAAATATATGCAATGATTCAGAATCAATGACATGCGTATTCTGTTGACATATATGTGGAAATATCCGTATATAAACACAGCTTCTTACTGATTTCTCTTATTAGAGTCTTACCTTTTATTTGTATGATTTCAGATAGCCCCTGACATGCATCTCAGAGTGTACTATCCCCAGCTCTGTGTATTGAAATTAAAATATAAGTTTATCCTTCCCTCAAATCATCTCCACAGCCTGAGATAGTGGAGACACTGGCAGCAACCAAATAATGACTTGAAAACCATTTATAATTTGTTTAGGACAAAAGCGTGTCAGAGGAGAGAGGCATAGTTTTAAATTTAGGCTGTGTCTAAGTTTTCCCTAACCTGGGCCCAAGAATGAGCAGTGCCTTTGGACACACTTTGCAGAGTTCTAGTTCATTTGCCCCTTTGCAAATTTGCTGATCCAGATTGCCTTCAACAGGGCTTCTGTCCTCTCAAAAGTTCCTCTGACTGGAACACTTCACTATCCAGTGCAAGTCTGTACCCTCCCTGGATAGCTCTCAATTGGTAATTTAGTACATTGTGCTAGTCTCTTCTTGCCATTGAATCGTCACCCTGCTTGCTTTTTCAATCACTTCCACTATAGGCTTGGACTACAAAATGCAACATACAGTAGCTTCTTTCACTGATCTGGACAAGTACAATTTTCATAAAATTGTTGCATCTAGCATTCATTACAGTACTAGATGTCAGCTCCACTGTCACAGATGTATTCCTCAATGACATGTTATGGTGCTCCAGCCTTGTACTTTAAAAAGCTTTATTCAGTTTGTAAATATTTATTTAGTGATCAAAGTCTGAAAGTAGCTTTCTTTTCTGATTTTGGGGTTATTTTTTCTCTGTCTAAAGAAGGTTTCACAGTGAAATGCCACTTCTAATCTGATTTTCTGTGTCTAGAGTATATTTTATTAACCCTTTTTTTATTTTCTTCAATGATGGATTAGTAAATTCCAAAGTAGCTTAGAAACATTGCTTAGTGACCTTTTTGTTCTTTGCATTTTTTGAGGAGAAATCAACAAAAGACAACAATAGTAACCTTTCCATATTCATTACCATAAGCTGCACTGACCTTAAGGAGCAGTCTTATGATTCCACACTTGTATACAGGGTACGGCTGCTGTGCTGATTTCAAGGACTTGACAATTTTTCTCTTCTTAGGGCTGTGAGGGACAAAGAAATTAGGTATATTATGGAATCATAGAATAGACTTATAGAAACTTTTAGGTTGGAAAAGACCTTTAAGATCATCAAGTCCAACCATTAACACAGCACTGCCAGGTCCATCACTAAACCATGTCCCTAAGCACCGCATCTACATGTTTTTTAAATGCCTCCAGGGATGGTGACTCCAACACTTCCCTGGGCAGCCTGTTCCAATGCTTGACAACCCCTTTGGTGAAGAAATTGTTCCTAATATCCAATCTAAACCTCCCCTGGCACAACCTGAGGCCATTCACTCTTGTTATGTCGCTTGTTACTTGGGGGAAGGGACCAACCCCCACCTGCCTACAACCTCACATGATAACTGTGCATCTGCACAGGATGGAATGACAGGTGAATCTTCCAAAACTCACATTGTAAAGAGTAACCTTTTGTGGATATTTCCTCAAGAATGAACTTCTGTAAAAGTAAAGGTATCTTAGATATCTGGTAAGAACAGGATCATTTTCATTATTTGTTTTGATTTCTTTAAAAGGAAGCTTATTATTATTTGTATTTAATTTTTGAAAGAATGAAAATGAATTTTAAAAAATGCTCTTTTCTGTCTGTTCCGTGGAGAGGAGGATAGGCCAGATGAGGAATATTGCTGTTTAAAAGACAAACAAAAGATAGAAAGTGTAAGATCAGCATTGATGAACCTGCATTATTGGGTTAAGCTTGATTTCTGGAGTTTCTTGATAATTGATCTTATTAGCTTGGTGTTGCTGCTAAACTCCACATTGTTTTCTGGGAGATTTTCCAAAAATAAAAAAAGGAGAACAGAAAATAAAGAATAATATGTGTAACTTGTGGGCTTATCTGGTGAAATCAAAATAATTTCTAGTTCATAAATAATCATGATAAAACCATTGTATTCTATATTGAGCAGCCCTGTGGTTGTAAGATATGCTAGCTGGTGATAACTTAAAAAAGTTTAACTCAAAAAAAGACAAACCTATATTCTGGCAAAACTGTGAGCTCAGTGTTCTCTCTGTCCTGAATAGCCTGAAAAATTACTATGTGCCTGTTTTGCTGCCTACCTGCACACCATCCCTTTCTAGATTATTAATGAATCTATTAAATAACCAGTGACCTAGAAAGTAACCATGAGGTGCCCTGTCATTAACCTTCCACCATGATAAAAATGCACCATTTAATCATATTCTTTGGGGTTTTTTCTCTCCTACAAATTTCTTGGCCTGGGACAGTGTTTTCATACTCATCTCTTTTATAAGGGACCTTGAAAAATCATTTTGGTGATCTGAATAAAGTATGTCAAAAGGTTCTTCTTTATTCACTGTTTTATCAACATATCACAAGGTTTCTTCTATTGTAGCTCTAAGACTTATCTTCTTCAGCACTAAACCAAACTTAAAGAAGATCTTGCTTGTTTTTTCTGTTTATGCCGCTATCGGTGCCTCCTCTGTAGTAAACACTATGGGCACTGGCTTATACAATCTTATTTTTAAATATATTATATAATACTTAAGCAAATTTGTTGTACTTATAATCTAATTTAGAGAATAATTCTCAAACAATTATAGTGATACAGTTGCTCTAAGGGAAAAATATGCAAGGGGAGTGGAAATCGGGGTTGGGGGGCATTGAGGATGGCTTTTTAAGACAATAACACATAGGGCTACAGTCTTGAGAGACAAGACATGGTGTTTCTTCACAGAAATAGCACTGATTAGCCCCTTTATTATCATCATCTTCCTCCAAGTGTTTTGCTTTTCTGATTTGACCTGTCATTTACATCCACCGGTCAGTAATTCCCTGCAGTGATTCTATAGCTCTGGATTTTAAATACAGCTGCAGTGTGCTGTGCACATCAGAAGCAGCAGTGAATGCATATTTTATAACACTTCAGATAACTTGTAGGTGAACTTTTGCAGAAGCTTTGGATGCTTGCTATTTGTTCCAGAATGTCTGCCACCACCATTTTGATAGTATTTCATCTTAATTAGTGGAAAGGAGCTAATTAGGAGCTAATTCCTTAACTGCTTCATTAACCTTTCATGGTCTTGAGCAAATTTTTCTCATTCTCCTCATTCTGATGTCCTCAAAATATTTCTTATTTGGTTTTCACTTCAAAATAGTTTTAGACTCTCCGATTTTCCTCTTTCAGAGGGAAATGGCTGTGACTTATACTACCATTGGGCATCTACCAAACCCTTTAGTTCCAAATGTTAATTAATTTCCATCTAACTTAACTGGCCTCTTGGATCTTGCCATTAAGAATTTATTCTTGTCTTCCTGTTTTCCTCATCATGCATTTTGATACCATTTTAATTTTTCTCTAAGTAAAACCATTCCTTCCTGGGGATTTAATTTCATTTCTTTTTTTCAAATTCTTATTAGCATTTGGGCTATCATTCCTCCAAAATTTTTCCTTTCAAAGTTTAACACTTCTGGCACTTTTTTTTGCTAAAAATACCCTACAGACTGTATCTGGCATGGGATTATCTGTGGTAGGACCATAGGAGCAGCAAAACATTATAATTAGCAATGTTATATCTTTAATTTCTCAGACAATGAAATAAACTCTCCTTTTCTTTTTATGTTTTTTGAAGGGAGGAAAGCAAACAAAACTCTGTCAGAGAAGTAATTGCAGTTTTACAAGATTATTTTCTATTAAGAAGCAAAATGTCAGAACAATAATGCTAAACCTTGGCTTCTGTTTGTTCGAGGAAATCCTGGGTCCTACACCAATTCCACTAAAATGTGATCTCTTTTGCATACTGGAGCAATATAAACAGCCCCTCATCACCAGAGGGTGTAATAACAGTGTCATCCCTCGAGGTGCAGTTCAACAGAGTGAACTCTAGTTAGAAATTAGTAGTCCCTCTGTAGTCAAAGTAATGAACGTACCTTCAAAGAATCGTTAATAAATTCTGGTTTACAATTCTTGTATTCTACTTTAGACATTTATTTTAAACACAACTTCTGGAGCTGCCTGTCTGCCTCTGTCAGCTAGATAGAGACCCCAAATGGCAGGCACATAGGTGGCAAGGTTAGGTGTCATCAGTCCCACCGTTACGGTCATTTTGGGATTCAGTAAAACCTGCAGCTCCCAGTAACACCACCGGCCCCTTGGGCAGTTCCTGCTGTGTCCAGGGCTTCTGTGGCAGAAGGGAAGAGCAGCGGGATTTCCCCTTAGATGTTTTATGCTATGTATCTAAAAAGGTCATGGTGTTATATCTGTTTCTTAAATGTTTTTTTCCTAGATATATATATAAAGGTCATGTTTCACCACAGCCTGAGGTGTCTGTCCTAACCAGGAAACTGTGTTAGCCTGTTTCAGTTCCAAATCTGTCATTCAATACACGCTACAGCATAAATTGTGTACT
>JAVJGJ010000047.1:60779415-60807287 GCA_035590215.1 Microhierax caerulescens | reverse complement strand
CATAAATTGTGTACTTAGTTCTATTAATGTAAACTCTGTTGTTCTGAAAACCTTAATGCATCCAACTGTTTCCAAAATGTTGGTAGGTATTCTGCATTCATAAAGCACGGCTGGTGGCTTTCAATGTTTTGGGTTTTCTGTCTTGAAACCTTGTGACTCTGTGATAATTTCAGGGTAGGGTTTTTTTTCTGGAAAAATGTCTCCAGTTATTTGGTTTCTTTCAAATAAACACTTGCAGCATTCTGCTTGCATGGATTTTAGATGCTGAGCCATCAGCTATGCCAGGAGTTTTTTCAAGGTTCTGGGTTTAGAAAGGATAAAACTAAAATCTCTAGAAGAGGACTGGGTCTCATTTTTCTGCTTTTCATAAAAACATCTAATGAATCCACATTAATAACACTTTTGGAAAGGCACCTGTAAGGCCTCATGACTGCTTATGTTCTGGTTCTTGAGAGGTCGCCTCATGATATGTCTACACAAGATGTGAGAAAACTGCTGTTTTCTCGTTATTGCCATCACGGAAGCATATGGCTTTCGCTCTATCACATTTCAAACTTCCCATCTGTTTGGGTTTGTGTGTATGGTGGGAATGGGAATGTAACCGTAACTTCTCAGTTATTCAACCTGGCTCCAACTTGAGAGGAAAAACCCCGTTATAATTACCCCCTAGTAATATTCTATCCCATTTTGTGGCATTGAGAATGTACTTGTAAAGCCTGACAAACATTCACTGTAAAGGGCCAGTGCTGTAGTTCCACTAGCTGGATTTTAACAAATGCAAGGAGGATCAGCAGCAAGCTCTGAGAAAGTAATTGCAAACAGTAGATCTTTCCTTTGATTTGATAGTATGGATTGGATAATTTTCCAAATCACTAATTCCTCAGTACAGCATACGGCACAGGTGGCTGCTGATAACTCAAGCCTGCAAAGAGTCACAAAGCTGACTTGTTCATGGCATTGCTGCTGCTGCATGTCTTGTTATAAAATACACAACAATGCTCCTAAAGAGGAAAAAGAATGAGAAATGATAACATTAAATCAATAATCTTTATTTGACTCTTTTATCTTTGTTCAGCTCAGTAGCACAAGAAAATGAAAGCAATGGTTTTTGTGAGAAATTTGGATAGCAGAGAGCGCTCAGCCACCATGAAAGTAATTTCATATCTGGAGATGAGCTGTGAAAGCAGCTTTTCTGTTTATTTGAGGGATAGAGCAGAGAGGCCCAATATGACCAGGAGCAGCCTGAAAACAGCAGAAAGGAGTAGCTGTGTGTTTCTAAGTGTCTTAAATCTCTTTCAGATTAGGAAAGTGATCTCATGAGATGGCAATAAATATGGCACATTTCAACCTGCTAAATGGTGGTAGCATTGCCATCATTAGCTTTGAGTTTATTTTGGTAGCATGCAGAGATCAGATTGTATAATTACTACACTGGCTCTTGCAATATGTTATTGGCTCAAACCTTGGCAGACACACAGTAACTGAGCAGACTGATCAGGTTCAGCCCCAAATAGTCTGATTTTCCAGGATATGCAAGACATATGACACACAAAAAGCAAGTGGTTTAAAACTTTTTAAAATATCAGATACAGAAGGAAAGACCTTTGTTTCTCTCTCCGCCCACCACTGCATCCTTCTCTCGTTTTTTTATTGTAGACCCAATGCCTGAGTACTGCCACCCTCAGAACAAGCATATTTCATAATAGAATTTGGAGCTCACAGTCCAGCCATATTATTTTTATTATCTCTGTGGTCATTGTTAAATGGATGACAGCACTTCACAGGCTGGATAGGGAAATATCTGTACATGGATAAGGAATGAATGCCTGTCGTACTTTTTGACCACTACTTCAAATCTTCCTGTTGCAATACGGTCATGTCTAAAGGGAAGTGGAAAGGGCCAAAGCAAAAACTCCTACCAGCTGAGACTATTTAACCTACCATCTGTTTCTGAACTGCCAACTAGCCTGCAGTTACCGAGGAAGCTGCCGTCCAGTTAACCTTACTGAGCAACGCAGGCCTGGACTTTGCCTAATGGAGGCAGCACAGGAAGAAATGCATAGGTTTTAACTTCTGTGCTTCTTTTCACCGGGAGCTTGTAGTCCAGAGTGCCCTTATGAAAGTAAAATCACAGCAGCACTATTTCTGAGGTTTTCTCATGGTGCTGTCTGTGTATTGCGGCTTCTGTGCAAGTAGTAAATGTGCCGTATTACGATGTCACACACATGGGAGGACTGTACATCCAAAGGAGGCTTGTTCTGAGCTGGGGAGATTGTTTCTTAATAGCTGTAGTATTAGTAAATTTTTCAAACATCTCTTTTGTTTAGCAGCTTTGCTCTTACATTACTTTTTGTTCCAGTTAATTTATTGGCTCTGAAAGCACTGGAGCTTGGATTTGATCTCACCAGACTGTGCTAACTAAACATCATCATAGATGGTCTGCAAATGGAAAGGGGACCTAATGTGTTGAAGTAAATATTCCTAGCAGTTCTGTAGGTGGCACTCTTTGCTCTGCATCAGTCTTCGATCCAGGCCCTTACACAGTGCTCGTTGTTTTCTATACAAGGCGTCGGGACTGGTATCTTTGTTTACATGCAATTTCAGTAGGCAGACTCTATGCAAATGATACTTTTAGAGTCAACTGTATAATCTCTGTTTGCTGTCCTAGATTGTCACATTGTATTTCTGTGTGCTTCTAAACTCTTAATGGCTTGTGGTGGTGGTGATATTTGTTGCTGCGTTATATTTTTTGTGATAATGGGTACACACACAGTTTCACTGAATGAAAAATTGGAGAGTTAATTATTACTGTTGATGTGATCATTAATAGGAGCTCTGGGTTGAGTTCTGCTATTTTGGCTCACACCGAGTGGTGCCTGTAGCTGAAATAATCCCACTGACATCATTGAGGTAATTCAGAAAAGGTTGTTCATCCTGGTGAGGAGCAAGGATGGCTGAATCTGCTCCAGTGCTAGTAGGCTGTCAGCTCAGAGAAATTAAATCTTGGACTGTTTTCACAGACTTGAGCAGTTTCCGAGGCTGAACAAGGAGTGGGATATCTTTCCTCACAACTGAGTATTGTCAGACTATATGACAGAGGAACAGCTCCATCATTCTTGGTGTTTCCAAGAAAAAATAATCTTTAAAAGAAGTCTTATCTTTTCATCAACACCTTGCTCAGATTATGGGCAGGAAGAGGTTGCCATTTCCTCCATTAAAAAAAAAAAAAAAAGAAAAAAAAAGAAAAAAAAAAGTAGGTTGGGAAGGAGACGGTTTCTCCCTCTGCTAATGGCTCGGTTCTTGCAACACAAAGCCCCTTGTTTGTGAAGTTCCTGAGGAGTGAATTCTGCCATTGCAGCCCACTTACCACATCTGAGATACAAGACCTTAACTATCTGGCCTTAGTTGAAGGGAATGCCTGAAAGGAGAAACCATGTGTGTGAGCCTTCTTGAACTAGTAACAATTTTATGAACTCACTATCATCAAGAAATGTGAGACACTGATGCCACCTTAAAGGCTTCCAGCTTGTTAGCCTTTTAGGTAACCTATTAGGATGCTCCTAGTCTAGCTCATTGGGTAAATTCAGTAATTGTCTTTAAGAGTTGTATAGAAATCTGAAAGGTGGCTGTCAGCAGAGCATTAGAAGCTGCAGGCTGGTTAGTACAAGGAGCAGAGGGAAGCTGAACAAAGTGAAACCTTCACCTGCAGCCACAAACTTTTTAAAATGCCTCCTCTGTTTTGGGCAGCTTTAAAAACATTTACTGCCATAATTATGTATACAAATTAACATAAAAGAACTTTCAGAATAGTTATTTCAACCATAGATGCAACTGAGATCTTTGGGTGAATATGATAACTAAAATTAGATTGTCTATTTCTAAAGAGATAGATGGGGAAAAATGTAGGGGCACCCAAATTATATGTTCACGGTATTGCATTGCGGAGTGAAATAGTCTTATCAAGCACCTCTTACTCCTGAGGCGAAGTAATCAATAAGAAAGTAGAGAATTTTTTTTTAAAAAAAAATTAAGTATCCAAATTAGTAAAAAATTTAAAAATTCATAATGAAGATGTAAAAGATACATGTACAGATCTAACTGGGGGAAATTTGCTTTTCTGGAAGAATTTAGAAGGTAGGAATTTCCTTTTTACCTTCACTAAGTAAAGTTTTCCTTGTTATGTTTTCTGCAAAGATGAAAATTAATGTATTGAAGAGTCTTACGTTATATCTTCTAGTTTTCTGGTTTAAAGCTGTTCTGCAGTTTGTAGGTTTTTATTATATTTCAAATAAAATAAAAGCAGAAATCTCAGAACAAATTTACTTAATTGATTTTCTCTTCCTTAAATAAAGATAAAGCATAAAGCTCTAAAATAAAACACCTGTCATTTTGTAGGTTTTGCCTAATACTGCCTACTGGCCTGATTCAGCCTGTTCCTTCCACTTTTGTTGACTTTATGTAGTATTTTGCTGCTTAAGAAATCGTACTGAAATAGCTTCTACATCTAGACCTATTCCTGCAGAGGCAGATTTTGGCCCCCAGTATTAAGTCTCAGCTAACAGAGGCTGCAGACGTGTATTACTGGCTATATAACATCATTTCTTTCACTGCTGATCATACGTCCCCTTATGTAATGCAAATTCAGCTTCTTAAATGAGCCTGAATATGAGCTACTGAATACAGGCTTCTGAATACACGCACCGAGACCACTGAATGCCCCACTCCTCATCAGTGTGTGTCCACTTTTTGCATGGTGTGGTCTTGCCTTATAACATGAGATAGCTGGTTGTGCTCACAATGCTGAGAAAATAACGCTCCAGGGAGCATAGGGATAATTTCAGAAAATTCCTCCTGAGGGCCTGGAGAGCCTAGTCTATCTTTTATTCACAGGATTAAAGAGCAAGATTATAGTTAGACCAAATAAAAACTAATGCGAAAGGTTTTCCCTGATATTGCTGGATGATCTACTCACCCTCTGTTCCCTCTGGACCTTTGCAGGAAGAGTTTCTGATCGGAATGTGGGTGACTGTCCTCATCTGTCCCATCTCCTTTGAGCTGGACTTTGGAGGGAAGGTGGCCATGCTGTGCTTTTCTTCCAGGAGACAACATGGCCCCTGGGGAGTTATTGTCAGCCTTCACAGCCATATGAACCACTGGCAACTATATTTCTCAGAATGGCTCTCCTCTTCCCTCCCAAGTGCTCAGGAGCCCAGCAGTATGCCAGCCAAGACCCACCTGCGCAGGGTTTTGGCTCCACTGTCTGCAGCTCAGCTAAGCTGATTAGAATTACAACTCACAGCAAAGATTCATGCATTCCTCTTCATGCTGACTTCATACCGTGGTCAGGCATAAAAGCTGTTCCCTTGAGTCTGCAAACTGATTCTGGATATCACATCTCCATCAGTCTTTCTGTCTCCTCAATAATTCACAATGCCATTACTAAAAGTATCTTGGGATGAGTCAAGAGGCAGAAGTTTGCTGGACTGTTTTCCCCTGGCCAAACAAGGGAACAGTGCAACACATGCAATTTGTTTTCAAGAGGAGTTTAACACTTCTGAACCAAAAGAAGGACCTATTAAAGTCTGGCTGACAACACTCATATCCTTGCAGTATTCAAATCAGTTTGTTCATCTGGAGAAAGACATCTGTTAGGACTTGTGCACTGAGAAAGTCTGAGCTTATCAGGCGTGAAAAATAACATACAATTGGAAGGAAAACCAGATTTATAATGTTGGTAGGTTTTGTTTACCAAACTACCATGTTACATACAAATAATTTTTTTAAACTTGGTTCTGTGTGCTGTGTAATGTGACATTTCTGTATATGACAGCAGAAGATTCAGCACTCAAACTTCTCACAGCATGACTCAACACCTCCTGACAACTCAGCAAATAACACCAACAAAAAAATCTTTAATCAATTACCCAGTAATCTCAGTCGCGATCAGATAGAATTACCCACCAGTCTCAACTGGGATCACACAAAATCACTCCAAGTCTTTCATGACTTCATATTCAGCTTTTTCCAGCAGAACAAAAAATATATGCAGCTAATGAAAAGGTAAACTCCTTGCACGCACATTGACATAAATGTCAAATTTTAATGATTGCCCTCTTTGAACTTCGGACAACTCATACATACTGTGGGATCCTGCATAGGAAACAGTAAATGTCATCAAGACAGTGCATGGGATGTAATATATTATAATAAAAGGCCAAATGACTTGAAAGTCAGGTTTTCTTGCATTTTTTAGGAAAGAAAAATTGACCCATTTTTGTGAAAGATGTCACTAAGTCATAGTATAATTTTTGTTGCAAAATTGAAGTCAGTGACCGAGACTTGTGTTCCTAGAGACAGCTAGACACTTTTGGAAATGCTTCTTCTAATTAAAAGATACTGGCTGATTCAACCGAAAATGCTTTCATCTTTCATCCTGTAGAAATTGGTACATGGCCATGAAAACTGATTTTTTTCCTTCTCTTTCTCTCTGAGCTTTTGCAGACTTCAGCTGCAGTATGGAAACAGACTATATTTTTGGCTGAGCAGAGACCCTTCTGTTGAAAATAGCTTTGATGTCTAGGAAAGGATAGTGGATGCGTCTCTGTGTTTGACATTTTTCTTGAAATTAAATCAAAGAAAAACTATTTCACTGCCTCCGATTTGTGTGTGTGTGTGTATATATATAAAGGTATGTATGTACTTGGCAAAGAATGAGGAACTAAAAGACAAAGAGATTCCATTGAATTTTAACATTTTCCTACCTTTAATGGCTATCATTAATGCTCTCTAGCATAGCACCTAATTCCAAGAAAATACAGGGTAATACCTAGTGTAAGCCAAGAAGCTAATCTAACATGCCATTTATTTTACATTACCAAAAAGATTGAAAAGTAAAAATTAAAACGAGGCATAAATACATCTAAATTCTGCATTAGGTAAATCCCTGGACATGACTAAATTCATTAATTGATGTTTCTGTTGTAGTAGTATCAGTTATCCTCCTAAAATAGTATTTTTTTTCTTGAAGTCAGCATTTTCATGAAGTCAGAGTTAATTTAATCTATGTAAAAATGCGCAAGTGGTAAGATTTTGGAATTTGAAGACACACACAAAGACACACACTTTGTTTCACGTACTGTGAGTACACAAGCGTCGGTGGGATACAAGGGAAAAAGGAGGAGGGATCAAATGCAATATTTATACTTTCTGAAATCCTTGTCATGAAATTCACAGCAGAACACAGCAAATTGGCCATGAACATTGGAAAATTGTGTGCAGGATGCTCATTTTTAGAGTTTGCCCTCTGTTTTAGAACGTAATATATATGAAATTGCTGTGGAAGGAGAAGAAGAAAGAATGTGACACAGAACAGCAGGGAGCCTGTTTAAAAACACAGTTCAAGCCTCCCACGGTGGTGCAGTTTAGCTGTGCAGGGAGAGGAAACGGTCCTCGTGAATCCAAGCAACAAAAAGGGCATGACAGAACCGCGGGCTTGATTTCAGTGCCAAGGGCTCAGCAGAAGCAGATCTCTTGGCTTGGCACCCTTCTTCTTGACAGGAGCAAATCGAGTTATCCTGACTTCCCTGCGGGGGAGACAAGCTCCAGAAGTGTACAGGCTGGTCTTGCAGCAGCAGCTGAGCACTTGGAGCAAATTAGGATGTCGAGTCGCACCAGTGACTTCTCAGCCCTGGTGGGGAGGGTTCCCAAAGCCAGGGTGTTGGAAGAGGGAAGGTGGGCACAGAGCTTTTGAGGACCACATGGGCATGAAAGCAAAGCAGGGAAGCCAAGAGTTCCTCAAGGATGTCTCAACATGTTATGATCTTCTTCAGTCTCTTGCCCCGTTCCTTAAATGTAGTTATTCCTCATCTGACATTCTTTGACTGTCATTTGACGCTATGGGTAGCATAAGTGGAACCGGCAGCATATGTGGGACTGGACACGTGGGCAAACCAGAGATAGCTGTGCAGCATATACAATTCTCATAGGCATATACTGATACCCTGTATCACAGGCTCTGCTAATGTGCAAGCCAAACTTCACACTAAATAATGGTAAATGATTTTGACAGGAGTGGGAAAACAGATGCTGGTTTCAGGACAAGCCCCTCTGACTCGCTTCTTTATAATTTCATATGGCTGAAAACTTTACCACAGAAAAAAAAAAAGAACAAACAACTCATGTGGAAAGTCATGCTTGCAAAATTAAGACGGATCTTCTTGTATTTTTGTTCATTAAAGTTCTGTGGTAATAGTTCCCTGTCCATATTATCTGGAAGTAAATTATCTATCATCAGGCTTGACAGAGTTCTGTGGATTATCTGTAGGTTCATTCTGTTCATGTTCCTGTTCAGGGTCAGTTCAGTTCAGATGGTCTATACAGATGGTACCATTTACTTTTTAAGGAACAGCCAACACAAAAGGAGAATGTTAAACAAACTCCAAAATTAAAAATCCTTGCACACATATTGTTGTATGAGACTACCCTCTTCATATTCAGTTTGGTAGTCTTACAGTTCTTTTACTGAAATTAAAAGCTTACATTTTGAATAGCTTTTATTTCAGAAGAACTCATCCTCCCCAAAATATAGGAAATATACTTAACCAAACAAAGAAATGTAGGCAGAGAACTTCCTACAGTGAGGGTAATACTTATTTAGGAAGATACCATTACCATTCCAGAATAGTTTAGCAGTTTAGGGGATAAATTAGGTGTGCAGAATGCAATTAAACCAAAGTGATTCAGCAGAAATTCAGGGACCAAGGTCTCCAGTGTTAGCAAAAAATACCCTGAGTCACTCATGACTGCGTAATGATCAGGAGCTTTCATACCTTGTGTGAAAGATGGCACTTCTATTGATGTACTCTTCATTAGCATCTTCCTGAGGCATTGACTTCAGGGACAGTTATCTGCTATTTTGAGCAACACTTTATGTTTTCCTTTAAGTTATACCACTCAAGTTCCACTTCAGCACCTCCTTATCGGAAGAAATCTATTTTCAGTTTCTTTTTATAGAGAAGTAAACTGCTTACCTTGGTGTTAATTTCATAGTACTAAAAGTTATTGTATATTTAAGATAAATTGCAAAGTAAATAATTCTGCATTTATATTAAAGTTCCATAGTAGGAATTTCTATTTTTTCCTAATATTTTACGACTTTAATTGCAGGTAAATGGCTTGGCCTAATTAATCTCAGTAAAGTATAGCCTTATTTTCAAACAGTTTTGTTAAATATTAATGATTAAAAGTACACAAAAGCTATTACAAAAGAGTAAATAGAAAATTCTTCCTTTAACTCCACTTTGTAACACTGAGCTTTTAAAAATACCTTCACACTATCCTCCACATTAAGAATTGCTGCTTAACGTTCCTATGTAAACTTCGCATAAAAAAGGAAATCTGCTGTCGTTTTGCACTGAGTATCAGCTTTGGTATTAAAAGATGTGAAGAGCTGAACTTTCTGATAGTCATTCAGGCTTAATTCATGCATGAAACGACTGTGCTTGCTCATATTGTAGGACGATATGCATACTGAGATCCACCTAATGCTGTCTACACCTGCACCTGGATACACAACACAACATTGGGTTTTGTACTCCAGCGGACAAGGGCCACAGCCATGATGGGGCCAAGAGGTGCAGGTAGCATGGGATGATGATAGTCCTTGGATTCAGGAGCTTTCACGTCTGACTAGAAGAGAGCAACAGGAAGTAGGCAAAGAAAAAAGAAGTCCTCACTGTGCTGCTAGGAAGCAGAGTGTTTTCAGAGGCTGTGCCCAGAGCTCAGAGGAGTGCAGGCTGCTCCTGTTCCCCAGTTTTTCATATCCGAGTTGTAGCCTGAACACGCAACAGCTTTTTCCTGCACCAGTTTTGTGGGTTGCCTGCCCCTGGAAACCAAAGCATCCTTGTGGGCTGATGAATACCCAGGGTTCATTTTATCAAATGAAGTCAAATCTCCCTGGTGCAGTGTTTTCTCTTCACATGTATCTAAAATAATGTGACCACTTGTGTTAAGGAGCTTGGGCACTTGCACATCAGGACTTTTTATATGTCGCTCCAGATGTTTATCAGATTGTAACACTATCCTAGGAGACATATCTTAAGAAATTTCTATAGTGAAAACAAAAAATAGTTGCTGTACTGAGGTTGGTTGGTGATTTGGTATGTCTTCATGGTTTCACAAGTCAAGAAGTAGCCTAAAGGAATTATACATATAAATATATATGTATACACACACAAACACACACCTGGAATTTTGTATTTGCTCATAGCAAATACTACCTCATTCCTTGTTGACTGGAGTGGAAGTTTCCCAAATGGTGTCTCTCCTGCTGGTGTTAAGATGAATTAACAGGCAGATGTGAGGGCCTTCAGCCTACTTACCTGTGGGGGAACCCCAGTTTCCCCTTCTTCCTCCACAAGAATAAGTAGCTCCTGTTGAAAGCAGTAGTGACAGAAGCAGCAAAGGCTTGGGAGCTCTGGCTCCACCACTGTTACCTATTTGTGTTGCAGCAATGCACAGGTGTCAAGGCTCTGCTGTGCAATTCATAAACATAACACAGCAATGGCTCTCTTGAGTTGTATGGAAATGCTCTCTCTTTTTTAAAGTGAATTCAGTACAGGGGTGTGGATCTTGCCAACATTAAAAGCTGCTCTTTGTCCCCAGAGCATTTGGTGGTAGAAGAGGATGTTTTCTTCATGCTGTTTTTACCTGCTATATCTGTGATGGACCATACAAGACTGTTCATCTGCATTAGAACTGCTTTTGCTGTGCATTTATAGCCATAAGTAACTATCATTTTCTCAGATTACCCTCTGCTTTATTCATTTTCTGCCTTGCATTTTCTTAAAATCTTCCTGCTGTGCCATGTGTTTTGTAAGGTGTTTGCCAAATCATCATCATCATCATTCCTCCCCTACTCTATCAGGTGCTTCAGGAAGAATCCTGGCTGTATTGTGCGAAGAAATCTTGAATTTTTCAGTATTCCTACAACAATTACCAAAATGTAATCGTAATGCTTGTTGGGGACTGTAGTCACAAACAAGTAACAAAAAACAAAAAAGGATTTAAATAAGTGAGTCTTTTTGGTCTGGTAAGAACAAAAAAATATAGGTATTAGAATTAAATTGCTTTGTTCTACCGCCAGACAAAAATTTTTGGATGAAAGAAGCTTCCTGATGCTTGTATCAAAATCAAAGAAATCTATTTATCTGTATCTGACACTGTTAGTTAAATACCTGATTCAAATCCTGGAAGGAATTATATCTCTTCTTCATGGATCTTTCATGGCTTGCAAGGTGATCAGCCAAATTAGCAAGAATAGCCCATGTGCTTCTGATTTCCTGAAACTCAAATGGAATTGAGTGAGGAGGCTCTTTAAAATATTTATTTGTAATCAAAATATTATTAACTATGTAGTTGCTTTACATATTAACCTGATGAATATTTAAAAATAGTTGCTTCCAAAATATGTCTCTAGGGCTGCAATATAGAAGGTGCCTAGTCGTTGTTCACATCCCTTACCATGTGCTGCTTTGCTCAAAGATGTGCATGTATGTGCATGTACGTGAGAAAGAAGAGAAAGAGCATTTACTTTTAAAGTGGGAATTGTATTTTCTTCCTAATATTAATAAGGTGCCAGGTGAAATGCATACATTATACATTGAGATATATACTTGGCTGAAGGATTCCAGTTGACTGTTACACTGTTCACCTGAGTTTGTTGTCATACAGCCTCAGTATGAAAACACTGTTTTCATCGATGCATGAACATCGAAGGGCTTGGATACGGGTAGCAGAACAAAGGCCCATTAAAGTCTTTTTTTTCCTCTCAATATTTATTTGTATAATGTCTTCCTGATACTCTAGGAGTATCATGTCTACATTTACTCACTGATTATTTAATGTATATTTTTTGGTTTCATGTGATCCAAAATAAGTGCAGTCATAAACTACTATACAGAGTCAAGTAATGTGGGGCTGAATCTTCACGTGGTATATACTACCACAACTCAAATTACTTCAGTGAGTCCGTGACAATTTATGCCATCTGGAGTATGGAATGAGAAATTTGCACCACTGCTTGGTCCTAAGGTCCAAGGTACAATTTTTATTCTGCTCTGATCAGGAAAGCATAGGATAACGATGTGAAAGATAGAGATGTTTAATTTATTCAGCATGTAGACTTAGGGTTGGTAATTTTTATGAATAAATTCTTAAATATGTTTTCCCTCTTCTGGCTAATCTTCTCTCTGCCAAACAATTGAATTCATCAAGAGAGGATACTTTTAATCTCGTTTGCTTTTCTTTTCTTCTCGTGCTCTAAGTAAAAGTTACTTTTATTTCCCTTAGTGATTGAAATAATTTTCTTTGCTGTACTAAATTGGGTTTGTATTTCATAATTTGCATGCAAATCTAGTGGAAATACTTTGACAAATTATAAACCTCATGAATGAAACTGCTTCAAGCTTTAGAAAGCAGGCATGTTGGTCTGAAATTTTGAAGTTACATATTTGTGTTCTCTCAGGCAATCAAATTTAAAATGTACCTTAAACCTATCTTCTCTCCCAGTATAACACCTGAACTTAATGCTGAAATGGACTTGCTCAGTTCATTATAGGAAACTTGCATTTTAACTTGGTTCCATTATTTGCTGATATATGATCTTCCATGTGGCCTGTAATATATTTTGGCAAAGCGAGTGTCAGCTATAGCAGGTATCAGAAAATAGAAAGCTGCAAAACAGAGTGAACAGTAAAACAAGGAATTCAGCAGTAATCTTTCCCACAACTTAATATGCAGGTTTTAGAAGCGAAGTCAAGGCCCAGTCGCAATATTAATTTCTTTCATATAATGGCAAAGTTAGTAACAAGATAGGATTTCCCATTACTGTGATTTCCTTATCATAACACCAAGATTTAGTGAATTGCCAAAGTCCCCCCCACTCACTTTCTTCCTCCAGCCAGATCTGTATTAAGAAGAAGGATCAATCCTCCCCCTGGTTTCCAGTCTGTGTGAGTAGATGTGGACAGCCTCAGTGCAGATACAAGTCAGCCAGGTCCTACCTCAGGTTCACCTGCTCATACCTCCTGCCCTGGACGTGGCAGACATGGTGGGGATAAGCAGTGAGGTAAGAGCCAAGCTCCAGGGGAGACCTCAGCCTGCCCAGCCTGTCTCATGGACCAGCCAAGCTGTAACAGCCTCTGAGCCCATGGGCTGAGAAGCAGAGCTACACTGGTGGCCTCGGGCATCGGCTGCTCAGCCGTGCTCTTCCTGAATGAACAACTGAGGCAATGGGGTCCCATCCGGATACCAAAGCGGGTATTTCCTCCCCGCAGGAACATCTAGTTTTTATAGAGATAGGTGAGGCAGGTCTGTTTCCGAGGACATGACTGGATGCAGCCTTTCCAGACAGCCAAACTACATCCATCTGGAGGTTCATTCCAAGCCACACCAGCCTGGACATCCATTCCCAAATGAAATGGGAGAGGTGATAGATGACTGGATTCTTCTCTTCTTCACGTAAAACTACCATATACATTCAACTGCTTCTTAGAAGCAGATGACATCAAATCTACATGAAAACAAAACCAAGCCCACACAGAAATTACATAATTCCAGGGATGAGGTTGCTTCTGCAAAACTTAATTTGGCCCCTCTGGGTGCAGGCACTCTGACATTCTTTCAAAATGAATACTGTTTTTTTCCACATGACCCTGCCTCACTGGCAGTTAGCTTGCGTTTCCTTCCATCCTCTTCACGTAGCATGTGGCCCCAGGGCTTTCCTTACCACCACATCATTCAAAGCCTGCACTGAATACAAAATTATTTGTTGCTTCATTGTTCTCATGGCTATCATAACTGAATGCTTCACACAGTAATGAAATTACCTGCGTAATACCCTAGCCATCCATGGGTTTGTTATCCCTACTTCACAGGTGATGGACAGAGGCACAGAGAGAAAAAGAACGAAATAGCTGACAATGTATCAGCTAATTTCTAAATCTTTTTTTTCATAGTCTCTATAATTTTAATCTATGTTTATGTGTATATAAATACAGTTTTAACCTACATCAATTGCAGATATAAGTGTTCAGTAGCTCAGCTCAATTGTCTTGCATAGAGGCCAGAAAACGAGGAACATCAAATACTGGTCGTCTCTAGGAAATGTGAAGTGATTTGTCCTACATCACATAGGAACTCTGTGGCAGATCCAGAAATGGAATTCACTTCTTCAGTGGCAGCTGCCTTAACCATTAAATCTTATTTTCGCATTCTGTAGTCCCTTGCTGGTTCATTATATACCTTCCAGTTCCTGAAACAAATGAGGCAGAGAGAAATGAAAGCTTCATTCACTACATAAACCTGTTTCATTTCCAGACTACCATTCCTCAGAATACCATCCACAGTCCACACAAAAGGAGCTGCAGCTATGCCATGGAAAAATAGTCTGTGATCACATAATTGAAGATGGTTTCTTAGCAGATATATTCAAGAGTTCCAAACTGAGTTCCATAAGCAATTTTAATCTGGCATTTCCTACCTTTTGAATTCTTCGATTTGAATGGGGTCCTTAGTAATTATTTCTGATACTTTGAAAAGAAATAGTAAAACAGAATTTCTGCTATGTTGAACAATACTGACCTTGAGCTTAGATGATCAGAATTTATATCTTCATCTTTATAGAAGAGACAACTAGCACCTGAGCTCATAAAGCAAACGTTATTCATAGATGGCTACTTAACTGTTATGAGAATCAATCACTAAAGTGAAAACAAAGTGCACATGCTTTTCACAAAAAAAAACAAACAAACAAAAAAAAAAACCCAAACCATAAAGTACTAAATCTCTTCCTTCACATAGACATCTAGAGGGGACTTTGGTGTGTGCAAGGAACATATCAATTCCTGTATGTCTAGGCTCTTTTTCCCTCTGTGTACCTGTTTGTCCCTTCACATGTTCTGCATCTTCTCCTCTTTTGCCATCACACACTTCAGAACAGAATATTTTTCTGCAGCTGGGTGTGTTTATGGGTTAGCAGGCTGAAAGAACTGACAAAGGGAGAGATGGTAAAAGGAGTGCCCTGGGTAGACACTACAAGTGATAGCCATGTTTGGAGAAGAGGAAGAGCAGTGACTTGACCTGAAGTGCTTTTAGGCTGCTGAGGACCTTCAGAAGGCTGGAATGCAAAGGGGAGTAGATGAAACTGAAAAATCAGGTTGTGGCTCCCACTGTTATTTCTGACAAAGGGGTGCAGGGTCCCTTATTTATTGAGCAGAAAATCAAAGATACTCACTAGGAAAATATCCCAGACTACCTCAGTGTATTTTGAAGTTCAATTCAAGGCAGTAGTTCCAGGTGAAATACACAGCAGCCTGTTGCAAGCCTGCACTCCCCATGGCACAGTGCTTCCTTCCGTGCTTTGGCTTTTGGCTTTCTGGGGCCAGATGACATGTACATTTGCAGTTGTTTACCAGTAGGATGGAGCATACTGGTGGGTCAGATTTCTCTATGAATGTGCTGTTCTTAAGTGAATCACACCTAGGTGACGAAGCATAACCTTTTAGACACAGATTTGTCTGCCTTTTTCCACGGTGCTGTATGAGCAGTTCTGATGCTACAATGCAGAGGCTAAAAGTCAACGAGGACTCAGGCTTGGGTATGGATAAAGCTATTACTTTCCTAAAGAATTTTGGCTTAGCTTTCTCACTTCACTTGTTAGTACATTTTTCACCTTCTGGTTTCTTGGTCAGGAGCCAAAATTTCCCCTCCTGTTGTATGCTGCCATAGGGGAAGGGTAATCCCTGTGGCTTTGGTAGGTGCCGATAATTTCTGAAGGGAAGTAGCTTTTGCGAAGGCGTATTGTGACAGCAAGCATTGCTCTATAATTCATTCCTATCCCATTTGCCTATCATCATTCAGCTGTGCAGGACCAGCTCATTTGAAAGAGCCTCTCGTTTGTTAGCTATTACTGCATGTCAGATGGCAAAAGAAGCCATGGCTTGTTTGCATATTGTATATTTTCCCTCAAACTTACCCAGATTTCTCAATTTGACTACTGCAGCTGTAGCTCACATGCAAAGAGGATTTCTTTTACATTTTCTGGTAATTCTTAATAACCTTATTGGCTTTTTTAAACAGAATTTCTCCTGATTTATGCTCAGGGATTAAAACCACGGGGGTTTTGATTTCTACTGTGCTTCTGACACCTGTTTCTTTGGTTGTAATCCACCCACATAAATTTTTAGAATGTAAATGTAACAAAAATGTATTTAAAACTTTAGTTTTTAAAAATACCATCGCTTCAGACCTCTTTTAGGGCTTGGTTCTGGTCTAATTAGAAATATATCTTTTTTTCATTTTGGGATATGTACTATAAATGCTTTATAAATCATCAGGAAAATGAATGGTTTGCATAGAAATCCCCTGTCCCCAGGGAAGAGGTAGCACAGATATAAGAATAAGCCCCTGGCACAGCCCCCAACACTTGTGTCCACTTAAGTACTATTTTGAAGATTCTGTGAAAAGAGGCAGATGATATTCTGGTTGATTTTTCAGTATTAAAATTAATCTTACCTAGGAGTAGGGTTTATCAATCTGAAGTCCACAGATTGCAAAGCATACTTTTTCTTACATGTAAGTAAATAAAAAGTTAGAATAACTACAGATTCAGGCTTTTACCTATTTTTTCTTTGTTTTTAAATGAAAACCATTGTGATGATTCTGTACAGGGTGAAACAAGATACTTTCTTTATAAATTGTTTGAATAATTTCTGAATTTAATTGTATTTGAATTTCAAAAGATTATGAAATACAAGACTAGGGACAGCAGTTGGCCAGACAGGTCATGCAGACATGTTATCATTAGATCCGCAGGAGCCCATGCCCTTGACAACAGAAGCCACACAGACAGCCTATTCCCTCCAGATCAGAATCTGGCCCTGAAAGGTCAACCACAGAATTCACATTCATCAAGTCCAAAATAATGGGTCTTGCTCTGTTTTTGATATTCTGCCTTTGTCCAGCTGGTATCCATGGTAAAGCCTTTCCACCTTTACTGTAATGGTCCCCTCAGATCCTGGTTCTTCCACAAACTTCATGCTAGTTTACTGTGCTCTTTTTTATAAAGCTTGTAAACTTCCCCATTGGATTATTGCAGGTTCTAGCCACTGGTTCTCCGGAGGTTTGGGTAGTTTAGTCTGTCAGCATGTTCAAAGCTGTGGGGAGCACACTGTCATGCAGAAGGTATATTGCTCAAGGCCGAATGCAAATGTTCTGGTTTGCATACATTCCCAAAGGTTTTAATTGCTGGAGCAAGGCCTTGCACTTAATAAACAAGTATTGGCAAAGCTCACATCTGGAATAGCTAGTTATGCTACTCCTTGTGGAAAGAAAAAAAGCCAGGTTGTTTGGGTTTATTTTCAAACTTTGTAGGAATTTCTTTGGTTGTTTGGCACTATATACTTATTTATTCAGTCCCAAAGTAATCATAGCTGTTCTTTGTTGTATGCCACACATTTTGAAAGATTCTATAGGATGTTTTGTTTCATATGCCATTAAAAAACTATGGGAAACATTTCTTATGGACTAAGTTTTTGAAATAATTCTGTATTCATGAGGATGGGCATAAGAAATGTTTTATAAAAATTAGTAATATTCTGGGCTGTCCAAGGCACCATGCATGATGCCACCACTGCTTGTCTTGAGCTCGTGTTGTCAAGAGACTGAGGGTGAGAATTAATATTATTCAATGTTGCAGGTAGAGATACTGAGCTATTAGCTCCAGGTGATGTGGTTCAATCTGGGGCAGAGCAGGGAATGAGACTCCTGAGGTCTTCCGAATCCAGGTCCACTTTTTAACCAGCACAGCACCCTGATATGATGCCATGTTTGCCTAGATACGTTTTGTCTTGCCACCAAAATGAAAGAATAATTGCTCATTTAGAGACTGTTTCCTACAATGACAAACTGAATGAAATCAAAGAGGAGACATACAAAAATCTTTAATCCACATCCTGGGTTTGAGGAACTCTTTATTCAGGCCACAATGACTTATGAAAATTAATTGGAAAGCTAATGATTTTTTTTTTTTTTTTTTTTTGAGATGAAAAGCCAGAAGTAAATTTTGAGCGTTGCTTAGATGTGGTGTTCTGTTTATAGCCTTGGAAATATCTTACCAATTAAAGGCGAGCCCAGAAGTGCACAGAGAAGCAAGACCTTCATTCTCAGCATTCCATTAGGTTGTTAATTAGCCATAATGTTTATGGCTTTCAAAGTTGCTGGAACGGGCTTATGGTAACATTCACATTCTTTTGTGTCCTGGCAGTTTATAAATTGCAGCTTACTGTAAGGTATATCAAAGTGTAAAAGTTCACAGAAGAATGTAATGAATATAATTTGTTAAGGAAAAATTCCTGTTGTAATACATGTATTTCTTCTGTTAAATATACTTGTGCCAAATATTTTTTTCTGCTTGCAATTGTGTGGGAAGGGACGGATTTCTGTTTCAATCTATGCAGGGACAGCTTCAGCCTATTGATGGTATTTATGAAATGGTTTTATTTTTTGTCCTAGCTAACTCTGTATGTTGGGGTATACTTTTTAACTTCTCTTGTGACGTCTCCATATTTCTTAAATTACCCCTTTTTCTAGTTTAAAAAATACATGTAGGGAAGAGGAGGAGTGTGTGATTTTTTTATGAAGAGCAAAGCAGTTCTTGGTCCTAAATGGTTCTGCGATTCTGTGATTCTAAAGACACATACAGTTGCAGAAATGATCATAGTAATCTGATAGCTCAGAAGAAATATGTCATTTGGTTCTATGCAATACATTTTGAATTTTTGAAAGTAAATGTATTTTTTAAAATATTGAAGTGAAAGATTTTTTTTTATTTGCATAGATTGCTCAAAAATTCTAACTTACAAACATTATTAAAAATATCTGGTTTAGTTTTTTGCAATGTAAGACTTGGAAAAAAACCTTATAGCACAGATTTTATTTAATAAATAAAGCAAAAGCTCCTAGAACAGCTATGTAGCTATTTTTGGTGACGTTTAGTGAAAGGGTGACAGCACTGACCTTTCGAGTGTTTGTTGAGTACGAGCGATGTGCTTGAACCATTCACTCCAGTGATGTAAAGCTGCCAAGAATATAACCTATGAGAATAGGTGCAAGTACAAAAATAATTCTTTATAGACCTAAGGTTTTTTCCTAACATTTTAAATACTGTGTGTGTTTATCCTTTCTTTTGCTATCACACGTCTACCAATGGTAGGGTTCATGTATGAGCTGCATTGTAGTATGCCAAAATAAAAGCTGAACTGCATGGCAGTACACTAATATACAGCATGGAGTTAGTCTCATGTAATTTAAATTATGGCCAGAGGTAATAAAAATTCCTATTTCTAGTTTATAAGGGAACAACATGAACCCTAACAGCTGTAGAACAGTTCACAAGAGACAATTTACCCACAGATGTGCTGAGGCTGGTTTATAATGTATGATGAGCTGTCACAGGCTGGAGTTCTCATTTTTAGACTGTCCTATTTTTTTTTTTTATTGATAAAGTTAATAGTTGAATAGGACTGCATATTTCAGATAGGACTAATAAATGTAGTACATACTAATCTGAAAATATATGGATAAAAAGTATACATCTTGAGAAAAAAATTAACCTATCAACATTATAGTTGAATAGAATATACCTATTTTCACATTCTGCAGTACTGTTAGCACTGAAAGGGATTTTAGTGAAAGGGCAAATTTCTAAAATATGAGAAGCTAAAGAGAGATCGTGTTTAGATTTGACTGAAAATCAAATACTGGTCCTTCTGAAGGAAAAGATGAAAACATACTGTCTTAGACTTCAGAAAGAAGGGGTTAACCATACATGTATTTGTTTCAAGAAAACGTGCAACTGACACAGATGTCTGAATGGCAAAAAGAAGAGCTAAAATACTTTCCAGAGAACAAAAAAGTGAATCTTTTAATCACTGTAGGGAGATAGTAACTGAGACTCCCATGGTCCTGCTTCACTATAGAGTGAGTTAGCAAAGTGCAAAATGCATTGGGAAGAAATTAAGAATCCAACAGGGCATAAATGAGCAGCATAATCGAAAATAGTTAAATATAGATATGGGGCATGAAATATCAAAATTTTACAAGTGAGCTTTATGTTTAAGTGATTGAGATGAAATTTTTGTTTGGTTGTTTTTTTGTTTCCTGGGCAGTCTCATCTGTTTTAACTGTTTCATAAAAGCCTTAAAAGATCCCCTCTTCCTCCTCCCTCATGTAGGTCAATATAAAAATGAATCATTTTCAGCAGCAAAACGGCTGCAAAAGTCTGTAAAGAAAAAAGGAACAATAACTTCTTGCTTTCATGTAACACCTTTCATCCTGTAGACTCCCCATATCTTTTTATGTTCAGATAAGCTATTTGTGATTCTAAGATGTGTTTTGACTCACCAGCTCTCAGGTGGAAAGCTATGGGGTTAAAGTGCATAGTAACAACTGTCCGAAAGTCCAGGCCAGAAAGAGAAAGCAAATCCCTTTCTTTTTGCTTAGCAGTGAGAATTTTGGTAAGCAGAATGTAATTAGCCAAACTGGAATTTTGCCGTAACATTTGAGATAATGCTCAATAATTTTGTTCCTATTCTGGGACACTATTGCAAAATGCATCTTGAGATATTTGACAATGATAAATAGTGAGCACTTGGCTTTAAGGACTTTTTTCTTCACTCAAGGCAAATCAGCTAAGCCTTAGTATCTGACACATAATCTCGTTCAAATTACTGTGCTTCAGGAGATGTGTCCTGAAACTGCTGAGGGACTTTGACTCTGTGGGGACTCATGGCAGGAGAGTATTTATCAAGGGTGGGAGCGCATCCTTTGGGCAGGAGGTCCCAAAAGCTGGATTGACCCAGATCTTTGGTTAGCAAGACTGGAAAAGCTGGGAGTGGGAACTGGCAGTTGGCTGGACAGTTTATTTCCTCTCACTAGGGTCTTTGCCAACCATGCTGTGCTTCTGGCTAGGAAGATGCCCTCTTCTGAATTGCTGGTATCATTCCTTGCAGCTTCTGGACTTACAAGAAGCTCAGGCTTTTCGCTTGTTCTAACCAAAACACCTTTGTGCAGAATGAAGCCATGTCTACAGTCAGTCAGTGACAAGAGTCTGCACTGATAAACACACAAAAAAAAAAAAAAGCAGTTGTCCAAGTTTGTCTGATGCAAGTGCAGTAAATATCTTTACATAATCTGAGGGCATCACTACCAAAAAATCAGCAATATTTTGTGCAAGGTAGCTGGCCGGTGAAGATCAGCCTCTGAAATATTTTTCAAGAAAAGGTGCTGTCCCTTGTGAAGGAGAATTAACAAGTTGAGAAAGAATAAAGCCATAAAGGTGGTAGTGACAGATCAGGGGGGCAAATGAATCTGAAACACTATACACATTTCTTCTCCACCAAGGGATTCTTATGGTGTAACAGTATTTTTCATCTCTAATCACTAGTACTGCGTGTCAGTATCTCTTATTCCTTTCCCGATTTGAGTGACACAGTGTGATATGTCTGATGACAACTAGAACAAATTTCAGTAATGAGGTCACCTTGGGCCTGTATTACTGTCTGACTGCTGTTTTCCATAGAAATTATTTGTGAAAGCAGACCACATGCTCTGCATAACTTCCTCTGCTATACTGAGAGTGACGAAAGGGAGATATGTTAAAACTTGCAAGGTGCAGATGGTTTGCATTGATCTATTCCTGATTTTGAGCTGTAAATTGATATGTAATGAGAAAGCTGCCACTTTGGTCCCGCAAAAAAAAGCTTATGGGTTTGGTTGAATTGCTTAACTTTTGTTTATAAATACAAAATCATGCAGATTCTGACGATGGGCAAACATATGCCAGCAAGGGAAATAATAAGTGTTTGAAAGATGAGCCCAAATGAAAATCGAAAGTCAAAATCCTAACTTTGCCTCCAGCTCAAGTTGGGCTGAGATTTTGGAAAACAGTGCAGGAAAGTAAAGATCCTGAGAGACTGCGAAATAGCAAGAGTCCAGTTAGAATATCTCTAATTACATAAAAATTCCACTATTTGCTACAATGTGATTTGAAGCTTATTAAAAAAAGGAGAAGTATTTCTGCTTCTAGTGTGTCACAGAAAAGGGGTTGTTCAGAAATTTTGCTCAGTGTTCCCAAAAGGGAAGAAAGAACTACTGTCAAATCTGCAGAGGCTGTGGTGGTCTCAGGACATTATTATGTTGTCCACCAGGCAGAAGTGAATCAGGAACACTTGGACAGCAATATCATCTAGTTTATATTGAATTAATTTCAAAGACTGCAAGGGATTTGAATTACAGTGATGTAAGGGAGGTCAGAATAAATCTACAGGGTATGCACTAATTTTCGTCCTATAGACATCAGCTGAGGAACTTTATTCACCCTAAGAATAGGATTTCTGTGGGGCTACTCATAAAGATACTCTCTTGTGTGCAAGATCAGGCTTTGATTAAGTTTTTTAGCCAGATTCACAGGGAGGTAAGGAATCGAGTGGATACAAATATGGATTCAGTGCTTTGAAATAGAACTTTATTGAGGACAGATCCAACGAAAAGAGAATATGTCTTTGAAAATATTTTATTGTATTGATAGAATGTTTTGGTGTGTACTTAGAGTCCAGTACAAAAGCCCAATTTCAGCTTTCCTTTTGCCTTTGACAGGAATCCCCTGCAACCCTATTTTCTTCCAGAGGTAGTGATAAATAGCAAAGTCCTGTCCTTTACAATGCCACTGTTCTCTCATTAAATAAGATGGTGCTGAAATAACAGACCAGGTAATGTATTTGCAAGAATCCCCACCAGAAAACTAGCCATTTATCTTTAAAATCTGCACCATTTCTCATGAATTGACTGATCATTGTTTTATTAGTTAATGGATTTCATTACATATTCGTGTGCATTTCAAACTCACAGTACACTTACAGAGCTACATAAAGATGATCACCAAGCCAGGAATCAAATTATAACTAAATCAATACATTGATCAGAAAGAACATTTCTAAATTAGCTCAATTAAGGTGTTTTTTCTAGTACATGGGCTTATAAAAATCCATGCAAAGCTTACGCTGACTGCTTAGTGCCTTCCACAGAGAGGTATAAAATATTCTCTAGATTGAGAGCTTTTTCCCAACAAGTAATCCTGAGAGTTTTGCTGGCTCCTTGCAACACTCATGCTCATTGAGACTAATTGGTCCTGATTCTGTTCTCTGGTTTATAGTTAATCAGAAGGTTAAATTAATTGAAATCAATGGAGCTATACCAGTACGAGATGTTCTGATCTCATATTAAATGCTATGAAGGTAAAATCAAGTCTGGTGTTTTCTCATCTGTAATTCCATTAATTCAGAAAAGCAGTGTTATTTGAAATTACTTACTGTTTTTACTAGTGATGAGACACTGAAAGGAAAAGAGCCACTTTTTTTTTTTTACATGCCATACAGTGTCACTATACTCTTTCGTTGTCTGTTTTCCGATTCTTGTATTGTAATGTCAGTCACTACTTTGATTTGGAAAGATCTGTCAGATCTATTAACTCAGAGCCTCGCCTGGTGTAAACAGTGTCCTGCTGACAGTTGGTACGGCCTCCTTAGATTTCACTTGTACTATGCTATGCACTCCTTCCAAGGGATTACATCTCAGTATTTGTTGGAAAAATTGTGACTCAATCATCCTATTTAATTTACACAAACTGTATCCCAGAGTTGAGTTAATAATTGAATAGTAAAATTAAAAATTTATTGAACTTTTTTTTCTCTTGGATGTTGGCCTGTAACTTCTAGAGACCAAACATATGCAGCTAAAGCATACTGCTGAGGACATCTTCCCCATCAGCCTGGGCATTGTTTTCTTTTCCCTTGTTCTTTTATTGTTGATAGGCTGTGCACAAGTTTTGCTGGCTCTCCCAACATTCTCCCTTTGCATCTGCTCTCAGTTCTGGCCAACTCAAACATAACTGTGACACGTACCAAGCGTAGCTGTAAGGTTTATTATTGTAGCTTGTGATTTGATCATTTCACTCTTCTCTTTAAGTATCCCTACAGGCTTCCTTTGTTCCATTAGAGATTTATCATTCTTGATCATGTCTTCCCTATTTACTGATTGTATTATTTTTTTCTCGCATATTGTAACGTTATGTCATATTCCTTACAATATTCCTGATCTGGCTTTCTCTGGACTATAAGCAGTCTTGCTTCTTACTTCTTTACTTTAGTAATCTTCCAAGATTTCTAGTCTTTTTACTGTAAAACTGAATGTCTAAAATTAAGCTTTCAATCTACATTCAGTTCCACAACTAAAAAAATCTTTCTTTTCTAGAAGAGCTGTGTATTTGTAGTGCCAAAGAGAACCGAGACTACAAAAGGCAGGTGAACAATTTTCTTTCTTGCTAATTAGAAATAAAAATGGTAAAATTTACTTTTTTGAGAGTTTATTCTGCAGCATAATGCTGGATTAAAAATTGTTGGCAATATGGCTCATAAACAGTGATTTGACTGCAGTATTCTCAGAATCCCAGACATTATACACCATATAATCTACATTAGGATGGTATAATCATTCTTTCCAGGGCCTAGTTTCTGTGGGAGAGAATTGGTGCAAAGAAATTTCAGCTAAATCTCTTACACTATAGAAATTGTCATCAGAATATCTTCAACTTCAGTGACATTAGACTGGATTTCAGACTGCATCCCTTAGTTCACGTATTTTCAGTTCTCTAATGATATATGCAACATATCTTGGATCCTCCACCCCTTGCAGAAAGGTATGTGGAATGGTGGTAACAGAAGTAGTTTGTGTAGGTTATGTAGGCTCCTTGTTTGGGGACTCATGCCATCCTGCTCCTATCAAATACTAAAAATCTGATTTAGATGCTCATTGTATTCCTGCTATTGCAGGAATGACTAAACTTCCCTCTGAAGCTGTCTCCCTCACTGACAGAGTCCAGACAGCTCGAGCTTAATTCCTCTGCCCAGCCATTGATGACTTTTGAATTGGTACTTGATACTTGCACATGAACTGTCAGGTGTGACACAGGACATAGAGAAGATCTGTGCCTTTCTGCAGTGACTGCAGGAAGCCAGAGTGCCCCAAGGGCATCTCAGGTAGCACCAGACATCCATGAATAAGCAGTTTAAACTATAGTTTAGACTGGAGAAGGGATTCACCCTAGACATGCCTGCGTATGAGATTGTTACTTGCATTCCTGCTACAGTCCGTACAGTCACTTGTATTAGCTGAACACAGTGTGGGCATCTACCTTATATAAATGCAATAACTCTTTTGACTCCCTTGGCCTTGTAGTCTGGATCAATGTGTAGGTAAAAGATAGACACCTATTTTTAGTTGTCTTAATCTGAGATTTGACACCTATGCTGAAAGTAAACTTTTAGATTCTATCTTTGATGTTTAATTACCCAAATAATTAAATATTTCATTATGAGTGTACTTGCCCTATATATTATCTAATTTTCTAACTGCCTTTACCACACCACAGACTAATATGTTTGTCTGTACTGCCAGGTACATTTTTTTTTCCTGCTAAATAAGACTCGGACAGAGAGCAGTCGTGACCAGTGGATTACTGACTATCGGGGTCACTGTATTGTGTATCTGCTAACATGATCCAGAACATGGTTCTGGCCCATCCCAACTAGGAATTTTCCCCAATCCCTGAGTATGGCTGATGGAATAGAGCACTCCAAGGTCCATTACCTGCAGGTATCAAGACTGCATGAGATTTTGCTCTCTTTATAACACTTCAGTGCTTTTCCTGATGGCTCTATGGCATCAAATACCCTGTATGTGCACTCATTACATACTCTAGGCAAATCAGCATACGTGATTTTCATGTGATGGAAATATTTCTCTAGTGAGATACAACACACTGTCCAGGAGGTTCCTGCAGAGCATCAGTGATAACTTTCTGACACAGGTGGTGAAGAAGCCAGCGGGATGAGGTGTGCTCCTAGACCTAGACAAATAAAGGACTGTTTGGGTTTGTGAAGGTTGGGGGCAGCCTTGGCTACAGTGACCATGAGATGGTGGAGTTTACAATCCTGCATGGAGGAGCAGAGCAATAAGTAGGACTGCAGCCCTGGCCTTCAGGAGAGCTAAGTTTGGCCCTTCAAGGACCTACATGGAAGAATCCCATGTGTTAGGTTGCTAGAAGGTAGGGATTCCAGGAGAGCTGGCTAATATTCAAGCATCACTTCCTCCAAGCTCAAGATCAGTGCATCCTATGAGCAATAAAGTAAATGGGGCAGGAAGCCTGCATGGATGAGCAAGGAGCTTCTAGCAAACCTCAAAACAGAAGAAGGAAGTTTACAAGGTGTGGAGAAAAGGACAGGCCACTTGGGAGGAATATAGTGATGTTGTCAAAACATGCAGGGAGGTGACAAGGAAGGCTAGGGTCTTTTTGGAATTAAATCTAGTAAGGGAGGTCAAAGACAAGAAGGGCTTCTTCAAGTGCACTAGTGGGAAAAGAATGACCAGGGAAAATGTGGGCCCACTGCTGAATGAGGTGGGTGCCATGGTGAAAAACAACACAGAGAAGGTGGAGTTACTGAATGCCTTCTTTTCTTCAGTTTTTCCTGCCAAGTGCAGCCCTCAAGTTTCCCAGACCCTGGAAGCAAGAGAGGAAGAAGACTTTACCCTGGTTGATGAGGATCAGGTTAGAGATCACTTAAGCAAACCTGACACCCACAAATCCATGAGCCCTGATGGCATGCACCCAGGAGTGCTGAGGGAACTGGCAGATGTTACTGCTAAGACACTCTCCATCTTTGAAATGTCATGGAGGTGCCTGAGGACTGGAGGAAAGCCAGCGTCACTCCAGTCTTAAAAAATGGCAAGAAGGACCCAGGACACTACAGGCCAGTCAGCCTCACCTCCATCCCTGGAAAGGGAATGGAACAGCTCATCTTGGACATCATCTCAAAGCATGTGGAGGAAAAGAATATTATCAGGAGTAGTCAGCATGGATTCACCAAGGGGGGAAATCTTTCCTGACCAGTCTGGTACCCTTCTATGGTGGAATGACCGGCTGGGTAGACAAGAGGAGAGCAGTGGATGTTGTCTACCTTGACCTTAGCGAGGATTTTGACTCTGTCTGCCCTAACACCCTCTTTAGGCAAGCTCAGGCAGTGTGGGTAAGACGAGCAGACAGTGGAGTAGATTGAGAACTGGCTGAACAGAAAAGCTCAGAGTTGTGATCAACAGTGCAGAGTCTAGCTGGAGACCTGTAGCTAGTCGTGTCCCCAGGGGTCAGTACTGCGTCAATGTTGTTCAACTTATCCATCAGTGACTTGGATGAAGGGACAGAGCATAAATCTGCTGATGATACAGAACTGGGAGGAGTGGCTGATACACCAGAAGACCTGGATAGGCTAGAGAGTTGAGTGGTGGAACCTCATGAAGTTCAATGAAGGCAAGTGTAAGGCCCTGCACCTGGGGAGGAACAACCCCATGCACCAGTACAGGCTGGGGGATGACCCGCTGGGAGGCAGATCTGCAGAGAAGGACCTGGGAGTTCTGGTGGACATCAAGTTCCCCGCAGGCCAGCAGCGTGCCCTTGTGGCCAAGAAGGTCAATGGCACCCTGGGGTGCATTAGGAGGAATGTGGCCAGCAGGTCAAGGGAGGTGATCCTCGCCCTCTGCTCTGGCCTGGTGAGGCCACATCTGGAGTGCTGGGTCCAGTTCTGGGTTCCCCAGATCAAGAGAGACAGGGAGCTGCTGGAGAGGGTCCATCAGAGGGTTATGAAGGTGATGAGGGGACTGGAGCATGTCCCTTATGAGGACAGGCTGAGCGAGCTGGGCCTGCTTAG
>JAVJGJ010000047.1:60733574-60775363 GCA_035590215.1 Microhierax caerulescens | reverse complement strand
GGGTGTGTGTCCTTTTCATTTTTTATTTAATTCCTACCGATAAGCAACATCAAATTTGGCTGAATAAAGGCAGAAGAAAAACTGCTGCTGTGAAGGATGGGAGGCTTTGGCTTAATACGTGTGAAGTTTTGTTTCAAAGGGAAAGAGAAGGAGGTGACAGAGCTGTCTCTGTGTGTCTGAGCCAGGTCAGTGTGTATCTGAACCTTGGCAAAAGCATGTGTGAAACATGTAGCTTTCTCCAAACATTATCGGTGTTTGCTACCTAAGATAAAACAAGAATCTGCTGAGGGATTTAGTATTTCCAGGCAAACGGTGAGGTCTCATCCATTCATCATCTTGCCTGCTCAACAGCTTTTCACCTCTTCTGACCAGGGAATCAATCACTTTATAATTAGGCTATTTGACACTGTTACTGCAATATATGCAGTGCCTAAGACTACCATAACATTGCATATTAATGCAGACATCACAAGAGACAAAATACCTCTGTTATTCAGTAAATGCAGCTGCTTTAGCTATAGCAGATCAATAATATTGGAAAAAAATTGGCTCCAGCTTTTAAAATATTGCTTAGAGAGTCAAACTGGGAGGCTTTCTACAATGGATTTACTTAAAGTTTGTTTAAGGTGTCACAGTTCACAACTCAATACATGAGGTATAAAACTGGGATGGAAACATTTACGCTAGTAAGTAAATGTATAGTGAAAACCTCTTTTAGCAATAGTACGTGGGATGGGTGTGACTACAGAGATGTACACACCAATGCAAGTATATGTGGGATAGCTATAAATACATTATTACAACCAGATACAAATAGTTTCATTAAAAAGTCCTTCTTTAAGCAAGAAAACCAGTGTATAGACTGCAGGTAATTCATATTGGAACCTGTGTATGTGGATGTTTTCATGCGTGTATGCATTTCAGAATACATTGAACTACCTGTATAGAAAGAGAGACACTATATGTAAGACTTTCTACATTAATTTTACTACTTATCTAGTTATTAGACATTTGATAAAAAAAATAAAATTTCTTCTTCATGAAAATACCAACATTTTAACTCCCTTTCAATCAGCATTGAATTAAAAATTTGCAATTTAAAGTAGAAATTCCAAGAACAAGTTTTTAATTAAATGTATTTCTAAACATCTAGACCATTGTTATGAAAAAATTAATTTCAGCAATGTCAAATCAGTTCAGCCTGACAATCTCAGCACATTAGAATATAATATTGAATTATAGGAAACAATATTGCATTATTTAGAAATTAAGTATTAAAACAAGTGCAAAATAAAATAGAACAAGATTGTACCATCGGGACAAAATCAAGTAAGAAAGCCCAATGTTCACTTTTTATTTGAAGCATTTAAATTTTTCTATCAAATACCATAAAAATCAACACGTTCACTTAAAACTTTCAATTCCAATGAAACAGTATGACCTGATGGAGGGTGGTTCTTTGGAAAAATGCTACCAGCTCTATCAGATAAATGCCTTGAGATAGGCACTCTTCTCTGAAAGGACCATTAATTTTGAAGGAGACAATTTCTGCAGTAAAGGAATAAGGTAGACAAGGATTGACGTTACTTCATCAAGAGGGAATCCAGATAACTTTTTCCTTTTAAAAGAGAAAGAGACTATGCATTTGTTTGCTTCAGTGAACTGCTTGCTGCAGCTTCATTTTGGGCTGGAGCAAAGAGAAAATTGGATCGAGTGAATGCACGTGAGACACAGGGGCAAGGGGTCCATAACCATCTCTGTTTGTGTCTCTCAGTGGTCATAACAGTGCTAGGGCAAGAGGGGAGTTGTGTGTTTTTCTACTGTCGTGCTATTGTCTTCATGTTGTATCAAAACAGGGGAGATGGTTTTAAATGCTTCATGCTTGGAGGCACCGCTGCCAGGCAAACCCAGACACCTGGCAACTGCAAACTCAGTCCCTCTCTGAATGAAGCTGATCTCTTGCATATAGATTTTCTATCTCCTGTCCTATCCTGATGAAGTAACTTCTGTAACTTTTCCCTGAACCTATAAAAGAAAAGCCTCCTGCATCCTTGTCTTTTAGCTCAGTCACAAAAGGCAAGAAACTCACTGTTCCTCCATTCATAAAAGCCCATACCCCTGTAGGTGGACAGATCTTTTCATTCATGCACACGAGGAAGAGGGGAAAGTACTTTGAAGAGAAAAACTAATATGCATAAAAGTGGTCTCCAGAGTATATTTTTGAAGAAGTGCTCAAATTCACGCACAACTTTGGTTAATGGAATTTCTGCACCTATTCCCCCTGGAGGGCTTTCGAAATGTACTCTGTTTATGAGCAGCTAATTAAATGTGCTTTCTGGTATGCAGGTAATTAGTTGTTTTTAACAATTATTCAGGTGCTGTAAGTAAAAAGAAATTATGAATTTTAATTTTAAAATGTTGATTCTTTTCCCACACTGAAATATGTTTGCTGTTTGCTAAAAGGCAGGTGACACCATCTTTCCAATTTCATAGTCAAAAAAAAAAAAATAAAAAAAATGCATTTCTATTTTTTGGAATTGTCGGCCTTAAGGTCATATCCAATCCAATATCCAGTGGATTTAGCAGACCTGGGTTTAGATCAGAACTTGTGTTGTCATAATTGTAGACAGTCAATCTAAAAAATATGCATATATACATATAGTGTGTGCATACAAGCACACACTCTCAGCTTGAACTTAATCAAGAAAAATGTTCTTTGGTTTATGAGGTCAGATTAGATGATCATAGTAGTCCCGTCTGGCTTTACCATCCATGAGGTTAATTTATTGATACAACTGAAAAATAATGTATAACTGTGCAAAATTAAATTTGATATATGAAGACTGATAGCTGCTAAATAGAAAAGGTAAATGAAATTTCATTAATAGTGACAGGAAGTCAGAGTTATTTGTTCTTTTAAATTTTATTTTCCTTATCACCAGAAAGAGTGTATTCTCATGGTGATGGTTTGAGGCTTTTTTTTTTTTTTTACCTTCTATTTGCTTCATTTTCATAATTGTCGCTCTTGTTACTTCAGCAAAGCAACTCTTCATATTTTCCAGTCTTTACAAGGTCAGCAGGTACTCCAATAATTGTGAGAAATTTTGACAAATAGAGAAAAAAAAATCTTTTGCCTAATTTATGTTGTCATCTCACATATCTCTAAAGAAGAATTAATACCATCTATGCTGCATACATTAACATGTAAAATAAGCATTTGTGTTTCCGTAAGAGCTGCTGCACTACAGTGTTCTGTGAAAGGCAAACTCAGTTTACTTTGTGGCATCAAAAGGCACCAATGGATGCTTTGTTTCACCTTCACAGTGCAAAGTAATCAGCATTTCTTGGTGATTACATCCTATTACTCCAATTAGTGCCTTTTGTCCTGTAATTACTCTCTATTTAGAATAATATTGTATAAGCTGATCTGTGTTTGAATGATCTTCTAGTTCTCAAAGAGCAGTGTGGTATCCTCACATTCCATTTCAGACCTAGTAAATCAAAATAACCAAGCCTAGAGGTGGTTAACACAAATGGCTTGTATATACAACCAATACCTTGTTTAGGATGAAGTGAAAATCCTTGGAGGCTATTAACGATTAAAAAATATGTTTCAGACAATCCAAATTACATTTTGGAGAGTGATGAGGTAAAACCCGAAGTTTTTCCCAGCCCAGGGAAACGGGAGTACAGCTGAACACATCCCTAGCTCTTCAGAGCTGCTCTTTATCCATAAGCAGTGTTGTTGATCTTTATTGCATTCTGGTGTTATTATGGTGATAGCTCATGAAGACAAAATTTGGAATCAGCAGCAACACCAGCTAGTTATTTACGTTATATCTTTTCTCTGGTGGGAACAGAGGAGACAAAATTCCTAAAGATGAGGACTTTTGATGAAGAAAATGCAGTCCTGGAGAGCTCGTTCAGTTCTGGTGGAAAGGAACAATTGGAGCCCCTACAGTCTGGGGCCATTAACAGTGGTCAAGTATCTTGGATCTAACCTCTTCAGAGCCTTTGTTAGGAGCACTGGGTCCTATATTGCCCTGCTTAACTTGATATGTTATAAGGGTTCCTCAATTCTAGTGGTTATGAAAGGAAAAATGGAAATAGGATTTTGTGTTTCAGAATGAAATGTAATTTTGTTCAATAGCATGATACTGCTGACTTACATTCAAGTTTTTCATGTGTTTTTTGCTACACTGGTGCCATGAAGCAGGGCTTCTTGCTACAGTGTCTCACGAATGCTGAGATTTGAAGGTGTATCATGGCCAACCATTTGAAGTTACCTGTTATTCCCAAGTGTCTTCTCTTTACTGGTGATACTGCACTTAAAAGGGAGAAACACATTTTTACACATCCACAAATCCATTTGTTTTGTAGTAGAAGGCAGTGAGGTTGATCAGGCATGTTTTACCTTTGGTGAATTCCTCCTGACTGTTCCCAGTTATCTTCTTCTCCTTCATATGCCGAAAAAAGTGTTCTAAGACAACTATTAAAGTGACAGTGTAGTACTTTTCATACCAAAAGACTAACTCCCCGTTACTTAATAAAAATATTTTGAATATTTTTAACTTCAAAAGACTGTATTTACTTACCTGTGAGAAATGCAATAAACTTTAGACATCTCACTCCAACATTGCTGTCTGAACCTTTCATTCCTATTCTCTCCATCTTTCCCAACCTCATTCTGTTAGATCACGAATAAATTTTTTAATTGACCTGATGGCATAAAATTAAAAAAAAAAAATGCTTCCCCAGTTTAGGTTTCCATATTTGTTTATTTCCTTCTTCTTTTGCATGACTGGCTGTTGCTATAATGTTTGTTACCTCTGGTTTTGTGGCAGACTTTGCAAAGTGACTGATTCCTCTGATGATGAAATATTTTATAGAGCCACTTGCAAACAGCCAGAAGTTCTTATTCACTGTTTAGTTAACTAAACCCAAGATTTATGGGAGGAAAGCATCCCTGAGAAGGTTTTGCAAGGTACTGGAGAAATACATATCGTGTTTAATCTGTGAGGTCAGCTGAGCCTTGATGCCTCACACATTTTCAAATTGATCCAAAGCACCTGTAAGTAGATCTGTAAACCTATTCCTTTGAAGTATATTGCCATGAGAAAGAGCTATATTACTGTGACTTTGGGAGCACCTTTACTCCCACTGCAGTGCAAAAAGATATCCACATGAATACTAAAGTGGGAGGTTGAAATTGGAATTGTATGGTTCACAGCATTTCAGTTTAGAGGGACTAAAAAGCATCCTTCTCTCTGTACAGTTTTTTTTTAATTTTCTTCTGCTGAGTATCACTTGGCCTTTAGTTAACTGAAGGCTTTTTAGGCTGCTAGAATTAAAATATCAAATTAGGTTCAAATAGCTGCCTTTTTATCCTAGCAGCTGCAGCTGGCTTCCTCTCACCTGGAACCTCTTTTAACTTGACACTAAGAGGGAAAAATCTCTCCCCCCAAACCTCATATAATAACTTTTTCCACCTTTATCTGCTTTTGTGTTCTGTGGGGGATGTCATCCCTAGGATGTGAGGTCAGGTGATGAAGCATGAAAGCGTACACCCTGTTGGAGAGCGCAGAAAGTGCTGCTCCTCAGCATCGCTCACTGCAAGCCGCTGAAAAAGAGGTAGATGGCAGCCAGGTGTTGGTGATGGGGGCGTCCCATGGGCCACCTGCAACTGGCAGGGCACAGCCACCGCTGCTGCTTGTGGTCACTGGAAGCGATTCCCACACCATCACTGATCACTGCTCTTCCAGGTTGCTGACTTTGCTCTCTGTCCAGAAAATGCTGAAGAACCTTTGTGTTGTCCTCTCCATTTTGCACAAACATTTTCCTGTTCTCAAACAGATGGATTTATCCTCTATCTTTTCTTCAGTTCCACTGGGAACCAAAAATGCCTACAACCCAGTAGCTTCCATTTAAAGTGGGTTTAGAGAGTTTGTTCTGAGTGTCACTATTTTTGGTTTTGTGCTCTTGTTTTTCTTACGTATTAGATTTCTCACGAAAGTCCCAGCTGATTTCTCTTATCCTTTCTCTATGGTTTTACAATAAAGAAGCTGATGATAAAGCACGATCCTATCAGACATGTGGCAATCAACGCACAAGAACTGAAGTGCTGGTTCTCCAGTGTGCTTTACTGGCAAAGCCATTTCTTTCGCTTTAATCAGTATTTTTATTGGCTTTTTCATCTGCACTGAAGCTTATTGGACTCTGCAGTCTAACAAATGCAGGTTGTTACAAGGGCATGCAGAAGTGCATTTTTTCGTGTGTCCCATAGGAAGAAATACAGAAGGGATTGCTCAGTTGATTGCAGAGATAGGGAAGTGGTGCATGACTGTTTGGAGTGGATGTTATGATTTGTCTGGTTAACTCTGATGCCAGCTGAGATTGCCATTATGACTAGAGGTGCAACTCCCAGAAGGTCAACCTTCACTTGAGCCATTCCTGTAATGGACTCACAATATATTTTTGTGTTAAGACCTGGTTCAGTTCGAACTCTACACTGATTGAATACTTGATGAGGACCAGCAAACACAATGATTCCTCATAGGAGTGTGTGTTTGCTAGCACCCCAGTCTCTAATTTACTGTGTGCATGTCCTAGAATGCAAATCATTCTCACAGGGTTGTATAATCACTGTTTATCCTGACCTGTTCTTTGAATAAGTACATTATGTAGTGACTCTGATTTTATAATATTTTTTTTCTGAAAATAATAGTTCTTTTCCTTAGCTAAATGGAGACTTGGGGCTTCTAGAAGTGACCTGATAGCCAGTATTTTGTCCTTCAAATGACTTTTTAAAACCTGTCTTTGCCATCACACGTCTTCTCTGTATGGTAATATTCTTATACTTCTGATCCTTAAGGATGTGAGAGAGGGAAGGACTCTAATGATGAAAATACTTTTTTTTTTGAATCCGCTGTTATAGCTGGGAAAAGCAAGTAAAATGTATGATCCATTGAATAGAAGCTGTTGCATTCTTTTACAGATCTTCTCTCATAATATGTATCAACATAAATCACTTACCAGTGGGCAGGTTTGGGACAGATGAATATAGATGGTGTTTACAATTCTTCTTTTATAATAATAAAAAATAATGATGCGTATATTTGATTGTATTCTGCTCCACCCTTCTAAGTCACTTTTTCCTCTCACAGCATGGAGCACATTTATCTGTCATAACCTAAACATCAAAATTTAGCCATGTAAGTCTGAGGTAGTCACTTTATATTCCCTTGTAGTCAGTACAGAGAGGTAGATACCTCTGTTTGCCTTGTTTTCAGATAGGTATCCAGGCTATGTCAGAGCTTTTCCTTCTAGATCTACGTATGTCTTTATACAGCGTATAAAGTGGGGCTTGAACATCTAACTTTTGAACATTGATTTGTCAGGAAGCCATGATGCAGATTTTCTAGTAAGAGATTTTTTTTTTTTTTCTTTGCATAACTTAGCCCAACAGGGCGTTGAATCTGAATGCAATAGAAATAGATGGTGGAGGCAATATTTTTTTCTCTAAGAAAGAAATAAAACAGCAGAAAACATCTAAGTAAGTTTAAAATGTCAGCCAGGTGTTTATTGGTTAGGGCCAGTCTTCACATGTGGTCTCTTTATGTCCTGCTCCTTGGCATGAGACACAACCTGCACATCAATGCACTTGCCTTGATCACTGCTACCTTTCTTCTTCTGCCACTCCACATATCCTCTGCTCGGTGCCAGAGTAGTGCCCAACACGCTTATAACTCACGCAAAAGCTTGAATCAAAAGTGATCCATGGAAAGCAAAGAGACAGAGCCCTATGCTCTCATGATACAAAGTTTTCTTTGCATCTTCTGAGCTTGGAAAGCACAGTGCATTGCTACTAATGAATGTGTGTGCATGCTAATATTAATAAGTGAAAACATGCAACCTTATCGTTTGAAGTGTAAAGCTTGATCTTTGGGGAAGCATTTAGAAATCCATAGCATTTATATTTTGATACTACAATGCTCTTTGAAGCAAGGAATTACATACTTTGACAGATACAGATTAAATACTACTGTTCTAAACAGTGTTGTACTTTGAGTTGAACTGTAGTAGTAAAATTACAAAAGCATTTAGGAAGTGTTAGACAATCTGTGCAAGATATGTTTCATCCACATAACTGAAAAATATGGACAAGTAAGCAGACTAGTGGGCTTCCTAAAATAATGAACAGATACCAAATTAACCAATAAGAAATAGGGCCAGATTTTGTCATGTGGTGTCACCCTGTTCTGACAAAATGCTCAGCAACCCATTGTTTTGAATTAACGATTTTCTGTAATTGTGAAAGTCGTTAACATTAATTTAAATCACACAATCTTACAAGCTCCAACACTTTATTAAAGGAATAAATAATGAGTATGCCAAATGCAGAAAGAAAGTGAAGAATTCCTGGGCTAATTTAACATAAGATCAGAACAGGACAATTGTACCACACACAGCTATCTCCAATACTTTGTTTCCCTCACACCAGTATTACACAAGATGCTTACATTTTAGATGGCTATGGTTATGTCCTAGAAACACACTTTTAGTACCTCTTCCTTTCAACTGCATCTTTAGAACTAGAGATAGTATTCATTTTATTAACTGTATTTTTTAAGTTTAAAGTGGTATTATTCCGAGCTAATGATATCTTTTCTCTTATGTATGTTCATCATTTACCCCACTGTGACTTCAAAATCATTTACATCCAGCCTATTCTCTTATAATGCAATCAAATAACATTACTAGAAGGTGTATTAGATAAAAAGATATTTGAATTTTTTATTCCATTTCTAGAAAATTTTTCTCCATTTGTTGGCCAGCGTTCTGTGTAAATTTGAAAATGCAGCATCGTAAACCAAGAAAAACTAACAGTAGTGCTAAGGCTGGAGTTGTGTGCCTGAAAACGTAGGACCTATGGCTATTTTTTAAATAGCTTTAGTGATTTTCTGGGATAAATAATTTACATGCCCATGAAATGTATTCATAGAGCTTCTTGCAATACTTTACCTTCATATACCTCTAAGATTTGAAAATAGCTTTGTTCTGTCAAGAGGTTCGTCCTCATTTTCTATTCAAAGTGAGTGATATTTTTTGAGAGACTAAACATAATAGAAAATTAGTTTTTTACTTCTTTCTGTCCATTCCCATTAGCTCACTTCCTTTGCCCTCTGGTCTGTGTGCTGATTACTTGGGATACATCACTAAGTAATATCTCACAATAGCAGCATCTGAACAGATACCCAAGATAGCATTTAGCGAGTCTGCTCAGGTACAAGAAGCAGGTTGGTTACATTATGATGTTTTGAACTGATTTACTCACCTTCTGCGCAGGGCCAATTAGCCCAGGCAAAGTGCCAGGTTAAATGGTTCTGCTACCCCATGCAGCCTGTTAAAAGATACCTCACATATCTCTGCTTGCTGCCAGCTTTGCTATGAGAAGTCGTCTGGGCTACCAGCTCCCACCAAAGTCCTGCTGGGGCCCTTGAGCAGCCACGGGGAGCCAGGCTTACAGAGCGAGCTGAGCTACGCTGAGGTGCTTGGCTATAGCACCCTTAGAGCTGACCAAAAGCCTCTCCGCTACCTGGGGGTTGCCTGTTGGGTAATGTTACATTCCCTGTTCAAACAGATATGTGATTTAAAATGGCTACTGATATTCAGCCCAATTTTACATGAAGTAGCCTTTCATGTAAGTATATAGGCTTTTTTTTCCCTTCAAAATTATACTACTGAAGTGTAGGCACCAGTATGAAGCAATGATAAATATCTGTGTTTCTATTTGTGTGTATTTTAGTAGAATAAAAATTGTCTGTATGGGATACTCTTGAGGTTAGTAAAGGATATGAAGTGTTTGAAATACTAGTGCAGCAAAAGAGCCATATCAGGGCAAGACACAGCAGTCACATTCCTATAGCAGATCTGTAATTTGTGTTGTCATTAGCAGCAGTTACGTATCTGCCGTAAGAGGAGAACAGTTCCTTGAGAAATATATTTCCGGCTTATTCTGCACCAAATTACATCTCAGCACTTCAGGTGTTGTCCATTCAGGAAAAATAAAACATACAAATTACTGAATACAATTTCATTCTGATCTTTACTCTCTGAAGGAAGGAAGGAAAAAAACTCCAACCCTCTATACCATTATAAAAACTATGCATTTTCCAATTCTTGTCTTTGCCATCTGTACAAACAACAAAACAAAACAAAAAAGCAATACAACTGTTCCCACTGGTAAGCAAAATAATAAGAAACAGGGTGGGTGATAAAGCGAATATTATTTTTTGCTTCTCTAAACGTAGACTGCTTGACACGCATGTATAGCAGCAGCTTTTTGAAATGGAAATGCTTGCTGTTGACAGTGTAAATATAATTCCATGTGAAGGGTTTGAATGATATAACCCAAACCATCCTGCTCTCACTACTTCCAGAAGGATACTGTTCAGCATTGTAATAGATCTCACCATTAGAATATTTTTTTTTTCTTGAACTTATCTTAATGCTTCTGCATTCCACCCCAGTACTATGTAGAAATCCATATGGACTTCCTGAGATAATTCCTCTTCTTAGTAATTTATATCCCTCAAATTACTCACAAAGGTTCTCCTTTCCCAAACCTACCTTGTGTTACCTTCATTTGCTACTTGAGGTAGGACCTTTTGCTTCTTCCCCATCTGGCTCGTCCGCTCAGGCACAGATTCAGCTGTCAGGACTGTGGGGTGGAGGCAAGGTCTGAAGGGGACTGGTGTTTGCAAAGTACGGGCAAAGCAGAAATCAGCATGGAACAGATTTCTGCTTGGTGCATAAGAAGGGCTCCACGTAGTTTCCTCTAGAACCAGCAAGGCTTTGCATTCTGGACATATATGGAATTCCCAACTGTTCATTTTACAGGCTCTCTTTAAAAACAAAACAAAACAAAAAATAAAAGAAAAGAACTTCTCTTGTCTTACAGGTCCTTTACCTGTGTTTTTTGAGTAGTTCTTTATACAACAATTCTCAAAGTGTTTAGTCCCAACTGTCTAATGAAAAGGCTATAGGAACTACTAGAACATCGAGGGTCACATGCTGACAACTTTAAAGATAAATTAATTTCTCAGAAATGCTTTAATGACCTCTTGGCAAACTTCAAGTAAAGAAAGACCAAAGGAGTAATACTTTTTCAGTTCCTTGATGTCCTCAGAAGAAAAAAAAAGTAGTAGTTGTAATAAATAAATAAGCAGATAAAGTTATTTAAAATGAGAAAAAGTCATTTCAGATTCTGACCCTGCATGTTCTAGTAATAAGGTCTATCAGCAGAGGAGTTACCAAATCTAAAGCCTTTAAGATTAAGGAAAGACTTAAAGAGCTGAGATCAAAAAAAACTGGAGCTTTGGTTCCTGAAGACTGAAAGATTTTTTAGATGGACAGAATACTTACTTGGAGACTTTGAAATGCTCTGAGATGAGATAATGCTGTAAGACCACAAGAGCTCTGAGGCCTCAGACATCATTGCCTTTGCTTTTTTGGGTTGTTTGCCTGGATTAATTTAGAGTATGCTGCACTTAAAAAAAAAAAAAAAAAATCTTAAAATCCATCCAAGAAATATCTTTAAGTTAGGAAGAATGAAGTCTATGGCACCCAAAACATGGTGAAATAAATAAATAAACAAATAAATTAAAAAATATATTTAAAGCTCTTCAGAAAGGCAAGATGGAAAAACACTGTGAAGCAGTGAAGCTTAGGGTAGACTCAGCCTCACCAGGTTGAAAGAGATTTTCCAAAATTTAGACACCAGTTGTGATAATACTGTGTTTCATTGATTTGATTCTCTCCTGCCTCACATCTAATTTATAGCTGTGCAGCTGGTATGATTTAGAAGCAAATACCTTGTGGAAACTATAAATGACACCATGTGATGCCAAGGTATGGACTATTGCAACTTATGAGCCAGAACATTGAACCAAAGAGGGACTGCAATCAGAATTAAGGAATATGTTCACAAGGAGGGTGTTTTTAAGGCAAAAGGATATTATCCCAAGCCAGCACCCTTGTACAATGCAGATAAGTTACATGGGGAACCTGCTGTTACAGCCTGGTGGTTCTTCCTAAGCACAGGATTCCTTAAACACAGTCCAAACTTACATATTTTGAATCTAGAAGAAAAAATGAAAATTCAGATAGAAGGAATTAAATTAAGTTTCTGTCCTTATATCAACATATATAATTATTCTAAACATATGCTAATTAGTGACCATGAAATAAGGGTGTTCAAGATTTTGAGGGGAATGAGGAGGACTTGTACATGGCCCTCAGGAGATCAGACTTTGGCTTTTCAGGAAACTGGTAGGCAAGATCCTGTGAGAGGCAATTCTAACGAAAAAAAAGGCTCAGGGCAGCTGGTAGGTCTCTAGGGACAGAAAGCACAAAAACACTTTCCTGGTGCTCAGGAAAATGAGAGGTATGAGGAAACCGGCTTGGCATGTCAGTGCTGAGTTCCAGTGCAAAAAAAAGGATGTATACAGGAAGGACAGGCTACAAAGGAACAATATAGAAAATATATAGAACCCGGAATAGTGCCAGGAAAGCCAATGTGCACTAGAGTTTGAACTGGCAAGTGACATCAAAGGTAGCAAGGAAAGCTTCTACCACTGCATTAGAAATAAAAGAAGAAAAAGAGGAGACATGGTCCCCCTTCTGAATGCAGCAGGTGATTTAGTGACAGCAAATACAGCCAGGCAGAATTGCTCAGTATTTTCTTTGTGACCTGCAGCAAAAAGGTCTCCCCAAGCATATATGTGCAGAGATATTTATCAAGGAGAGAAACTATGATCTAGTATAGCAGAAGATAATCGAGTCAAAGATCTCTTAAGAAATCTTGACACATGGAAGTCCATGGGTCAAGATGGATGTGTACAGGGATGCTCAGAAAGGTATCTGGTATCACAGAAAGGACACTCTTTGAAGGTTGTGAAGATTGGGAGCTGAGAGTGGAGAAAAGCCAGTGTTACACCCATCTTGAGTAAGAGCAAGAGTAAATGCTCCAGGAAACTAGAGGCTGGTCAGCTTCACTTCGATCCCTGAAAAAATTATGGAATGCATTCTCTTGGAAGCTATTACTGGGCATGTGAAGGACAAGATGATGACTGGGACTAGCCAGCATGGATTAATCAAGGGCTAACCATGCCTGACCAACCTTATTCCCTTCTACAATGAAATGACAAGCTCTGTGGATAAGCGGCGAACAGTGGTTATCTACTTTGACCTAAACAAGACTTTTGACATGATCTCCTGCAGCATCCATGAATTCAAGTTCAGACATTTCAGTCTCAATGAGTGGATTAGTACAAGGGTGAAAACCTGCCTGAACCGTTGGAATCAAAGGGAACTAATTAATGGTTTGTACTCTGCCTGGAGGCCTGTTATGAGTGAAATAACACTGTGCATCTGGCAATATTTGCTAGAAAAGCAGAAAATGTGGCAGCCAGGAGACAGTGTTGGAATTCACGACCAAGATATACCCCTGTGTCAGCACATTACCTGGCTGTCTAGATGTTTGCTCATATTTGAGATAACAAATCCACTTCCTTTAAGAAATAAATAGCAAATGAAGGTGGGAGACTTGCTGCAATGTTGAGTTCTTTGCCACATGCAGAGAGAGAAGTAAAGGCATCTCAAATACGCAGGTCTACCTAGTGACTCTGGCAGGAGACCTCAAGCCTGTTCTGTGAGGATTCCTTAGGGAGCATATTAGGGTGAAGATGATGAGGGAGACCTTTCAGGAATAAGAATAAGGTATAAGGTGATGTGGCGACTCCAGGTAGTGCTCCAAGACAGAGCCATCCTGGAGGAGGCTCTGAGGCATAAGAAGTCCCTCAGACCATGGCAGGGTTTCCTAATATCTGATGGTTCCTAGAGTTTAAAAGGAAAAGACAAAAACCGATGCAACATCACCCTATTTTTTCCTTTTGGTAATGTACTAAGGCTCACTTTAGGATGAATGTTTTAAATATGTATCAATTTCCTCTCAGAAATCTAAATATTCTCTCTCCCACCACTCAACTCCACTATAATGACCTGTGGTATATAGGCTTTCATTAGAGCATTATCATCTTTCCTTGCTCAATAGAGCATAATTTGCAGTTTGTTGTAATAGGTCCTGTTTCAGATGATGTATAGCCCACAGCATTCATCCAAAACCTGTCACAACTCACAGGAAAGATATTTCTGAACACACTGTTCCTACTGCCCAAGGCCCAGCAGTCATGGCTGTAAGTCATGTTCTCAGTCCTTAACATGTCTTCTTCAAATGTAAAAAAAAAAAACCAACAAACTACACAAACTACAGCTAAGTTTTGATCTCAGTCAAGTCCATGGCAACATTTCTGCTCTAAATAATGATGGCAAGATTTTCCCTTCAGATCTGGAAATAAAAGATCCTGTGGATGTCAGTGTTTCAAAGGATTTAAACTACTGGGGGTGCTTCTAGCAGCTTAGCTGTGGCACCTTGGACCAGTGCCTCGTCACACTGCCGTGGTGGCATGGCAGAGCTGCCAGACTCCCTAGGTTACTCCCAGCTTAGCTGTGTTTGCACCACACGCCAGTCATTTACACTGTCTCTGAAGTTACTGTACCCATAAAGGAATATAAATATTGCATGTTTAATTAAAAAAATGCTTTTTCAAAAAGAGTATTGATGACAATCTGTAAAGAAAATAAACAGAACTAAGAAAATAGACAGAAAAGAGGCAGATGAAGAATAAGTAAGAAGCTATTTCCCTTGCTACAAGAGTCTTACTTCTGCTTTGTGCTATGGCAGGGCAAGTTGAGAACCTGTAATTGTGCTCGCTGACAGGCTGTCTTGAGAAACAAGCATTTGATTGTGATCATCCTTGACAAAGATATAGGGCACAAGCACCCATGGACGCCTAATTTATGGATTTTTATCTTGTTTTATAAACTGTCTGTAGGGTTAAATTGCTGAATAGGAAATGCAAAGTGAGCTGGAGACAAGGTATTTGAAAAGCAGAACTCAAGGAAGACTAATAATAACAGTAGACTGAGAAGATCAGAGCGCTAAAAGACTACTTCAGGTAAATAAACAAGGAAGCCTCTGACCTCTCTGAAATCCAGCAAGCTGGTTATCAGTCCAAGAAATAATGTTGCTCATTTTTCAGCTCATTTTTAAATGGGCCCAAAGTACCAAATACAATGAATTTTTAGATGTATTTATAATGAAGAGCCCTTCAGTTAATCTATGATTTTATTGTTGAGCACTGCTGCTGTTTTCTCAAAGGTGGCTTCTTCTTTTCCCTTTACTTTTCTTCAGAAAAAGGCAGTTAGCTGAAGGTGAAAAAAGAAAGGGTATTTTCTACTACTTTCTTTTTAACCTGAACACCACCATGGTAGTGTTTGATTACAGATTACAGGCTGGGGTCAACATGTTAAACCATCAGTATTTATAGAAATATTATATTTTTCACTGCTGAGCCATGGGATGAAATGTAGTGTCACTGAGTGTGGCTTCAGGACAGTGAGGAATTTCCATTTCTGGCAGTAGGCTGCTGGGTGACTTGCAGCAAATCACTTTTATCTCACTGTTTTACAACTTTCCCATCTCATATGGAAGACAAAGACTTTCACTGATGCAGGTATTACTGTATAAAGGGGATGTGTCTACATTATGCAATCTCTTTCCAATCACAAAACAGAAGTAGCTCCTTGTGACTTTTATGTCTAACTGAAATCGATGCACAGCAGTTATATTTTGAGTGAATTGAACGGAATGCCTATGAAAATGTGACCCTATAAAATCAACAGGGTAAGGTTCTCATTTGACAGCGCCCATATGGAGCACGACAGTGAAATCAGTGAGGCACAGAGCAGTTATGACCTCACACCAAGATTCTACCCTAAATCAAATTCTGAATTATAACCTGAGAGCTATGCACAGAAAGCTATCCTTCAAATTAGGTCTAACAAAACCATAACACCAAGCTGTGTGGAGAGAGCTTAGGAACATGTAAAATCATTTTGTATAAATTCATATTTATATTTGTATACTATTATTGTAACCACAAATTATTCAGACAGCTTTGCTCTTATCAGCCAGGTAACCAACACTGTGCCTAGTTAGCAAGTGCTCAAACCAAACTGCAAAACAGAAAAAAATGCAAGCTCAGTGGGGAAAATATCTTTTTTTTTCAGAGCTGAATTCTTAATAAAGTGAGATTAATTGGGCTCTATTTAGATGCAGGGATGTACGGGGGTGGCTTCAGCTATGGGACTCAGGCAGACATGCTCTGATAGCTTTAGCTGCAAGATGTGAAATGTTCTGTATGGCTCCTACTCATTTATTTTGCCAAGGGCTATCATTGCCATGGCAGATCAACAGTTTTGGGCATGTGTCCAGCCGTCCCCTGCCACTGCCAGGCCCAGGGAGGGCAGAGAATGCCAAGATGCAGCGTTTCCCCTTGGCAGCTCAGACACAAACACGTATTCTGCTCTACAGTAGTAATTTCTGTGAAAGGACTACCAGCTGCAACTTTTATTAGCACCACCTTAGGTTCCCCCAAGTATGTGCTCTAGACTTTGCCAGGGAGCTTGCCTGGCCGTAGATCAGATGATAATTATATCAACAGTGGCAAGAATTTTATTAATTAGAAAAAAAGGTATTTTAAAATACATTTGAAGGAAAAGCTAATAATGGAAGAAAGAGATAGTTGTCTACTTATTTAGTTCTCCCTTTTCATAAACCCACTTTCTCTGGTTCTCCCCCAAAAAATTTGTTGAACATATGTGCAATGTTCCTTCCCATACTGGTGCATCTTTATTCAGTTCATGCAAAGAAAGACAATTTTTTAGTGTCTCAATTTCAGATAAAGACTATTCCAAACAAATTCAGTGAAATCAGCAAATCAAATTATATTTCCTTTATTATAAACTTAAATGTGTTTTGGATATTTGGAAAAAGTTGTATAGGGAATTTTTTCATCAGTATTATGTGGTGGGTGTTTTTTTTAAGGGGCAGGGGTATAACCAAACCAAATCAAACTTTAATTTGATTTGAGCAAATACCTAAAGAACAATATTTTTTATTTTCCTCCATCTCCTTGCATTATTTCCATCTAAACTAAGTATTTGGTTTTGGTTGTGCTTTAAGCCCTGTTCTGGCCTCTTCAGAAATCTGTTTGAGAAAAATTCAAAGCAAATGACAACCAAAGTAAAAATATAAATGTTTTTCATATCAAAAAATGCATTTTGTTTTGGGGCTTTTGGGGGGATGATTTTTTCATTATGTTTAACCAAAATTATTAGCTGGACTTAATTTGGGAGGCTTAACCCAGCTCTAATCTGAAACCAAGAGGGCTTGGTGTTATAAACGAATATTGGGCTTGTGCAGAGCTGTAGGTTACTGCAGGATGGTAGTTTAGTAACTGTCCCAGCTAATCAGCTCTCCATCTCTCAATCAGTTATGGAGAATTCATCACTAAGAAAATTGAGAATTTTTTAATGGAAAATGTTTTTAAACTATTTATGTTGCCAGATGTGTCTAACCCCACTTCATTTCCCCTGGCTTCATGGTTTTAGGTTTGTTGGCTCTTGCTTGGTTTTGCCCTAACTAGATAGAACATTTGAAATATACATTTATATGGAAAGCGCTGTCCTAATGGCCAACGTCCAGATGTCATTTGGAGAAAGAAATCTAAATACTGAATACTACACAGAGAATATTCTGGATTTTCCTTTTCACTGCCTTGTCATATGTTATTATCTAACACATAGGATAACATGGGATCAGCATCTTGAATATGACAAGAAACTCTTGATTTTACTACAAGTAAAATATTGAACATGGTCCATTTGAAAATCAATATTAATTAATAATTTAAGTAAATGGTGAATAAAATTAAAAGCCGCAAATGTGAAAAGAGACCTAATGCCAAAATTAAATCCAGTAGTCAGTTTAATTGCTTTGTGGCTTGTCTAAGGCTGAAAATATGCCGTATAGTGTTAACAAGTAGAAAAAATAGGTTAAGTATTAAGTACATTATTTTAACATAGATGATGTTAAAAAAGCAACCTTTGCCTACTCTATAACAGATATTTCAAAGTAGTTTCTTTTTCAAAGTCTATTGATGGTTGTAAATACAAGTTATATTTGTAGCTTTTATAATCTCTCTGGTACAAAAGCCCAATGTGTCATATGTCTGCCTCTGAGTTAGCACTCTGTTTGCTGATAACAAGCATAATGATAGAATGACTTGTATGTCCTTCTCAAATATTACGTATTAGTTAAAGAAGGATTTAAACTCATTGTGGTCAGTTCAGACTTTCATTGAATCTGCTAAATATTCAAGTTAAAGGAAGACATTCAAAATATGAAATCAATACATGCGTTTTGTGGCATCACATGGTTGGTCCTCCTTTGATGCTGCTCTGCTCTTCTATCCCAAGTACTTCATGTTCCACACCAAAGGCAACACTTCACTTTGAACAACTGGAGTTCAAACTGTGCATAGAAAACATATTTAGATACTCTGAGTGCTTTTCCCTCCAGGTGTATTAGTCTTTATAGAAACACGATTTTTCCTTTAACTCTAACACTACTGCTGCTGAAATACTAGTTTTTAAATGTGGCATCATTTATTTTAAGTACATAGTAAAATTGCTCAAGTAATAATATGGTAGTGTAAAAGAACGAGGTAGCTGCAGTACTATGATTGATATGATAATGGAACTGTATTTATATGTTATAATTACCAAATAAGTGGTATATTTTGATTCCTTTTAATGAATTGTCAACAGTGCCTGCAGTTTGATTTAGATAGACTTATGTCCTTAAAGTATTCTAACTACTAATATAATTTCCACAGAGTAATACAGTGCTATATTTAAAAGTTAATTTTATATTAATTATTATTTAAGTATTAATATCTTTGGATTTAATTTAAAGATTGTAATTGAATGCAAGGTTATAATGCATTATTAATGTCTATTATTTAATGTTATTTATAATATCAAACATGTTGTTGATATTTTTAAATAAGAAAATAGATGGGTAGATCATTATACAGTGTGAAATTAGGAAAATGAAAGAGATGCATCTTCTCCCTGTTATCTCTGTTTCTATTCCTTCTTTTATTGCATTTTGCTTCACAAGATATTGAAGATCTAATGAATATTCAGATATATGCAAATCTTATTCCGGAATCATACATCATACACACAAAACACATACATTTTACATATAATTACGTCCTACATATATCTCTATTTTACAAGACCTTGGTGCTTTTATCCATTACAAATGAGTTTTTGTAGGAAATGCATTCCTAACTTGACTCAAGGAATTGTCCAGATACAAAATCTAATTAAGTTGGCTATCAAAAACAAAAGATGCAGCAACCTGTTAATTATCTTGCATTCATCTCGTTACCCATCCTACATGTGAAAAACAAGCCTCCTTTCTCCTTCATAGCTTCACTTGCAAGACAGCAGGACATTCAGATTCTCATTCAACCTTTGGTGAAACTAATTGCTCAAAATTGCTCATTTTTTATATGTGGCACAATGTTACCTGAAGGAGCATCAACTCTTCCTGCTCTGTGACAAGGTAATACAGAGAGCTGTGCTCTTTTGCTGGTGCTTCCATTTATATGAATTCCCACAACAACCAAACCCTTCCAGGATAACCCTGAAGGCACTTGTTCCTCCTAATAATTTGTCAACTTTGTCTGCTCAGCAAACATTTTTTTTGAAGGGAGTTTTTTGTATATCTTTCTTATCAGAAATTAATCAAAATTGATTCCTACAATACACAAATTTTTTTTTTCAAATGAAAATATAAAAGCTGTAACATTCCATTATTTTGAAAACAGACTCCTGAGTACTGAATGAAATAATTCATATAAAGTATTTAATATAACATAATTGCAGCACAAAAAAGCAATTTAATGATTCAGGAAAAAAAAAAAAAAAAAAAAAAAAAAGATTCTGTAGTCTGTACCTAGTGAAAACTGCCTTGATATTTTAAAATTAATGAAATATTGTACAACTATCATTTTACCTCTTGCTTTCTCTTGCTAGATTAAGTTACCACTCTATGTCAGTATTACTCACTATTACAATATATCCAAGGTTATGTAAAATAATACAAACATATGGATGGAGAAAAAATACCAGATTCAAATTAGTTTTGAATTTGAACCTACAGTCTCAGAATTATGGGAAAATATCACTGTAGAATTTTACCCTTCATATTACAGCCTGGGTGACTAAGACTGTGGTTAGCAGGGACATCCCATTCTTTCCATCTTGATTTCTTACCCATTAATTTGGTACCCCCTTCCCTGTGACATCACCTACCTATTTCTGTATCATACAAATTAGCTCCTTGAATCTTTGCTGCAAACCACCAACTGCTTTTGGTATATCATGGCTACACAACAAATTGTGAAATTTTATTTACATGTGAATGATGTCTTCCTGAGAGAGGGTGAAGTGCTCTCTGGAAGTGCCTCTCTATATATCAGCTATAGGGAAAGCAGGCAAGAAGCTTTCACTAAATGCCTGATTTTCAGATGTCTAAAACTGCGTTGTGAAACCAACTTTGGAATATAAAATGTAAAATATAGAGAGTAGCCAAACCTAATCTGAACTCCTGCACAGTTTTTCCTTCACCCTCATCCGTGGTTGTTTCCATGGGTCTGGGTCCATCTCTCTTCCTCCTCTCTATTTGTGTCTGTCTGCCTCATGCTTTGGCTGCAGCAAACCTCAGTTCTGTCCTTTAATCACCTGCCATTTATGCAGTAACATTACACTGCTTTAGGAAGAGACCTTTCTTCATACTTGACCAACAAGACTTATTATTCCTTTTCTTCTAATTATCTTTTGCCTTTTTTAATAGTGTTTTTTCTAATAAAACTTTCTTTTTATTTTTCCATTATTCACATAACGTTCCATTTTCTAATCTTTTCAATCTCTCTCCAGTTTTGCTGTCATAACCTAGTTCAGCTCTATTGTGATGACCATGCAGATTTGTATGCCACAAAAAATAAGCAATAAAACCCAAATGTTAGTTTGTTTTGAATTTCCCCAAACTTCTGTGTTTCCTTTCTTCACCCCATTCCAGTGCTTTTGGATCATGATTCATCAGCTGAACATGTCTTGAAGTGTTTTGCTGCATAAGAACAAATTGAACCAGAAATAAAAATACTTTGCTGAACCCAGGTCTGAGAGATGATGGTACTCTTGAGGACAGAAGCCTTTCCTCATAAAAACATGCAGTACCTATTTCAAGTAAGGGTTTATTAGTGTTTCAGAAACATCAGGATGGAATTATACAGTCTCTTATGAATAACTGTTGTCTTTAAATAATATATATATATAAAATAGAAAAAATTAAGTTGGAAGGGACCTCAGGAGGTCATTGGGTTCAACAACCAGTGTAAAGTAGTGCCAAATCTGAAATTTGGCTTCTCGAGACCCTGCTCCACCTGAATTATGAAAATCTCAATGAATAAAGATTCTACAGCCTTTCAGAGCAGTTTTTTCCAATGCTCAACCATCAATTACTCAGTAAGAAAATAGTTTTTTCTTTCTGCCCAACTAGAATTTCCTTTGTAGCAATTTGCCTGGAATCCTTTTGCTATGAGTCTCTGCAAAAGTCTGTCTCCAACTTTTTTATAATCCTGCCCAAGCCACAGCCAGTAACAGTTAAATCACCAGTTAGACTTCGCTTCCCCAGACTGAACAAACCCATCAGTCTCAGCCTCTCCTTGAATTCATGCTCCAGTCCCTTTGGTGGCCCTTCTCTGGTCTATATCAAATTTGCTGATGTCTTTGTTGTGCTAGACACCCAGAAGTGGACATAAAGAACCTGAAACTATTAACACGAGTCAGCCATCAGGTAAAAAATCGGTAGCTGCAAAACACTGCATCTGGCTAAATAAAGCAAAATGCTGGTAAAGTTCTGCAAAGACAAAGAACAACAAGAGAGAAATGCCCTCCATCCCCACAGTGTACAGCAAAGCAACAGAAGGGCACCAGGGAAATTCAAATTATGAAACATTCTTGATGAAATATTAATAAAACCATACTATGGTCTTAATTGCTATAATTTAACACCCTGTATGGTATAAATATTTTAGAAACATGGTAAAATGGAACATTAAGAAGGGGTCAAGGGATAATAATATACATTAATCTTGATTGGTGGAGATGTATACCTCATACTTAATTTATGTTTATACTACTGTATTAATTTTTGAAGAATAGGAGGTGGAATAAGCTATATGTATGTATCCTATATTGAGACATACATGCTATGTGTTTATGCATAGATTATTGTAGGTATTTATAAAGTATAGGGCTCAGGCATATGAGATATATATATATATATGAATTTTAGAATAATTTCACAACAGCATCTTCTTGAGAAATCAGTCACGGATCCAGCAGTCTACAAAAGCAAGGGGGTCAGGAAATACGCAAACCACTGTCTCACAAAGTTCTTTCCTGAGGAAGTCATTATCTGCACTGCCCTTGTAATAGTCACCTTTCTTTTTCTGTACCAAATATTTCATCTAAGTCTTCTTTCCATGTATTTGCATCAAGGGGAAGCTCTGGAAACAAGCCTGTGTTATGGCCATGCTGACAGGGAGGGGAAGGTGCTGCAAGGATGGTGGCTTCATGCAGAGCCTTAGGTGTACTTGCAGCCTGTCTTGGTAGGAGAACGTCTGCCTGCCCAATGGAGCAATCAGATAGAAGTCAGAAAACATTTCACCGTGCTTTTAACGCTCCTATAGATTTTCACCCCATAAGGAAGCTATTGTGCTAATTTTTGCAGAAAACAGCATGCAGAAATTGCTTGCAATTGCTGGCACTCTAATAGTGACCTATGCCCATGTATGCATAAAGGGGATAGGCATTTCATTTACATTTATCGTAAATTGTATGCAGTAATGATTTCTATGTGTTAAATTGCATAATCTACAAGTCTGACAGTCTTATAAAGGCTGTGTGCTGATGTCCTCTTTTGAATGCATCAGTGCCAATGAACGAGGTTATATATCGTACCCTTGACAGAGGTTACCGCTGTCTTGTACCTGCTGAGGGAACTGCTCCTGTGATCACTCTAAACCACGTCAGTCAAAATTTACCAAGTAAGCTCAAATGGTTTAAATAGCAGATTTTTTGCTAATGATGCACATTTTGCCAAAAAAAAGAAGGATAAGGGACTACTCAAAAGAGTGCGTAGCTGGCATTTTGATAGACAGTAAACTCTTCTACCAGCAGCGCTAGCTCCTGATACGCAGAATTAGTCCACAGCCTCAGACTCTGTCGATTCACCCATCTTCTTTAGACCTAGTATTTCTCCAGTTGCTTATGATTTCTTTAAAACAACCCAGCTTGACAGAAATGCTTCTTATTCTGAATGCAGAATTCTCCCGCAAAGTGCACAGAGATCTAAGAAACAGAACGGCATTTTGCCCAATGAAATGTTTATAATCAGATTTATAATCTGCTTGGATTGAAGTGGCGCCACGGGGGGTGGGACAGTCCAGGTATCCTTTTTTACAGTTTGTAGGGATGTCCAAAAAAAAAATGTTTTCATAACATTGTTGGAGGAGAGATGGTGCTGGCAGAAACTCATGCCAGTAAGTACTGGGCTGAGCCTACTCTCCACCACAGCAGGCACGAAGAGGAAAGCCTTGCCTTTGCTTCCAGCACTTCTGGCAGAGCTGACCCGAGTGGTCTTTCCTGCCCTTTCTCTTTATTTCAAACCCTGCCAATAACCCTCTTCTGCTCCTCTAAACAGGGAAATGGTGAAAGTGCTGCAGCTTTTAAAGGATTTATAAGGCCTAGCTGATCACTTCGCTCGCTGTGCAAAAAAATAAGAGAAAGAATGGTGTGTGGGTGGGTGCTGCTTTGGTGTTCGGCTGTCATGTTGCCTAATGCAAATTCCTCGTTACTTGTACTCCTCTCTGTAGCCATGCACTGTCTCCAGTGGTTTGGTTCCTTTTGCACAGGAGCTGCTTTTCAGTTGTATGTTTGCTCAGTGCCTTTCCCATGACAGTCCTGGCCACAAGAATTTGTAGGTGAGGTAGTAATAATCCTAATACTTTGGGTAACCCCAGGATCTGCAAAGTAGCCATTCTTCACACACTTAGATCTTTCCTCTTAAATCCTTCTCCTCATTCCCATCAAATGTGCATCCCTGTACACACACACGTGCATGCAAATTCTGTAAATGCACTTAGGACCCAGTTTACACTGTAGAAAAGCATTTATCTTCCTTATTTTGCACTCCACCCTTCCAAGGATAAACACAATGCTTTTTATTATATGTTTAAAGCTTATACTCTTTAAAGAATATCGGTCCTATATTTCTGAACTATAAGCAGGCTTCACTGATTCTTCCACTTTTGGCTGATTTTAAAGAAATTCTTTTAAAGGCAGCAAAGTAATCTTCAAAGTTTCCATTAAGGCAGAATTATGAAAAATTATTGTGAGAAATTATAGGCAAGTTAACATCATCCCAATTCACTCTCACCTGAAAGCTTTATTGTGGCTCCCGTTACTATTGGCATCGTCAGTAATAAATATTTTCATTTTACTCTGAGGCAGTGCAAATAAATTTTGTTAGTGAATGACCTTGTGCATTAGCTGTGTTATTCATGATTTAGTGAGCCAGTCAGCTGAAATATTGCTAATGTTTTCCCAACTCAGTCTTGTTACATTTGTGCCATGAGGATGACATTAAGTGTAGTTGTAGATGAATAACAAATAACATGGCTTGAAGTTGTGTTTTGGATCATTAAAGAAATGAACCTACAGGGTACTGTTTTATTAATGAGGAAATGACTGGAAAAAAATGACGGTTCTTGAATGTCTATTTATTAAAAATAACAGTTTGGCATGCTGAGAATTAGTGGTAGTTCCCCTTATGTTTTTTATATACCAGTGCAAGCACACTGCAGGGTCCATCCCAAATTTTTGGACAGATTTTAAATAAAAGTAAGAATAGTTCGTACATTTCAGGCAGTCTTTATGAGAAGACTCAAAGTGGTGTAAGCGGGAGAATGCTTAAAAAGTACAACATAACAAAAATTAGGATTAATAATTAGAGACAAATATGTGTATTTTAAAATTTTATATATTATAGTATGAAAGAGGGTCAGTGTAGTATCCAGGGAGACTCTCAGATGGAGTGGATCATTTCTTTAAAACTGCAATAACTTTTTTTCACCTGCACCCTTTGGTTTATGTTAAAATAAAATAGAAGCTATAGAAAAAGTAGCTGGTAGTCTTCAGAGAGAGTTTGGTCCTTTCCTTTGCCCCAATAGAGCATCATCTCTTCTAAAGAAACCACAAAAGGTCAGTTAAATTCTAGGTAACTGGGTTTGCCGAATTTCTACAAAGCTACAACCATAAGTAGCAACTTCTAGATCACTTCAGTGGTTCTTTCTACTTATAAACCACACCCTTAATATTGCTAGGAAAGTGAGAATGGGAGAAAAAAATGTATTTTAGATACTACTAGTCCTCGACACCAGAGAGGTAAATATTTTGTTCCCGTTAGATGGAGATAGCCATAGAAGCTTATATTTTTTCTACTTTTTCTAAAGTATTAAAAAGACAAGGAAGAGATCTTAGGTAAAAGTTTATGTTTTTTAAAGAGGATGGACAGGTCTTATTTAACAATAATAAAACACAAAAAGGAGATGCAGTGGATATCCTGAGGGATCAAAATGGAGTATATGGAAGGAGAGATATTCAAATAGAAGGAAACAGCAGATATAAACCCTAGAATACATCGTTACCCTTGAAAAGCTGAGCAACTGCTACTATCTGTTTGATTTTTTGGTAGTATTTTCATCACAAGAAAATTAAAGCAATCTGTTGAATTCTTGACTATAAATAAAAAAAAAGGCAGCAAAACTGTTACTGAATAATGTTCCAAAACCCTGTCTATTTCAAAGGAAAGAAAAGAAGCTGTGGCCTTAAGCTCATTTTATGGAGTGTTACTTTCCATAATGTTGTGAAGGTGAGGAAGCAAAGACTTCCCTGCACTGGAAAGGCTGAGAGAATTCCAGGTTTCCAGCCCATCCCCTGGGACAATTAATCTTGCCTTCTCATTTGTAAATGTTAAGACTGAATAGATGATGGTGAACTTTAATATTAAGCTAACTGGGACTTTTAAAAATAAAATTTACAATTAAAAGTTGATCTAGACGTTAGTGATAAGCCCAGAAAGAAACTTGCTGAGAAAAATTGCCTGCACTTGTGCCATTAGTCATGCCACTGTGGTCTACTTGAATGTATTCTGCTCTAGCTTCAGCTCAGTGTACGGCAGGTTGTTTTATCTGAGTTTTTTGTATTTCAGAGCTGAAGCTTGTCAAAGAATATTTATGTGAACAAATTTTTATGTGAAAGCTGGAATGACACTTTTTTTCATTTTCTGCTAACACTGGCTGAATTGGTATACCTTTAGCTATAAATAATGGGTAAGTGTTTTAAGTATGCAAGCAAATCGTTATGCGCTGCACTCCATCAGGTAATGTGCAGCATTGAATTGTCACTGGTAAAATTATTAATAGTATTAAATTGACACTGTTAAGAATTCATTAAAATATATTCTGTATTTGTAAAAGATACGTAGCCAAAGTGTGGTTATTTTTGTTGGTGGTACTCAAACCTCTTCTGGCATCATGTTGCCAGAAGTTGATGGGCATCAACTTCCTTATATTATTGAGGAGAATATTTTTGATAATGGGTGTCTGAAGCTCTGCAAGAAAGTATGTAGAATAGATAAAGGGGGTTTTAATTTCTACAGTTCTAATTCAAATAAACTGGATTTGCTCATACTTTGGGAGCAGAACCATCACATTGACACCACACCTTGAAAATTCCTCTCTGTAGCCATAGCATTCTCTATAAGACTGTTTTACTGCTGAAGTATTTTGGAGCTTGTATCCAGATGTTTCTTACAAGGGTATGCCTGTAGGGGAAAAGAAAAAGAAATTGGATTGATTGACCCAACAAGCCTTTCCAGGCCTATATTTATATATGATGAATAAATGATACCTGACTCAGGATGGGATAAGTCAATCTCTAGCAATATCTATCTACTTCTCTTGACTAGTGAGGGAACCCTGACTGATTTCTTAGCTGAGACAGCAAAGTTAGAAGAGATGGATCCCACAATTAAGAAAAAATCTCCAAAGAAATAAAAAAATATTATTGCATATATCCCAAACCCCTTTACTACAGTTTAAATACTACATTTTAGAATAGCAGTGTGCTTATTTTAAAGGACAGTTAAGGGAAAACATACAATTGAGCAGCTATTTATTAAATAACTGAAAATAAATCAATGCAAGCAGTCAGGCAGAAAGAATAAGTTTAAAATACCTAATCTATGCAAACAGACAGCTACATGAGGTCCGGATGTATCAGGTCTTTGGTGCTCTATCCTTGGATATTATCTGACCGATGGACATGAGGGACATGAGAGATGAATAGTTTAAAGAGGGGAAAGTGACTTTTTTTAGTGAATGAGTTTAAAAAAATGTACAGCTCTTGCCAGCTACCCAACTACGGGGCAATTTTTCTCTTACTGCAGCATGTGGTGCTGTTACTTGCCTGACAAATGGATTTTGTGTGTATTTTTTGACCAAAATTAAAGGCAAATAGAGATGGAAAATTCCTTTATGGTGTGCATGGAGATTCATCTGTCTTACACCAAAAACTGTGAGAATGCAAAGGTGCACTTGGAGTGGTGAGAATGGCCTGGATTTCCATCTGCTGGTTTTATTGGCTAGAGCAGATTGTAAAGGATGTGTGCCCTCAAAATTGGTGGAGATGCAAACAATATTTTAAATTACTCCAGGCAGCAAGGTGCTCCATCTGAACAGATTGAATGCTGAAACGTTGATATCAGAAATTAAATTAATGCACGTGAGATTGAAACAATATCTAATTAAAATCATTTGAAAAATGAGTTGAAAATTGAATATGACATAATATTTAGCAGGTTGTCGCTAGTACAGCTCTGTGGCTTTGCCTGTTCTGCAACCATTTTCATTCCAGGCCTGGCTGCCAGTTAACTAGAAGTTACACGTGAAGCAACTATCTCATGCCATCACCCATGAAGACAAAATACCTTTTGCCTGCAGCCTGTGTCCTTCACTAACTGAATTGTAAAATGTAGTAAAGAGACCCTTCTCCTTGTCTCTGGCCACTTGAGTTAGTCATTTTTGTTTCAAGCTGGAGCATTTTGAATGCTCATGTTGTGATTTTGACTTTACTTGCAGCCTTATGCTACTCCTGCCCAGGGAGAGGAGTTACAGATTCACAGGCTGTAGACCCTGGAAGAAGTGCCCAGGGCTGGGCACAGCATCTCCACACACCACCCTGTAGACACATGACAAAGTCAGGGAGAGTTTATCTCATATTTCAGAAAGTCTATTCTTCTGCACATGGTTATACCTAAGCATCTAATTCAAAGTTAATTAAAGTACTTTTAATTACTTTTCAACAAAGGAAAGTGAACGAGGTGGGAAAAACCTGTGGAACATTGGGTGGCTCTGTAGGGAAAAGACTCAGAGAACGTGGAATTGACGGTGTGGTTTTCCTCTGTCCCATTCTTAGTTAGTGGTGTGAATGCCTCAGCAGTTTCAGGAGGTGCACTGACTATTCAAAGGCATGTTTACTCTGGGACTGTGGCGTTCTCAACAGGGAGACAGCCCAAGTGTTATGGGAATCCATTTTCATTGAATTGCAATGGACAAAGGTTTTAGTATCTGCTACGTATATGCATGGCATGGTCAGTGGGCCTGCCAAACATAAAGGCAGTCTTTCTGGTCCACCCTGTGAAGAAACTTTCCATATAATCAGGGGGTTCTTTGTAGGGGAGGAGAAATCAAAGACTAACTTGAAGTAAATAGATCAACATCTGCTTGTCTTAGATTTGGGAAGCTTGTTACAGAGTTAAAAGCTGTAAATAAACACTTACCATCTCTCTGGATTTACCCTTTCCTCAAAGAGGGTAAAAGAAATGAAATTCTTCTGAATGTGGCTTTGTGAAAGGAGCTTTTCAACAAGCTGATGGAAAGAAGATGGCTCTTGTAGAATTCAGACGACAGCCTACAGTAAATCTGAATTAATTGCCTTCCATCACTTTATTGACTGGACATCCAGTCAATATAGTTAGTAAGTCTAGGGCATCAATTGGCTTATTCTAAAATGGGCATGTAATAGAGGTCAGGAGAATCATATGTCTGTAAGTACTTTTTTTTTTTCTTCATTTAATTAAGTACAGCACACCCTTGAAGTCAGATTCACAGCAGAAAAATAAGGTTTCCACCATCTTCCCACAAATGCTTTTCTTACTTGAGGATGATTTCTTCTCTGAAGCAGGTAAATCCTGCAGCAACACAGGAGGCAGATCAAGGAAGCCTCCTGCACAAACCTCGCTCATGCAAGGTTTGGCACAAACTGTCTTGCTTGTGCCAGCCTGCAGTCCTGTGAGTAAGCTGGAGGGTGAGGTTGTGCTTGGCAACCTGTTTTATAGCAAACCTTTGGAAAGCACTCATTTCTCAGGGCTCCCTTCCTCCAGAAGTGCTGTAATGAGGCTGGAGGTCTCCTCGAAGCCCTGTATGTATAACTTGTTTCACCTAATAACTGACGGGCTCTAAGGTTAAACCTACCAACGACAAAACTAGACACTCAAAATTCCTGACTGTGCCACTGACAGATAACTTTGCTAAAGGAAATAAATGTTAGCCCTCAGAAAACACATCAGAGCTCCCTCAGGTTAGTGAAGACTATGAACGGTAACAATCCCTACCCTTAAACACTCAGTAACACCCTCATCATGCTCTCTAATAGAGAAAAGCCATTAAGTTGTCCCCATTGTAATTTAGATCACAGAAGAGACTTCCACAGATTCTTTCAGGTTAAAATAACTGGTATACAGAGAGTAGGCAAAATTATTCCACTGTAGCTACGTGCTTAATTATATGGAATACTGCATAAATTGTCAAGTGCAAAGAATTATTCTGATAAATTAAAATACTAATTAAATAGGCTATTGCAGAATTTTGAGAACATTATAGGGCTCCGCTTCTTCAGGTAATTTGCATATCCTTCATCTAGTGAATTTAATTTAAAGGCCTCCCTTTTTGTGTGTTTGGAAGCTCTTTTTGTTTCAGTGGAAGATTAAAAAAAGGGATTTATATGTTGCTAACTGTGTTAGTCTGGGGGTTTTTTGCCTTTTTTTTGAATAGCTGTTTTTATTATGTCTCTATGCTGATGAGTTTGTCAGTTCTCCATTAGTACTTCAGGACTTTAAACTGTGGCCATAAAAAATCAACTTTGATGGAATGTGCAATATACCGTGTTACCCAGAATTATCATTTCCAGTTCATAAAATTTAAAACAGAAACATCATCTGCTGTATATTTGTATTGGAATAAAAGCTAGCAGGTAGTACACTCAAATACTTTTTATAAATGTAGGCCAATTTTCAAAGGATTAGTGGCTTGTTCTTAATATCTGAATTTATTTTCCTACCACTTTTTCCTCACCTATCTATAGACTATCGACTCTTGTTTACTGTCTTAAATTCTCAATTACAGTTATGCACAGAAAAAGTTAAGTAGTTACATTCACTGTTCCACATCTTGAGGCAGCTGCTTGGTATGTAGTTGATGCTTCAGCTTCAGCACCACTGTTTTTGACAGAATTTCTTGACCTTCCTGAGCTGCTTGTGGAGTTCAAGGTTAGCTACAATGCGCTCCTGTACATGCCTGGAGTGAACATGCCAGAGACAGTCTGCCCTGTCTTTCTCTGCAGTCCAACAGAGCCTAAGCTTGACCATTTTCAGGCTATGATTTAATCAATAACATGTCATGTCTTCATGGCTCCTAATTTTGGCAGGGTTTATGTTAGCACGGCTGGTAGAGCTGTCCTTTGTGTTTTAGCCAATATCAGGGTGGGAAGGGGGGTGTTAAGTAAACTTTTTTTGTTGTTTTTTAATATCAAAGCTTCCATAATTAAAGTCTGCAGGAAACCTATAAAAAGGAGGTCAAATATGTGACAGTAATTATAAAATCTGGTGATTAAGCAGACCCAATATTTTCCATTAACTGTTCATGTGGTAGGAAGTTACACACTGGGATTTAAGCCTTGTTGTGTACTTATACCCATTTATTTTGCAGCCACTCTGCTGTGCAGTTTTCTTTATCTTAAGCTACCAAAGAATCATTTGTTGGACCACTTGGTTTCTTTGAAGGAGGCTATGGAGCTTTCTACATTTTTTCATTTGGTAGAATGTATGTTGTATGTTTTTTAAGTTGTATGCTGGCTGTGAGGTGGTCAGTGCGGTAGCATGGCACAACTTTGCAGCAAAATGGCACATCCAAAAGGGATAATGCTGTTAGACATGGCAGGTCATCAGCCATCAGTGAAGTAACATAGTCCAGAGTCCACTGGAAGGCTGAAAATCAAGCCTGCTGGCAAAGATTTACTTGTGTTTTGGAAATCCATACTGCACAACATATACAACACAGTGAAAATGTAACCTCGAATTGCATGGTCCAGGCAACTCTCCTCATGTGGTCCCTGTGACTCTGGGTGGAATAAAAGTTTGTCAATATGTAAAGCGTGGCATAAGTGTTAAGTATGTGAGTATTGTGTAAGTTTTTTAGGCTGTCATCCAACAAAACATGCATTTCAGCTTTCTTAACTTGGGACTCCATGTTCCTATCTGCTTAATCGGTAGCATATTAAAAAGAAGCAAAAATGAAGCTGTGCATGGGCCTAAAAGGTGGGCACGGCCTTCCTCTCTATTTGAATCAGGCAATGTTCATCCCATGCTGAAGGCAAGCAGAAAAGTTTCTCTGTATTACAGTTGCTTGAGGTTTCACTTCTCGAGTCTTTCCACTCACAAGCGCTTACCAAAATCTTTCCATATTTTGGATGTATGACGTGAGATCGAGCCCTAATAATACACCTCACCTCTGAAATAAATGTGAGTCATTTGTGTTGCACTTTAAACAAACTGAATTCTCAGCTCACAATAATATTGCTTCTGAGAACTGTCTGCTGCACTCTGATCTGCTATGAATATGTCTCAAATGCCAACAATTAAAGAGTATTTTTCACAAATGAAAGAAAAATATATTAATCCTTGTTAGTATTTTTACATAAACTTACAGTGTACAATATGTTCTAGCATACTTCTTGTCCTTTCTGGTAGGAATGCTTCCTTCAGGCAACTTAAACTAAAAAGCTGAGTCTGTCCAAACTGTGTCCGTAATCAAACGAAAGAGATAGGTGCCTGCAGATGTGTGCAAGATATGTGGCATGACTCATCGTATTAAATGTTCATCCCTTTCCATTGACTGTGGAGAGAGCCTAGATGACTCACTTGGATTACATAGTTAATGACTAGACTGCTAAAGGGAGGAGAGTTTAACAAGGCTGCAAGGCTTCATTTCTACTCATAAATAAAACAAGCCATCTGCCTGGGTTTTGGCCAAGAGTCCCACTGTCACAATTTGCATCTAGAAGGTTAAAGTCCTCCCATCCAAAACTGGACGACCTTACCTATACCCCCAGGTGGGAATAATCTCATCCTTGGACTGTCCCCAGAGCTGCGGTTGGGCATTGTTTTGTGAGAATACTGCTAGGCAAAGGCCAAAATCTTGTGAAGACCATACCAATGTTTGAAAATATATGGGCAGTGGTAAGATAGTGCTCAACTTCATGTCCTGGGCATGTTTGGGATTCAAGTATAAGTGTAGTTTAGTGATTACTACCTCTGTGTTTAGCTGGTTTATGCTGGATTACTTTTTTTTTTTTAACGCTTTTACTGATATAGAAGCTCATAAATAGGAAAAAAACTAAATTTCAAAAAAAGAAAACATTTTGCTTTGCATCCCCATGTTGTGAAACAAACTATGTATCTTACCTGCTAGGTAAGAGTCTATTTATTGTGAAATGTCCTACACAGCGACAGTGCTGTAGTAATGGCAAGGTGCTGCCCTGCTCTTCACTGCAAGGAAAAGAGTGGGAAGTTTCCACTGAAGAGAATTTCCTGAACATATTGTATATAAGTTTGTGTGATGCTGTGTATGCAAGGGAACTAGAATTAGTTTGGTTTTCTTTTTCACATAATAATGAACAATTAATGGCATACCTGTGCATTTAAAAAACTGACTAGTAGAGTTGCTATCAGTGAAACATATTCCATAGGTGGCATAAGTAGGAACTCTCATGAATTTACTGATGGGGGAAAGGAGGTCACTTACATCATAAATGCTGCAAAACCATGCATATTCCAGCTTTCCTGTAACTCTTTCAATCTCATTTTCCTTACAGCCATAAACAAAGAGAAGCTTGAAAAAACAACTGGACTGAAAATTCTGCAGACTGGTGTGGGGGAGGTAAGTGGCTTGGGGGCTTTTTACACTCTCAAAAACATTTTAATTGTTGGGTTTTTTCAAGAAATCCTGGAGCTCATGAACATTTGTGAGCTACCAGTCTGATAGTGCTAAGGGCCTTTTTATGATACAGTTGCATCTGTCAAAATACAATCTGCTGCACAAATAGAACTGTATCCCACAGAGAAAAAAATACCATCCTTATAAGAAAAGTGCAGCCGGCTTTAAAAAATGCAGGTTTTTGCTTTGTTGTATCACAGGAACAAAATCCCCAAAGATGTGCACAGCAACTGAAGTCATCGTATTATTCCCCTTGGTTTTGATGGAGTGCTATCTCGTCTAGATCAATGAAAGTTTAAATTTGGGGTAAAGAGTCTTCAGATGTTAGAGGGAATCTGACAGTGAATGACTTGCTTATTTTAGATGTAACTTGAAACATAAATAAAACATGTGTCTGTTATTATGGTGATATCACTAAGCAAAAACTCCACTAAGCAGTTCATCATTTATTAATAAAGATGATGCTATCTGCTAAGAACCTTGTATGAACTACAGTTGATTGCTTATTCTCGTGCTAATTTTGTGTACACAGTTATCTTTTTTTTTTCCTTTTCATTTAAGTAATTTTGATAGTGGTGAATGCTCACAGGGCTAGACAAATTCCTTTTTCTTGTGATTACATTATTCTCGGTGTTAAGAATAATGAATTACTAACTTAATATACTGAAAGAATTTACTTTTTTTCTTTTTTTACTGATGTTCATTTTTTATTTTTCTATTTTTTATCAGTTCATACCTAAGAACTTAACTTGACAGGATTTCTGAGGTTCTTTGTGTAACTTTATTCACATTATTAAAAGACTTTGTCCTGAAGATTTACCAACAATGAGACCTGCTGAGATGCCCAGGGTCAAAGCTGTAAGAATTAGAACATGGAAACAAACATAGGTGAAACCATTAGAAAATGCAAGCCAGCATCTCTCCTTAACTGGAGCTGATTTAACTAGTCGAGGTTCTTAAGGCTGCGTAATTCAAGATCTGGGAAGTGTATTGTGGAGTGTGGCTGTGCACCTCAGGCTGTGTCCTGATTTCAAGCCAGAGTGAAGCCTGTTTGTGCTGTCCACAAGCCCTGGCTTTTGCTAAGTGACAGGACAACCAGGACTGTGGCACAGACTGTGGAAGCCACAATCAGTAAAATTTTACCCAACAGGATTCCTCCTGCTAATGAAATACCTCCATGTGCTTTGTCCGAATCCAGTCACTGAGTGAATTCCACTTGGCTTCAAAGTCAGCTGGAAAGTGAAAGCCCACTTCACTTCATACGCTTACTCTTATATGAATTCTTATCTCATATGTGGTCAATGGAGAAAGCAAGCCTTTTGGAATACTTGGAATGCAAGAAGTTGTCACCTGTTAAATGCATTATTAATCCACATTGTAGTACCAGCATTGTTGTGACCATGGTATTCTAAGGATATACTGGAGACATAGCCTCGAGGACTTTAGCTTTTTTTAAGACCAGCTAATAGAACTGGCGAAAACAAACAAGTTCTTAGGTTATGGATCTCCCTGATCTGGTTCTTGTGCTTGGTTTAGTAAGCAGAACTCATCTCCCATGCCTTTAGGCTATCATAGCTTTTTAAAAAACTGGTGATACTACTTGGTTTAATAAAGACTTTGACAGAAGGTTGTGCTTTATACTCTGCCAAATATTTATTTTTAGAAGGCAAAATGTGAAAATCAATTAACTGAAGGGAAGCAAGCATTTTGGCCTAAAGATATTCCAGGTTACATCTGATATATGGTGATCAGCAACAAAAGAACCAAGTGGTTTGGAACATTAAGGTGATGGAAGAATATTTATCAGCTGCTTATATATTTTGTTGCATGTGGATTCTCCCAGCTGTGTACATTCCCCTTTCTAAGCCCTATCAGATATGATTGTGTACATAATGAATACATTTCTGCAGTCTCACCTACATGAAAAATAATGGAGTGCTGTAACCAAGCTGTTTCTTTGTTGATAGGGTATCAGATTCAGGCTATGTCAGGTTAAATCTTACTCTGTTAATCCAGTTTTGCAGTTTGTTTTTGATTCACCCTGGTGTTTGACAGTGTTAAAACAATAGAAAGTACATATTTTAACATAATGAAGGAGCCTCTTGTTGAATTAGGATATTTTTTTTTCTTCACAAGTAGGAATAGAATTATATGTAAAGGTAACTGTAAATCAAAGTCAAGATGCTCAAATCAGAAGTACTTAGAAAAAAACTCCTTTGTTTCAGAATGAGAAATGGCCTTTTTGTTTGGACAGTGGGTCAGATTCATGACAAAGGTAATAGATATATAATCTTTACTTGCAGGACTGCAATACAAAAAGGATTAATTTTTCATGGCAACTTTCATATCTGAAATAGCTCAAGAGAAATATAGCTGAGATACTAGTGGCAAATGGAGCAGCTGTATAAACAAATGCAGGAACTGTTCTAAGCTCAGCAATAATTCCTCTGTTGCTCTGGACAGTAGAATCTGGTTTAGGTGTTGGTCTATGATAACAGGATTTGTGTCTCGGTAAGAAATGTGTAGACACCAATGACTACCCAGGCCTTGGGTGCAGTAGAAGGAAACTGCCTCTTTGCAAAGAGAAATGCTTCTCAGAGCTTCTCAGTCTCTCACTTTCTATCTCAAGAAAAGCATTTCAAAACCAACAACAGATTATAAAATTCATACCCAGTTTACTGAGCCATTCAGTGAAGTCCAGGGAGGGGTGATGAATTGCTTTTATGTCATTGCATAAACATGTGCTATGTAGTCATTAACAACACGGGTCTGGAGTCTACCACAGCTACAATACAATTCATCATCTTTATGTCATACAAAAGATTTCCACAGCTTCAGTGAGTTTTCTGGGATAGAGCTGAGGTTAGCTGCATTGCGTCAACATAGGAGAGGTCTGCTTTAGCAGGATTAAAAATGAGTTCCTGAGCTGCTATGTCAGAAGCTGCTCATGTCTCAGGTTGTTGACTTAAATGTTCTATACGTTTCATGAGAAGGTTTGGATGATTTAGTGCAAAGCGTTGTCTGGATGCGGGTAAGCAGAGCTTCTTTCAGGTCACTGTGGAACAGACCCGTACTGGTACTTCCTCAGCACATCCACCTCAACATCCAGCATTTGCTGGCAGAGTATTCAATGGACTGGGACTGGAGCTCGATGTGCTGTGTATCGCTCTTAAAGTGCTAATTATTTTGGCACCTATCTTGTTTGAAAGAAGGCTGTTATACTAGAAAAACAGGAATAACTCCACTGTAGGGAAAACCACGCCAACATTGAAATCCTAGGGATGTGTGCATTGCTGTAGTACTGACTGCCTCTGGAATTATATTTCCTAAGATGTTTATCTTCTATTTGGAGTTTTCCAGCACCCATAACAGCTCTAAAACTCTTGCAGTAACTTGCAGTAGCCTTCCAAGATTTGAGTCATTGTCTTGCATGATGTTTGCACCAGTCAAATTCATCATGAGCTTTTTCACACCTTCTTGGTTATTCAGATACAGTGAAGCTGGTGTCGTCTTTGAGGTATTTTCTTTTGATCTCCCACACATGAAATAAATCTCTGAAGTCCTAAGGTCATCTTTAGAAGTTCAAGAACCTCCTATAGTTGAGTGTATGTGAGGGTATGAATGTAAGTGTTGTGTTATCTATGTGTATATTTGCATAATACCGTAAGAGGCACAGTACTGGTAAAAAACCTGAAAAGCTAAACGCATTTTAAGCAGGACCCATAACTCCATTTTCTCATCTCCCAATTTGATGTGGACCATTGCGTTTTGCAGAAATAAGAGTTGAATTTGTTGCTTTGCGTAGCTGAGCACCCCTATGACCCTTTGAGACAGCGTTCGGTCTCACACGGAGCAAAAGCCTCCTTAGGAGCAGCACAGCTCCACCTGACTCCTGCCAACTTCAGGATTCAGCAGGGTTGGGATCCCCAGTCCCAGGCAAACATGAGTCCAACTGGACTTGTGTCCAGGAGCTGCTCTCCAGCCCAAGGGAGCTCAGCAGGCACCATGAACCACAGCCCCACACAGAGGTCACTGGGTAACCTGGAATTCCTTCCACATCCTTTAGGAACTTAACCACTTCTTCCTTATCACAGAAGACTTTTGAATTACTATAAAAGTGCAGCATTTTTCAGTTTAATTCCATGCTGTGCTTGGCTGTAACTGGAGTTTGTCTGGTTCAAGTCCAGATCCAGTTTAAGAAAATTTCAAATAATAGTTCAAATGCAGTTGCTATGGCATGGAAAAATAACTGTTTATCCAGCTGTTGGCTGAAATTTGCTTTCCACACAATTTCAGAGTAACAGGTTAGGCTCTCCAGTGGCTCAAGAAAGTGTAATGATTCAAATCAGGTTTTGGAGGCTAAGAATCTGTGAATAATAAATGTTCTGAATCAAAGCCTGAAACAAACTGAGGCAATGGCACTGTTTATGTCTTGAACTGTTAAAACAGTACCCACTCCGGAAAATATTATTTTAAATTAACTCTTTCAGTTCCCCAGTAGGGCTGCATAAAACAGAATCATCACTGGAATTGTAACTCTGTTTGTAGAGTTTGAATCATAATTCCATACAGCAGACATAAGAATTAGAAGTGTTTTCTAAACCAAATGGAGATAAACCAAAATATATGCAAAATGAACACTGTCATGCCTCTAGATGTCCTAAAATAGTGATATTTTGACATGCTTCAGGTTATTCTCATTTATAGATATTTTGATAGTTGTAAAATGACGTTGATGTTGCATAAAGTGATGTTACTACAATAAAGAAGTCTGCATTTAAAAACCCTAGTGAAGCTAGAGGACGTGATAAGAGTTTTCAGTGTTGTGCAAACGTCTTTGAGGCAGGAGTCAGATTTCTAACTTACCTGGCTTAATGTTGCCAAATTTTGTCATTAATGTCTGTGTACCCAGATTTTACGCAGAAATCCATAAAAAATAGGAGTGAGTGCAGAACTTGACAAAATTATTTGCAGTTCCTGTAGAATAAGGTGTCAGCTTTTTTCTGATCTCTGACTACTAGGTAGAATGCTGAGGGTTGGGTTTTGGCTTGTAAAGGCCAGGCTAGCCTGGCATCTGCTCCAGCTGCCTTTCTTACAGTGACATCTGGGCAATCAGCAAACACTCGTGATCTGGAGCACCCATCATGCCCAGAGGGACACTGGGATGGGAAGGGATGATGTAGATCAGGTATATATATACCTAAGGTATATAAATACCTAAGATCACTTAGGGTAGCTCTGGTACTGACCACAGTGTAGGAACAGCAGCAGTGCATGCATAAATATTCCAGTTTTAGCCCAAGTCACAGCTAAGTTTTTCAGCTTCTGTTGAAACCCACCCTCCTCTTGCCAGAACTAATTAGGCTGAAGCTGAACACAGGTGCATATGAGGGAATACACCTCTGCATTACAGTGTGAGCACTCCTACACCAGGGCACACCAGGGAGGGCTTTTTCCATGAGTCTGCTTTCAGCATTTTTTCCTACAAAACCCATGGCTTTGAGGTCAACAAGTTATTTTGTTCCTGTAACGTGAGATTTGGGATTGGAGATCCTGCAGACAGCCCTTGCTGCTGGCTCTCGCTGATCACTGTGGACGTGTTAATTAGCAGTTGAACAGAGATTTCCGGGAGGACAGTGTTCTGGAGCAGCACATATTGCCACGGGCAAGGCATGCATCAGGTCACAGATGGGGTCTTTGCTTTAAGGCATGTAACTTTAAGGCTATGTATATAAAGAAGAAAACATGAAATGAAACACTTTAAGGAGTACAGTCCTAGAAATACTCTTGGTGAAGGCACAATGAGGAAGATTCACCTTATCCCACACATACAAAGTACAGAATCTAAAGCTGTGTGTAACCCTTAAAAATTCATAGACTCTATTTTATATAGAATGCTACTAGTAATATACTACTTTTCTGGAGTTTTACTGACAGTGAATAATATCTGACTATTACAGTTCTGTGAGTATACATGTATAGTAAAGTGATGCTAATCAGAAGTTAGTCATACAGTAACGTTTAGAAGTAATGCTTCATGAGCCTTAAGGAATAAAACTAAACAGAACATTAAATTTCTCCAAAGAGAATGATGGAGCTCTATGGCTCATTTATTTAAGATCTTGTATGTTTTTGCAAAATGCATTTTAGTTAGTATTTAGAGATAATGGTAATGCTATTTATTAACTATTCATTATGGTACACAGCCCACTAAAGGGCTGGTTTTCAAATAAATTGCGTCCAGAGTGTTAATAAACAGCAAAATAAAAACAAAAAATATGCAGCGTGAATATGTATATCATTTTACCACATTATTTTGTCATATACCTTCTGTGACTGCATGTTATATACTTAACATACTAAAACAATATAAATCATGGCCCCAATTCTGCAAACATTTAGAATATGATTTATCTTTAAGTATATAGTTAGACTTTCCTTTTAAGCTACTGCTAAGTTTAGAGTTAAAGAGGTGCCTGGATGCTACTGAGACTGTCTTCTGTCACATATCACACTGTCTCTGGTTGTGGAGGGGCAAAGTTCCAATGTTTATCCCCTGTATTTGATTTGAATACTGCATAGCAGAGGTATTTTGACATCTGAATGACAGGTCACAGCTTCAGTTTGGAAATCAGGTGTCAGTAGTAATTTCTTTTCTTGTGCTCTGATTGTGACAACGCCCTCCACCTTCTTTACAAATTTTTGAAGATCACGACAAGGAAATGAGGAGATTATAATGTTAAGAAAAATACAACAAACCTGATTTTCAGAGACAACTATCAGTCTATATTGATTTATGTTTTCCTCCTGAAACAGTATAAAAAGCACAAGTATTCAAGTGTCATGTTGTTTCATGAATTCCTTTACAGTAGCACTGTGTGATTTAAAGGAGCAGAAGTGCCAAGTGATGTGGCAGTTGTCATGGCAACTAAAGCAATTCAATTTTTATTCAGAATCATGTAAAATGAAACAAGATACGGTTTGCCTTGTGGCTTCAGGAACTTATGCATCCTACCAGTGTTGTTCCTTTCTGTCTTTGTTAACATTGTTCTGTTAAAAAAGTAGCATATGATTGTTTTAAGGTTTTGTCTTGGTTTTAGGCCGTGTCATACCATTGTTTTTAAAGCAGTTTCCCTTACAAACCATCATGGATATGTAGAGAAAGGAGATTTAGGTAGTAGTACTGACTACATAAAGCAAACTGCAGGGTAATTCTGCTTCAAAATCAGTTATCAGCTACCCTATGATTTGGCACCCTGCATTTGTTATATTTATAAAGAAGGCATGTAGGATCTTTACATAGGAGAACATGATTGTTTGTACTAGATATCTCACTGATTCATGAAATTCAGCATCCTCCCTCTACCAGCAGCCAGTTCATTATGACTCAAAGGAAAACAAAACTGTTAGTGGTGTAATGGGTTGGCTGGGGAAGCTGTGGATTAAGATTAAATTCTCTTTAACCATCTGAAGTTTGAGTGATAGAACTGGTCAGAAATTGTGACAAGGGAGATTCTTGAGATTCTTCCACCTCCAGAGGCAAGCACTCAATCCTGGCAGGAACACCGGGAATTCAAGCTATTTAGCTGTTTACATAGTTATTTACACAGATTTAAGTGTTGGAGAAGAGAAGGAGGTGTCAGATCCCACCCCCTCAGCCCTCTCTCTAGAAGTCCCTGGGAAGCAAATGCTTCCCTCCAGTTTGACATGGTAAGCCATGCACCAGGACCTCTGCTCTCGTTCTGTAGGCATAGGAGGGTAAGTGTCTTGAGCTAAGATTCAAGCTGTGAGACATCCAACCTTTGTGTATAAATCCCCGGCATCAGGGCCCTTGTATCTATGTCAGCCTTAGTAAAATAAACAAGAACAGGGCACAGAGCCTGTCATGGTCCCACGTACATCTGTACTTTTAATTGTTGGCATGGTCACTCACATCGTGTCCTGTGCCAACTTGTACTCTTCTAGGCTGTTTTGCTTCTAAATCTAAGCAAGATCCAGGCCAGGGACCATTCCCAGCAGGCAGTTCCAGCATGGTCTGCCTTGTAGCACAGGTGTTTAAGGCACCTGTTTCCCTTAGAATTAAAGCTTCAGCTAGTGACTTTTTTTTCTATCTAGTTACAAGAATTGCTGTGCCATTTATTGTAGGGTTTTTAGAAGTAGGCTGTAAAACTTTAGGTCAGATGTGCTTTCTGGGAAGGCTGAAGGTTTGGTAGCACATTCTCCTTCGTCCTGCCCAGAACAGTTTTGCACCTGTACATTGCTGAGTTTCCATCCTTAGAGGCAATGTTGCTG
>JAVJGJ010000047.1:60688223-60725982 GCA_035590215.1 Microhierax caerulescens | reverse complement strand
CGAGACTGAGTGTGAGGGCAGATGAATGTTCATACCAGGCTGGACCACGTTGTTCTGGGCCAGGCTGGATCCTGATGGCCCAGTGGTTAACCCACCTTCCAGGGCAGCCCTTTGGGACCTGCTGGCCTATGCAGTGAATTGTCTGTAGCCTACATTAGTTCCACAGCTGATCCCACCAGAGGAAGAGTCTTTTCCAGTGGCCTGAAGCCCTCTCTTTACAGACAACAAATTCCCTAGTATTAACTTCTGAACACAAACACAATAAAGATTTCATTCTTTTTCAACTGATGTTGAAAAGTGGCACGAGGTGAGGTGGGCCATGCTGACAGGGCACTTTGCAAGGAAAGAAGGAGGTGTCTGCTGTAACTAAAGGATGTTTCCTTATTTTCCTTTTCTTTTTACTTTGTGTTAAAGATGTATGACTTCCCAGTCAGCGCAGCTTGCACTGCGCCTTTGTTTTCCAAATTAGAAAAACAAAACAAGCTGTTTCTCAATATAGTTGTCGGGCAGTTTGTTGCATCAAGCTGTGAGCAATGTATGCCATGGAAAGAACCCTGGCTGATGCCAGCGGAGGAGGTGTGTGATTGGGATACAAAAATAGTCATTCCACTTGGAGTGTATGCAAACAACTGTGTTTCTCTTCTGGTAGAGAAGAAACCCCTGGTGTGTCCCCTAATCTCAAAGCTAACTCAGAAAAAATATAATAACGTAATCTCATATGTTCTTTCTTTCATTGCTTGCTCACCCCTTCCGAGGGGATGATAGGTAGTCTTATCATGGAGGACAGAGCGCTTACCGTGAAAAAAATGTCCTGTTGCAAATCTGTACCTGTACTTGTAGGTACAGATATTGCAGTCTCCATATAAACTCACACAAGAGAAGCTGGCTGGGCTGTGGCCACACCAAACTTGAGTCTGAACGATTGTAGTTTCCTTGGGTTGTCTGAATCAGCCAGAAGAGGGAGACAACCCAAACACACTGTAAAAGTCATAAATTTAGAAGGGTGAAATAGCTTTGAGTTTATCTTGATTTCTTTTAAATAATTTGCTTGAGAGTGCCTGATTTTCCAGGGCAAGGAATAATATTAAGACTAATTCTTAAAGATACAGCAAGTCTTTTCTCCCAGAACAGTTTGCAGAGTCAATGTACTATACTTAATGCTAGACAGCTGGGTAAAAAAAATCAAGCCTATCATTTTCTGACAGCAGTTTCTATATAGTTCTTCATTTCAAGGATGTCTTTTGCTTTTCTGTTTTGATTTTAGTCTTGGTGTTTTTATTTTATTCAGAACAAGTGAGGCAATATAATATTTCCTAAAACTATGTACTGAATTGGCTTAGCATTCATTTCTATTTAATATTAACTTGGTGAACCAAAATAAAGAAACAAATGCTCAAATAGAATTGAATTTCAGGTTTCTATCAAAGACATAACTGTGATATTGTGAAATAGAGAGTAAAAATATTAAAAAATTATAAAAGGGTAACACCGCTCATATGTACCAGGTATCTGTTCCTCATTGATTTTCAGAGTTAGCTTCCAGTCATCTGACTCTTTACATTTTATGAAATATAATGCAGTACATAAAAATAAATCAGTTGGAGAACTCAGGATTCCAGCACGCAGCGTTGTGATGTCAAGGGTAAATGAACCCCTTGAAAAAGTAACAAATGCATTTCAGTGATTGCATTTTTTTAGATTTTATCACCTAGCGTGCAGATTTTGGCTGTCTAAACACAATGTAGTCACCATTTATCTCCTGTAAAATCAGTCAAAACAGAAACTCCTATGTAATCAGTTTGACTCAGAGATGGTGGTGGTGGTGGTGGCGGTGGAGGGAATCACTTTTCTCTTGTAATTCTCAGGAAGCCAATGCACACATCTTATCAGGAGTTACCTAGCAACTGTATGCTGCCATTAGCTGAAGTATAGCTATTAGTTAATAGCCCATGACTTCACAGGTTACTTTTTTTTTACAGTTATATAGAAGTATTTAGCATTTGATTTCTTCTGAAAACCCCTTCTCATACAGAAATTAATATCAGGTCAGATTATGACTGGCGCTTATCTCTCCAGTATATAGTTAGCCGTAAGTGCTTCCTTCCCTCCACCTTCCCCGTCACATTTCATGTCTGCCAGGCAATTGCTACAACTTAAGCACATTACCAAGAGAAAATTATGAAGTGTCAAAAAGAGATCAGTGCAATTTTCAGGAAGTTTGTTTATATTTTAAATAATACCTGCGGTTTGCATGAAGAACAGACTGTTCACATCTTCCATGTCATACTAGGATCAGGCAGGAGGAAAGACCTTTCAGATCTAGCAGTGTCACAAGTGCGCATTCATGACCCACTGTTCCAGGTTTTACAACATAGTATAAAGAGGAGGTAACTATCGCACACTTAGCTCAAGTCTTCAGCAGCACTTAAGTGTTTTGATGCAATCCTTGGCATAGTTATTTCTCCCTGGGGTATTTTTTTACCTTTTTTTTTAAACTTATAACTTTCTACTAAAAACATTCTGATGCTTTTTTTTTTTTTTTTTTTTTTGACAAAAGTGATCTTGTTTGCAAAGATCAGTTAGCTTTGAGCATAAGGTTTTCATCTAATGCCTAACAAATCCTCCCTCTTCTGTATGATGGCTTTATGAAGTTTGAAAGGGTGCATTCCTTAGTTTAGCAGGAAAAACAGATGTTTGTACTACCCAGGAGGGTTTGGTTCTGTATGAAGCCCAGAGGCCAAAAGAAGGACAGGAGTGAACTGTCAGCTGTCCCTCATTCTTCCTGCAGCCCAAATAACCACGACTGCAATGCCCATCCCTGGTGACCTGCAAGGTTGTTTCTGAGAAGTGTAGTCAAGTTCCCTCATATTACTGTCATATTTCAAAACCTGTTGGCTCCTGGAAGCATCTAGAGATTATGAAATCAAAATCACGAAAATGTTGGCTGAAAAAAAAAAATGGAATTGCCTTTTCCCATCTCCTGCTCAAAGCAGGGTGGGTGCCAACAGTGTATCAGGCAGATTTCCTTTCTGTACTGGCTGTTCCAGATCCAGTGTTAGAAAATAAGGATGGATTTTTGAAGGCAGAAGGAAAAGGTCGGGACTACTACCTTATCTGTAAGAAAATTTTGTCCTTTGGATGCTCACTGTACTAACTTGATTGTGCAATCTGCCTTCTCCAAGGATTTCTTTTCTATGCTTTTAGGCTTTTGCTGTGTGCTGGAGATCTTGGTGTGTCCCTCGGACAACCAGCCTGATCCTGGCATTGCTGCCATCTGGCACATGATAAATAATAATGAGTTCTCTTTGGTTTTCTTCACCTGTTCAAATTCCACACTCAAAGCCAATATATCAAAGGCTCTGCATGTAATAAATGTATCTGCCACAGATGACTTTGGGGTGACAATCACCAATGATCTCATAGAGCATCCTTTCCATTCCTACAAGGCCAGGGTGGGGATGCCCTTGTACCCCTGTGCAGGGTGAGGAATGCCATCCTTTTTGTGGCTTTCTCTATATCTTGTGGACTGGCTGGTATGGGCTAGCTTGACAAACAAATTTAAAGTTCCCTGCAGCTATTTTCCCTCTGTGGATCACCAGGGGCTTTGGATGAGTGTGCTGAGTCTTGTTTGGCCCTAGAAAAACTTTTAGAATTGACTGGGCTTGTTCTGGGCATAGTTGCTACCAGACCTTATTCCCCTGTGTCTTCTTTCAACTCTGAAGCAGCTCAGGACCATGTGCCTGCAACGGTTCTGATGCAAAACAATCAATGGAAGAACTGCATTGATTTAGGTCTCACACAAATGCATTAAGATCGTTAGGATGCAAGGTAAAACACAGACAGTAGAAAGCCTACTACACCTTTACTGTCCCTGCATACAGAAAGACAAGGGAAATGGGGAGATTTTTCAGTCACGCACTCCCTTGGGTTCACTTCCCTGGCCTGATTCCATGCCAAAAACACCATGCCAAAAACACCGCCAGGCAAATTTACCAAAAGGAAAAGCACAGCCTTGCTCACCACCACACTACTCAGCAGAACTGGCCCCTTTGGAGGGCGGTGGTGTAGCTGCCCATGCCATGTTGCATTGCTATGGTCCCTCCAAGGATCCCCCTGGGATTTTTCTGGTGTGGACTCATTGAAAACAACCTTAGCCTGACTTTCAAACACCCACCACATAGCCTTTGCTAGTCTTAAAAGCATGGATTATGTTTCATATAACTTGCTACAGATTCAGGACTTCCTGAAAGCTGGAAAAAATGTAGTTATTATCTTGTGGACCTTCATAAAGCATCCTTACAGGCACAGGGAAGAGAAGGCAGAGCATTGTTCTGTTTGTACTTTTAGTGAGAATTGCTTTGCAACTAATGGTAATAAGAACAATGTAAATTCATAAAGAGTCAAACGTACAAAATAATTTATTTCTACTGTGAACTCAAGATAAAAATATATTGCAAGTTTTATACAAACTTTATGCTCCTACTGTAATTCCTATACCACGCACTACATAGATCTATGAATCACATAAGCCAAATTCATATTGACACATAAGTTAGTTAAAGAACAATCCATCTATAGTTTAGTAAAATTTGAAGCAATTCATCAGTGCAAAGGTTGAATTTTGGTAATTGTAACAGAACAAGAATTACCATTGACTGGTATCTAGTAATTTGAAGTTTTGATCTCATTAATAGGGTTGGATTTTGTTACTGTTGGGAAGGACATTTTAAAAGACAGCTGCTGTGATTTCTGAATAGAGGTTGGATTAGAATGTCACAATGATTTATGTGACTTCCAAGATATTTTATCGTACCATATTAAATATAAACTGCAGGTAGAACAGATGGATTTTGCCATACAATCCATTTGCGCTTCATTCTGTAACGTGTGGTTATCACTGCATATATACAAGAGGTTTTGTCTTGCAGAAGTTTTTCTAAACGATTGCAGCAGGATTTGTGCCGTCGTTTATTAAACAGGAACTCCAGACCATAGAATGGTGCTATACTGTGTCAGTTGCTGTACTTCACAAAAACAGCATTTTTCACGTGGCTGACTCTCCCTTAGTCGGCTCCACAGCAACTTTAAATCATTCATCTCTTTCTTTGTGTTTTGAGGGGGAAATGTAGCTGGAGATTGACTTAAGGACCATTTTCACATGCTTGGGCCTCACTTAAGGAAGCACCATGTTCATTTGTAAAGTGGTTGATCAGTCCGGTGAAAGGAGCTGTTGCTACATCCCTGCCTCATTAGCTTTTTAACTGACTGTATTGGATGTCAGCCCTGCTTGAAAGTACACGGAGGTGGTTTGCTTCTGGTCTCATCAAAAGCGGCTTTCAAGCAGCAGCATGGAGATATGTGAAGTTATTTGTTAAATTAAGCTGATAAGAATGAGACCAAAATTGGGACCAAAGACTCCTGTCCCTCATTCCCATGTTCTGATACCCTTTTTTATACTTTCCTAACAAATGGTTTTCAGATTCTAGCAGGCAGATTTGGAGTTACTAAAGACATTTCGAACGGAGCCTCCCTGTCCTCCTCAGGAGAGCGCACACAACCCCGGGCCGTGTGCTGGAGGAGCGCTGCCTTCTTATTTAAGTGACAATTTCACATGCATGGCTCTTCTGGCATTGGTCATACTATTTTTCAGTTTGTTTGAGTATATGATTTAACACTGACTGCATTAAGGGGTTTTAGCTCCCAGAACAGTATTTCACTGCACATTTGATTCTCTTTTATTGCCACATTTCACAGACAACAAAACCTTTGAACTGAGAGCCTCTGCATCCGTTGGCCTTGGCTTAAAGCTGGTTTCATGCCCTTCCTTTAGACACCTGCTTTACCAACCTGAGCACCGAAGTGGGTAATGTTGAGAACAGAGGCTATATATATCCAAATCCTTCCAAAATCCAAGCCATCCTAGATACAAATGACAGCTAAGTAGTGAGTGGTTTATCTGCAGCCTGTATCATGCATGCTGACACAAATGCTTGGCTAGCAGGTGTGGACAGCATCTGCCCCTGACATCTACGTCTCACGTTCACTGGTGAGCTCTCTGTGGTCTCTCTTTTGAAAATTGTATTCCCTGTGAAAGGGTTGTCTGTAAGATCACTAACTATGTCTCCATCCCAGTGTTAAATTCCTAACAGTTTCTATCAACCCTCAGTATCAGCAATGATGTTTAATAAAAATCTTATTAAAACTGCATCATCTCAGCATATATGATGATGAGTCAGAAGACAGCTCTGGATCATTCCAGTAACTATCGAATAAACAATTCCTACTGGAGATGCCCCATCTGTAGAGTTAGCTTACTTTTGCTTTCTCTTTATTTTTAATCCAAATGAGTAAATTTAAGGATTTGTCTGAACTGGTATTCCTGTTGCAGTGAAAGATGAGTGACTGCATCCAGGTCTGGCATTTATTTCCGACAGGATTCTTACAGGTCTTACAATAAGGCATTTTAAACTAGGCTTACGGAAATAAATAATCTTATTTTGCAGGTCACAGTACAAATATTTTTCCTCCTGTGGCATTTATTCTCCCTTAGTTTCATTCTGTTGTTGTGTAACTAAATCCATCATTTGCATATGCCCAGGGTGAAAAAGAGAGCTAGATGCAAACACTAGCAGTATTCTAACAGAGCAGGTTTTTTGACTAGAGGGAAAATTAATGAATACCCAAAAGTTCAATATATCCAACAAGTAATCAGGAAATTTCTGCAAGTAAATGGCCATTGTCCTAAATTTACTTCCATAATTTATGAAGACGTGACAGCGGATTCTGTGTACCATCTTTTAGGCATCTACTTTCAGCCTTGCTCTACAGTATGTATTTAAATGCTACATCTTCACCATCAAGGTGCAAAAAACAGTGCAAAATTGACGCATACTCCAGCAAAAGACAGGGTGTCTCTGTTCTCAGCTCAGTGAATGTAACAGGGTGGAAGCTACTGGCTCACCACAGTTGCTCTGCAGAAACAAAGATTGAATTCTGGTCTACGGAGCAGGTAGAAGACAGACTTTTCAGTGTTTCTGCGTGAAAGGGATGCTGAGCAGCTGGCAAACTGTGCACAAGGGCTTTGTAGTGCAGGTCTGTGAGCAGAAAAGATCAAAATGAAAACTTTAGATGACCAGTACAAAACAGAGCTAAACAAAGCTGCCTGCAGCCTCAGCAGTGACACTTCCAGAACTTCTAATGATGGGGCACTTCAGCGTGCGCTGATTCCAGCTCAGCCTTTGTCTTCACCCAACCTGCTAATGGAAAGAGCATGTTTGATTATTGACTCAGGGAGCAGATATTTGCCCAGCTTCCTGCAGTTTGGTAGTTAATGTTTAAAAACATGCAATTTTAATAATAATAATAATAATAATAATAATAATGACAGCAACAATAATAACAATAATAATAAAGCAGTATCCATTGGGAATAAACATTATCCCTTAATTTCTAAAAATAATTATGATATGCATCTTAAAATTCAGAAGAGTGTGGCTCATGAATAGGAATGTAATTTCATTATTTAAATGCTGATGGTACAGCTAGAAAGCAACTGAAGTACAGTATACACCAACCTAAGATTCTCATATTTTTCTGTAATATCAATTCTGCATTAGCAACGCTAAGCCACCTGCTCTTTCCTTAATAGAGCATGAGTTATTAAGACCAATGTTTCAAATTATGTTTATGGTCTAATAGAAAGGATCTAGTTTCTTAATTTAAGAGGTGATTTAGTTTACCTGCTTTACTTGGCATATTAATTATTAAGTCACTGTCTGAGTGTCATTCAAGATTAAATCATGCTGAATTGCTTTGAAAAATACAAACAATCAGGAAAGATGGGTTTAAGGAACAACTCAGATGAAAGAAATTAGCATACAGTAAAGCAGATCATGACTTAGGGGGGTAGGAGCAGTCTCATGCCCATGGTTGAGCATTCGTACTTTGAGGATTCAGAAATTCTTTTGTGCTGTGCTAACAACTTTATTTTCATTTTTTTTATGAAGACTCTTATAACTAGAGTTTCAAAAGTACTTTTTAATTTTGAATTGTTTAGATTTGAGGCTCAGCGTTTAGCATGTGTTACTGTGATTTTCAAAGCTAGTGAATACTCAAAGCTACAATTTGAATCAGGTGAGAGCCAGAATGTCAACCATCTTTTAAAATGAGACTTTATTTTTGGAACTTTACAGCATAAATTACTTATACAGCAAACTGTGGGTGTAGGGTAGAAAGCTCAGTAATCTGCTTTTCCATCTCATGCATCACGTAGTCATATTAATCAAAACATTTCATGTTTACCATTGAAGAATGAATTCACTTAAATTAATTTTAATTTTGTTTTTAAAAAGTTACATCAAGATGAAATGGTAACTGTTCTGATTTAAAAATATCAAATTGGAAAATTTGAGAATGTAACAATTTTTCTGAAAAGGAAAATTAATTGATCTGACTATTTCTGAGTGTTGTCAATGGCTCTGATGCCTAGAAAATACTTGTGCTGAGGAATTTCCTTTCAGTTCTAGAAGCAGAATTTTCTTGATGTTGCATGTTTGGCAAGGCAAACTCATCAAGATAAGGGAGTTAGTTTTTGTTGAATTTATAGGTGGTCAGAGCAAGCCATGTCTCTGTTGGATTCATTGGATACCTTTGCGTCATGTTGCAGGATGTGAATAAGGAGACAGACAACCACTGCAGAACTGCAGGAGCGATTGCTTTGGTGGTTCAGCCTTTCCTTACACTACTCCAAGGAATGTGCAGTTATTATGCTTGGGAGTTAAATATTTAATTCAAGCTCCTCTTGATAAAGCATAACAATCAAATCTCCACCCATACCATCATTAAAAAATTCAGACCTTCCTGTCCCTTTTACTAGACAAGATCAAGGCAAAGGCATCATAACTTTCTTTAAATCTTCTTAACACCTTTAGCTTGGAAACAGTTAGGGTGGTTGTGCCTAGACTGGAGATTCCCAAGCTTCCGTATATGAAGGCAGTTTAAATGGGGTGCCCCTGCAGAGTGAGGTGCAGTAATCACACCCCCACTCTGCTTAGAGGTATGAACAGAGGCACTCATTCCGTGGGATGCCAGAGCGTGTTTCACATCAGGTGGCGTCCACAGAGGAGCTCAAGATCCTTCAGCCCCCAACCTAAATCCTGCCACGTTACAGAATGGAGACTGGGAGAGAATCATCATACGGCCAACATGAGCGCAAGTGTCAGGACTTGCTTCTCCAGCTGTTCTTATACTGGTTTCCACGTGCCAACTAATGGCTGCTGCTGCTGCAAGCAGAGTGCTCAGCTACACACATTTTTTGGTCTAACTCAGTATGGTCACCCCTATGTTTTTAAAGAGTAAGAAATTGGCATCTCAAGTTCACTTTGGTTACTAGAAAATAATAGTTTCCATTGTTGATCTGATCCCATTATTGTAGGTAGTTGTTTATGCCATCCTGTGCAAATGTAGGAAAAGACAACACTGATCCTGTAGATTGCAAAATAGAAAACTGCTGGAGATTTGAACGATTTAAACCACATCTTTCTTGTCTCCAAGTATCACTTCTATCCGTGTCCAGCAGAAGGAGCAACAATAAATCTTGTTTATGTGACCCAAACTGTGACGTCAAAGGCCCGTAGAAGTCCAGCTCTGTGTAAAATCAGACAGGGCATGTGTTTGCTCTCAGTGGTGAAGTTCAGTGAAGCTGTCACTATGCCAAATCAAAATCCAATCCTGTCCAGCCCTCCCAGCAGCCTTATGCCACTGACTTTGTTGGGATGACAGGGCAGTCACTGTCTCACACGGTGGGTCACAGACCTCCAGCAACAGCAAAATAGAAAATGAGTGATCTAGAAACATCCAAATTACTGTAAGACTCTCTAGCTTCCAACAAAAACAGCCCCAAACTCATAGAAGGAAGAAAATGCACTGCAAAACATCACAGTTTTTCCTCTTCTGAAAAAAAAATGTTGGATTCTCTCTGAGGCCAGTGGCAGCCTTGGGACCTCGACCCCTGGTAGGATGGTCCCATTCACTCTGGTGCCACCCTGTCGGTACATGAAAAAGGCCGCAGCAGCCGGTGGCTGAATCAGGCTGGATTTAGGGACTTCAGGGCTTACCAGATGCAAGTGTATATTTGATTTAAAGTGGTACTGCTACCCAGCCTCTCTCCAGTTCTTAACATACAGCTATCTGCAAACACCATTTTCACATGTGATACTAATTCTGTGCATCTTATAGCCACCATCCCTGCCATGGTGTGAGTGCTCCCAGCTGTTAATGAGGGGATGCTGGGAACCCCTCTGAGGCACAGCCAGGTATTATAATCACTCTTACAGCTGGGAGCTGGAGCGTAGAAATGAACTGCGAGCGTCTCTAAGCCCACATGGAAAGTCAGCAACTTGCGAATTGGCTTCATTTATTCTCAGTCTCATTTCTGTCCCTTTTCTTTGTCCTGTCTTGGTGGGTTTTTTCCTTCCTTTGCTCCATTCCCCAGCTGAGAGCATTATCTGGGAGCTGAGGTAGGAGTTCAGCTGAGAGCAGAACTACCCATGAGCAGTTCAAGTCCTGGAGCACCGTAGCTCACAGACCTTGTGGGAACCCAGCCTCTGCCAAACCTCTCATAGAAAGAGCTTACATTTCTAACAGTGGCACAATTTACAGGGACTCCTTCGTTTTTTAGTTTAAAAATCTCTAAGTTGCTAGCTGTGCAATTTTTAAAGCTTCTATCTGTGCTATTCACCTGTCTGCTCTTGCTATAATATCCAGCTATCTGGCAGTCTTGAAGGCATTTTCTTTTCTAAGAGTCCATCAAGAGAGAAGTAATGTGCATCCTTCAATTGCAAATGGAGAATCAAGTCATGGAGAGGCTGTGTTAGCCCTGAGGATGTGTTTGGTAGCCCAGGTCTCTCCAGTGCTAAGACAGCTCCCTCACCACTGGGCCATCCTCTTTCTTGAAGGTTATTGAATGATGGGACTTTGCTGTCATAAAAAAATCCAATACTTTCATCCATCCTTTATCCGTCATGCATTGCTATTGCAGCTAGCAGCAGATGCACGCATTTGAACCATACAAGAAAAGAAAAAAAAGGAACAAAGACCACTGTTCACCATAGGTTGGTTTGAAATCTTTGTAGTTTGAAACTAAATCAAAGGGATGCTTATGTTTTGATGTACACCAGTCTTAAATCATTTGTAATTTTCTATCACCTCCTTTCATCAACAAATTAACATCTTGATATATAAGATCATCAGTAAATTAGCAATCAGCACCAGAACACAAATTTATTTCTTAATGTGTGTGCAAAACAAAGGACAATTGATAATATGTGGTGTAGCACTTTACATTTTAAAGAGAAAATAAAAATATTTATATACGTTAACATAGTTGTTAATTTATTCCAGCACCTGCAATCGGTGAATTTCTCTGGGCTTTGTGTCATTTTGATGTATGTGCTGTACAAACTCTTTCCCTTGCAAAGTGTCATTTATTTTCATGAACAAGAGAGGAGGATGGGGAGCTATAGGAAGGAAAAGGAAACACATCTGCATCTCTCAAGGAAAATGTTTTAAATGTAATACTAAAAACCCACTAGTTTTAAAGATAAATTCTATGAGTAAGGGGAGGACATTTCCTGTAAACAAAGCAAAGTAACAGTTTAGCATGGATTTAAAGCTAACATATAAAATTGCAGATCAAATCCTCCTCCCCCCCCCAATCATTAATTCATTAATCCTTGAAACCATGACTGCATTGTTTTCTGGTAATTATACACACCTCATATGCTGGCTTTTAAAGACATTAATTGCATGATTAGTTTTATGATTTCTTCTGATTACCAATTAAGTTACCTTTTTCTCTCTTTTTCGTATTTCATACATACCATTAGACTTTATAGTGCTTCTTTTTTAATTTCTCACCTAGCAGGGGTTCTCACACATTCGAAGACTGCATTATCCACTCAATAAACAGAGAGAGAGTTTAATTTTCTGTGTAAAGTATTGCTGTGGACTTGGAAGGATGATGTTTCAGATATTATGCTATCAAGAGTGACATTTAATTTTACAGGGAAAAAAATCTTGTTTTTCCCTGTCATAACAATGTTCACAGAGCATGATTTTAAAGATGTGCAGAGACCAAATCAAGTGATTCTGTCTGTTGGCTTAGCTGAAGTTGTCACATCTTCCTTTTTTGCCCAACATGTATTGCCAGCTGGTCTTAGATTCTATTAGTGCAATTTCTTGTATAGACTTCTCTGGGTCTGTGCATGTATATAAAAGTAGCACCCCATATATCATCAATCTGATACACATGCATGATGCTCTCAAAAGCTCAGAAAAAAGAAAATTGACCAGTGGGACTACAGATTTGAATAGCAAATCCCTAGTATAGCTGCATCCCAGTTACCTTGTAGCCTACGTCCTCCAGATGCTGAGGAATCTCAACTTTTTTAATACATATTTGACTTTCAGCAAATGAGACTCATATCAACTGCAGTGGCAACATGTTAATTCTTATCATTAGGTGAAGCTCATGTAGGTGTTTTTAGAGACTTAGAGATGAGAATATTACACAAAATTAAAAACTACATGCAAAAATGTTTGTTACTTTGCATATTGCACATACATGGACAACAGCTGTATGTCTTGGTATGTGTTTACGTGAACATATTTGTATGCTTGGAATATCAAATATTTGCATGGGATTCATATACATGTTCTGCATCATTTTTGTAGTGTAAAAGCAATTACATTTAATAATCAACACCAGAGAAGATGCCTAAATGGAAATTATTGAGAAAGGTTTTCATGTAAAGAAAACGTGGAACTGACACACAGACCTTCTTGAAGAGAAGAATACAGTCTGTAGTATATTGTGTGTGTGTTTTTAAGACAATCTGGTATCGATTTAAATGAGTACACACTTCCAGTTTTCTGACAGCTATGTCAGGTCAAAGAATAGAAAGACTCTGGGAGTTCCGGGGTAAGTCTAATTGGACCACCACAGAAAATAAACTCCCAAGTTTTCTGTTGAGCCTTAAAATGCTCACTTGCCAAAGCTGTGCTATGGTTCTTTAGTAGGAAAAAAATGTCCACACTGTACCATATGCTGTTCTACAAGCACCCTGCAGACAGCAAGTCAGCATGGAGAAATGTGCAAAATTGAAGGTGTACCTGTAATAACAAGTAAGGACACCTCCAGCTCTATGAAAGCTGCAATTTTTATATAAAATATAGGAAAAAAATACCAGGTTCTCTGATTAACCTTTATTTTTCTGTCATGGTTTTCCTTTTTAAGAGATCTTTTAAATCCTTTTCGTTTGGTCCTGCTTTGCCTTGAATAATACATGAGGCAGCAGCAAAGTCTGTCATTCCAGAAAACAGAAGACTCCAGGAGTACGGGCGCGGGCTGTCACTGGCCTGACAAGGTCAGGAATGGATTTAGAGTGCCCAGAGCTTGCCATTTCCTTTAGTTACAATTGATAGTAACTTAAATATTTCACTAGCCAGGTGCATTTATCTTTGATCTCTTTAGAGGTATTTTGTAGGCATAATTTGCATATTTCACTCATCTTTTATATTGAATAACCAATATGATTTTTTAAAAATATTTTTCCAGCACCACAAAAGGTGAATGTATATTTATGCTACTTCTGTCTGCTTTCTAGGCTGTGTCAAACTCAGTACTCTAATCAAAGCAGAAATATTTCCTTCTAATAGTCTGATTTTTTTTGGTAATTGCATTCTTCTGCTTTCAGCCATTCATAAAAAGTTATACACAAAGGAGGTAATGAGGTAACACCAAATGTTGTAGCTAACTTGAAAAAAATAAGAAAAGACGTAGCATGGATTTTCCCATTTCTTTATCTTTGAAAAAAATTACTTGGCTGCTGTTTTTGAAGAAAGAAAAATTATGAGAGATTTGGAGGAAAGGCAGAGGGGGGAAAACCCATAATTATGTCTTGCTCTTGTATAAAGCTTTTATCGGCAACAGGATTCTCAACATTTTTCTCAAAAGATATTTAGAACTTGTTTTGTTTATTTCAAATTCTGTTTCTTCTTTCCAAAAGTGTCCAAATCATCATTCATCCTTCCGAAGGCTGAGGCCATGACAAATACATGCTTTCGCTGCATGGAGACAGTGCCTACAGGCTATGCCTCCTCTTCTGGCACTCTGAGAAAAACTTACGCCTTCATTCCTGAATTAAGCTGTTTAGAAGTCAGTAGATCTACTTTATTAATAGCATCTTATGGTTTGAATCAAATATTACAGGATCAAATTATGGTGTCTTTTACAACTTTACAGCACCGTGGGAAGATATGTTCCTAGACTTCAAGGACCATTTCCAAATTAAAAAGAAACCACCAAAACGCAATAAATAAATGAATGTGATTAATAAAATAAATCAATAGGTAGTTTGGTTAATGTAGAAAAAAGATACATTATACATCCTTTCCTGTGACAGGTATTATACCCAGTGGTTTTAAAATCAGAGCAACAGTGTATTTTAGGAAGAATAATTATTAAAAAGGATATTATTCTGCATGGTACTGATGTTGGCTGTGTGATGATGGGCATCGAAGACTGCCCAAAGGCCTGTAACCTGCAGAGCATCTCTGCATCCGCATATTTCCTCTTCTTATTACGTGAGAAACAAAGTTGTTTGCAGCTTGGATTTAACAGAGGAGTGTTGCCCCACAGCATGGCTGGGATGCTGTGACAACACAGGAGTCTGCATTGTGCTGCCACTGCTCAGAGCCGCTGCAGCCCACTCACCCTCCACTTTCTCCTTTACTCATTCCATTGGTAGGTTTATGTGTGCCTACAAGCCTCCTGAGCAAATTCCTCAGTCTTTACCACTGACCCAGTATGTACCCTTGGATAGGTTGCCTAGTACCTCTTCTTCGGTAAACCAGCTGTATATGTGGATACTATCAGGAGGATGATACAGGCTAAGCCATAATAATAGTACTGTGCTGAAAGTGTTTAGCGCTGAGAAAATGAGTTACTGCCCCCAGAGAATGCTGTAAGTTTTAGAAGTTTCATTGGTGTATCAGAGAAGGTGCTTTCAGAGCAATATAGCACATCCTTGAAACTAGAAAGTACAGACAAGCAGCATGGAAATACTGTCAACACACTCTCTGATAGCCTCCAGCCTTACTTTAATAAAGTATGAATAAATGAACCAGTAACAATTCCAGATACTCCATCTTGCAGAGTGATGTATCCCAAAACTTTAACAAAAGTTTAATAATATTCAAATAGTCATTTGAACAATGTTTTCATCTTCTTGCACTTCCTGCATCCACGGGTTTGTGTGTCACTGGATACATGAAGTGCTAAAAGTGTCATGAGAGGCTTCTCTCTTCCTAAGATCATTTGCAGTTGCATGTCGTGTAAGCCCAGGAGGTTTGGATAAGCAAATGTGTGGGTCCTTTTCAAACAAAACCGCACCTCCAGAATTCCAGTTTCCCCATCACTAATGTTCAATCGATTCCATGTTTAAACTGGGAACAAATCTATCCCCAGTTTACAGAAATGTAGCCATCTATAGCAGCCCAAAGGGACTAGGATTGCTGCATCAAAGTTCATTAGTGCAGTGTAACGTACAGCTGCAGTATAAGCCATTTCAAAAAGTACATCTGCCTTAGATCAACCTAAAAATATTCTCTTGCTTCTGAAAACACAACGTAAAAATGCACAGCAGGTTACAGGCCAGGTATGTCAAGCACATCTTTTCTAAAAGTGGACCTTAACCCATAAGAGTCATCACTCACTATTAAATTTCTTCTATTCTGCTACTCTTGATACCAGCCCAATTTAAAAGGGTGCTGAAGGCCATGATGGACATCTCATCCGCTTCTCTCTGTTGAAGCATCCAAGGAGCTTGATACGTTCTTGCTGGCCTCATGCGTCATGCACTGACCTCCCATCAATGAATTGCATACAAGCAGGGCAAGGGCGGGCACCCAATGACAGGAACCATTTGATGGTTGGCAATCCTGGAGTATATTATACAATCGTTACAACGGGGGGGATGTCAGAATTAGGATACTGGTATGAAATTTCTCATTTCTTTAATCATGAGTAGGAGCAAACTAGCCAGTCTGCTTACTCTTGTAACATACTCCTTTCTCTCTTTGCCACAATGTTCTTTTGTTGCAAGGAGAGGATCCCTGAGGAAGTCACCCCAGCCTGAGTTACATGGGTTTGCCAAGAAAGGCTGGTTTTCCTCTATTTTTCACACTCATCAGGGGATGAGACCCTAACCAGTGCTGAGGAGAAGGGGGGCTGATGGGCAGGATCTAAGGCAGATATACAGCAGCACCTGGTTTCTACCTGCATTAACATACAAACCTAACCCTCCTGGTCCATGCCTTTTCAAGCACTTTTTTTTTTTTTTTTTTTTTTTTTTTCTTGCTGGTATCAGTCAGAATGGAAGGACATAACTGCATGGCATAAACCACAGTGGAAGCTGTGAACCTGAGAAGTACCGTTCCCATCAAGTGCAGCTCCCATCTGGAATGGAAAGCAAAGTGCTTCCGTTTTGGAAAATATGAGGGCAGTTTTCAAAGAGGCAGGACTGAAATGCCACGCTAAGCTGCCCTAGTCAGGCATCTCATTTGAGATCCTTTGTCTCCTACCTCCGCTTTGAATAAAGTAATCTTGAAAACTTCTTTCTGAAAACAGGGTCCCCATTTATAGGGAAAGTTGTTGCTTTTTTTACATTTTGCAGGAGCCAATATCAAAATTTGTTTGATATGGAAATACTTACTGCTTTTCAGCCCACCTACATGCACACCAAGTTTCTGAATTACCAGGAAAAATCTATAGGCTTTTGTGCACAAACTCACCTTTTTATTATGTACCTGCTTAAGCAATTCCTTTGAAAACAGCATACTTGATTTTTGGGTTTTGCCTATAAATAGTCTTGCTTTCTAGAATAAAGTTTATTACAGGCTCTTCTAAATACATTTCTAAGGGGAAATAGTAGTTGTCCTTATAAAAATTAATTGTATAAATAAAAATTAAAGTTGGTTGCAATAACACAACATTCTTTTGCATCTTGTGCTAACATCAGCACAATCAGTGGAAAACATAAAAGGACCTATCCCATACACATTTGAAATGACAATTACAGCATCAGGGAGGGGCTCTGTTAAGTCACAGGTTTTTTTCCTAAGAACAAGGCTGATTTTCTTAAGGACTTGTCTTTCCCACAGACCCCTGGCTCCAGCACGTACCTCTGAATCAGCTTTGGAGCAGAAGGCTGCAGGAGGAAATCCTGCCTCATACAGTGGGAGATACCATGAAGCTGCCTAAAATTACACTATATACTAAAAAAAAAAACAAACAACCCACCACCCAACCAACCAAAAAAACCCCACAACCACTATAAAATAATAATAATAATATAATTATCTTTGCATCACTTTTGAGACACAAAATAATTTTTACCATTGGAATTAACTTTCTTAGCTTTTTTTAAAGTGTTTTGCAGATAAAATTGACTCCTGGGGCTATTAAAATAACATTTCGTGAATATAGTTCGTGTTTTGCTGCAGTCAATCAGGAATACATGTTCCAGGAGGCTTTGATAGATCCATGCTATTTTTTTCAATTTCTCACAAAAATTATGTAAAGTTATAGATTGTTGCTTGGATAAGATCTGAAAAAGTTAAGCGATGTGATAATTGGGTTCTATCTTCATAACTCAGTAATTCTCTAGTAATCTTGTAGCAATGATCCAGAAATTTGGACTATTAGTCATTCAATTCACATCATTTTCATGATACAAAAAAGGTAGTTGATAGCTGACAAACTACTTAGCAACACTGGTGTTTAAGGTTCCTCCCTGCCTTTGAATGGGTGTTTGAGGTACACATGGGCATCTCAGCAGGCAGGTTTTATGTAATGCTGTATTATTGGGACCTTAGTCTTTTTTCTTCCTTTAATGTTTTTCTCATTTCTAGACTGTCATGAAAATATTTCAGCTTCCCAACAGAACTGGAGAAGTAAGCCTATGATCTAGCGTTGATAGACACATCAAAGTTAATCACAGCCTTAATTTAAAAGAGAGAACCCAGAAAGTATAACCAGTTAGTAGAAAGCAAGGTTTGCACCCATTTTGAAGCAAAAATCATAAATCCATTATCATATTTTTACTACCAACCAGGCTGGCACCAAGGCTCCACAAAATTCCTGAAGTTTCCTTTTTTTATTTTGGGACTGACTTAAGTACAGGTTGATGTTTACACGTGCTGTGGTCTTCCTTGGAGCTAGCTCTCTGCTGTCCTGGGAACTTAACAGAGAATCATGATAACCGCTTTTCAGAAATGAATTCACTTGAATATGAAACAGTGCAACACATGAGCTCAGAATTGTAGCCTGTGCACAAATACACTGAGTATTTGCTCATTTTTTTTAAGTTGATTTTTTTTTTAGTTTTTCTGCTTTTGGAAGGAGAACAGAGGATACATCTGTATGCTGTGCGTTTTCTCTTTGCGAGATAAAAGGCACTTTTGATGGAGGTACAGTCTGTATTCGCTCACGGTAACATTCAAGGTATGGTGAAAAGATGTCCCATAGAAGCATACTGAAATTTCTTTCTTAGGTATTTTGTTTACAGCTTATACCTGGTGGCAGGATGGACAGCATTTCCAACCATTACAGTTTCTTGGTACTCCCTGTGAGAAATTTCAGCTGCAAACTTTAATCATTTGAAAATTTCTAGCATCTACTCTCTGGCTCTGGCAGAATTTTCCTAGGAAAATTACAACACAAACAACTCAGTCATTTCTGAAACTGCACTGCAGAAAATTAACCTTAAGCCAGTGTCAAAAAGTTATGGTGCTTTTTATTTTTCAGCTGTCGCAGTGATCCATCCCTGTTACTTTTGCTTGGTGCTGATGGATAGTACATGACAAGGATTTATCATTTGCTCTTTTTAATGGAAATACGGGAAATATTTTCCAAAGTAGTTGTAAACCTGTGTATATGTATGGTTTGCACATGCCCTGAAGAAACTTGCAGCGCTTTAGCATCTGCTAAATCCATCCCCATGGATGGACAGATAGGGATGTATAGAATGGACAAAAAGCTTGCTGAGAGCTTGTAGACCGTGATCCGAAAAGTTTGTTACAAACTGCATGATCAGGGTGAGAAGCAGAAGAGATCTTTTCTAAACAAATTAAGGAAGAGTCTGTTAACACAGACCTGGTTAACAGCAGGGACTTCAACCTGACCTTGGCTGCATCAGCAATGCCACAGGACACAGCAGTCAAGAAGATTTGGGGAGGGTGTCAGGGATGAGTTCTTGGTACAGGTAATATCTCCAGGGCCAACAAGGGGTGATATATACCTCAGTCTGCAGACGTGGCTGGGGAAGCTACACCAAGACAACTGTGGAGAGAAACTTCCACACTGGGACTGGGTAAGCAAAGGACACAGGGTCAGGAAAAAGATGGGCTCAAATTTGGAAGACAGTAGTCACAAAAGCTTTGCCTAGAGTACCTTCCTTGACCGTGTGGTCTGAAGTGACTGGTTTTCACCTGAGAGCCCCCCTGCATCAGCACAGGGATCTGGAAGCAGGGCTAACACTTCCACTCTCCTTCGCTACTCATACCTAGTTCCAGTAACCCAAATGGTAGAGGTCTGGATGATGGATATTAAGTTGCGTGATGAGCTATATTGGTGTCAATATGAAGACATATATTCAAATTACAGCAGAGAAGGTTGGTTTTTTGTGGTTGTTTTGGTTTTTTTTTAATCAAAATCTTGTGGATGTCATTTTTTATTCTGAAAAAATATTTTCTCTGCAAAAAATTGCAGAGTTAAGCCCTCAAAATTTAACACCTGACATATGGTTTGTGCACGTTTAATTTGGTCCATTTTTCCATGTATATTAAAGTAGAATGTTCTATTACAGAATCCTGTTTTGTTCATACGCAGAAAGGGTCAGGTCTGGCAATGAACTAGGACTTTTTGGTAAAACATGATTAAGAAGCCCCTATCTGCTTTGTTAAGTCAGAAAATATAGAAGGAATGAGACAGGATAACCTCTAGGTTAAAAAGGCAACACTTTATTTATTTATTTTTTACCAGGGAGTCTTTATATGTAGTTAGGTAATCTTCTTGCAAGTTTTGTCAGAGACTTCTATTTCTTTCTCATTTTCTAGATATACAAGACCTTCTGTGTAGTGCTTGACCCATAGGTTTAGTGAGCACTTGCAGAACAAACGTATGAACTGGAGAGTGTGTGAGAATGTATGAAATACTACAAAAAGCAGAGCAGAAATGCTACGCGAGCAGACACAGCTCAAACTGGGTACTCAAAATTAACAGTAACTTCTTGACACAAATCTCTCTGTGCCTGAAATCTGCTTTTTACAGAGGGAACAATATCCAGTCATGTCCTAGGCAGGATACGAAATTCATTAAGATTTTGCAGGGTTTGTATACTGGAATAATAAATATCGAAGAAGGAAATGAAAATATTGAAAATGATTTGTCCATCCTTACAGCTGCTGGTTGTCATCACAGAAGGGTTTGTGTAACGTGAGGTAAACAAGGCAAATGGCCAAATGCAAATAGAGACACAAAACCCACGGGCCACTCTGTGCCCTGCATGACGAGGAGTCTTCTAGGAAAACACAGATGCAAAATAGATGTGTGGGGCAAGACTGAGTTGAGTAGGCAACCTTAATCCTGGCTTTTCCTGACACCTAGAGTGCTTCGGTCCAGTAGTTAAAAAAGGCTTCCCAGGACCACTTTGCTCCAGCTGAGAGCAGCAGGTAAGCCCCACTAGACACTAAACCCCTATTCCCTTGAGGCATGCAAGTTGACTTAACCTGCACTCCAGACACAGGGTGCAAAGTCAAGTCCCTCCTCCCCATTGCGGCGCTTGACCCACGTGCTCGGCTCCTCCGGGCTGTGCACTAAGCCGAATGCTGTCACATCTTTCTTCCAGTAAATCCTTCACTGAAAATACTTCATCAATGCAGAGATGGGAATCTCTCCCTAAGGACTGCCACAACTGCTAAGCTACAGTTGGTGCTCGCTGCTCTCTGGCCCAATGAATGTTTAATTGGGCCATGCAAAGAGGAAGAGTTTCAACAGAACGGACTGAGAGGGGCCTCAGCGGGGAACCCCAGCTCTGGTGGCTTCAGCCATCCGGCGGGAAGGATGAGTCTTGATCCCTTAGGTGCAGGAGCTGTTTGATCAAGGTAGGGGCCCACATCATATAGATGGCTGCTCTAATTACTGAGCTACTGGATGAAAAGGGGCACCACAATCTTGCCCTTGTCCTTTGGAAAGACCAGACCTGCTTTGCTTATCTAAAAAACTTTAGCTAAACGAACCCTAAATGCAAATAAGTGCCTCTGTGCAAGTGAGCTCCCGAACGAGGCAGGGCTGAATCCATATGCAAGGATTTGACATCTTCGACTGGCTCGGCTGGGCAGGCCCAGTGGGGTGCTTGCTGGGAACCCTTCCAGTCTGGCCTTTTTCTTACCCCAAAGCACCTACTCCAGAGCTGGGAAAAGCTCTCAGCAGCACAGTGCCTGAGAGGTAGTTGTTGCAGTGGCACTGCCAAACTCCCTTGGGTTACTCAAGCCCGGGGTGTGTGTGAAGAAAGGGATATTTAGGGATGGCAAGATGTAGTCCACGTGTTGTTAGGTAGCATCTGCAGGGAAATCTGCATAATCTGAGAGAAAAGCTTTTCATTAAAGTAAAATACAAGTTTGCTCCTGAGAAACCTTTTCTGAAGTGTGTTTAAACTATGCACTTCAAAGCATGCTGGTGCTTCTGTGAGCACTGGCTTCACAAGAAACTTTCCCATAGATACAAAGGAGGAGAAAATCTCCAAAGTAATATATGGAAATATAAGGAAAGTCTGTTTGCTTCCTTTGCATGAATGCACCTGACTTTGACACAAGAAAGAAAACAGTAGATAAAAGAAGCTCAAAGCTCCCAATTGCAGCCCTTTTATAGTAATAAAAAAAATATAGGGTTTAGCCAAAATTAAACTTTCCCCATCAATTCAGTCTGCTGTTTTCTTACTCATGACCTGTCCAGTCTGTATCCCAGAGCATCATAAGTGTCAGTGCTTAAAAATGCCATAGACATACCCTTCTCAAGATAACTGAGTGCTAACAGTAGGTGGAGGTACAATCCAATTGTTCTGTAATGTTTCCAAACAATCTGAAGCCAGCTGACTTGCTATTAATTTTAATTAAGCTTTGCAATAAAACCCAACAGAACAGTGAGAGGCGTGAGCAAAAAATAAATGTATAGGTCACACCTTTAGTTCCCTCTGTGCAGTAATCTGATAGTTTATTTTGGCATCACAGGTGGAATACACAGACCTAAGTTTAATCTCTGTTGTTTTTCTCTCAAAAATCTTGTCTTCTGCTTTTTATTTGCCTCAATGAAGGAAAATTGTAATAAGATAAGGTTCTCAGACCAGTTCAAGCATCAGAATACAAGCTGATTTGAGAAAGTTATCAGCTTATTCAAGGTTCCTAGTTTGTTCATCTTGTTTTTTAAAGGAAAGGCAATAGGAAATGCTGACATTCTTTTAATTAAACTTTTACCATAACTGGATTTGAAAGGATGTCTCTGATCTACACTTCCTCAAAGTTGAAACAAGACGGTGATGGTCTTTCTTTGTGGGTCTAAATTTGGGGGAATGAAGGGCACAACCAGTTTTTTCCTCATGCAGCTACACCCAGTTTGCTCCCCAGGCAGTGTGTGTTGATGGGCACTAACAAGAACTTCTGATCATGTTGTTAAAGTGCTCCCAGCCATGTAAATCTGTGGAAAGAGCAAAATACCACCCGTGGGAAGAGTAGCCCTGAAGACTTTATGTCTGTCCGTTTTGATCTTACCTGCTGCCCAGGTTTTCAGATCTTTGCAGACTTAATGTGTTAAAATTCACCTTCAGTTTGCATCCTTTTAACTCCCAATGAGTCTAGTCCAGCTAGATATCAGGGAACAATATTTTCTTCTTTAAAAATCAGAATTATATCCTATTTGTGCTATGAGACTGCCTCTCCTTCTGGAAGCCTCCAGAAATGCCAGACCAGGAAATCTAGCCAGCACCAGATTGAGGCGTGGCAGAAAGATTAATGTGGATTAAAGTGCAGGGAAGCACTTTTCTAGGAATAAATCTGTCTTCTGAATATAGCTGCCATTTTGCTTTGTGCTTTTATGCAATTTGTTGTATGCAGCATTTATCCTGTCTTCTTTTTCATGATTGTGAAATACATGATGCTAAATGCAGCGTGGTTTATACCTAGATCTCCAGCGGGGTTATAAAGCAGCTCTAACTAGAGTTAAATATATAAGGGAAATAGAGAGATTAAGTTACAAGACACACGGCAGACTGGGGAACATCTTAAGGAGGTACCTGTAGGTCCTGAAAACTATTAGCTCCTCTCAGTAGCCTCTCCCAATTCATGATTCTTTATTCCCATGAAAAATGGTCAGATATGTCACAGAAGATTATACTAAGATGACAAAAAATGATAGTGAATGAAAACTATTTTTAAAAGTCTCTGTCTTTCATATCGTTACTTTGATGAACTTGATTTTCAGAAGAAAAGACCAGAACACCAGAAATTCACAGTGAACTTCAGGGAAGATGCAATTACCTCTCACGTGAAAAGTAAGACACATTTGTTTCAAAACATATGTGTTTTTTAAACCTCACATGAGATAATTGCTGCAGCTGGAAAATATCTGTCTTCCAGTGCTGCATATCATATTCATCCTACTTATAGGACTTCTGTCATTAAAACATCACCCCACTCATGTTCTAAAGCAGCACTCAAAACTTAGCAATTACTGAATTTTTAATTACATTATTTTGTTATTTCTTCACTTTCTTTGAGTTCTTTGCCTATGCCCATGAAAACTGGTGTGGGGTGAGGGGTGGAATTAAGCACTGAATGAAAGAGCACATGGAGCTTGTGTGCCTGCCTTTCATCTAACAAATTGAATCCTAAATGAACAAAAAGAGAATGTGAAGAGGCAGTCACATCTAGCTGACACCAGGCTTCTAAAAATTTATGGCATGGTTCGCCATAACCCAAAATCCTAATAATGAGATGCATGACTTCCAGCAACTGTGTATTGCACCATTTGGTAGCATATTTGGATAGTAGAACCCCACATTTACATAACCTGCCAGAAGTCCTTAGTGCCCCCGCAAAGCAGAACAAAACCTGGTTTCAAGTGAATTCTGCTGATCCTTGCTGTCTTATGTAATTACCCATTTTCTAGCATTGTGCATATTACTGCGATGTAGCAGATAATGATAATTCATAGTGCTTCTCTCACATCAATACAAACTCAGCTTACCTTAGGCTTTGTCTCCGTAGGAAAGTAGTTTTATAGTCACATCGATATTTTACATCCGTATGCTTGAAACAGCATGAGCCATTTCAGGATCTTTGAGTTCAGTTTTACAGGGTATCAAGTTTTTTTCAACTTGCACGCAGGGAAATTCAGCTAAACCAAGGGACATTTAGAAGATCATAAGGGTGTTCAACACGCAGGTCTTATTAGGTTGATTCCCTTAGTCTAGATCTATGCAATGGGCCACAGAGGTTCAGCTGGGCGATGTCTTATAAAGCAGGGGCTGTGACTCTGCCGGGAATCTGATCCCACAGTCCCGTAAGATCCAGTGCAGACAGCAGTGAGAACTAAACCTTTGTTTGTCACTTTGGTGAGGGCTTTTTTTCTCTCCTTTGTTTATTTTGCTGATAGCCATCAGTAACAGCTTCAGTGTACGCTGCCACTGTGTGCCTACCTGTGCCCTGTGCTGCAGATGTGTTTATAAACGGAAACGTTTCTGACACGATAGACTGTTTTAACAGTAATTAGAGCATATGATGATGCTGAGTTGGAACAGAAACAACTCTATTGCAAAGACTTCAGGCTGCCAGTAAAGGAAATCTGACATTTATGCAGGCTTTGTGGTGTTTGAAGCTACTGGCCATTATAACTGAATTGCTATGAGGCTCCACTCAGCCATTCTGTTTCCCAGAGGTGTTTCAAGAGCATGAAGCCATTTCTTTTCCTTTTTTTGTTTGTTTGTTTGTAAAGGGCCTTGTGAGTTACGGAGCTTTCGCTGGGAAATAAAAAGACTTGCAAACGTAATGCTTGCTCCTCCCTGACATTTCAAATCTATGTGTTGGTGGTTAGACATTTAGTTACATGGCTATTTTTGTAATGAACTACCTCACTTAAAAAGGAGCTCTAAAATGCCAGTCTGCCTTAACGGCTATATTATGGTCAATTCCCTGGTGAAGTATGTGTAACTTGCTGGCTTCAGTGGGAGCAACATACATCTGAGAGCAAAATTAAGTCTCACGGATTGATTGATTGTCAGATGCTTGGTACTATGTGCCAGATATTCAGAGGCACTTAGCTCCCAGCAGCTCTTGCAGTGAGACCTCTGGCTGAATTCTCACAGTCTTTTTGTGAATCTCACACACAATGTGTAAATAAAAATGGGCCTGAGTCGTTATATTCATTGGGAAGTAATTTATTCTCAGGAGCAGTCCCAACGTGTATCTAGATCCTGTTGAGATGATTAAGTACTTATTAACATGAGTAAGAGTTACAGATTACAGAATTCTGTTGACTATTTAAAAAATCATGAGGCACAATTTATATTAAAGTCAATGGGCAGAGACAGGAGGAGCAGAAAGCGTTCATTAGAGACATGGGCTGCAGTGAGGACCCCGTGAGCCTGTGCTTGTCGAGCCTGAGGTGTGATTTTTAAATTGCATCTTTGGTTTTGTGGGTGCCACTTTACACTTGCAACTAATTGTACCCACTGTTCTGAACCGACAAGGTTTCCCACTTTCTCTCTGCTTCTTCTTGTGGGCGGTAAATCTCACTTGCAGGATCAGAATACAAGTTAAGAGTAAATTTAAGAAAGAATACTGTTTTCCAAGCAGATTCTGTTGTTAAAACTGAATTTCTCTCCAGACTACCCCACTATCAGTGAGATGTCTACATTGTCCTTCCTCGGGTCTAAAGTTTGGGGAACGCACCCCAGGGTACTCAGTGCTGGTTTCCAGCTGCCTTTCGGGATCGCGCTTTCTGCCATATTTCATGAGGGGTCTAACGAGTGAGAGTATCCATGACTGGAAAGCAAGGTTGTGATCCCCCCCAGTGCTGGTGGTGCTCTCCAAGACAGCCCCAAGCCTGAGCTGTCTGCTTCAGATTGAGCCTAAGAACAAAATTGAGACTCTGAGGTGTGAACTGCATTTTGAAAATATTTCTGCATACATTGAACATGATTAACCATTGTTTAGAGCAGACCTTTTAAATGATAGGCATTCATCTATCAGACCTACCACCCAAATTGAATAGCAGGGCATTTTTGACATTTTGGGCTTGTAAGTTAATTTATTTGCTTGATGATGAACATTTACTATTTTTTGTTGATAGAAAAAACAGCATACGTTGATCATCAGTTTCATTTTGTGTCTAGCCATCATCCATTTACCAAATGAGGTGTCGCTTGTATGTTGGTTGAGGGAGTCGCGCAGATTTGTGAGCCAGACGGTCTTACACACTGGAAACAGCTTAGACAAGAGAAAGGTTTGCTCTACAGGAGTCATTCACACACTCTTATGAACAATCTTACTGATCATCTAATAAAAACCATCCAGTTCCTTATCTTGAACTAGCGATAATCAAAGCTGTTGAACATGAGAACTTGGAGCTTGAAAGGTTTGGATTTATCTTAAGAATGTGTGTTTATGCTCACATAATTATACAAGGGTGCATTATAGCCCATGACTTCAAGCAAAATACCTTGAATTTAGAAGGCATCTGACATTCGTGTATCTTTTTATTCAGTTGTATGTATGCGGGTATATATGTATGTATATATATATGTTGTAAAGAAATTCAGAGATTTACAAATCTCATGCCATACAGCCACAGACTATGTTATATCAGTCCCTTGTGAATATGGCTCAGTTTATACCAGACATAAAGGCTAGGGCTTTTGAAAATCAAAAGAGTATCGTGTGGCTGTTAGAAGACTTAAATTAGCCCCTTCTACACATACAGTCAGGGAGAAAGATGCATAGATCTGGGCAACAGCTGAGCACATTATTTCAGAGTTTAAGCATAACAAAAGAGGCCATCGTGAAACCTTAGAGACCTAACTTCAAAACAAAATTATTAATAGCCGAGAGGGTAAAAGCTTTAGTGAAATTCAGAACCCAGTTCTAAATAGGATCTCCACTTCAAGAATGAATAATAGATGGAGTCCAACTGTTCTGTGGTTGAGCACAAATTAGTGATTCATTGATTGTAATCAAAAGCAGCTGCTTGTAATCAAAGCATAGGTTTTGATAGGTCATTATCAAATGATATGCTAATTTTCTATGTATATAAAGAGCAGAGATGGAGCTTGTCAAGAAAGGTCTTGATGATGCAAAGTACAGATCTTGTGAGAAGTTTACCTCGGTGCTTTCTTTCTTATCGGTCCTTTTTCCCAGTCAGTATTTCCTGTCCCCACAATCAGTTTGAGTTTTGTAGCAGCCTATTGGAAATGTCACCAGCGTCTGGATTGGTGCAGCACAGCACAATAATGCATTTATAGGAAGAAAGCAGGTCTTATCCCTTCCTCTAAAAATGAATGCTCCTTTCTATGGACATAAAATTAGCGAGTCCAAATTTTGTGAAGTGTTTCAGCAGGTATTTTCAGATTCACCTGTTTTAAGTTAGAAGGCATAGGTAAATGGCAATAGTTAGCCAGCAGTAGATAGTGAATGAGAATTACAGCTACCCAGAAACTAAAAATCAGATCATATTTAAATGCTTAAATTTATACACACATTTGGAAGTACCTTGCCCTTAGGTCTCATAGTCTTGAAGTTACCTGGGACAAAGCTCCATGCAAAATTAGTTCCTCTAAGTGATAAAAGTCTCATATTTAATCACAGAACACCTTTAAAGTCCAAAATCCCCGTGACATACTTCCACCCTTTGGGAAAAGAGATACCATCTTGCCTGCTCATTGCTAGGAAGGGATTGTTCATGTCAGGTGGGTGTCTGGCTATCTCCTTGCTTGCTCTGAAGCACCCTATGAGCCAGAAGGTCATCCTCTGGCTTTGAGGTGAGGCTGTGGAACCAGAGAGACAGTTGCAATCCCTACCTAGTCTGAATTCGCAACACCGTAGCCAGTTCAGTGGAAATGAAGCCAAGCTCGGCACACTTCAAAAGGAGACTATAACTATCCCTTTTTACCATACTTTTCAGTTGCCATTGATCCTGGCATTTGCAATGTGTCATTACTGTTCCCTCCCTAGCTGCTTTTAGGTGCTCAAGAGGAGTTTTCCATATCAATACAACAAGGATTTTTCCATCTCAATATTGGCAGGAAAGTAACTTTTTTTAGCCTCAAACCCTGCTTCTATAAACCATTCCCTGTGTCATTGCTAGGTGGTCTTGCTGTGGTTGCTATTTAAATTATTTGGAAACTAAAACTGCTATACCTCTGTAACAAAGCTGTCAAGCTCAGCTAGTGACCACTGGGTAAGTATTAGGATAATGTGAATATGGGGGCAAACAGACAGCTCTCAGGTGCCCTGTAGCCTCTCAGTCATGTTCATAAAATGTGTTGTTTGTAGAAGCACTGGCAACTTGGCACATGAAGTTGGGTTTCTACTTCTGTACCATCAATTTTTGTAACTGGTGGGATTTTTACTTTGAGGATGCTTTCGTTTAAGTGTTTCTGATATCAAGACATGGCTGCAATGTGGTGGCTTCTGTCAAGAGGAAATCCCAGCACCCTTGCACTGACATGTAGCTACATGGTACATGTCTGACCTTTGAGCCTAGATTTGCAGAATAAATCATTGAAAGGCTTAAGAGGGAGTTTCTGTCCTTCCAGCTGTAGGACTTTGCACCCAGGGTGTTGAAAGACGTGTCCCATAGTCACAAAGTTGACCAGTGACTCAGTCATCGGTACTGTTATGTGAAGATCATACCAACATCCCCCCATATCTACAGTAGTCCACTGCCATTTCCCAGCCCCTCTGTGGAAGAATATGATCACAACTGGTCTTCAGCATCTTCCTAGTGGGTAAACACCTCTCCAGATCTGTAACTAGTCCTAGTAGTGTAACAAGCATTTTTAGCTTATCCTCAGCTTTTCCCCTGAAAAGAGTCCAGGTCTTGGAAGTATTCTCACCCATCAACATGTTCTTATAAATCAAACACAATTCTGATTATGCCATGATTTCTGAATGGAAAACCACAGGAAAACAGAGGATTCTTTTCTCACTAATCATCAGTATTGTAAGTAAGGCAGCAAATGCAGACAAAACCACTGAGTGTTGCTGTAGGCTAGGTGGGCTGCAGGGTTTTTTATATTTTCCTTTTGGAAAATGAGGGATGGTTTTCTTCAGTCAGGCAATTTAAGGTCATTCTTGTTACTAAATTACGAATGGATTAAAATAATCGCTTATATCAGGTTTTAATTTGACACACAATATTTATAAATGTAGATGGACAGACAACAGCAATGTCACAAAACAAGTAAAAGCTCAGAGAGCTAATGGTCTTTGCTTTTTGCTGAGCGCACTCTGTCTTCATCAGAAATATGTCATGATCTAAAGGACAGTTAATTGTTTATATTATTTCTAAGAGCTTAGAGAGATCAGTATACAATTAATATTGTATTTTTAGAATGGCTGTTGTGTGTTTTTCAGTTTGGGACAGTATGACTGGGGACAGTCTTGGGTTAATACAATATTTTATTTACAGAATGAACCAGTAAACATACAACAATATTTTTTCATCATATTTTTTCAAAGTAGAAAAAAATTTAATGCAGTTATTCTCTCTTCTCACACACATCTCCCAACTATTTCTCACTTTTTACTCTCCTATAGCAAGTTAGGGGTTTGATTATCTAACTCTGTGAAAATTACATGGTCTAGTTCCCTCTGTCCTGTGCATCAGAGGTTAATACGGAGAAAACAGATCCATTATTTAGTCAAAACTTTAAATTATTTCAATTTAAAAAAAAAATAAAAATTGGCTACTCCAGAGTCCAGGGTACAGGCAAGGCATATCAGAGGGATGGAGAGAGAGGATGAAGTCCTTGCTGCTGAGATGTGAGGAACAGATATGGAGACAGTGGCAATGGTGTACTCCAGCCTTCACCCCAGCAGGAGTGACATCCTAATTTTTTCCCTTCTGGACAGCTGTGATGGCAGCCAGCTTGGATCGTCAGTGCTTTGCCATGGTCAAAGTGGGCAGAGTTGACTTTGCTGACTTTGCCTAGACGTAAGACAAAAATGTGTATTCCCACAAGGAATAAATAAGAAACATAAATTCAACTTAAAAATAACATTACCTTTCTTTTACGAAGGTTTTCTTTGGGAAAAAAAGAGAAGATAAATGATACCATCTCTCTTATTTTTCCAGTCTCAGCCTCAAGACATTATAATTGCTTGATCGAAGGTGAACAGCAAGCCAAACCAAGCCGTGCATTTTGGCTTCCTATTCTGCTGACTGATGTATTGTTATTTGAAGTGTTGCATACCTCATTATGTGCAGTTAATAAAGTAGTATTGTGGGCAGATCTGCAGTGCCCTCAGATCTATGGAGCAGGTTAAAAAGTGGACCAACACTTAAAGGTTGTGAAGCAGAGAAAATGATTGCAAAATTCACAGTGAATAACAATGTGTGCCTTCCATCACTCAGTGTTGCCCCCCTCTTTTCTGCTCTTTAACTACAGCCAAAACAGCCCATTCTCATTTTTCTTCTCCTTACATATTGTCCTTGGTGCATTTCTTCATCTATTTGTGGGATCCTTTCAAATATTCACATTGGGACTGCAAGGCTAGAATGTCATTTTCATTTTCTAGGTGAAAATGTCTTTGTAATAAACAGGAAAAGATAAAATTTACACCTACCTTTGTAGAAGGTGGAAAATATTTCTTATGAAACTGGAATTTGATAAAATGTATGCCACAAAACACAACATTTCTTTAGTTGGTAGAGAGACTGTGGGTGGAAAAAGAAAACAAAATTTTAACAATTTTCACACAAGACTTTAAATAAAGGGATTTCATGTAAAGGATAATACACAAAATTCTGAGCTTTCCACATTTTAAAAAGAAATGTTTTAAGCAAGTAGAACAAACAAATAAACCCAAGAGATTTTTAGTTCATAGGATCCCATGTCTACTGGGGTTGTGGACACACCAATTATCAGACTAGTAGCATGGTTGGGTGTGCTGGAAGATGTTGAATTTGCCTCCTTGGCCACTTCAGATATAAACTGTCCTCTCTGTACATAATATGCTTTTATGCCTTCTGCATGCATGAAGGTGAAGAAGGGGGCAGGGACATTCCCACAGCAGATCTCAGAAGCACTTGGATGCTCAAAAGCTCTCCATCCGCACACACCACGGTGGCCCTTGCTGTAGGTTTTGACATCCTCTGCCAGTGGAAAGCATGCCCTCACCAGTGCTAATTAGTATGGCAGACGAGTTGAAGCTTTGCCTCCATTTTTACCGTGGTCCCTTTGAGAGGCACATTTGCCCCTCCTGCACGTACTGGCACACTCACCGAGCAGTAAGCTCCAGCAAATCCAGATGCTTTCAGACTTTGGACCACCAAACCATATCTGCAAGGAGCAAGTTCATACATGCTACAAGTAATCCACATCTTTGAAATTTTTAAGGGTTTGTAGTTGACATAAAATATTGTAGTGATCCAGGTTTAAAAGTTTGAAGCCACCAGCTGGATCCAGAAATTTAAAATGGGCAAAAGGGATACTGGCAGAAGAGAGGAAGATTTCTGAAACAAATACATAAAAAAAAAGCTCTCAGCCACTCCTCTATTTACAGGAATATGAGCCTTAGCTAGTCATTTAACTTCTTGTTGGTCCTACAGGCCTCCTTTATGGAGCAAAAAAAAAAGGTAAGGTATGGGCAATCAGTTAAACAGAACTAAATTAAAGTTGTTGACGAAAAGTCATAATGTGCATTTGATTATTCAGCTTCACTGAAACAAATATTTCAGGCAGCATTCAAGCTCTCATTGTTTTTATGACCAGTATGTTTGCTGCCATGAACTCAATCATGGCACAATAGGAGGTGAGACTAAATGGTTTGACACATAACAAGTAATCATGATAAAAGAATTGACACTCTATGCAGTGTAGAGGCTGTTACATTTTAAAATGCAAAATTAATTTCAAGATTGATTGAAGTCTTCTCCCTTTCTTCTAGCAGTGGAATTAGCGTATTATTGTGGGCCTTCTGCAGCTCTTTGTCTAGTGTATGGCATCTGCAGTGGGTTCAGAAGCATTTCAAAATGCATTTAGATTTGAGTTTTAGAATAACCTTTGCAAGTACTTTTCCCCCTTGAAGCTTCACAATGAATTTGGTATGGGAGGTGGAGGAGGAAAAGGAGGAGGAGTTGGCATTAGAGCTTCAGAGGATACTGAAGGATTCTGTTTATCCACAGCCCAGGTAAATTGCTGGAGATTTAGCACACGGCTCATGCCTTTTGTCTGAACACGACCTTGAGAGGACACCTTTCTGGTTTGAGGGGAGTAATTTTGTTTCATGCACTTGTCAATCTTGTGTCTGTTTCTCCAAAAGCAAGCAAGCGTGCTGAAGGAAGCCTGCAATAGCGCTGAGAGGTGGCCCACAAAAGTGTAAGGGTTGATCATTAATTAAGCTGCGACTGCATCCAAAGCTGCAATGCTAAAGTGCAAAATTATTTCTGTGGTTTTGGGGAGGGGTTGTGTTTGCTGGACTAGCACAGTCTTACACACAGGGTTACTCACAAACAAAAACAAGCATCTAGATACAACAGTCCACAATTTTTTTGCAGGTCTTCTTGCTAAAGGTGCCGATGAACCCAGGCTTGCTGGGAGGGCTGTGTTGGAACAGATACAAGTTAACCAAGATGAGGGTTTGGCTCTTGGGTATCTATGGTCTTCACCAAATCAGACTTGTAGGGTACTTCTAATTGCTTCACTAGCTTCAATAGGCAGCCACAAATGAAAATGGTCTGCCCCGATTCCTATGCTGAATGCCAGCAAGTTGTGAAGCGTTTGTGCGTGAGGGAGCGAGCTGGCACTATCTGGGTGGTCAGTGCTGGCAGGAGATTAGCTTGAGGCTGCAGGGGCACAGCGACAAGGGAAGTTCTCCTCCCATTGTCTTCGGTATGCTAATGCTCTTGTTCGTTAAATGAACACTAGCACTGCAATTTAAAAAAAAAAAAAAAGAAGAAAGAGAGCAGCAATAAACAGCGCAATGTTCAAAATACTGAGTTATAATACATCCTGAATGTGCTCACCCTTATCAGTGAAAACTCAGATTAGCCAAAATCTGCTAACGTTTACCCATGCTGGGAGAATAATTTCCCTGGATTTCAATAATTTTCCCAAATTGGATAGATTTCTTTGTACTTCAGTTGAACTATAACAGGCATACATGGAGAACGGAGACCTTACCACATCAGTGATATGACCAACAGAAGTTATTCTTCAGAGTGTGTCCAGCTTGATTTTCCCACAAGTCCAAAGAAATGAGCACTGGGAAGCCAAGAACTGAGCACTGGGAAGGCATGCTCTGGGCAGTTTAGGAAACCACCAGGTCCCTGTCACCTCCTTCTTAACCACCCGTCACAGGATTTGACCCACACGGAGGAACTGGCAGGAGGACATGTCACCATCTCTCCAGAGCAAAGCCAGAGGGTTAATATGAACCACTGCTCCCTGGCATTAGAGCTTTGGATTTAGCACTGAAGCAGCTGAGGTGCAGACACCTTTCTTTCTGCCACTTCTGTCACAGACAGGTCACCTCAGCGGGAGGACAGAGATCATCTCTGGCAAGAGCTGCAGCTTCACCCCTTCAACCAAATTTCCATCACTTTTCTTATCACCCGGTTAAGCAGTGAAAAAATGACTGTCAGGAGCTGTAACCTTATTGCAAGGAGTACTCCTGCTAGTAACAAAGATTCTTGTAGGGATGATGCACAGTCAGGTGTTGCTTCTTCAGATGACTTCCCAGGAGGCAGGACATGGATGCAGAGGTACCTACTGCAGAGCAAGTACATGGCAGCTTGTCATGTTAGGAAGTGACTGGGGTCCCAGCCAGGCACTTCTGGATGTTTTAGCCAAAATAAATAATTAAAAAAAATAAAAATAAATAAATAGCATTATAAACCAGTCAGAAATTTACTTTCCAAGCTTAGTAAAAACCTAGAATTAATACTTAGGTTTAAACCAAACACATACACTTTATGAGAGTAGTAAGAAAATTTCCTTTTAATTTGTTATACAGGATGTTTTTAAAAGATTTATAAAGGGAAATAATTTCAAAGAATTATTTGAATTTAAGTTTTTTTAAAAGTCAGCTTTTGCATGTTGAGATGCACACTTGGACATGTTTTTGTAACTGCGCTAACATTTCTTTCTGACTTTTTAAAAGAAGTCTATTTGAGAACTTAAAAATTGCCAAAATGGCAGTGCATTATTTACAATTATTTAAATAGAGTGTTTCCAATGATTCGAGTAATTTATTAAAATGTGCTATAGGGTAAAATTCAGATTGATCCAATGGATACAATTTCTATTTTAGAAATCGTTTTATTTTCCACAAGGCAAGAACGAGTTTCCAGCTCAGCTCGGTGGTTTTGCATGTGATATAGCAAAGAATCAAGTACTGAAAAGATTTAAAGCAATTTAGGGCTCTATCTTCTTTCTTACTAATGGCACCCTCCCTGCAAATCAAGCCTGAACTCCATGCAAGTCCCCCTACTCCTAAGTTTTATTTAGAAATTCAGTAATGCTGAAATGAAATCTCTACCTTTCTAACCGCTTTAATGTGAGCAGTATTTTGCCCTAACCAACCAGGCCAGTGAGGCATTGGCATAATCAGTAGCTTACGCTTAGTTCAGCAATAATAATTTCAATTATGTATGGATAATTCTTCTGTATTCATAAAGACAGCTCTAAGCCTTCAAAATCAAGCAACCTGTATTTACTAGTTTGAAGCTCTTTCAATTTTATCTTTTACTTTCGAATTATTTTTATAGAATTATCTCTCCCCATGAAAATTCTTTTCTGTGTTCACTGAACGTTGAAAAGCAATATGTTTCCATTTGAAAAGTCTTAGCATTCCAGATTAAAATAGATCCATTAATAACTGTTTCTTCCCCAAATTAATTTCATTTAACTGCCTCTATAGGTCTCTGCCTGTATTGTACCACTTGGATTTAATTATAGGGAATAAATAAAAACAAAAAATTCAAGACATTTCATGCATAGGGAGAAATGGCAGCACCATCTACCATTACCATTGCCTAAAACTCCCAGAATAAGATCATCTTTGCATTTTTCTATAAATAAACAGTCCTTAACTTCTTCAGTCTGAACTCTTCCCTACAAACAATTTTTCAGGCTGAATTTCATCAATGATTACTTAATCTATTTGGGTGATCATAGAATCACAGAGCAGCCCAGGCTGGAAGAGACCTTGAAAGATCACCTGGTCCAACCTTTCATGAGAAAAGAAGCCTGGATGAGATTTTCTGGATCGCTGTTCAATCACATATTGGAAACCTCTGGCAATGGGGGTCCACAATGTCCCTGGGGAGGTTGTTCCACTGAATGATTGTCCTTACTCCAAAATATTTCTTTCTTACGTTGAGATGAAACCTCTCCCGCTGCAACTTTTACCCATTGCCACTTGTCTTCTCCATGTGGCCCCTTGTGAAAAGAGAGCCTCTGTCCTCTTTACATCCACCCCATACCTACTGGAATTCTGTGATGAGATGCCCCCTGAGCCTTCTCTTCTACAGGGAGAAAAGCTGTATCTCCTTCAGTCTTTCCTCATAAGGCAGGTTCTCCAGCCCTTTGATCATCTTTCTGGCCATCCTTTAGACAATCTCCAGTTTGCCCATGTTCTTTCTTAATTGTGGGGACCAGAACTGGACACAGTTCTCCAGGTGCAGCCTGTCGAGCGCTGAGTGAAGTGGGATGATGACATTTCTATCTCTGTTAATGCCTCTGTGGATGCAGTCCACATTTGCCTTTGTAGCTGTGGTGGTGACCTGCTGACTCCTGCTCAGCTTGTTGTCCACCAGGACTTCCAGGTCCCCATCAACAGGGCTACTCCCCAGCCAGGCAGATCCCAGTCTGTGCTGGGCTCTTCAGTTATTTCACCCCAAGTGCAGGACTTTTGCTCTTGTCTTTGTTAAACTTCATATTGTTCTTGCTTGCCCACTCATCCAGCCTGCCCAGGTCTCTCTGTAAGATGGGTCACCCCTGTGGCTTGTTCATCTTACTGGTTTGGTGTCATCAGCAAACTCAATAAAGGTGCTCTCAAGCTCATCATCCAGATCATTTATGAAGATGTTGAACAGCACGGGGCTCAGTATCAATCCCTGGGGGACCCCACTTGTGTCAAGCTGATGCTTTCCAAGTGCAATTAACTAGGTAGGTTACAGAAAAGTTACCACAACTGAGCAAACGGAAAGCATGTTCAGCTCCTTCACGGCAGTCATTCCCATAAGTACTTTGACTGCATGGATAATGCAGGTCACCTTCTCTCACCTTGTCCCCAAGACTTAAGGCAGAAACTAAATAGTGACGATAAAATATTCAGCAGTTCCTCACTGAGGCAGCACCAGCTGAGGACTTTGTGAAAAAGTGTTTTGTGATCATGTTATTAATGACAGTGGCAAAATACATATTCATGAGGTAGATGGAGTCTGGTGTTTCCTAATTTTGGGGTGCTTGTCTGTAATCTTAATATTTAAAACATTTCTTCTGAGTGTGTAGCATGTTAGTCAGGGTGGGCAACAGAAGGCACAACTGACTCCCAAACCTGCTGTTTCTAAGAAGCTTCCCTGGTTTCTGGGCACTAAGTAACAGCCAAAAGTGCCCTTTTGTCTCTCCATCGGGGTAGTTCATGGGGACTGACCTTCCTGGTGAAAGGCAAAGGGAAGAGATTTGTGGCGTTTTTACCCCGTGATCCAATTCACAGGAAGACTTGGGTGTCTTTCCACTTGCATGCAGATTATCTTACAGATATAGGTGACATTAAGAATTCAGAAATTAGACTTGAAAAAGACTATCTAAAGCATTTCAAAAACAAAAGTGGGCTGGCTGTCACCAGATTTATTTTAATTAATAAGCTGAATGGCTTTGCATATCCAGTAAAGGTCTTCTCAGATCTTAATCACTCCAACTCCCTTTACTCAGGTTTGCATATTCACTCCACAATGGTTATTTCAGTTGTAGTAAAGGCAAAGTACTAGAAACAGAAAACATGCAAATAAAATTCTTGCACGTCCTTCAGAAACTCTCTGTGCAGCCTGTAATTTCTAGGGCAAAGGTTATGCTTCAAGTGAAGTTTGAAACCGAAACAAACCCTGGCTCCTGTGGAGAAGAAAATGTGTCAAGGAAGTTTGTCCTTTTTAATCAGAGCACCTAAGAAAAAGTGATAGATCTAAAATATATAGGTTTTGTCAGAACAGGCTTCTATAAAAATTGAAGCCAGAGAAATGTTTCTGTGGTTTGTTAATAAGATTTACATTGGAAAATAAGGGTTTTTAGAGGTCTCTTTCTCAATGCTACCAACCTAGACAGTAAAGGAAGCAGGAAGGCAAGATTGCTTAGATTTGACTAAATAAAAATATGATAAAAGCTGAAGGTAAGAGAAATGCAGAAACACAGTATATATCAAAAAATAT
>JAVJGJ010000047.1:60618506-60688123 GCA_035590215.1 Microhierax caerulescens | reverse complement strand
ACACAGTATATATCAAAAAATATTTTTAAAGTATTCTTATAAAAATATTTTGTTATTAAATAGTTTTGTTGCACTTTAGAAACAAAGCATGCCCTAGTTTCTGGGATGGTTTGTTACACCACTTTCAACATCTCCATCCCTCTGTAAGACTACAGTAAAGAGGTTCAGGAAAAATTTTCAATAATTCCCAGAGGGAGGTGTCCAAACAGAGCACTCACTATCAAGTTCCTGTTATATCATTGGTTTGTTGTGTTGAAATGAACATTTCAAGGGCTTTTTCAGTGGGTAAAATGTTTATAAGCAAGGACTATTTCAAGGTAATATCCTGTAATGTATTATTAGGGCTTTCCCATACACATGTGCTTGCAAGTGCACATGCATGTGTGTAAATACATACATAAAGTCTGCTGGGAAGACAGCATCTCATCAATGCTCTTAAATGCTAAAGGCATGAGCACATGCCAGGGTTGCAAATTTAAAAGAAGAAAATTTATAGCATTGCACTAATCTCAAAAAAAAAAAAACACATTATTAAGTCCAGGGGCAGCAGCCATGGAAGGAGAGGTGAACCTTTCCATCAGATTCACTGAATGTTAGCTATGGCTATTCCTAACACAATATTATGCATTGATTGCATCATTTGTAGAAGTTTGGAAAATATATGACATCGTATAGAAACACACACACACAAAAAAAAATCTTACCTGCGTATGAATATTTGGTCTAAGTCTTTGAGCTTCCTTGAACACATAGCTGCTGGGAGTTAGTACTTTTGTCAGCAGTTTCATTATTTGATGCCTAGAGGTAGGCAATTACATTTTGTATGTGAGTTTCAAATATCCTCTGAAAATCAAGTGATTTAAGTGCTTCACTGTGAATTTAGCCCAATTTCTGTTACTCATGCTGGAATATATTGGCTAGCATTCTTCAAAAGTTTGTCTCAGAATTAATAGGCATATGTAAACATATATTTTGATCTGCTCAGGTTTTGTGTTCCTGCTTCTTTTAATAGGTACTCAAACATCACATATAACCTTTTGTCCATCTCCTTCTCCACAGGGCTATATTTATAAATGGTTTCACCTTTAATATGGCCCTGTTTTCCTATTTTAGAGAACAGAAATGACTTATCAGCCTGGTAGCAGATCCTTATTTTGTCTGCCTCCCACAATCCATCAGGAGAGGGTTAAGAAAAGGACCAGTTATCTCATAGCAGTCAAATTCTTTGTACATCATTGAGTTTTACATTGAACATCTCTGTGTGCTGTCAGCTGCAGAGAAAGAAGATTACACTGTGTGTCTGCTACATGAATACCCTGTAAATACTGCTTCAGTGCAAAAGGCTGATTTCTAATCGGCTATGAAATAAACACAAACTGCTAGTTATTTTAGCAGTCAAATAGTCAAATTTGGTTGCTTTAATGCACAACAGCAATTTACTTAATGCATTAACAGACATCTAATAGCACAACAGCCAAAACATCCAAAGGAGTAAAATGAACCCAACAAATGAGAGAAGTTATGAAAATATTTAGCAAGAGCAGTCCTACATACTGGGCTTCTCACCAGCATTTACAGCAAACAGGTTTTTTTTAAGCTATAAATTCTTTTGAATCACTGATCCCCAAGTTGGTGGGGAATAAGGATAATGGGAATGGGGAGATGAAAGATTGGGGGCTTATGTTTGGGTTTTTTCCAAGACATTCTTGAACATGATCTTTCCAGGCTCCACCGAATTCAGTTAAAACAAAAGCTTTTAACTAATTTGACAGGAAACAACTGCATAAGGGGAAAAATGAAGATAAGTTTTCATCTGACGTTTTTAAAACACCAGGCTGCATCTTTGTAAGCATACACATCTTGCAGGTCAGCTGCTTATGGAGAAGGCAATGGCGAGTGCAATCAGTAACCAGTCTTAAAAGTATCTTGTCACCTGAAGCATGTCTGGGTACAGGAATACATAAGGCTCTAGCACATTCTAGAGGAGAAAAAATCTGAATTAGAGCAGGGTAGGTTTCTTGAAGGATGCTCTTGTATCTTTGGAGGAATGACAGGGATCTTTATGAAGTGATGCAACACTTGCAAAATCACAGCAAATGTGCAGATTGCTCATTCTGCTGCTGGTGGGGATCGTAATAGTGTAGCCTGCATGGGGCTTTGTTTTCACAGTCAGACACAGAAACAAATCCAAACTTCCTAATTAGGGCATAACCCAAATCCCAGGCTTTTAAAAACCTCTATTTAACTCTGCTGTTCATTATGTTTCCCTAAGGACTCAATACTGACCGATAGCTGAAATCTGAATGCTGGCCATAGGGGGCTTTTACAAATAATGGCTCTTGTAAAGTCCATAGTGCAAGAACAACCTGGCTATTACATATTTACTGCTTCAGAGATTCCTGCGTGTAGAAACTCCTTTCTTGTGGCACTTGTAAATATTACTGTTTATAAAGAGACTGTTTTAAACTTCACAAAATATCACCTTCTATACGAAATTATCAGGTTTTGCAAGTGATGTGATACAGCAGAGAGACAGCTATCGTAATGGTTTTATGTCATCTCCATTTAATATTAAATTAAGAAAATTCTGCATGTCAGTAGCTATTCTTTGACAGTTTTTCATTATTTCTTCCATTTGCATTTCGGTACAAGGGGAGTCTTCAAACTTTTTAGGTATTTTAGTTGCCTTCATTTCTTATGCAACACTGGGAGCATTAAAAGGGTCTGCTTACCACCGGGACTGCCCTCCTGCCTAAGGAACGCGATGCTCAGCTGGGCACAGGGATCTTCATTCACTTCCCAGCTCTGTTACTGGTCTGCTTGTGACCACGGGTTAGCTCACACGGCCGCATCCTTGGCGGACACAATAGGTCTAGTTCAGTGCCTTTAAATTAAATGAGTGGAAAATGCAGCTTAGATATTATGGTTTAATTTCTGATCCACATTCTTTAAAATATGCAAACTTGCAGATGCCAAGGACTGTGAAAAAAATAGATATTTTTCTTGGGTATTCAGTTTCTCCTTCTGTTGCCAGTTTGAATTCTACATGTACTTTAAAAATTTAACCTCTTCAAATATTGGGCATGGCATTTTATTCCAGCCTAGCCTATAAGGGAAAAAAGGGCTTTGAACCCTTAACCAGGTTATTTTAAGAAGGAAAGAAGGGAAAAAATCCTTTCATTCTTGAAATCTGGCATCCTTTATTTTTTGTCTGAGCTTTGAATTACTGTTGTTGGGGTATTTTCTTATTTATCTTTTAATGAAAGTGTTGTGGAGAAGAAAAAAAAAAAAAAAGTCCTTTCTAGTATGTGACGTAAAACAAATAATAAGTGAAACCAAAAATAGCTGGAAGAAATATAAATTATTTTGGTCTTAGCTTTCTGTTGCTTCAGTTTTCCATCTCTACCCTTGCCTGGGCAAGGGCAGTCACATTAGAATTAACTTTTCCTAAATGCATTTGTGAAAACACTTGTTTCTTCAACTAGTATAGAATTAAACTACCTATTTTCTTCTACAGCTATTCATTTGTTTTCTTCTAGACCTATTTGTTAGAGACTGAGGTCCTAGATTTGCTAATCAAACCTTCTCTCAGACACAGATATACACTAACTGGATCCAATAAAGGTCAGGGTTTTCATATGAAAATAATTTACAATTTAGACACATTCACAATTATTTTCATTTTCAGGGTAATAAAACACTTCAAATAATAAGTAGCCTCTGATCATGCAACTGACTTCACAATGTATGCTGGCTCCAGGCTTGGAGTCAGTTGCAGATCTGGAGCTTTGTTTTGTATTTTCAAAACTGTAAGCATCCCATTTCCCACAGTAGCATATAGGAACACTGGCTCCAGCTTTGGTCTGTTCAACCACAGATAAGCAAGTCATTCCAAGTTTAAACTAATAAGAACTTGAATTGTTGCCAAAAGATGTGTTAAAAGTACAATAGCAAGTCTAAAAATCAAAATACATCATTCATTCCCTCTGGAATGGATTCCTGATGCTCAAAGGCTTCATTTCAATCCCAAAGTAAATATGAGCAACTTTGAATAGCTGTGTACCATCTTTTGAAGTCATTTCTATTAAAAAAAAAAAAAAAAAAAAAGAAAAGAAAACTTTTCTTTCTTACTATGCTGTATCCTCAAATCTTATTAGTCAATAAAGCCTTAAAGTGGCAAGTCAGTCACATCCTCCTGCTAGGGTAAATGATGGTTTAAACCCTTTCTAAAAATTGCTTCCTTTTTTCCTCTCTTCTCCATCACAACGTTTGTTTTGTTACAGGCTGCAAATGGGCTTTTCTGACTGCACTTTGTCACCCACAGTTTCCACAGCACAGTGGGTGGAGAGCTGGGGATTTGTGTTCTGTTTTCATGCAGAGCCGTGCATTAAAAAATGTGCTGCTACTGTTGTATTGCGAGCAGAACATCTTACCAAAACAGATTAATGATAGTCTTTCCAATCTAAATAAAACTAAATAAACCAACCTAATTACTTTCTATTCAGAAAATAAGAATACAGAGAGAAAAGAAGAAGAAAAAAAAAAGCAAAAAGCTTAAATCTGTGATGATTCCTATGCATGTATATTTGGTTGTGGTTCCATTTATAATAAATTAAAGTCTAGTCCTTTAATGAGGAGACAAGAGGCATCAGTGGTGCCCCTAATTATTAGTTCAACTTTTCATTAGGAGTAATTCTGACCTGTATAATGAAATCAGATTATGTGTGAAAAATGAAGCAACGCTATACTGAAATGCAGTGTGAAGGTCAAATGTGGATTTTGTAGCTGTGGGAGAGTAAGAGACAACTCACATTTTAATAGATCAAGCAAAATATTTCTGATTCTGAAATACAATCCAAGAGGGAGATAAAAGGAACAAGTAAAGAGAGGTGTGGCTTGAACACCAAAAAGAGAACGAGGAACTGGAAAATATCGTTTCCTAAGACAACCTCTGACAGAGCTTGATTCCAATCACTAACTCTCCTTCTTCTGTTTTGTTTTGTGTACACAGGGAATTACAATACTCATCAAGGGTCTGGGTCAGGCCCCTAGTGCTGTGAATGAAAACACACCCACTGCCTGTAGTAGTAGTAACTCACCATTCAATGCTTCCAGAGATTCATGCTTATTTATAAGCAGATTGCTGCTGGAATAATTTTTATTATTTAGAGGTGAAAAATGTCATACCGATGCTCAGCAAGTGAAAATGCATGACAACATCGGCTCAGCATTTAAATGTTTAAATCCTGTGCAGTGCGCTTTAAGTGAAACAGACACACTGAGAATGATTATGGCTTTAATCAAATACTATCAATGTGATTGGTATAGATTTTTAAATTTATTAAACCTATAGTTTTCTGAGTTTGGGTTTTCTTTCTCTCCACAACATGAATTTTGCAAAAGTGCAAAAAACATTGAAAAACCTCTGATTTTAATAGTGTTGAATGTAGGTGAAGATAACAAAGCTGATTAAGAAAAACATATTTCTAAATAATTATTTCAGCATGGAAATGTTTAAAATACACAAGTGTTGTCACAAATTATCTAGCTTGGTGTAGCAAATACTCACCCTCTCTGAAACTGATGCTTCTGCTCAAAAAAAAAAAACCAACGGTCTAAATGCACGTACAGTACAGACTGCAGATCTGTTTAAATTCAGAGAACAGAATTATGCAATTCAGAAATAATTCTAAATGGATGGAACAAGCAAGATATGAACTCAGAACTCTGGGTCTGGGAACCTACAGAATATGAGGAACAAGGTTTCAGATACACATCTCTGTCCTGGACCATCCTTTGTTCATAAACCCCAGGAAAGGTCAATCCCCATTTTGATCTTTGAAAGACAAAAAGAAGCCATATCCCTCTGCCAGCCCAGGCTTGCCTTCGATTCACCCTCTCTGGCCACAGCTGCCTTCACTTTGGAGAGTCTATAAGGCTGCCACTCTCCTTCCAGGTGCTGCTTGTTACATATGTTGGGGTATCCTGGTCTCAGTGGGAGAAAACAGTCTCCATGTGCACCCCACAAAAGGTGGGAGCTTCATCTATTTTCTGACTAAGAAGAATATGACTCTTGCAAGGGGATGTAAATTCTGGTAAGGCAGCAATGACTGGATTTTTTTATTTTTGCTGGTATTGATGTCTCAATTTATTTCATATCTTTCAACAGACTATCTTAAGTGCTTGCCTTGTCCTCTAACAAACTCTTCCTATCTGTTAGTGGTTTATTACCTTTTGCAGCAGTAGGTGTGAAAGAACAAGATTATTTCATAGGTAATTTTGTGTGTTGTTAAACCAATGCTGACTTTCAGCAAGGAGTTAGTGTTTGTCTCTCTAGTTTGAATATTAGTTTAAGTTTGTGAGAGTCTTTGAGATCTTTTAGATGACAGGCAATATATAAAAGTGAGTTTTATTATGCAGATAAGCAGAATAGATCCTAAAAATGCTTTCACACAATCCCACACAATTTTATGTGCTAATATGAAGAACTTGTAAATTGTCAGCACTAACAAAATAATTTGCTGAGCTGCCTCTTTAGGACAGTTATGTATTACTGAGGTATTTGTTTTTGTTCTATAAATACAAGTCTGTGTAAAGAAACATCTATGTCACTAGATACCGCTGCAAAGTGACATTTCCCTATTGAAAGGTGTTCCAGTTTTTAATCTTAAATAAGATCAAGATAAAAGAAACACAATAGAGAAATGATTACTACTCTTGATCATGTTTTGGTCTCCAAAGTAAATCACAACACAGCAGGGGAAAGATGAACATCATGGATTGGAGGGTATTGGGGGCTTTGCCAATGTTTTAATTAAAATATGGGGAGTGGCATGTAAAGCTTCAGGAGACAGCGGGAGGAGTGCAGGCCACCCCGTTCCATGTACGCTTCTCCATGGGGGAACACTGGTTTCCAGCAAAGGCTTTGCTCGTGCAAAAGTTTGCCTCTCCTTGACCTGAGCTTGTCAATTCGTTCTGAAATGGAGGACTTCATTGGAATGTCTGATTAATTGTCTGTTGTACTACCTGATCCAGCTGTTGACTTCAGTTAGCTGTCACTTATCCAAGCTTATCCAAAACTGAATGGCAACTTCTCGGGCAACTAATCCTTTATTAAGTTACGTCAAAGCAAAACACTGCTAAAGAAAGGATCTGAAGTTTGTCTCGCTCTGGCAAAGGTATGATTAGCTAGTGTATTTGTTTGCAGGCTGTATGTGCTGTATGCTGTACGAAAGAGAGCTGGATTGCAAGCCAGAAGGCTTCCTCTTGGCCCTAATTTCTCTAAGAAAGAAGGCTGCTTGCCTTTCCTCTGGCAGAACTGAGCACACCAAAGATCAGGAAACCTTTGGGACTGCAAACGGGAGCCTGTGCTGTGAGGGTAGGGACTGAGAGATGCTTGGGAAGAGCAGGAGGCTGCCTGCCACGGGGGCAGTCAGAACACGGACACTTTCCCATGTGCCCAGAGGTGAGTGTCAGGCTTGGTTTGATCCAGCAAGGCACTGAAAGTCACCCTTTCCAAAAATCTTAGCTTCACCATTTCTGGGTTTTCACTACACAATAGGTTGTTATTGCATTCAGGTTTAGTGTTCTGTCCTGTCTTGAAAAATGTGATTACTTTGGTATGTCTGCTCGTCTCGGTGAAAAGGTGGTCCCTTTACTCACAAGGCTCTGGCTGCCCAGGTGTCCCATCAAATTTACCTTCAGGGTGAGGTGGTAAGTCAAAGTTACGTAGCTCAGAGGGGCAAAAGTCTTCCTTTTGCAGTGAAAGGGCCTGAGCTCGCTCTGGGCTGCCTCATTCACGTGTTGTCTTGTTGGCCTTGCTTCTGGTTCCATGTCCCGGCTTGGGCTGGTTGTGTGAGGGGAGCTCCAGTGTAGAAGGACACAGGGATGTTACAGGGCTTTGAAGTCCTGGGCTCTTATTTCAGGAACAGCAGGTACAGCAAGTTAGATTGATGCCTTGTCTTTGAGAGCCAGTCGGTCCACCCTGGAGCTGACTCTGGGCTTAACATCACGCTAGGCGTTCTGAAGTGTGGTGGAATGTATACATATTTCATATTCAAATTATTTATTTTACAAGTACAGACTGAGAACTCTGTGAAGACAGGTCCCATTTGTCCAGAAAGTAGCCCAGACTTCTCCATTCTATTGATTCACACTCAACAGTGCGTGGTCTACAGCTACTGTGTCTTGGCAGCGCTTGAAAAGCCGGACATGCGTTGTCATTTCCATAGCATCGGCTATCCTTGGCAAGGGTTGCCTGGTCCACCTGATCCTGCATTTTTAAGATTACTTAACTTCAGGACTATAGCTCTATGAAAGCTTCCGGGACTGAAAATTGCTAATCTCGCATGACACGCTGGAGTATAATAGTTCTTTGTGAAGTCCTAACGTACGAGAAGTGCTGCTCGTGCGATGATCATAACGGAGCAGTGCTGGAGGAGGCAGTGGGCTCCGGAGAGAAGGTTCTGTCTTACTGATGCAGAATCCTTACTGCTCCAAATTCATCTATTTCCCAAAGTCGGAAGCCAGCAAAACGTTTCTCCAAGTTTTTTATCAGGTATCTGTTGGTGTTTAAATGATTATAAGCGTGTTATGAAAATTGATCCGTGCTCGACTTGCTTTATAGTTGGAACTAAATGATTATTGATTTTATATTTTTCTATTAAATTATATATCATAGCTTTAAAGTGCCAAATGCATGAATAAATAGAATGCATTTTTAAAGTGGGTCGTTACACGTATTCTCCCAGAAGGTGGCAGCTGGGGAGCTCATACTACGTGTTAGTACACTCAGGCTCTTACAGTGCTAAGGCTTTGTGTAGGGGAAATAAGATTGTGACAGAGCAGAAAGGGAGAACCACACCTCCACCCAACAACATTCGCATCATTGGGCTTGAACTGGGAATTGCATCAGAATGTTGTCCCGAACAGTTTTAATAGTACAAACATTTTTTTCCACAGAAAACAATAAAATCTGAACTTTTAAGATATCTATTTTATTTATTTTATATCTGTGTGTGTATATATATACTATAAAAAAAATACAAAATAAATATATATGAAGTAAGCAAAAAGTCTCTGCAGAGGGAAGAGTTGGGCAGCCAAGGCAAAGTAGAGCAGGGTAGGTCTAGATGACTGAAATACAAAGAGGACACTGATGTGGCTGTTAGGTCTGGGTTGAGAGGCTCCAGTGTAAGGTTACAGGACTTGTGTCAAGGGCAAAAAGACTCCTGGTGATCCAAAATGATCGGAACAAACCGGGAAATAAACATGGGGAGAGTGGGAGTCTGTGATGGTGGTAGATACAGAATTTTTGGAATGAAAGGGGGTTTTGGACTGACTTTTGAAACTAAAGGAAAGTTTGTTTGAAGTGATGACACGGTATGTGTTAGAAAGTGGGTGGCAGCTCCCAAAAGCTGAAAAGCTGGGGCTCGCTGGGGTCAGAAAGAAGAGTTTTGCAGCTGTTGAGGCTGCATCTTGGTGATTACATAGCAGGGTAGTCTGGCTTTTCCTTCTTCTGTTTTGAGTCAGCCATGGAACACTTGCAGCTTTACAGGGACGGCTGTTCTTTCCTGGAGTAACACCTGATCACATACTCTTAAGAATACCTTTTAAAAAATTGAAAATAGAATTATTTCAGAATAAGGGATCTTTTTATTTATTAAAAATAAAACCGGAAAGGTTATTTCTAAAAGTGAACTATATATTTAGGAATTTAGGTTAAGCTTTCTCTGCATTAGATCAGTTTCTTGAACACTTAAAACTGTGAACAATCAGAAGAGTACACATTTCAGAAATAATTTCAAAAGGTCCAGCAGAATGATCTGCGCTTTGCATAAAAATGGAAAAAATGCATTTTGATGGCCATTTCCAGCCCTTTAATATGTGTGTTAGCTGGAGATATGAAATACCACATTTTGATAGAAATTTTGTAGTTAAATAAAAATGTCATGCATTTCTGTGCACTGAAAATAAAAAAATAACTTTGCTTGTGATGAGCAGTTTTGGCATTGCTGGAATATTAGAAAGAATTTTAAGAACAGTTTTTATCAACAAAGCTTTATTAAAAGGCCTGCTAAATCAGCAGCAATAGTTTCAAATTCTGGTTTCATTTGTGCTCCCTCTTTATTAAGAACAATTATAATTAACAGTTTCTGTGGGAGACTCTCAATTTTAGCTTTAAACCTTCACAGGAATCTCCAGAAGAGCACAACTGTTCTCTGTTCTATGAAATTTAATTGGCTTTAACACGGTTCCTGCTAATAAAATAGAAAAGTAATATATCAGTAGGTGTCCTCCCTTGTTGCTTTCTCCTATTACAGCAATCCCACATTGGACTGCGAGTGCAATTTGATTCGCAAGTAAATCAGAAACAGTTTCTTAAAGGGCGATTTGTGAGGCACACCACTGCTGCAGAAAGAAGCTTTGATTAGTGAGTAGTTGACATCCTTCCCTAGAAAACTTCATGTTACAGGGAGCATTCTGCAGTACTTCAGGTGAAGAAATTAAAAGGCTATTGATCTCTTGTTCGTTAACAATCTTACAACACTTTTGCCAGACTGGCAGCCTAATGCCCTGTCAAAATTCACACTTGGCTGCCTGTCATACATCTGCATACTTTCGAGCATCAGCCCTGTAGGATAATATGACGTTTTTTGCTTTCTGTCTCAAACTGTTGTACAATCTTGTCCTGTGATATTTACACTTATCTACAAGCAGTTGCATATCAGCGCTTAGTGAGAGACTCCCTAGACACACTTGAGTTGTACAAATGTTAAAGCCCCACACTTACAATAAATATTCTAACACTCATACAGTATTAATAATACAAATTCATAATATTTATAATACATCCCAGGGGAGAGGAAGGGAGGTTTGCTTGAGTGTATTACACATCATTTCAAAAAGATTTGGAAACAGCTGCTTTCTTTCCTCGCTTGTGGCAGCTGATGGATGCTGCTGCTGTTGGAGACGGTGCTGTCTGACATCAGGTAATATATGTGCTGCCGAGGAGCTACAGCATCCCTCGGGATACATGGAGCCTTGTGGCATGGTCGTTCAGTGTGATCCAACACAAGTGCAAGTCATTAGCACTGTAAGAATAGCAGTTGTAGGCAAGCCAGTACACCCATTGCCAAATCTGATGATGATTTTGTTTCTAAAAGTTCTTTGGAAGAACACAGTTAGTGAGTCACATCTGTTGGAAAATACTATGTCATTCTTATTTCCCCAAGGAAGATAAGCTGTGCTTTGATCAATGACAAATCAGAAACATCAGCCACTTTTGAGAGCAAAATCTTTGTGACCAAATGCCATGGTTTTATTCTGAGTTCTATTATATTAACTCAAACCTCAGCTCTGCTGCCTCTGTATTTAAAAAAATAGTAAAGATATAGTAACCAGTGAAATGTCCCATCAAGTGACTAGGATTAGGGTTCATGGAAAAGATCCTAAATGGAGTTAGGATTTCAATCCTTTGAAAATCCTAAGTCTACGTGAGGTTTCAGCTTCCAAAGGATGATATGATCATAAGCGTTCAGGGCATCTGCTAGGTGATCCAGAGGAAGACAGTGGTCTGTATAAGCACAAGTACAGAATAAATTCATGCCTTTTACTATTTCAAAATGCCTGTCCTTTTCAGTTTATAGGGAGGGTTTCTGTTCAGGACAGAAATATTCTTTCTGGATTTCTCTAACTTTTCACGAAACCATCTAATAAAATTGCTTTATTGGGTTCAAAAAGTATTTTAAAATAAAAGGTGTTCTGCTAACTACACTTAAATTGGCTGCATGCTAGTTCTTGTCCGTAGGGCAGGCTGTAACTCAAGGATGTCTTATTAAGTCCACCTGCAGGCAGTTTTAGACCTTTTAGGTTTTTTTATGTTGAGTGCCTCATGTTCCTCCTAATCCCCCCATTATGCATTAGTGTGTGCTTTCAGAGTATGACGAGTTGATGCTGCTTTATTTTTAGCTAAACTAACAGTGTCCAGGGTAGGATTTTATTTGATAATGGTTACAATGCAGCACCTGAGTCACTTTGTCAAAGAGGTATTTTAAAACCCACCAAAATGCAATGTGTGATATTTAATTAATTGAAAACAATTCTAAACTATGGGCCACCAGCAAAAGTAGCTGTAGCTTCTGAGATATCAATGAAATTGTAACCTAACAAATATACCATGGCATGCAAGCGTCACGGGTAAGAACTAAACCAATGCCTCCGTAATACCTGTTACGGACTATGCCCACATGAGTTGCTCACATGAGTTGCAGTGGCTGAGTCTTCCGTATCAAAGTTGTAGTTGCATTTTGATAAGGATTTAAGATGTATTAAATATATTTCTATGTAAGTTGGTTATGTGTAGCTGTTTGTCAGTAACCAGCAGCTAACTCTGAAGCAGAGTAGAACAATTTAGCTGTTGCTGTTGTGGGGAGGTAGATTTCTTTGGGAGACACAATATGCATCGATCTTCCCAAAGTGTCAGTGAATATGCAGCCTACCAACGGAATTGATTGAAGCTGAGCACACGGGTTAAGTTTGTTTGATTTTGGTGCAAAGACTCTGCAAATTTCTGTTTGCCCTCCCTTTTAAAAGAGTATAAACATGTATAAATATTGATAAAATTTATATACTTTTTTTTTAAAAGAGGATAAAGCATATAAATATGGTCTTTTTCCATTTTGTGAAGGGACTGATTCACTTATCCAGTTTGTTTGTTGATTCACTTATCCAGTTTTTTAGAGAGACTTTGAACAGGGGGAAGGAAAGGGGGGAAATAATTTCCACTGGTGAAGAGAAGGATGCCGTTGCTACTTTTGCTGATTTTGCTATATTGCAGAGTGGGAATTATATAGCTAGAAATAATCAAGATACCAAAATAACATCCCTCCTGCAAAATGCATTAAAAAGCCCCATTGCTGCTGTGTTTGAGGGCAGGTTTCAGAAAAAAGGTCTGAGCATTCTTTTTACCTAGATCAACATAACACAGTGGTCTGCCATGCCACTGTGGAGACTGGGAACTTCCCATGCAAATTCGCTGGCCCAACCCAAAGCAGGAGTGTAGCAGATGCTCTTGCAAGCAGCAACTTGGTTGTTATATTATTTTTTTTATTTTTTTTTTCTCCCCTGTGCTAGTGGGAGATGAGAAAACAAGGGTGATGAGATCATTATTTAAGAAAAAAAAAAATCCAAACTGATCCACTGTAGTAAGATAATATTATTTATAGTACCTCCCGTATGCGTGTGTTGAAAAGGGAAAGCCTGTGTCTGGCTTTCATCACAGTGATAGTCCTGGAAATGCCTTTGTATCTTCTCAGATTTATCACTGGGAAAGTCCCCTTGCTCTCATTTTGTGCTAGTCTCTGGGCTCAGCTCTTAATGCAGCCCTATAAAAACACAAACCTGTAATACATGCCTGATTTCAGCTGTAAAAGGCTTTTTGTGGCCTCTCTTTGCTGAAAATCTGCTCTGCGTGAGCTTTCTCAGTGTGTAATTACTTGAGGATCTATAGGTAAGACTTTTCAGTACTTAAATAACTGGTATATGAAAACTCCATGGTGAGGCCTTTCATAAATCAGAGGAGGCTTTGGTGCAATTGATTTGATGATGCAGTTCACTCTAGGGGCTGTGGATGGTGGAGTCTAATGAAGAATATTGAAAAGGTTACAGAACTTTCTCTTGCTTTATGTGTTTTTTTGTCTTGAGGCTGCCGCCTGAACGGTGGAACAGGCAAGTTATTGAAAACCCACAGCTTTCAGTACTATTTAAAACACAAATCTCTTTAATTTTGTTTTGAAACGCACATTTGCCCAAGTTTTTTTCTTTCGGCAGTGCAAAAATTATTATTTCTGGCTAACATTACCATTTTCTCTTTCTCAGACTAACAGCTTTTCTCATGCGCTTACTGCAAGAATATGCAAAAACCCAGTTTAGGTGTGCGCTGTACTAAAGGTGTTCCTGAAAGAACATACTCCTCGGAAATACTTTGGCTGTTGTTATGTATTCGTAACATTTTCTTTCCATCCTCCCTCCTTTGCAAGGAGTTGCTATGGCTTGCCTGAGCTCTGTGTTGCGTTGTAAGGGCAACGTTTAAGCCCTGTCAAGGATGCGTTGCAGCAAAATGGCCAAGAGTAAACAATTCTCAATATGGTATTTTAGCATGAAATTCTCTGAAGGCCTCTGTTAAGAGAGAGCGAGCACGGTGTTATTCGGGATCAGGCCAGTGTTTCCACAAAGTGTCAGTGAAGCCCTTCCTGTGGAGGACAGGGCAGTGTGTCTGTTTCTTTTTTCTTTTTTTTCTTTTTTTTTTTCTTTTTTTTTTTTTTCTTTCCTGTATGCCAGTCTTTCTGGAATCATAAGCTTGGAATTGCATAAAATCTATAACAATGTTAACTTGGATTTCTTAACTTGGTCAAAAATATTCATATTTCTTTTATTTTGGGGTTGTTTTGGTTTGTTTTTTTTAAAGAGCAGAAAAGACTAAGGCTGTCTTACTCTGATTTGGTTAAAGAAATCTTTAGAGAGCAGCGTTAAGCTTATGGCATAAAGGCAAATGCCATGGCGCTCATACTGCTTTTATATAGCAATCACGTTGTACCAGAAATAATAATCTCTTGGTAAGCTAATTTCGAAATGATGATAATGACATTGATCTCCTTTCTAAAGTGCTTTCAGATTTACTGATGAATGTCTCGATGCAAGAAATAGATATAAATTATCATCAAAAGCATTCATGTACAGAAATTCCAAAGAAAATTATCAGAAAAAATTTAGGTTCCAAAGTTTAGCACGGCTATGGAAATTCTCTGTTCTGCCATTACCATCAGGAAGGAGTGAAAAGGAACATGAAAATACGCCAGACCAGCAAGTAACCCGATGCGTGAGCCCCCCCTGGTGCCTCCCGCAGCTGGTACCTCGCAAGCCTGTTCCCAGGGTTGCTGTGGAGCTTTGTGAGCTCCGAGGAGAGGCAGAGAAGCTGTGGGAGACAGTGGTTGGGGTGAGGATTAAAGTCGCTCAAGAGAGATGTCAAACTGGGAAGGGGTCGTTTGTTTGTTTGTTTTCCACTCAAACCTCTAAAATACATTTCTGAGAAAGGAAACATTTGGCAAAGTTTATTAAAGCTAATAACATTGTTTGCTTTCAAAGGTGTAACTATTAGTTTCAGAATTCAATCAGACACGAAATAATAATATTAAAAAAAATATATCTAGGGTCCTTTGCATTTATGCTACTTTAATATAAAATTTTAATCTCTCTGTCTTCAAAAATAACTTCTTCTCTGCTAAGACTTTAAATACTATGTTTCCAACAGAAAAGATTTGTTAATGAAAGTGCCAGTGTAAGGATTTCTACTCTGCAGCCTTGCAGCTTCTTTGCTCATTTTCACCTGCTCAGCAGGAGAGGAGAGTGGGAGTGAGTGCTACAACACGAACTATAGCACATTATACCTTTTGTGCAAAAGTATCGATATCTGGGCAAGGTGGTGAAGGATCAGGTCCCCTGGGAGGCATCCAGGAAAACAGACTGCACCAAAGGTGGTGATCCTTCAGCTGAAGTGGGAGGTGGGTTGCTCACGAAAATTATCTTTCAGACTACATTTAAAATTTAGGATCTATGGATGGAAATGAGACCATGACACATTTTGCAGTTCTTGGATGTGCTGTGAGCCACAGTATGAGTGTAAATTCTCTGGATTTGGTAATTCTGCAATTACTTTTTGTTTGTACATTTCCTTTCCTGGTTTAATTCCCAATATATGCTGAAGAAAAAATAATTTTTCGTTTTGAGCAAGATACAAAGGACATTGGAAGGAATTCCATATATAAGTACATCTGTGTCCAACATCTGTCCTCTGATTTGGTGTGGATGAACTACTACTGCAGAAATGATACAAATGAATAGACATAGGTAGACAGGCAAAGAAATGATAAACCAGTTTATCTGAAGAATGGAAAGCTATGGAGCTGGGCTGCCAGAACTAACGCAGTGCAGTGTTAACAACGTAGTGGTAATGATGGCAGATCTGGGGTAGGAAGATGGAACTGGGAAGGCCATAGGAACTGGACAAACGCTGCTGCTGCTGCGTGCCAGCAGACTGAAGGTGCTGTCTTTCCTGGGAAGCCTGTCCTGAACTGCTGTGTCATTCCCTGAAGGCTGGAGACCTTACCTGAAGTTTAGAGACTTTGTGATGCACTGAGAGAGCTGTGGGAGAACAAGGTAAAGCTTGTTCAAGGACTAGCTTTAAAATAATTTAAAAATTAGGTCATATAACATTATATTCTCAGAGGGACTATATAGAGATACAAGGCAAAACGTATGCTGTTAAACTGTGAAAGTGATTTCGTTGTACCTACATAAGATAACCCTGGAAATTCTGTTTTAAAGTAGACTTCACATCTTCTGCCAAAGACTTGTGTGGGTTTGCTCTAAATTGTTAAATAGTTGCCCTGTACCAATTTGAAAGCTGCTGAACTTCAACAGTGTATGAATGTGTGGAATGCTCACATAGCCTTCAAGATGAAAAGGACTTTATGACTTTTATCTGAAAGTCAATGGTAATATTTGTCAAGATTTTGTGGGTTTTGGCTTAGACTAAGCTGTTGCTTATAAGTAGTCAAAATAAGGAAAGGAGTGCCATTGCTTGGCAAAATTTATCATTCCTGTACGACTTGGGAACCCTTTCACAGTGTAACTAACATAGGTACCAAAAATGAGGTCAAGGTTCTGTAATCTCCTTCAGGTGTACCTGCTGTTAGCTGAAACCCTTGAATTTTTTATGCTGTGAAACTTGTGGCAATAAAGCGTCAAGCTGTCTTGCATAAAACTTTCAGCAAATTGGGAATCCATCACAACTGCTTAAGAAAACTCTTTGAAGGCTACTGTTGACCTTGGATTTATAACTGTCATGTTTTTGACATTCCCTTTCTTATTTAAGGTGTATATCCACTTTGCACTGTCTTCATCACAAATACAAGCTGAGATTGATAAAACCCATCCATTAATCCCAACTTTTTTTTTTTGTGACACATCTTACACATCTCCTGTCCCATCCCCAGCCTGTGCTTTTCATATTAAGTAATAGCCTGAACAACTGTAAAAGCAGTTGGCTTGCAGAGATACAAGGGGAACTTGGTCTTCCTAGATAATATAGCTTAACCTCTTGATTTTTTTAAATGTGATTCCTTTCAGGGGTGCAAAGTGATGATATTCCTATTAACATGCTGAAAGTCATTTAAACTGGTGCTAAATCTAAGGTGGTGCCTGACCCCTTTGAAGGGCTGAGCTCAGGGTCCTCTGCCTTGCCAGACTGTCTCCAGTAATCTGTGACTTGATTCCCATCCTGTTTTGCACCTAGGTAATTGTTTTGAGTTCAGCATTGTTATTCCTCTTTTAAACTTGCCTTGAGCATCTGTCCTGAAGCCTCGGTAATTAGAGAACTGAGCTGAAACAAGAGTCCTTCTTTTGTTCTACCTGCTGCAGGATGCATAGTGTGTGCCCACATAAGGAAGGTCTGATTACTCCTGAATTTGCAAACACAAACAATGGACACTATGCAAAGACCATCAAGAAAATAATAGAGCAGTCAAAAAGGCAAGCTGTCTTCCTTATTTTAGCCAAGTCCTGGGAAAAAAGAAAAAAAAAAAAAAATTTACTGACATACTCATCTTAATCACACCGCAGAATCTGAAGGAGCTTCTGGAATAGGTTTAGTAAAGGATTGTGGTTACAGTTCCTCTAGTACATTCAATCTGCCATTTTTGCTTTCTGACCTGTCAATAAATACTTTTTTGTAAAAACTGATGGGAAGCAACCACTGCGCTGTTAGTGAGCTAGACGTGCTAATAGTGGCACAACCTGCTAGGCTGGTTTTAGGAACATGTTCCTTGCCTTTCCCTTAGGTGAAATAAGGAAATCCTGGCTGACCAGAGCACAAAGCAGGCGAGTGCAGGGGAATTGCTTTCATGTCACCTCAGTTCACCTATTTGATATTTTTCTGCAAAGAGTTAAACAAGGCCTTTAGAGGAGGGAAAGGGGAAATGGAACAAGGGAAATCAAGCACAGCCTGGAAGGGGTCACTGGTGATAACAACAGGGTTGCTATTAATTGGGGAAGCCCTCTAGCCTGGCGTTCTCTAGCCTGGCAAATTGTAATCTTTCCAGTCTAAACCTATAATCGCATAAAACACTAAACCACATGTATGTCTGGGTAATGGCATGAGGCTGGGGGAGCTGCCAGAAGTGGCCAGTCCTTAGTCCCTGAGAGCACAATGAAATTTTGCATCGCACAGATAGAAAATTGTGTGGAAAGTTAGGCAAGGAGAGACATGTGTAGACACCTTTATTGTGTTTGCCCCATTGACATGCTGTTGGTAAGTACTTGTCTTTTCTCATAAATGTTTTTTGGGTTTTTTTTTTTAATCGTCAAAGAGTTTTTAAAAATGCTAGATAGAATGGCAATACATAGAAACATAACACGGAGAGCTGGTAGCTGCTGCTCTGGCACCCAAACTAGCCACTGGTTGTGGAAACCAGGCTGCTAAGTGAGGACACTTAAGGTCCTATGGGCACTTAAGTTATACTTAATTATGAGAATCTCACAAAAGTTTTTAATTTTTTTAGAGGAAAAATGGATACAGTTCTCCCTCTAAACAAAACAAAAAATGTTTTACTTTGCAAATGAGTGATTTTTATAGATGCAATTGATTTTGTTTCTTTAAGATATGTTTTCCAGAGGTGCTGGACATCCTTAGGTAGTTTAAAAGGAAGGAAAGGAGATGGCTGGTGGTAAGGGGAGAATTAAGAGGAATGTGTATATCCATTAAGGACATAATACCATGGCACTAGTCCTGCCATTGGCTATTTTGTAGGACCCTGGGTCTGTGCCTGTTCAGAGCCACAGGATAACAGTCAAAAAGTATTGTGCTTTGTTGTTTGTAGACTGCACCTGAGAGATATATACTTTTTTTTTTTTTTTCCTCCCCCTAATTTGGACTCTTTATCTCAGGGCTGTTGTCTTTGGTGAGCCAGCCAGGCTCTGCCTGAGCTGAATGCTGGGTGTTGCATGTGTGCATAAGCACGCAGCAAAAGCTTAGTTATTGTCTATATTATCTCTGTGCACTGGGCTGTGATTTTTCATTTCGTAGCTCTGTCACAAATTGGTGTGCTTGAACTGGTGACACAAAGGAAAGGATTTGGACACATATTGGCATGGGTTTCATTAGCCACTGCACTGCCCTGGTCTGAGCTGCTTTTACAGATAAATCCTGTATTCTTACCCCAGAAGTAAGCAACAGAATAATTCTTTAGGGGTGTATTTTGTGTAATCCCCATATGGGAACAGTCACATCTTATTTCATTTTACAACAGGCACTTTGTTCTGCTAAATGCTTTCCTTTCCAGGGAGGTGGGAAAGGGGGAAATCGCTGTTCTTTGGTTTTTAACCTGTGCTGCGTGTCTATGTCTAGTTACAGAATCACGAAATAGATTTGCAGCCTGCAAACCCTGCTTTGGTTTAGCTGCAGCTTCACTGGCTGTTGTTTTGATGCCGTTCGGTTTCTATAATTTCAGTGAAAAAGTAGGGCTCTTCATTCCTTGCAGGACTTGGGGGTATGGGCCAAGTGAAAGGTCAATGTCACGAAAGGAGGTTTTCCAGCATGAGGCAGGTCAGGGAAGCTGAACATCCTGATAGAGAGAGAACATAGAAAAAGCATCATTAAATTATTGAGCTGCCTGCCCAGTATCTGAAATGCTTTGGATGTTCATCTCATCCTTCAGCTGTTTTTATTCTCTCTGGTCGTTATTTTTTTATTATTTATTTTATTTTATTTTTAGCACAAAGGCCATATTTACTGTGTTTGTGCAGACATTAACACACTTCCAGAGACAGCACAAATTGGGAGCTCTGAGGCTGCATTTCTGCGGACATCGCTCCTGGCATCAAAGGCAGCGTGAGCTGTTCCCGCTCTTCTCCTCTTCAACTCCATCTGTTTATTCCATTTATCTCCAACTGTTCACTCCAGGGGTGGCTCCTCAGTTGTGCCATTGCCACTTTTTGCAGGGCTAGAGATGAACTGGTTGAGCTCAGCTGAATTAAAAATATGCTCAGTCCTTTTTCTAATTCTTTAGCAGGATTAGTTGTGCGTTGAGTTTCTGTGAATTGAGTTCATTACAAGGCTGCACAGACAAATGGATCAGAAGGGCTGAGGGGCGAAGGCAGGAAGAAAGAACCACATTGGCCTGTTCTGCCTCCCAGAAATGCATCCTGAAACTGTGACCTGAAGCACAGTCAAGTGTCATTACAAGCCTTGTGCCCAAGACCTTTGCTTCCCTTATCAGGATGATTAGAGATAAATATGGGACCAAACTGTGCTTTCTGATGCATTCTTAACACCTTCTCAGAACTGCAGAGAAGGTGAATGGGTATTTAAGGATAGAGCTTAGCTTATTGTTAGGTTCAGCTTTTAAACTGCCTTCCACCTTCTGTGCAATATATTCTAATTCTTCTTTATTTATATTGAGTACTTTGTGAGGTTGCCTTTATCATCTGATTGTTATCCCTTTTCCAGCCATGCAGGAACAAATTTTGGCTTTCTTTGCTGGCTCACCTTTTAACTTCTCTTGTTCCTGTGCTGTTTGTCTTTTTCACACTGAATGCTGATGAGGTACTATTTGGTCTGTCTTCAGCAGTCATTTTCTGGGTAATTTCTTTAAGCAGCAAACACTAATTCCTCCCACTCTTTAAAGTGCCATATGGGATCAGATTACTAGATTAAACATGAATCCATTTTTGGATGGCATTTCTGTCCCATGCTAATTCTATTAAAATTATTGACTATCTGGCAAAAAAATACTGCCTTCTAAAGACTGACAAGTGGCTATTTTCAGGCCAGAGCAAGAAGGGCAAAGGCCCATTTTCAAATGTTGTTTCTAACATCTTTATCTCAAAGTTTGCACTTATGTGTACATATTGCCGACTAGGTTCTGTTTATTCACGTTAACAGGCACCCTTACAAACGCAAAGATATGTTTTTAGCAGTTATCCCCCTAAGAAGCATTTCCAATCCCAGCTGAGACATGCAATATTTTTGAAAGGTCTTGTGGGGGGCCTCAGCAAGAGAATGTGGCCCTAGAGATTCTTGTCATCATTCAGACAGTAAAGTTGCACACATCTAAGGAGTAGATGGTAATTCACAGGCTGATATTTGATAGCCTTAACGGAGCTAAATGTTTGTTAAAAGAATTGGTATGAGGAATATGTCCACAGGAATAACACTGTTCTCCTGGATGGGCATTTCTGATGCATTACTACATCGCAGGTGGGCTGAGTTTGATAGTTAGGGAGCAGCAGCCTGGTACTAACTGGGTACTTTGTGTTATTCTCTCTTGCCAGTTTTATGTTTATTTGGTGGGCTGAGTAATGCATGTCTCGATGGCATGGTTTCCATTCTGGGAAGGAAGAAGACTGCACTGTATTTAGTCTGTAGCTGGAAGGTAGCTGCCCAATTTCCATACTGAATCCGTTGGCTCTCCTCTCCCCTTCCCAGTAGGCGTTATGGTGCAGTGTATGGGAATTCCTTCACCCTGGAGGCTTCTGGGGGACAAGGGACTACTCCATCAGCTGAAAATTGTATAAATGAGATTTAAAATCATTAGCGTAGCTTCTGCCATTACATTCTCAACAGATTTTGTAAACTTGCAGGATTTGATTCATCATTTGCATTGGTGCAAAATTGGCCGTGACTGCCAAAAAACAATTGACTGTTCCTTCACAGCTGTTTTCTAATTACATTAGAATACTGCAGCGTCTAATGCAGCCGCTCAGCCATGGTGTGGACCTGCCTTCTGCCAGAGGGACCCTTCCAGAACAGCAACGCTTGCTTGAGATTAAATCTATAGCAGGGATGGCTTGTACGCAGGTAGTGGTGACTCTTCAGTCATGGCAAATTCATTTCTTTCCTGGGAAGCCATCCCGCAGGACAGCCGACTGCAGAGAAGTCAGTGTTTAGAAAAATAATACTGAAAATGTCAAGTCATCTCACATCACACTGGCATGCAGCCCAGAAGCTTGTGAAAATGCAACTTCATCAAACAAAAAGGAGTTACTGGAAAAGGAATAGAACAGAAAAGAAAATGCCTGCCCAGCTCTAACTTGTGACGTTCCTGTGTTTTGTACGCTACATGCAGTTCTGACTCCAGTGGGATGTGATGGAGCTGGAGGAGCTGCAGAGGTGACAGCCTGAGCAGAGGAATTGAATGCTTTCTGTAAAGCAGAGACTGAATGCGCCACATCCCTTCAGTGTGGGGAAAAAGGAGTCTCATGGTGCACACAATACTGTAAACAGCAAAGATGTACAGAGGTGTACAAAATTATAAATGATCCAGAGGATGCAGAGAGGAGATGATTATCTCCCATTCTCCACAGAACAAGAAGTAGGGGCACCCTGAAATTGCTAGGCAGCAGGAAAGCACTTTTTCTTCATAATGCAAAATAAATTGAGGATTTCATTGCTACAAGATATTTGGGATGCCACATGTTTGAAGAGGTTTAAGAAATTATTAGACAAATTGAAGACAGAAAGAATCATCAAAGGTTATTAAATACAAAGGTCTGGACACAACTTCCAGTTCAGGAAAACACAAGTCTTTGACAAAAAGCAGAAGATTACATTAAGGAAATATCATCTTACAGCTTTGGGCTAAATGAGGGTGGATATTAGTAAAAGGATCACTTTTCAGGTTTCTTTAGTTATCTGGATATTTCACATGGTCTCTTTCCTGTGAATGGACCACTGAGACTCAAGCTTGGAAAACTGTATTTTATTTTTTATTATTATTATATTAATACCTTTTCCAGCTTCCTGCAGCACAGAGGTTCCCTCTATGCGCACCCTGGTTCAGTGTGTGTTCTGCTGATAAACCTCAAGAAACACAAACTTATTTGCCCTCTCCCCATCTTTCTGGCTTCCCAGACAGCTGGTTTGGGTCTTCTTTCTATCGTACTCCCTTGGGCACTTTCTGTTCGGCTGAGGCTTCTTGAAAGATGACTTGAGGCAGGAATAGGCATATCCTCGGGCAAGAGCTTAAAAGCAATTAAACCGGCTCAAGTAGCGAACACCGACTGGTACAACTCTGGAGTTGGTCATCTGTGAGGGAAAACTTACTTGTTCAGTAGCCTGGGTGCCTTTGCCACAGGACAAGGGAGAAATGTCCTTACAGTGTGGTCTGGCTTCCCCACCCCACCACCACCTCCACCACCACCACCATCACCCGGCAAAGACAGACTAAAAACATCTTAACCTATAGAGATTTTGTCTGACGAGAGTGGTTGGTTATCTCCTGAGTTTCTATTTAAAGTAAAAAAAGATGTCTTTTTTTTTTTTATGGTTGAAAAGATGACGAGGAGGCAAATTAAAGTGTAAACCAACCAGATGAGACTCTGAGTCAGAAGATGGTCTAAACCAAGACAGAAGCAGACTGCCTTCATTGCAGTGATGAGTTACTCGATGTCCAGTTAGCATATTGCCTCCTTTACTGCTAAAGGAAGACTTTAAAGCAGAGAGGTAGATAGTATTTATACGTAATATTTGATACATATAGCATAACATATATAGCACAAGTACCTGCTACCATCCACTACTGCTGTTTTAGCATAAATGGGAAAGTGCAAAGCACAAAGTTCCATACATAAATCATTCTCTGGCATTGTTGAAGCTATTTTAACTTTTATATGTGTTGCATCTCTTGCTGTTTACTGAATCATACAAAGATGCCAAACAGGGAGCCTGAAGATTACTTGTTCATATTGCTTCTTGTCTCTAAATAACATATATAAGAAAAGTCACAACTTTTCTTATTTGAGGAACATAGTTAAAAAGCTTAACAACATTTTTTAAAAAAAAAAACATTTGACAGAGCATAATTTAAAGAATTATAGACATGTTTAATGATGTGATGGAAAGAGTAACCTGAGTTAGTTTTTCTAAAGGCTTTCAATATCCTCTGGGTTATGTTGACAAAGATGATTCATATACCTTCCTAAAAATAATTTGAAATGGAAGGTGGGTGTTTGTTTTTCTTCCTGTCCTACAGAGACTGTTGTAGAGGATGGCACCGTAGATGTCAGGTGAGAAAACTAAATACTAGGGGCAGGTAAAATGGCTTAACTTAGTCCATCACTTCAACTGAAGTGATTAAACTGTTTAGAATTAAGGATTTGGGTGGGTTTTTTTTTTCTAAACATGGCTGTCTGCTGAATTTGGGGGCCACAGGCTGGCAGACTCACCACTGCTTATAAGAAGTCTTATGCAGACCTGGTTTTTGGGACCACACAAACAGGGGCAGCTGCAGCTACTGACGTCCCAAAAAGTGCCTCTGTGAATGCTGAATACTGCCACAGGGATTGGAGGAAGACTGCTGGCATCCTTTTAAAGACTTGCTGTTTGGTACAGAAGGGTTAAAAGGGAAAAGTACTATGCACAAGGGTTTTGGATAAACCAAACCTCTTTGCATCTGGGTTTGTCAGTGCTGCATTTCCAACTCTGCAGAGGTTCTGTACATCCATCATTGCTGCTAATGATGTAGATGACCCCATTTCTGTCTAGCAATGGAAGGTCCTTTGATGCTTCTCCTTCTCATTGATGAAAAGTTAAGTGAGGTCCGGACTCTGGAATTTTATCTGGTGAGGTAGACGTGAGTAACAGATACTTATGCCAGCTTTGACAGGATCCCAAGAGGACAAACAATTCAATGCGATATTTATATCTTAACCGATAGCCAAAAACGGTGTCACTGAGGCATATGGGCTAGTAAAATCAGTGAGCCCTTTGAAGAAATAAATCAATAATTTCCACAGACAGAAAATGGGATGGACTGGCAATCTGCCATTTTTATACCATTTTCAAATTTGTATGTTTTTCAGACCAATGTTTTTTTTGTTTATCCACTGTACATATGAGTTGCACCTACATTTCCCAGCCCAGACATCTTACCTACTTGGTAAATTCATGCTACAATTCTTGTTTATTTTTCTTTACAAGAGAACTGCAAATGTGAGGAAGGTCACCCTACCTTCTAGAGAAATTACTCAGTGGAAACAGCAGGTGTACACCTAACATTTTTCTAAAACTAGTTAAACTATCAAATAGGAGAAAACCATAATTCAGTTAGTGTGTTATAGATAAATAGTAGATTTGTTTCACTTGTAATTTCATCAGGATAAGAGAAAAGTTACAAGCAATTTTTGCTCTTTAATTATTATTATAGTGATTTATTATTTTTAGGATTTCAAAGATATATCAGGTCCCTCATAAGATAGGGAAAAATTTGATCTCTTGCCCAGGTAATTATATGTAGTACAATGCAGAAACTAGGACTCACAGACGACGTTGAGGGGGATATACATGAGAAGGATATAACCAGATGACCATGACATTTTTAAAATCTTTGCTTTCTGTTTCTTGCAGATGAGATAGACTCCTTTGGAGAAAATTGCTATAATAAGGAAAATGTCTGGGAGTAGAAGTAGAATGTTGTGCAAATACTGTGGAAGGAACCCGTGAGAAAACACAGTGCGGGCAAACAGGCTGCTTTCAGCAGCAGTGCAGGGAGGACGGCAGCAGTCACAGGGCGGTTAAAGGTCCACAATAGGAACAAGCACTGATGAAATCTGTTTTGCTGTATGGTGATTCAGAGTCATATCTTTCAGCAGTGAAATTCTGGAAGGTAGGAGGAGGGAGGTGGTTCTCTGGAAGATTATTCACTGGAAACCTCCTGTGTTGATGATTTCTCCCTGTTATCCTGCACGCACTTCATAATTTTATAGACAGCATAAGACATAGTAACAGCATGACACCTAGGGTCTACTGACTAGCAACAAATAAAAGTTGAGACATTAAACCTCATACAGTACTGTAAGAAAACCAAAGCAAGAGATTAGAAAATCATCATTTTCAAGTAGCAATGATATTATCCTAAAAGTCACAAAAAGATATAAGGGTCTTTGTAATTTTTAAATCCTAGATTCAAAACGTAGGTGTGAAGTCTGAGAAGCAGTTATTTACCGAATTCATGGTTTGGTGAGTTTTAAGTGAATGATGAATGTTTTGAAGCTATGTATGATCTTGTGCATTTAAGTAATGGCTCCATTAAGCTGTTTTTCAGTAGCAGTGAATATGCTTATCTGCCAGTGCTGTTTCAATAGATATATAGGTTCCTGTTTCACTACGGGGGATATTCAAACTGATCACACGTCATCATTTAAAGTGACTCCTGGTCTGTGGGACATCTAGTTTTGCACCATCAAATGGCATGCCATCAAAGGCACTTGTTTTTAAAAAGTACTTAGCCCAACAGATGAAAATTAGTACCTTTTGTAGTAACTTTTTTTCTTTTTGAGCACACAGAAGTAAATATTCTGAAGAACAGTTTTGAAGACTAGGCTGGCAGGTTATCCTTTGAATAGTAAAGCAATTAAAACCCAAGAATATGCTTGCTTTTGTTTGCTGTAGTAAGTTTTCAGCTTGCCAGTGGAACTGTGTGAGTACAGAAAGCTTCCATTTTATGCTCATGACTGCTAAAAGTATATATGGCTCTACAGAACAATGTTTGATATCAATATTGTATGCCTTTTCACTTTCTGTTAGAGAATGGATAATTTCGGTCTAACTTGAAAGAGCACTTGGCTCCAATGATTCTAATAATTGAAATGTATGAGAATTCTGTTTAAATACAAATCTAATCAGGATATCGCTGGTTGCCCAAGTGGAATTCAGAGTGCTCTAATACTTTGATCTATGAAGGTCTTTTTTAACAGGAAGGGGAATTAGTCTTGGTTGCTAAACAAACCCAGTTTGCTTTCTTTTATTTTCTTTTGCATCTAAAGTTTCTTTCTGTTTGAAAATCTCTCCAATTTTATTAATTTTGGTTTTCTCTCTTTGTGTTCACTTCAAATGCCCTCTCTTCTGATTCTTCTGTGTTTCCTCGGATCCCTTATTTCCTCAGTAGGGAGCTGCTACTGCTGCCTCACTCCTGTCTTACAAAAACCTCAGTAGAAACATTATTTTAGAATAATAGAAGGCAGTTGCTTTATTATAACTTAAAAATTGAGCCAGTTCAAACTGTGCAAGAAGTGCAGTCTCAGCAGCACTGGGTCTGACCACTTGGTAGATTATTCTCTGAGAAATTCCTTTTTTGGAGGAAGAGTACCAGGATGCCAGATCCACAGCTAACCAAAACTGATGACCTCCAAATTCCTAACATGCAGAAGGAAATCAACTCTGATTTCTTGACAGTCTGTTCTTTGATTCACATTGCCTCCATATGACTAATGTGTCCCTGTATTATATTTTAGAAGTCTTTGCTCATCGTTGTGTTTCTTTTGTCAAAGGGTCTGTCATACCACACTTCACTAAAATACCCTAAATTTGTTAATGACATCTCTTGATGCATGTATCGCTTTAGTGACAGAAAGGTTTTACACTTGTGCTATCAATTCCCGTTTATAAGAAGAGAAGGATAATTCAATGGCTGTGTTACTTTCCATTATTCAGAATGACATAAAATTAGTTCCCTGCTCTATTGCAGGTTTTCAATGCAACTTGCTCTCTTTGACCCAAATTTACAAGGCCTCAATTTTGCCAAAGTCCCCATGTTTGCTACTTACTCTTGACTGACAGCTTTTTATCTGCCTAGATGTTCTGATGGATATTCAGTAAAACAAGAGAACCAAGTCAGAGCTACAAATGAGAGTGGATACTTCCTTGCTTTCTAAGTTGGGGTGCATTTACATGGATATGTTAGACATGTTAGACATGATCAGTTTAGCTCAGAATGGGACAATATAGGGGCTTAAGTGTAATTCAGGTCACTTGGTTCCCATTTTGTGGTCGTATATACATTCTTTTTCTATTATTATTATTTATTATTATTACAACAGTGTAAGTACTATATCAAGTTCCTTCCTTCTTTCTCTTCTGCCTGTGGTAGTGATAGACCTTGTGGAGTTTTCCAGTGAGCCAAATAAGTGAATTTAGCCTTATGTAGAAATGTCAGTTTTATTTACAGGGCTTCCAATCACCCATGTAGCTATACCACATCAGTTTGGTGGCACCAGATTACATTCTTGCCATACAGATACATTCTAAGTTATAAGATAAGGGAATTGTAGATCTTTCATACGCAATCTGAATTTTGTAGTTCCCTGCTCTACATTTTTCTCTTTTTTTTTTTTTTTTCCACTTTACACCAAGATTTCCCAGTTCCTCAGTGGATGAATATTGAGGAGGTCTATTATTGGAGACAAGCAAGATCTTAAACCTAGATTTTTCTTCTTTTCTTTGTTATCACTTGTGCCTCATGGTTACACCATGTTATTGTCATTACTGGCAGACTACTAGTTCAGTTTACCTGAGCTGTTGTACACAGGGGGTTTTGTGTAAGGTTTATGGCATAGTTTGACTAGCGCCATTTTAATGTCTGTGTCAATAGGGTCTTAATCACACTGAAATCTCTGGATCTCTTAGATTTACCAGGAGTTCTCAAAGGAAATCAGAATTGCAAAGGCTGGAGAAAGCCCCAGAGGCTTTCCAACTTAATTAGGAGTGAACTCCTTCCCTGTAAATGAAGTGGTTCTTTAAAATGACTTGGAGTCTCCATTGGCATTCTCTGACAGTGCTATGATGAAGTACAAAATATTATTAGAATGATGTTCCCCTCCTGTGACACTCCCTCTCTCATGTATCTTATGGAAATAGCCATATTTTGTGAGTACTCATAGCATTATTTTTCTTACACTGAGACAGAGACAAAAATATTAGATGAAATAGGTTTACAAATACTGCACAGCTCTCCATAGCATTACAGTCTGGACTTTCCTGGTTTTAAATATGACATTGTGAATGTGAAACAATCACTGATAGAACAGCTCTTTAATGAATGGATGAGATAAAATGATTCATAATAGACTTAATCCTATAAAGTGTCACTCTCTTGCTATATTACACATTTAAATGACACTGCTGTAAAAGGCAAATGATACATTCTAGTATTTACCATTTTATTAAACACTTTTATCTGCAAAGAAGATGTGATTTTCCACACCAGCCAGGTATTCTTAGGTGCCCACAAAATTCTTAAAAAGCTGTTTTCCTTCAGGTTAACTGAGCAACACCAAATTTGAAGTAATAACAGATAAACTTGAGACAAGCACAAGACAAGTAGTTTGCATTCTTCAAATCTGGCACTAAAAGCTCTTATTTATGGCTGATTTCTCTATCATTCTTCCTCTCATGTCATTTAACAAGCAAAATATTGCCTAACCTTCTATTTATCTATCATAAATCACACAGTATGACTGAAACACAGTTTTTCTGCTTAATTCAAAATGGTCAAGAGCCTACTTATGGCTCACCAGCGTAAACATGAAAATGCTGTATGAAGGTTGCTGAAATACCTAGGATTTACTCTGACGTTGGGGCTTTTGCTTCTAATAAGGTACTTCATGTTTGGAGAATCATTACAGTGTAAAAGGTTTTGTATGTTAATCAAATCAGTAAAGTTTGGGAAATATTTTAAGTAGAGGTTCTGCTCTGAGGAAGGAAAAGGCCAACAAAAACTGAACTTGTAATGCAGCTGAGGGATGTACAGAAAGGCAGGTGTGGGGCCCAATTCTTTTTTTTTTTTTTTTTTTTTTTTTTTTTCCTGGAGTTACTCCTGGTGTTTGGGCTGGTGTGGCTGAGAGAAATCAGTCTTGAGTATTTTTTTTCTATGCTTTTTTTTTTTTTTTCAACAATAGGAGAGAAGCTCAAGAAAAGGGAGAATGTGCAAGTCACTTTCGTTGAGTAGTGTTAAATGAGGGCACTGATCATTTTGCAGGGTAGATTGCTATCCACTTTTATAATTAATTCCTTTTACAATAAAGGCCTTTCTAAATATTCTAGGTTGTCTTTCAAAGTGCCGTAATTCACTGTGTAATTTGGTGATGCCCAGCTGCAAAAATCAAGGAGGCCTCCATCCCACGTTTGGCCCTGGTGTGCCACCATGGATGTTCTGCAGTCGAGCCACTGATCTGCTAATGAGTCTTTTCCAATTATTGATTCTTTTCTTGAATCAAAGCTGTTTGGAAACGAACATTAAGCCAGAGTTTAAGTGTGAAGTATAAAGGAATCTTATGGCCTGCTTCTGAAATAACACCAAACTATACATGAGGTTCATCTGTTCTCTCAGTGCAGTTGTGGAGAGAAGGAGAAATTACTTGCTTATTTCAGGGCAAGGGTGTTTTAATAAAAAGAGAAGAATGAAACAGGACGAGTTTAGCTGTTATTGCTTTGATTGCTGCTGGCTCATTAGCATTGGCCACGCTCCTTCAGATTAGCAGTAATTAAACTGTGAAATCAGACCGATTGCCTTAAGCTGAGACACCATACCAGGCTGTCAAGAGAAATCACAGGGGATAAATCAAGGGCCCTGTGCATCTCGGATCACCCTTGGCATGGGTGAGAGTGTGAGAAGCGGAATAATGAGGACATTCAGTTTTTTGTATCTGGTGAACTCTCGGCAGACAAGCTTTGGAAGCGTTGTCATGACGATGACAACAGCAAGGATAAACTCTTACTCCCACTAGCTGTGGTTAATGAAGATGATAATGAAAAATTATGCCAACATTACTGCAATTTTTTTATTCCGACTGGCACTTGTAACCTTACGCCTAATGACACAACACAATAGTGACAGTAATTGTGCTTTGATAAATGGGGTAAAGATGCTGAAAAAATGTCTGACTCAAAGATATACAAGTTTAGTTAGCTGAGTAATTTCTTCCAATAAGCATTTGCTTTGTTCTTTGAACTCTCACTAGGTGGTTTTGGACTGTGCATGCCAAAAAACATCTCTAATCACTTTTCATTGTTTACTAAAGAATAGGCCCAGCAATTAAAGCAAAGAGTGCCTGTGTTTTATTTCTTCTAAGCAGAACAAACGCGATCAAGATAAATAACGGTAATAAAACAACAATACTTTTTACACATTCTGAATAGGTTTACAAATTCAGTGTTTGTTTAACCGCTGGTTTCTGGGACATCCAGTTTGTCCTGCTCAAAATGTAAAGCTTTGGTGGATAAATCTCCAATTATATTATGTAATGGCTGTCTCACCCCACACTGCCCCTGCCTAAATGCCACCATTTATTCAGATTGCATTAACGCTTACGTGTCTTTTTCAACCGCAGCTCCAGAAGAGTTGCACATGGGGAAGGAGTTATTTATAGAGAGATAGATAAACCGAGAGTATGGTTTAGCAATGTAGTTAAACCACTGTAAAAACTTTCTTCTGTCCTACCGCAGCCATCTGCTTTCATCATTTTCTTTCTTGCATTAAGCCATGATCAATCATGGTGAAATGGTTCAGGGTGCTAAATGGGCAAAAAATATTTACTTCATATTTTTTATAGCCTTTTACCAGTCAGCTCCCTGATCCAGATGAAGAGTGGTGATGGTGCAAGAGAAACAGCAAGAGGCAGGAATGACAGTGAAAGGCAGCCTAACCAAAACCTCAAGTCCCACCTTGAAGAACAAAGGGTGCGCTTGATTCTTGGGGATCTGCTCTTGAAACTCTCGCTGCCTTCCAATTAAGCACTATGGGTCCATAATCCTGGAGAGGCTTATGGAAGCTGTTCTAAACATGCTCACAGCAAGAACAGTGGCAGCCACCAGTGCTTTTGGGAACACATCTCACAATGATTCCTAAAGGGTCGTGCAGCATGTCAGGAATCCCTCCTGCTCCCCAGGCTGCCCACTTCCCACTGCTGAAACACTGGTGTTGTTTCAGCAAGTGAGCTTGATACAGACAATACAGAATAGCAAACTCTTTCAATTTATGTAGTGGATTCCAACTCTGCTGAAATCCAGCATCCACATTCTCACTTTAGAAGCCACAGCACTTGGCTTTAAAGAATAGCCCAATTGAATGTGAGTGTGCTGCAGCACAATAACCTCTCTGGGATTAGACAAATGAATGCAAATGAATCATTTAATGCAAACAGATCACTTAAAGGAATAAGTGTTGTTTTATTTACTCCAAAACTACCTAAAAGAATAGCTCTTTTGATAGCTTTAGTAAAGTGTTTAGGGGTTTTTCTATGTAAAGTTCTACTGTTGCTCACCAGTGGCCTCGTTCCATCAAAGCTTTAGAAATCTGGATTGTCGGATGTGGGGATTTTTTTTTTTTTTGTTCAACCAGTGTTTGTTTTGTTTTGTTTGTTTTTAAGGAAAAAGATTAATCACAGAGCATTTGGAGGTGTATCAGATATATGAGGGTTTCTTCTTGACTAAGTGGTATTTGTCTCTTCAGTTCCTGAAAAGGGAGTATTAAGACAGCACAGTAGTGTTTGTGATTCATGGTTGCAATTCTCTTTTTATTGCTGAACACCAGCAGTGAATAGGAGCTGCAGAAGGACACATTTCCAATTACTCTCAGAGTTCTCCATTGCTTCTTAACAGAGACTTCTCTCTCTCTGAAATTGAGCGCAATGCAAAAGTTCATTTTAAAAAGAGAGAGGCACACACGCATACACCAGAGAAAGATTTCTTTGCTCTTTTGGCTACGTTCTGTCTTATAGTTGCCTTGGTCTCTGCTGCCTTGTGGCCACTCTTCTCACTAGATGAATAAAGACAATTCAACCATTAGAGAAAGGTATTACATGAAGCAATGTTCAAAGAATGTTGAAGTTGTTTGGGAAGAGATGACGTGACTTCTGAATCCTAAGTGGTGGTCTCCTTGCACAGAATAACAGAACTGGCTTATCAAAGCAAGACCATAATTCCCTCCGCATGCAATATGAGGGATGGAGTGGGGCATCCAAGCAGGAAATGGAGAGATTGGTTTCTGCTTACTGAAGGGGAACTTTTGACTTGACCTTTAGTCCAGTAAACTTTTTACTGGACTGTTAGTCCTTGGTGAGTTTGGGCCCTTATTCTGTAGTGTCAGGGACCAAAGTCTGTAACCTGTGCACAGGTGCAGAGCTTGATGCAACTCAAATGGAATTTCTGACCCATCAATGGTTACTTGACTATTTCTTCACATATTGGGAAGGGGGAAAGGGGTAGGGTCTGGAGAGGAAGAACAAAACCCTCAGTTACGTTATCCTTGAGTGTCTTTAACCTTTATCAGCACCGATTTTGAGAGAGACACTTTTAAAAAGCGAGACAGGAAAACATCAAATTATGCCATCTAAACATTAACACAGGGCACATCTCCCAAACTGACAGAGAAATCTGTGCTGGAGAGAAGTCTGGAATAAAGGATCAAAAGCAGACACACTCTCTGTAGAAAGGAGGATAACAGTACAGAGCACCATGCACTGAGCGATTTTGATTTAAAGCTTTTAAAAAGAAAACTCCATTTACTTTAGAGACTGACAAAAGTTTATACATTCATGAATGAGTTCTTTATGTATTTAAGAGGGATGACAACAGACAAAGGGAATATTTGATGAATGTTCAGGCAAGATTCTGAAAGTCAGAGATTATTGAGAGAGGACATAAGGTTTTGGCTTTTTCTTACATATAGCTGCATCTGTTTCGTACTTTGTGTTTCCATTCTGTGTGCTGGACTTGTGATAGAACCAGAGAAGGTATTTGGAAGCTGACTGAGGAACTTAAAAACTATAAAAGGTTTAGGAAAGCTGTGGCTTACGTCCTTTCATAACTTTCTTTTTCATCTCGCCGTGTAATGGAGGACCCTGGCTAAAATTAGTAGCTAGCAGAGACAGGACAGTTGTAGAGAAACAAGGCTGTGACTTGAATTCATTGTAAGAACAAGTAGGAGAGAAAACTGAGATAGTTTTGATACATTTTTGTTTTCCCATCTCTTTTTTTTTTTAAGGCATTTGATGAAGATATTTCTTTCAACTTTGTCCTGTATCAGGGTCAACAAAAAAGACTGGACGCCTGTACTTCAAGGGCATCACTTTGCAGAATGATATCTCAGCAGTTCGAAGGGGCTGTGTGAGATACAGGCCTACATTCTAGTTTGCTCTTCTGTCCAGGGGCAGTAACTTTGGCAGAAAGATGGGAAAAATAACTGAGAGCAGTAACATCTAAACCACCTCAGCAAAAATCACTGGAGTTCAGCTGTTACAACCCATCTTTTCTGCTAAATCAACAAATCTTGATGTTTCAGAGAAAGTTCTTAATTATTTGTGATGGAGTTTAGCTTGCAGAAGAGTAGAAGACCCTACAACAAATACTGCAAGTAAATTGTTTTATATGATGACCAGTATTATAATGTGTTCAGATCCTCTCTTGGTGGGCAAAGTGATTATTTCTTATGATGTTCCTTATGACTTCAAATACACAGAAGGCAGAGTCACTGGTGAATGGATTATGTTAAAGAAGTATAATGGCACTGATGGGACCTGGTAACAAGACTTAAGATAGCAGGTGTGGAGACCTCTAGGTCTCTACAGTAGCCTAAGAGCCAAAGGTTGTAGCTAGACAGTAGGAAAAGGGCTCTTAGTGCTTTGCTGAAAAAGGAGCAACCAGGTGGCACAAATCAGTAATTACTCTACACCACACTGCACCAGTTCAGAATCAGTAACAAGTAAATGGATAATATTCCTGGCTGAACTGATGTCAGCAGACCTTATGCCAGGTTAAGTAACATTTGCCCGTGCCAGAGTTTTACTGCATCTGCCACTGTTTCCACACAGGTCTTTCCTTCTGACCCACTTTCTCTCCTCACAATGTAATTGCAGGAGTCACTACACAAGGATATTCTCGCCCCTCTTTCAATGCAAGTTCAATGCAAGTCGCGCCACATAATGCTGCAGCATCTCCTGAATGTTACACTCTTTTTCAGTGGTCTGCATATGTGGGGTTTGTATCCAGTGCAGCAAAGCATCAGTCTTTGGCTTTTTCCATCTTGGGCTGGGTAAGAGTAGCTGCATATCAACACGTGAGATACCTCTGAAATGAGAAAGACATGATTATCACAGCCTTCTGCTTCTTCTTTCTGTGGTGTGGAGCTGTACCTATTAACAGGGCATCCCTTCATGAGCCAGGAAAGTGGAGGGTAGGCAGAAGTCACAGTGCAGGAAAGACACTGAGGTTGGAAAGGAGCTACGTGTGGAGAAGGAGCCACATCTGCAAGCTCCTACTAGTAGCCAAACTGGAAATCAGGAATACATCATCTTGTACCTTAGGCCTCAGTTGAGAGCATGAAATAACCCGAAGCCCCTCTGTGCTTGCCCGTGGTATGTCAAGGGGAGGGATGGCAGCAGGGGAGATGTGTCCTGTGCACACAGTGCTAGGGCTTGAAAAAACACTCTGATCCTCACTGCTGTTAGTCAGAGATCATGGGGGTGAGGAGCCTCCCCAGCTACAAAGGGTGACTGTTGTGTTGGCAGATGAAGCCCTGTGCTCCTGCTGCTGCAAATGAGGTAGTTCAGGGCTGCTCTGATGGTGCCAAGATGCCATTGCCAACGTGGCAGCAACTCATCTCAGACACAGCGGGCAGAAGGGGCTGGGAGCCACTCAAAACAGCTCACGGCTGGCAACCAAAGATCTGCAGGGAGGGCAAGCAGTGGCCAAGCTGGCAGGCAGTCTAGGATGTCAGCACCAAGCCCAAGGCTCATGCCACTGTGTAAAACTCTCCAGCAGATTTCCACATTTGGCAACAGCCGCGCAGAGTGTGACTGTGTTACCAAAGCCACGAGCTGTCTTTGGCCATGTCCCATATCAGGCTGCTAGCCCACTGTCAGCACTGACTTTGGACGTAGGAGAACAAACAAAATAGTAACTTTCAATGAGATTTAAGCCTTGCTCATGTTTCAAGGTTGTTCATCTTAAAGTAAAAAGGCAGTTCCATGGGGCATAGATGCATCTGTTTTGGTGGAAAGGTTTGGTCAGGAATTGCTTACTCCTTCCCTAGTGATTCCAGACTGCTTACCCTGCATTTCCTTCATCCATATCACTCACTCCATGTTATACTTAGCATTTAGAAATCTAACTCAATGCTTTTCTGATTATATAGTAATTCTTATTATTTAAGGTATATTTGATGTTCAGATTACTCTGTTAGCTTAACTTTCAATGCTCTCCGTCCTGTGACTTACATGACCCTTGTGAACTTGTATATCAAAACTGTGTTGGTGGATATGCCCAAACATGTTTGGAAAATGACATGGGAACATAACAGGGAAAACTCCTGTCACCCCACAGAAACTGGACAACTGTGTTATACTTCCAAAACGTAACTTCGGAGACAAACAAAAAATTACAAATCATGATGAAAATTATAGTTTATTGCTTCTATATTTGTTGACCCCAATGCCAATGTCTTAGAAAACAAGAAATCATTTTTTTTATCTCAGATATTTTCCTTCTTCTAGCAGAAGTAGTTCTATAGAGACATTAAAATTATGTATTGTTATTTCATATTCTGGAAACCGCCTTAGATTTTTAATTGTTATAAATGTCAAAGGATTGAAGTTGTGAATCTGCTTAAGTCGCTGATAGCTTTGCCATTAACTTCACACATATCCTGGTTTTGTCTAGCCATTCCTAATAGATTTTAGTCAGATTTTCTTTATTATTTATGCTGTTACATATCTAGCAATACTGCTCCCCCCACACCAAAAAACAAAAAAAAAAAAAAAAAAAGAAAAAAAAAAAGCTAAGTCATAACTTAACCTTGACAAGGAAGTATACCAATATAAAAAGCATGTATTGACATCTGTTTTGTTTTCCCCTATTGTCCCTTCCTTCCAGTAGAACTCAGCCAGTTTAGGGGAGGTTTCCAGCCAGTCCATTGTACTACAGCATACAGACCTTTGCCCACTGGTAGCCAACAACTTACTTAAAAAGTCATCTGGATCTACCCTGTGGGACTATTTGTATGGCTAGAAGCAGGCAGGTGTACAAATGCATGGAAGGTTAAGCCTGTTGGGGTGGTTTTGCTCAGTTTTAGCTGTTTTGATTGTTGTAATGCCTTTGCAGAGTTCAGCCCCAGAACTAAAAATCTCAGACTTCGAGGTTGTTTTGGCAAGGATTTCACTGCTTCGTAAAGTGGGTGGCATGTTGCCTAAAGCAGTCTCTTTCTAACACTAACAGTAGTTACCTCTCAGGTGTCAGTGAAAAAGAACATACAATTGCAGCGTTGGTCAGTTGATCCTGTTGGCAGAAAATGATCAAAACTACACATTGCCTTGTAGCTCTGTGCCTCTGAACTAATCACTCCTGCCTTCCTTTACAGTCAGTGGAGAGAAATAGGCACTTTTCAGATGTGATTCTTCTGGCCTATTTTAGATATCTAGTTTAGGACAAGATGAACTGCAGCCTAGAAGTGCCTATTTCTCATTGCTGAATATAAAAGGAGTCTAGACATCTCCCAGAGAAGTAGGCAGCCAGATTGCAGATGTTTTTATTTGGCATTGTGTGTCTTCATGTGGCATGGGTGACTAAAAAGGCTTCTAAGCTCTATTTTGTTAGCATTATTCCAGTACAGTAAATTTAAGCCTCACTACTGAAAATGAGAAATCTTTTTATAGGTTATTATTTTGTAGATAGCAATTAACCACTCAGAAAAGCTTCTAGTTTTGACACACACACACTCAGACACTTCATGCTTTAATGTTAAATTATATTTGACATTTAATTTAAGCTCATATTGCCTTCATTCAAAAATAAACCCTACTGCATTAGTAGTGAGAAGGTGGAGGGATAATTTTTCTCCCCAAATTCATACTCAGTGAAATCTAAACTGATTCTTCATGCTTAGTTTTTCAAATATATTATGTGCATTCTTCTGAATATAAGTATGTGCAATTGCTTCTCAGACATGAGGGAAAGAAATCAATGCATCTATCTTAGTAAGGAATTACAACATAAAAATGTATTTTTAATAGGTACTTTGAAGGCTGCACATACCTGTGAGGTTTGTTGCCCCCTTGAACCAATTGTAATCAGAAGCGACATATACCATTATTTCCTGGGCAAAGCAGGACTGATTTTGTGGTTGTACCAGTGTGTTATGTGATCTCTTTAGCTCTTATAAATTAAGCAGGATAAAGGCTTAGCTGCCTGTCATACACGTAACAGCAGAGTACAGGAGGTACAAGGTACAAGGAGAGGTTCTGCCTGGTGTCCTGCCAGGGATATTTTTCCTACATGAGTGGGAACAGAGATCTGTCCCAACTGGTCTCTGCTACAAGGCTGGATCTGAAAGGAGGCCGAAGGGACATTGCTTCTTCCTTGGTACGGTCTGGCTAGTAAGAACCATAATTTCGTGCTTTACTTTGTAGGCTCTGTTTCAGTCCTTGGGTGCATTCCTCTTGCTCTTAAAAGAGCCAGGCCATGTTTTACATCTATCTACCTTTTACTTCATAGCTATGCGTGCTGCAAAAAATTATGCTATTCCAGGAAAAGAAGCAGAGTCTTTCCCCTCTGTAGCTCTGCAGCACCACTGAATGAAGTTTGAAGTCGGTATCCTGAACAGTGGTTTCTGTGAAAGACCATATGGGACACTTTGGCTCAACAAACCTTGCTCCAAATTAAAACTAGGCCACCTACATTCTCTTCATCGTTTAGCTCTTCATCCCGTCTTGGCTGCTTCAGGCTTACTGTGCACACCATGACCAAGACCTGTTGGGAAAACGGAAGTCTTCAGCAATGGTGGAACTATTACCAGCAAGGATTGCAGCCATGTGAATTGGATGGTGATTATCCAAGGGAGCTGGTCATCCCTGGGTATGGCTTTACTCAAATGTTTTCAGTGACCATGAGTTTCTTCTAGACAGAAACAAAACAAACAAAAAAACAATCCCAAAACCAAAAAAACCACCACAACTAAAATGAGAACCTCCCAACATAAAATATGCCAGTGTAACTACAGCTCCTTTGCACATTTGTCTTTGCTGTTAAATTGAGCGATTTATCCACCTTGCAAAAGACATTAGCATTAAGGGACATAGTCTTTCTCAGATGTAATTCATTATTAATCTTAATGGGATTATGCTTCAAAGACCACTAAATGCACATCTTCAAAGTACTTAAATTACTCCGTATTATTACTTCTGACAATAAAATAAATAAAGCTTAGTTAAATTCTACATGCTAAACCCAAATTACTTTTTTCTTTTCAGTGTGCCAACCAAAGCAAAACAGACCATTCTAAAAAAAAAAAAAAGCCCCCAAAAAAACCCTCCACTCGAAACCTTAAGGTTTTAATAGATTGTGATTAACAAATAATCATAAAACTAGTTTAAAAACATTTGAAAATGCATTTTTTCATTGTAAATGTATGCAGCATCAGAAATATGATTACAGCAAGAGAAGAATAAATGAACATCAAATAAATTTATTAATAAAATTACATAGTGCAAAATGCATTTCCTAATATTGCTTTAAAATAAATTCTAAAAATTCATATTGCGCAGCTAGCATTATCAACACCAGAATCTAGATAATAAGTAAATAGCCCTTTGGGTGACATTTCCCTTAAAAACAGTAGCAAAAGCCAAAATTTCCGTTTGTCTCTGTTTTCTAATGCAAATTCTCCTGAAGCTTTGCACGGAACAAAGATGTTCAAGCTGTGCCCTGGCTATATGGAGCAGTGTGATGGGGAGACATTTTCTGATGTTTGCGTTAATTGCATTGGAGCTGGACTTTTCCTAGGGGTCCACTAGGTCACTGCATGGAGTCACGCGGAGGGAGAAAAGAGAATATTTTGGTCAAATGATGTAGAACGTTGCTGCGGATAGACTTGCCAGATGCTCAGGTCACCCCCAGACGGCTCCGGGCGGGGGTACGCCTCGGCTGCCTGTGCCGTGGGTCCTCACCTGCAACCGGCACCCCCTCCCTGCTGGCTGGGTCCCTCAGCATGCTCCCTTCCTCAGCACTTGGGGCCTGGACTGAGCAGCGAGCACATGCAGGGCATAAAAGGAACACATCTGCTTTCAGAAATAACAGGATTAGGGCTCAGGTGCCCAGCTCAAGGCCTGCCCAATCTTCTCCTTCTTTACTACAAGCCGAAACAGGCTCCACCACTCCGTCAGTGTGCAGTCCAGCACACTGTGATACTTTGCAGGTTGTTCAGAAATGGAGCAATCTTTTTTACCCTTTTAGCAAGTCTGTACAATGTGTTCTTTAATTCTGCACCCCCTGTTAGAGGAACTTCAAGGAGTGACATCTCCTGACCCTATTGGGAGGTTCATCTCTCAGGACATCTGTCACCCAAGCTCACAGCCCAGCTCAGGGCCTGTGCTTTCAGGCCTCCTTTGCTTATGGAGGCCTTAAACCTTCAGCTTTCCCTCCATGGCTGGGGCGCTGCTTGCTCTGTGGTGTGTCTAACCCACACAGAAGACAGATATGCTGTTGGCCGGGGGGTTGTGTGTGTTCTACTCTGGCTGTCCCCTTTTCTTCCTCCCTCAGTTACACCAGCGGGCTCTGCAGGTCCCCTCTTGCCTTCCCCCTCACAGTGTGCTTGGCCTTGTGGCCTCTTCCCACCGCCACCATCTTCTCTGACTAGGAGGCAGGTCCTTTGGAAAGGCACTACCTTAAGCTTTATGGGGAGACACTCACACAGGGATATTGCTGTTCTGGAAAATGTCCACTGGTGCCATCAGTCAGTTCTCTGGCATTCAGGCTGTTGCAGAGGTACTTGAAGCAGTGGCTCTACTAAGCAGATGGTAGGAGTCCTGCCTTCAGTTTTCCAGACTCCCCCCAATAAATACAGCTGATGATAAATGTTGATGATGATTTTCCCCTGGCTACCCAAGAACATAAAAACATCTTTCTTGGACCATGTAAGTCTGCATCCAACTGCAGGCAACAGCAGGGTGGAGTGGGGCCGGTGTGCAGTGACACTTTGCTGATGTATTTCCCCAGCTTTCGGTGATTTGCAGTCCAGAGACTTCCTGAACCACAGATGGTATCTTTGTGTTTAATAGCCTTTGATACATTTTTCTTCCTTCAACTTGCTTCCAACATTCCCCTTTAAATTGTGGAGGAGAGCAGATGTGCCATTCCCAAAATTCATCATGTTACATTCAATAAAAAAAAAATGACACTGAGCAGAGTGTAGAGCCTCCCAGTCTCAAGAAGTTTCTTTTATGTTTAGAGTAGTCAGGGCTTTCAAACTTGGTGCAAGCAGATGCAGCAAGCTGTAGTCTGACTCAGTTTGTCACAACTGGGATGCAGGTGGCCCTGCCTGTCAGTTAAACTCAGTTAAACCAGAGTGAAGAAGTCGTCAAGGCAAACCTTGACAAAGACCAAGAACTGGAGAAATCATGAAAGAGTCAAACCAAGGGGCAAGACAAGAACCCGGTATGAGGTCAGGATTTTAAATACCAGCAAGATAGGATGAGGCCTGCGAACAAATGCAGGCAGTGCAGGAACAAACATGAGGATGGTGGCATGGAAGACAGGACAAGATGCAAAAACCAAGGACAGATGAACAGGGCCACCCACAACAGAAAATGTTAGGGTTTGAAGCTAGTAGTTGAGGCTTCATCCAGTTTCAGAGCTGGACACAAATTCCTAGGGTAATCTTCACACAGATACTTGTTTCCTGTTTGTCTGCTAGTTTAAAATTGTGTTTGGGTGACATCCACTCCACCTAACTTGGTAGAGAGTGACTGTACACCTGGGAAGATGTGTCAGCCCCGGCTGGGCAATAGGTTGCTGCTCACCATCCTTACACACAGCCTTTATGCTTAAGTAAATCCCCGTTGGTCTGGAATGCAGTTTTGTCTTTTTGGGCTGTGGCTTTGCCAGGCCTGATCAGTGGGATTTACATCTACAAGCCCACATTTGTGACTGTGGCAATCAAGTTAGGCAGCAAGGCTTTTATTGAAGTGTTAAAATAGGTATAATTCTTCAAGTGCTCATTACCCCATGCCTCAAGTTAGGATGAGTATGAGTTGCATGTGACCACCAGCCCTTTAAATGGATGGTTGGGTACGTTTGTGTGAGCTTTGGTGCTGAGATCAGACTGCTGAGATTGAACAGTTTAGGTATGGCACATGAGGCTTGTCTCTGTTTACACAGATTTTATCTGAACTGAGTGACTTTACAGTGTTTTAGTAAATGTATTAAGCCACCCAAGTGCATCTATTAGGAGCTGCTGTGCCAAGACTGAATGGAAGTATTTAAAATTTTTATGGATGCCTGTGCAGACTTTGGAAGTCAATTGCAGTAGCTGAAGTTGCTGTAGAACAGAATATGTCAAAGTATGCCAAGTACAGAGGACATTTGGGATTTTTTTTTAAAAAACTACATTCTTACTTTGTAAAATTTAAGAAAAAATTATTTTTATTGTACATTTATTTTTTATTTTGCAATGTTTTAGCTGCAGTATGAAAAAAAAAAACCCAAACAAGCCAAAAAAACCCACCAAACAATTTTGGTCTCCTGTACCAGCTTTGCCTTTATACTGTAAGAGATTCTTAGGAGGGAAGCAGATCCCAATACAAACATCAAAACTGGACTGTTTTGTATCAGGTCACCTAAGAATTTTTATTTTACAACATAGAGTGTATAACTGAGGTGACAAAATCACAGAGGGAAAAAATTGTTGTTAAAGGGCTTCATTGAAAGTTTTGCATTTATTTTGGGTAAACGGAAATGTGCACAATGACTGCACAGAGCTGAACAGCTCTTGGATAGCTCTTGTTAGCAAGTTTGAAAAAAACTGCATCATTAGGAAGACAAGAAGTAGGAAAGCAGGATCTAGCTTTCTTATTTCTGTATATTTATGGCTTGTATAAATGTCAGAGGCCAGATAACTGGCTTTTATTGGTAATAGCCTGAACTGTGTTACAATGTGTATACGTAGTTGTTATGGCGATACATCAGCAAGTTGCCACACTAGGTCAGACCTGGTTATATGTATTATAATGGGGTAATGCACCGGTTCAGGAGTTTTTTTCGGATAGAACCCTTTGCGTCTTTCTTATAAAACATTTAGACATATATATATAGTCAAATGTTATATAAAAAGGAACCATAAAACATCTAATCCAGCAAGACATTTAGCATCTTCAGTGCCAATGCAATCATATTCAACAAATAGAAATTGAAAAAGAGACTTTTACCAAAATTTTGTTTTCTGATACATGCCTCATCTAATAGCATGTAATGGTAAGCCAACAGTGCAAGAACTTTATGCAGCTTAGTTAAAATCATGCCATATTGTGGTTTGTGCTGTAGTTTTGCTGTTATTTTGAGTGTCAGGGCAATTAAGATTGCTCACTTCTGTGTTTAAAGATTGCTGCTCTCCACTGTTAAAGACAGCCTGCTCCAGTAAAGCTGTCCATACGCTGAGGTTTTTCTATATTTTTTTTTCCCACGTTAATATTTTCAGTATGCTCTTAAATGTTTCTGATAAGGAAGTACACATATACTTCTTAGTGCTTCAAAACCTATGGTTCTGGTGCAGTTATTAGTATTTTAGCACTGCATAACTTCTTTGATTTGTTACTTCTAAGATCTTCCACTGCGTAATGCCAGGGAGCCTTACTCGCTGGAAATTGCAGTCTTTTCTTAGAAATGCTTTAAGAAACACAGACTTTCTCTTTGTACCTTAGTGTTTCATACTTTTGGGGTATAGGAGCTGAATACTTTCATTTTAAAAATGCCTAGGTCTAAATGAGCAAGCTGTCAGATAAAATCAGTATAGACAGCTACATGATCAGAAACACAGTTTCTGCAGTATCTAGCAAAGCAAAAGAAATTCCACAGATGTATTGTAGGAGCAAGACTGTCAGTGCCTTGGACCTATGGGTACAGTCACAAGTAGTTGATGTAACCTTTCGGCTTAGAGTATGTTGTGGTTTAACCCCAGCCAACAACTTAGTATCACTCAGTCCACTGTGCCACCACCACCCCACCTGCCAGCAACATGGGGAGGAGAATCAGGAAGAAGGTAAAATTCATGGGTTGAGATAAGAACAATGTAATAATTTTAATAAAATATAATAATAATAATAATAATAATAATAATAATAATAATAATAATAAAACAACAACAACAACAACAACAACAATTATGAAAAGAGGAGGTGTATAAAAAAACCCAAAGGAAAAAAAAAGAAGGGATGCACAATGCAACTGCTCACCACTCACTGACCAATGATGTCTAGTCGGTCCCCAAGCAGCGATCAGCAGGCCCTGGCCAGCTCGCCCCAGTTTGTATACTGAGCATAACGTTCTATGCTGTGGAATATGCCTTTAGTTAGTTTGAGCCAAGCTGTCCTGGCTCTGTTCCTTCCCAGTTTCTTGTGCACCTGCTCACTGGCAGAGTATGGGAAACTTGAAAAGTTCTTGATTTAGAATATGCACGACTTAACAACAACTAAAGCATCAGTGTATTATCAACCTTATTTTCATACTAAATCAAAAACACAGCACTGCAACAGCTACTAGGAAGAAAATCATCCCAGCTGAAACCAAGGCAGAGTCCAATACCACATCCTATGCAGGAAGGAAGACTGTGAGAATAGAGTAGAGGCTAATAAAGGAGGAAGATTCCTCCATCTCTGTTTGTCTAGATATCTACAGAATTGAGGTTAGATCCAGCAGACCCAGCTGATGGATGATTTTATCTGAAATAATTTAAGAAGTAAGCCATTTTATTAGAAAGAAATATTTTGTCTTCAATGGTAAACCACATTCAAGGCAACTGTCACTTTTAAGGAAAATTTTGCAGCTCCTGATCTACAGCAATCTAGAATTCTCATTTCTAATTATATATGCTCTAAGTACAGTGTATCTATACAGTTTAAAATTAAGATAGATTTTAAATCTAAAAATAAAGATGAGGTTTTGAATAGTCTCAGAAAAGAACAAGTTATTTCCAGAGCTCATTCAACTTTTATGATCGCTTCCATGTAATAAATGAAAGTTCTCCTAAAAATACTGATGTACCATTACCTAATTAAACTGTTGCATGCAGTACAACCTCAGAAGCCTGGATGTTTCTAGATTTAATCCCTAGTAAATGTACTTTCCCACAGATAAAGCAGGGAGTCATGAAAATACCTGATTTTAAAAAGAGCTGCAATTGAAATTATACTGTTTCTCATGCTAATACAGATCAGTCAGTATGGACAAAAATACAAAGGTTAACTCAAGAAAGAGGGAATTTGTCTTCATGCCACAGGCCTTCATTTGCATTCCAGTTGAACCTAGTTTGAAGTTTCTTTTGTGGATCTAGTGAACCCTTGTATGGACCTATGTAGAGGCGTGAATTTCAGAAATGTCTGCAGGGGTCAGTGGAAAGAGAACATCTTCCCTGGGGAGAAGATTCCAGCTTTCTCAAGGACTATACAGAAGAGACTCACTATCTGGTTATGTGACACAAATCCTCATGTTTGAATCCTTTGAATCAGGTTCCGTCTGTGATCCTATGGGCTGTTCATAGAAAGGATGGGTATGGGGCAAGAATTCTCCCAGAAAAAAAAATGAGCTGCGCTTTGATGTAAGGGTTACCTGGCCAATTTCTCCTAAACTTTGCTGTCTTTTAGCCACAGACTTGAAAGGAGGTGTAAAGGCATCCAGGGAAAGCATCACTGTTGCCACCAAGCTGTCAAGGTGCTCACCAGCTTACCTGCAGGTGACATTGCAGAGTGCTGCACCCCAGGTGGGACGTCACCCTGGGTGAGCTACCACATCCAGCCATGCCATGTGGTCCATCCAGCCTCTCAGGCACTGGTCAGGAGACAGCAGGTCTGGACCTTGGCACTTGTAAGCTGAAAGAGGGGGTGTGCCTCCTAATCACAACCTACAGGGATGATGCTATCATTCTCTTAATTTTAATTTATATTGTCTTTATAAGTAGTCAATGGCAGGCAAGGATTAATTCTCAAAACAGCATATGCTGGTTGATTGTTAGGAATAATGATATTAAATGCTATGAAAAAGTGATAGTGCTCAAGCTATAAATGGATGCAATTTAATGGATAGTATTAGTAGCAGAGCTGTTCAGCTGAAGCCATGGCTAAAGGGACTCTGGTTTAATAACTTTCTAATTGCATCTGTATAAGCTGGGTCACTTAGCAGTAAACTGACAGGTTTACATTTCCTTATGCTAGGTATTGCTGTGTGCTAGACATACAGTAGAATTGTAAATAGAAAATAATTGGCTTGCTTTTTAGCCTCCCCAAATGGTTTAAATTAATGGCAGTGCAGATCAACACAATGCCTTCATGTGTGCGATTTCAACCTTCATTGATTTTCTCAGTTCCAGGGCAGCCTGACGTTGGCTAGAAAACCATGCTGATGTGATGGCTATAAAGCCGAGCGGTGAAAGGAGGTTTACGCAATATTAAATTAGTTCCCGGTATTCAAGAGCACACATTATAGAAACCTGAAGGCTGTGTTCTTCAAATTACAAGTGTTTGGTATTATTCCTTGGTGCAGAGAAGTCTAGTATCATTCTGTTTATGAAGGTCTGGCAGTGGCTCTGCACAAAGGTTTGAAATCTCTGAAGACAATCTGATGCCTGGCTGAGATGCATCAGGCAAGTTTTCAGACAGGATAAGTGGGAAGAAAGGAGTGGCTTTAAACAAACAGGCTCGTGGAGGTTTCTACCTAGCGTCTTCCACATATAGCACACTTTGAATTTTATTAATTGCAGTCATGCCTGTTACTATGACAGCTAGGTGCTGCAATTACCTTACACCTTGGGGAATTTTGCACTTAGTACAGCATTTGGAGTCTACTTCCTTATATTTTGGTTTTATTTTGCAACTTTTTTGTACTTTGGGGAAGTATTGTAGGAAGCAGAGATGTGCCATGAAAGAAAAATGCATCTTTATAGTCCCAAGGCACCATAAGCCCTATTTAGCCATGGCCTGAGGAAACAGTAAAATGTAATGATCTCTGTGGGGATTAAATGCAGTGACTGTGGCTGGTTTTTTCCTTAACAACTTCCCAGGACGGACGGGACTCACTGAGAAGAGCTTCTCAGTGAGAGCAACATGCTGCACTGTAAAATGACTTGACAACAAGCTTTACAGGGTGAAAGCCACAACACCCTCATCCAGAGGGATTAGCCTGAGGTCTTGCCATGAGCTTCTGCATAACCTAGGCGTTTCAGCTATCGGGAGAGGCCACAGCAAAAAATACCCCCTGTATTTAGGAAGAACATCCTTTTCCATTGGGATGCCTTTGACTTGGAGAGCTGGCCACCACAAACAGGTGTGCTGGGCACTGGGGGTGTCAGAGCAGGGCAGGGACCACAGTGCTGTGAATCCTGAGACAGAAGTGAAGGAGAAGGAAGGAAGCTCACACACGGTGCTTGAGAAAATACATCTGTTAATCCCTTCTTTAAGGTGTTAAACAGGCTCAGCTGTCATGCAAGCCTTGTGCTGGTGATCCACTACAGCATGCTCTTTCTAGAAGTAGCTGATTTGAAGCTCACTTAAGGTACAATATTAGTTTGAAGAGTATTGTAAACAGATATAGGCTAGGCAACACCCCCTGAGCAAACTGGAACCCTTTACACTGAAGCTATGGATTCAGACATTTACACTCCTCCAGTAACAGTTCATGGATCAAGTTTCCCACCTGATGTAGAAGCAGTGCCATTTTATTTGAGTCTGTCAGCATTTTCACTTCATAAACCTCGATGTTGCAGTATACCTCAGCTGTTTCTAATCCCTGAGAGCTGAGACTTGGCATATAAATTGCTAACCCATGTATTAATTTGAATAGAAGAGGATAAAGCTATGTCTAAGTTATGCAACAAATTCTGCTGATTTTTATTTCAGTTACAGATGTACTCGCTGCCAAACTCTTGTAAAATGTTTTTTACTACAAGGAACTGCATGTTCATTATGTTTTACATGAATTGGTATCTTTTATATTGTTTCTAAATGCTTTTGAAATAGCTATTATGTTTACACCAAATAAGCTTTCGCTAATATTCTGTTTTGTACATCATTACTCCCTAACATTAGAATGGTGTCTGTGAACCAAATGCAGGTTCTTTGGCTTTTGCGTTGTTCTTAATTTATGTAAAGGTTTCCTAGAACTAAAGCCATGTATTACAGTATTTGCTGACAAAAATGCACATCTCAGAGGCAGAAAGATTATCACTGTTCAAATGTCAAGGAATTCAAATGTTGGAGAGATTTCTAATAGCATTAATAAAAATATGTTTATTTTAATCTTGGGTATTTACAGAGGAATGTTGGTTATGTTTTTGATCTTAATCCCGTTGCTGGTACAAATTTATTTACCTGTGTGCTAGGAGGGGACTTGATTGATTCTTTCTTTAAAAAAGGGGAAAAAATAAAATCCCTGGCAGATAGAAAATAACATTCTGCAAACTGAAATGATGTACCTAGGACATGCAAAACACAAGTGCACTCCATTCTCTATGTAATACTGCACACACACGATAGTTTGACAAAATCAAATTTACTTCACCTGCCTTCTGATGAATTCTAAGCATTCTAAAGAGACAGTGCTATTGTAGCTGGAGTGAATCTTTGGCATATTAGCATATAGTGGTCCAGAAGTCATTTTCTCATTACTAAGGACTTTTTACTGAGATGTTAATTTAAACTTCAAAATTGTGAGACACGTCAGATTCTGCTGATTTAAATCAACTGAGTGCTTTCTTTTCCCCCCTCAACCCATACTGCCCAAATAGACTATCAAGAAATAGTGATGTTCAGCCAATAAAACACAAGTCAAAGTCTTTGGAGATGAGCTGTTGAGTAATTAGTGATCCTGAGCTCAGGGTACTGTTACTTAGCAACTTCTGAGAATGGGTTAACCTTCTGTGGGCATCTCTTGCGCTGCATGTATTACAAGACTGCTTCTTATGCTCGTTTGTACAGTCAGGTATAAGTCTTCCACAGATCTTTCCCTGAAATAAATATATGCATTTCATTGCATTGCAAGCGCAGTGAGCTGGCTGCGTTTGAGATAAACCGAGCGGCACTATCAGCACAACGTAGTTGATCTGCCCATGTGCAATAATGCACATGTACATCAAACACTGTTTTCATGGATAGATCAACTGTACAGTGCATAATCCAGGGTTTCACTATTATAATAATTCATAGATCAATGTGTTTTGATATATGTCGTAATATATTTGGTATAGCACATCAAACAGAATAGGCTGGCAGAAGCATAGTGACTTTTTCTCTGAGATTTCTAGGCAATGCTGTGGTCAATCTCACAGCTGTTTAAAAGTCCTCCACAATAAGCCAAATTCCCCTTTCTTCTCCTGCACAAAAGGGAGTAAACATTGGAAAGTCTAAATACTTGGGAAACTTTGTTAGACAAGAGAGTGTAGTGTGGAGATCACTTTTGAAATAAGACTTACCTGTAGGTGAACACTGACTATTATTTTGTGATTTGTTCTTCTGATGTAAATATAAAATCCCTATGAATATTAATGGTAGTTTCCTTGAATTTTCTAAACAGGAAAGAACAGACACTATAAACAACAATTCATTTCACGTGGCTAGTAAAAGACCTTATGCTGTAATAAATTGTCAGAACTATTCTTTAACCCTCTGAACAAAATTATTGCTTTCACAATTCACAATTGCTATACTTTTAATTATCTTTTGTGTAAATAGTTATATTCACTGCATTTCTTTCATACTTAGTATTATATAGGATTAAAAAAATAGTGATTGGAAGGGATATGAGCAGGTCTAGGCCAATCTCCAGCTCAAACTGCAGCAATTGCCAATAGGTCAGTCTTGATATGGTCCTCCTAAGTCTTGAAAACCACCAGGGGTGGAGATTCCACAGCCTCTTTGGGCTATCTTCATCTCCCAGGCCACAGCTGATGACTGTTGTCCTCAGTATGTCATCTAAAACTGCTGCAAAGAGTTTGGTTCTTCCACCTCTGTAACTATCCTTAGGTAGCTGTGCACTGCTATAGATTGCCCCTTCAAGTCCTCTTTACCAGACGTAGAATTAACTTAGAGTATGAGCATCTGCCTAATATGCTTTTTGTTCATGTGTTATTTCTAGCCTGACTGTCCGAGTGCTGTGTACGCTCTACTCCAACCGCTAAGGGGTAATTTTCTTTTAGTACAGCTGGCTCCCACTGTTCCCTGTGCTATGTCTTTTCTGGTACATGTGGGAAGGAGAAGACTAAAAGCATCTGTACTATGAAAAAGTTCCTCCACCCTCTGATGACTGAATTCAGTAGGTGGAGGTACAAGATTTCAATGATAGAAAAGGGCAAGACTGGGCCCAGGTTGTAAATGATCTGCAAGTTAAGACAACAACCACAGTAATATTTCTCTCATCCATTTTGGCACAGAAGCAGTCAAGAAAGATTAGGCTCAAAGGCATCATGCATTTATTTTTTTCTCCCACTTTCATTAACCTGGGATGGCCAGCAGGTGATAGCAATTTATGCAAATCCTTCTCTCTATAAGACTTTTTACCTTTTGACAATAGGCAACCAAGCAGATGACACAGCTACAGACAAGAGGGTTTTGAAGACCCAATTTAAAATCTGAGCTGCCAGATTTTTTTTTTGAAAGCTTTTATAAGGATAAGATAAGAGTGTAATCCCTTAGTTTGGTGCAAATGTTTTAAGACTTTGTATTTCTAAAATCCAATTTGAATTAGCCTTGAACTTTAAAGCTGTTTATGTCTACTGAACCAAAAGGCACCATGTGATGCATATAATATAAAGTATTGCACAGTCTCTCTTTTTCTCCTCCCCTTCTGACACTGGTCTATATTACTTGCCAAGAAAATCATCCAAAGGCAAAATGTCATAACTTTAGAAAAAGAAAATGCTAGTCCCTTTGCAGAGAAGGACTTACAAAGCCTCCTTTTCCTTAGGCTTCTCTAGCCTTATAATTTATTGGGAACTCTTGCCACCAAATATGCTTAGGATGAACTTGACATTGTGTGTGAAATTATTTCCAATAGCATGTTGTATAAAACGCTTCTTGATACTCATAATGGCTTGAACAATCTGCTGCATCTCTGGAATCAGCATTTTGGGAATCTGCATGCTGATGTGACTTGTGAGTGGAGGGTCTATCAGATAATGAAGTGTTGACTTGCTCTCATTTTAAATTATTTAAGAAATGAGAGGAAGTTTGGGCAAACTGTCATGAATCCCTTCACTCCTAACATCAGCCTGCCTGCCTATACTTTTGCCTGAAATAGGCATCTTTATCAAAGTTTGCATGCTTTCAGGATTTTTCATCAATTCTTTTCGAAAGTCCTGATACTTTGGGCCTTGGAGTAGGTTATTTATTTGTGACCTAGATTATTCCTTTAGATACAACCCATTCAGGGTGTATCCTATTTTAGCCTTAACTCACCAATGTGGTTAGAATAACTGGGACATGACCCATAAGCACTATTCCTGAAAGTAACTTTCTTCTACTTATTATTAATTAAAAAACTCACTGTCACACTAACTAGCGGATTAACCAAGTCTATATGTGTCAGTACAGAATTTCCAAAGGGCAAGGATGGATAGTCCTTTGGTTATGACAGTAGCACAGTAGTCACAAGGCTCAGATTCCAGTGTTGCACTGACTCAGGGAAGACAATTAAGGCTAACCCTATAAATTGACATAAGCCTCCCATTTTGACAGGTTTAGTACCTGCACTTCTGGGTGTATTGTTTGGCTGTCCGCTGCCTCAGAGAAGTTCACCATACAGGTTACCCATTCAGTGAGCTGGAGGGTTTGTGTATATAATAGATCCTCCATAAAACTAGCATGCTGACCAGGGAACTGCCTATGGAGGCCAGAGAGGATTAAGCCACATATCTATCAGGAAATGCAGAAAATCAGGAGATTTGCATGTGAATTAAAAGCCTGAACTTTCTACTAGTAGTTTTTTATCCACCAGAGTTTTCAAGAAAAAGAAAACAGCAGTAGTTGGAGACATTGACAATGGCCAATGTTTTATCATCTGTCCTGTAGATCACCAAGAAGATGTGATAACCAGATTCAGTTTCCATGCTTTGAGAATGTTACTGACACGACCAGTCTCCTGGTAGATGTTGTAACTCACCAGCACACTCTCAGATGTGTTCTTTCAAGCTGTCCTATTAAATTTGTCGCATTGTACATGGAATAAAATATTTGTTGGGCTAGAAGGAGGTAGCATCATAAAATCATAGATTCATGGAATGGTCTGTGTTGTAAGGCACCTTTAAAGATCATCTAGTTCTGACCCCCTGCCATGGGCAAGGACAGCTTTCACTAAGTCAGGTTGCTCAAAGCCCCATCCAACTCGACTGTGAACCTTTCAGGGATGGGACCTCTACAGCTTCTCCAGGCAACCTGTCCCAGTGTCTCACCACCCTCATCATAAGGAATTTCTTCCTTCTATCAAATTCAAGTCTACCCTCTTTTACTTTAAAACTATCACCTCTTGTCCTACCACTACAGTCTGTGGTAAAAAGTCTTTCTTCATCTTTCTTAAATACCCTCTTTAAGAATTAAATTAAGAATTAATTAAAAGACCACAGCAAAGTCTTCCCAGAGTTTTCTGTTCTTCAGGCTACAAACAAATTCCCTCAGCTTCTCTTCCTAGGAGAGGTGTTCCAGCCCCCTGATCTGCACGTGTCTGCTACTAAACAAGTATACACATGGCTAGACCACTATAAAGTACAAGGAAACTGGCAGCAGTGCCTTTGGTAGCCTCTGTAGCGGGATCTGCCTAAGTATTTAGGTTGTTGCAAAGCAAATTTAATTTATTTTTGCATTAATAACAATGTAGACCCTATCCTAGGTTGCACGAAATGCCTTTTAAAAGGTGCAAAGATCCTCATGGCAGAGTACAATGAACAAACCTGCCATCTGCTTCCTACACCTGTAGGTGATGCTTATGTTCAAGGGATAGTACCTGTTGCAGCAATTTTGGATTAAACTGTGGAGATGACCTAAAAAAATGGTGGTTTAACAAAAGAGACACTTATAGCAAATGGCAAATTGACAAAGGTTTATTTACAGGGTATCAGGCCATTATATTAATGTTTTAAATACCTGGGGGGGGTTGTCTCATTCAACCCCTGTTGAATGATATGAACAGATATGAACTCGTATCTGTGCCTGAGCGAGAAAAAAATCCATAACAAGTGCAGCTTCCTAATGAAAATAATACGAACAAGAAAAATCTTCTTAGCTTTGAAAGTACATGTCACAATCTATGTAAAAGTTAGTCTTTTGATACTGTTTGTGAGACCAACATCTTATTGAATTACTTTTGTGCTCCTTTCCCACTCTCTAAACCCCACTCTTCAAAGCTTTATGGCTGCACATTGCTGTGTGAATAGGCTTATGAATGCTATGAACTCTTAACAAAAAATCCATTATAATGATACTTTGCTGTTTCAGGGATATTCACTGTATAACAATCCTAATGGTTCTGGTGTAGTAATAGGTATGGAATTGCCGGGTAGAAGATAGCTTCTCCCTCTTGAGTTGCTATATGAAAGGTTCTGGCTCTAGTTATCGACAATCTAAACCACCTGAAACACTTAAACTTGTTTTTTATTTTTGTCCCCAGCAGTAGTCCCATTGTATTCAGTAGGACTGCATACATGATTAATCTGATCAAAGTCTAATTAGTGAAAGAAGTGCAGCCATCAGTGCTGTAGACAGCAGGCTATGCCCTGAGCCTGTATTCCAGCCCCATTTTTAACCGCTGTCCCCTTACCCATGTGCCCATGCATTGCTTGGATGTGTCTGCATGCAGAACATTATTCTGAACAAGCATTTAAATCCAGATGTAAATTAGTTTCATATTTTGAGTCCTCTGGAGAACCAGACTAAAACTATCCATTTTGATTCTAGACTAGTTCAGAGGCTTAATCAGGAACATTTGGTGAATGCAGAGATCCCTTTCAAGGGGCCAAGTTGCAAGTGAATATTTATTTGTCCTGCTTTTAAAACAACAAGGACATCTTCAGTCAGCAGTTACAGGCTCAATTTCTCCAGGAAGTGATTAAAGAGCAAAGCTGCTCTGGCCCCGTGTGTAGTCACTTCAGAAAGAGCAAGATGTGACTCCTCCAAACATTTCAGCCCACAGCCAGAATTGCCCTGTAGAGCACTCATTACTTTCTGTAGCCCCAATAGCATACAGAAACTAATTATTAAATTTAACCCATCAGGAAAGGTGCCCTAGGTGGGATAATCTCAATCTTTCAGGTCTTCTGCTGCTAAGCTCCATTACAAATGCATACTGATGTTAATGATTATTTGATATATTTAGTGATACATGTTTTGCAGAATAAATAGATTGAGCTTTGGGGTCTTTTTTTGTTAAGGCAGCCAGAGTCTGATGTGTCAAAGATGTCTTTGTTAGATTTTCTAATGTAACAGGGATATAAAAGGCATCAAAGTTCTTGGGAAATTATTGAATGAATACTTTAAAGGTGTATTTTTTTTCTGTAAATACTGGTACTGTTTAAAAAATATGCCCACCCAAGTTTTGATCACCAAATCATCATGCAGACATCAATTAGTTGAATTAGGCAAGCACTGGGAGTAATCTGGAGAACTGGCTAAGGGAACAACTGGGAAATAGGCAAGTTGACAAATGAAGTCATTGAGATTGACTCCATAAATCATGTTGTTCATGAAAATGCTGGTGAGTCCTCAAAGCACTGAATTTTTGTGGGCACTGAAAAGTCATACTAAGCGAATATCAATGATTCAGTGTTGACAGTGACTTTCCAACGTTTGAAAAATTTCACTCATTCAGTCAGGAGAAAGAAAATAATACTGTGTTAATTAAATGCCAAACTAAATGACACAAATAGTGAGTATGTAATAATTAAAAGGAAAAGTTCACATAATAGTTCAGATAAAATTTTTCAGATTCTGAATATTTGGCAAATATTTATGAATTATAAATGAGCAGCTAGAAAATTAATTATTGACTTGTGAATTATTTACTAACCAGAACAGATGTTAAAGTTCTGCATTATTTATTATGAGACATTTATTTCAGTGCTGAATATAATCTATGAAGATAATAGTGATATTATAACTGTATTATTTAAACAGGTTGATCAGTTGTAATTATTATCCCCATTTAACAGGGAAGTCAACTAAAAAACACAGGAAGGGAGATTTTCAAAGGACCCAAGGGGTGGAGTTGCACAAGTCTAATGAAAATTAATGAGACTTGCATTTCTAAATCCCTCTGGTGCTTATGAAAAATCTTTCACAGGGAGGTTAAATTGCATGCCCAAGAGACGTCAGGAGCTAGCAATAGAGCCTGGGATTTCTGGTCCCTACGTAAATTTGCTAGTGATTGTATACAGTGTCTCCTCTCTTTTGGGGCTGGGTTTTTTTTGTCATGATACTGGAATATAAAAGTTTCATTAGATACCAGGCTTTCCTAGCTAAAGCAAGCAGTTCATCCACCTGACCAGCCTGCAGGTAACAAATTCATTGTACAGGTATTCATATATTTAGGGGGTGCCAACCAATTCATCTCTCTGTTTTTCCCTCTTTCTCCCCAAGGCTACATTGAAACAAGAGGTTGTTGTTGTTTAATGAAACTAACTATCCCTTTTCAGCCACCTCATTAAACTCTAGATTTTTCATGTCTTATGGGTGGAGCTGAAATACATTATCTGATTTGCATATCCATTGCATATTAAAAAATCCTAGGAAGATCATGAAATTGCAATGTTGGCACTACAAACGATACAAATGAACTTTGAGCCATTCTGAAGATGAGTTAGAGGGTTTTTCCTCTGCACAAAAGCATTTTTTGCCACTTATCATTGTAATTTTGTCATTTTTCACAAAGCCACCTTTGTTTATTCCTGCTTTATGGCACTTGTTACAGGAATCTGTCTGAACATCTGTCTATCAGCTGTGATATTTAAATTAACTGCATTGTGCCCCTCTTTCTTATTTTTAAGCCAGGGCAAAAATACTTCACCATCTTGTTTAATTTCTTTTTATTTTTCCAGTGCCTGGTCTGATTTTTAAATTCTCGTTAGCAGTATTGGATCAAAGTATTGCAGGTCTGACCCCATAGTCAGCGAGTTCTTGCTATTTCTGTTAGCTAGAAACCCACATAGTCTGGAGGCAGGTCTCTTTTGGTGGTCCCAAAGGAGAGTCAAACCTTATTCAAAAAGCCTGTGCCACCTGTGAATACCTACCTATAACTTTTCAGCTTGGGCAATAAAGAAAAATATATAAATGTCTATGGTACCACAAGCAAACCTGTATACAAGATTATTTTTTTTTCTTCTGGTTTGTATTCAGCTGTGTAGGGAAGCAGATGTTAGAAGCTTTGCAATTTATACAGCAACTTTTGGCTAAAAACTTGAATTCATCTTATAAATTTTAATGAATTGAACTCTACAACAGCCTTGTGAGGCACTGAAGCTCTGTTATGTCCATTTAACAACCAAGAAAACTTGGGAACTGATAAATGTAATGTCTTGCAAAAGATTGTACCAATTGTTGTGGACAGACATGGGAAGAAAACTAGAAACCCTACCCCACTTAGCAATTTCACCTTCCCAAGGTCCAAAACTGTATGGAAAACTGTAGAGCAAAATGCTTTGCTGTTTTTAGCTCTGGAGGGCTTTGTATGCTGCTCTGATGAGACCTGGCATGAGTCAGAAGATGGAGATCACCCCATCCTCTTCCCACTCATCCTCTCATTTCTGTCTGCTCCATTGTATGCCAAAAAAATATTTTAGTTTGAGAAGGAGGGTATTATGTACTGAAAATAAATTGTTTAATTTGGCGATGAGCACCTGGGAAGATGCAGAGGTAAGCCCTGTAGTTAGGGAAGTTTTGGTTGGCACACTCACCTGGAGTAGGTGCACTGATACCAAACCCAGCCGTGGGTGTACAGGTCCAGCTTGTGAGGTGGTTTATGTCAGCGTGATTGTCCTTGTGTGGCCAGGCCACGAGACGATGAACAGGGCTTTCCTTGAAGGTGTCTTGACCTGCCCCCAGACAAGCATCTTGACTTCTCCTCTTAGTGGCCCAATCAGCCCATGAAATCCATAATTCTCCTCCATCCCACCTGCTGCCATCCTCTCAGCTGGCAGCCCTAGCATATACCTACCATTAAAAGCCTATGATACCGACTGTGTTAAAAATCCTCTAGGCTTTAAAATAAACCTTCTGTAGTTGTTGTTGTGTTTATGATCTTATTAGGCAAATGTAAGGAAATAAATAAAATATTTGCATCTTTTATTTTTCCAGAGTTCTCTGTAATCCTATTTTACTTCAGTGGTTTGGAAAAAAAGAAAAAAAAAAAACAACCCACACAAAACCTTTTTTCCTTTAGAATCAAATTGAAGTCTATTCTTATTGAAATGAGATGCATAAATCATTCTACCAGGACAAGTTATCCAGATCTGATCATCAGAAAAAATAATAATAATAATCTGGTATATAGAAATTAGTGTGAGCACACATTTTCTACTGTGAGGGGCAAAAAGTGATCTATAACAAGAAAAAACACTCTGCTGGGATCCTTTTTAATAAAGAAAAGCAGCAAGCTGCTGGAGAGGTGTCAAAGTCAAAACACATCTTAGTCACAGAGTTTATAGCTGAATTCCAACAAAAAATATGTCAAGGTATGGTTTAGTGTTCCTGTAAGTAAAATCTGCTACACCACACATATTTTATAACCATTTAGTTTTGCTGACAAATAGATTCATATTAATATTTTAAATTCATGTATAAGTAAGAGTGCTTGATTTTCTTCAATGATAAATAATCCAGCAGTTCTGTAGATGATGAATGTCCCTGCTCTTAGAAGCTTGAGAGCTGACATTGAGCAAAAATGCATAATGCAGCTGCTGCCCCTGAAATCTGGAGCTAAATTCGGTGCAGGGTTTAGGGGCCCACAGTGAGAAGTGTCTACACCCAAAACTGCAGTCCAAGTGCCCTCATCTCTCCCTCCTTCCGTTACTGCCTGTTGTTACACACATCTCTATGTGATTATGAAGGTCTTCTAGCACTTGCGTTTGGTTTTGTCAGTGGTCACGTGCAGATCGAGCCTGGTGAAGGCAGACAGGTGCCCGGCTCCAGCCAGCACCCAGAACATGGGCTTTGCCTGAGGACACAGCGTGTTTTGGGACAGCTTGTCTGCAGCAGCCAAGAGCACAGCATCAACTCTGCATCTGTGCATTTATAAGAAAATATCGACTTGTATAACTCCAGCAGCTGCAATTATTTTGTCATCTACATCAGGTCTGTCTGCAAGTAAGCCTAGCTGGCCAGCTTGCCTCATGATGGTCATGCAATGTTTCTGCAAGGAGGTGGTGATGGGCTCCGGTGCTCAGGTATGGCCACTTCTCTGTGTAAGAGCTTGAAGCTGTATGTGCTAAGGCACAGGCTGGCTACCAGCTGGACCCAAGCTCTCCCCACTCCACATTTGCACAACTTTGCAATGCATAAGCCTTAGCATGTAAAAAAAAGTCAATTCTAGGTCTGAGCATGGGCTGAGAGCATCTTTTAAAAACACGGTGGATGGTGCCCAGGTGATCCTCTGCTTGTCTGCTCCAAGTGCCTGGATGTGCAGGGAGAAGGAGTGGGCAGGAGGCTGCAGACCCTGCCTTCATCCCTGCTTTCTCCAGTGTTCAAAGCTGTGTTAATCTTAGGTATGCGAGTTCCTCTCCCTCCAAGAGGCATCACATCTTCTTCCAGCAATGCTCGCTCTCTCCTGCAGAAGGGCACAGCTTGAATATCTGAGGAGCCCTCCCCATCCAGACATCATAAGGGAGCGGGAAGGAAGGAATGCCCGCCAGCTCTGAGCACGCAGGAGCGGAGGTGCAGCATCACTCTTCAGACCTGCAATTAGCAGTGATCTGCTGATGCAGGGGAGTGACAGCAGCTGAGGTACTGACACTTTCAGTCTGGGCACGTTTCCTTAGCATGCAGCTGAGGGACATGGTCACTCAGCCTGTTTTCTCCATTCAGGGAGTTCTCTCTCAAAAATTATGATTTGTAATTGTAGCCCTAAACCATATGGTATAACTGTGAAATAGTAGAGTCACCTGATTTCTTCTCCCATAAAGAGGACTTCAGATTTATTCCATTTCTCAGTCACTGGAAAGCAATCTATAGCATTCTTGTTCTCTAGCTCTTGATTACAATGAGGTCCAGCTCCCTGGCAAAATTTAGTTTATTTTGTTTAACATCCATTTCGTTAAATGTGTTAACAAATTGCAATCAAAACTGTATTTTGTTAATACGCTCTTAAGAAATCCTCTTCCCTTCCTTACCACATGTCATCAGTGTCACTCATGCAATCAGGACTAAAGCCAAAGTTCTGGATGTCTTCTTTTAGTGTTGTAAAAGGGTGTAAAGCAACAGAGACACCTTAGTCTCAGATCCATGGTCTTCTCCTTAAACTCAGTGCTAGACAGCGAAAGAGAGCAAAAGTCAGGGCTCTGTGGGAAACCCACAGAAAGGAAGCAGCTTAAAAATAAATAATGATCTTGAGGATCTGTTTGTTTGGTTTTCTGCTCATTATCTATCCTTCAGGCAGATGAATTGCCTTTAAAATCCAAACTGGTATGGAAAGGTTGTTTCAAAGACAGAAGTGGTGAGACAGAATGGGGACTGCAAAAAGAAAGTAGAAGCTGGTCTGATATTAGGGCACAGAGACAGAGCTTGTTCCTAATCATCTCCCCTCTGTTGCTCCATCAGCTGAAGGAACCTGAACTGTAGAGTAAACACTTTGGCAGAACCAAAGTACTACCAAGGAAACTGGATAATATGCTGCACTGTAGCCCAACTGTGCATTTATCGCAGGCAATCAAATGCAACAGGGAAATTTCTTGTAAAATAGCCAGTTTGAATGAGGAGTCCTATTGAAAAAAGTGCCAGATTCAATGGCTGGGGCAAGAAGTAATTTGTAGCCTTATTCCAGCTCTTATTTCCATGTGGATGAATGCTCAAACTTGTAAAGAGTGTACAGGATTCATAGGTTGTCCCACATGGACAGGACAGGTCAGCTTTGGTCAAAAGACATTTGCCCTTTTGAGGAACCACTCACTCAGCATCACTCTAATTGAAGTGAATGAAGGCCCTCTAAAAAGAAGCTTGATGATCTTGTTTTAATGCACTCATGCTGTATTCCCATCCTGAAGGAGAGGACTTTCTATGGAGGCTGTGAAGAATCAATCCACAGCCACTGTTCTGCCTGTTTGATGCAGGAGAGTGCTCGGGGACCTGCCTACCCCAGCCCCACAGTTGCTTGAAAACTGCCAAGTGTCACAAAGCAACTTGAGTAGGCCAGGATCCAACCCTCATCCACATGTGAGACAAACTGATGTAGAAAGTTATCATTTTTCTCTGTCATATGTCTGATAGTCATGTTTCCAAACCCTGCAATTTCAAAATTGTTTTAATTTTCATATAATGATAATCATAGTTATTACACTACTCTATGTTATGTCTAGGGGGGGAAATGAGTGGGAAATTTGTTCTGCATGAAACTACCAGACTGAGGTATACAGCAGACATATGATCTTGTGTCTACATTAATTTAACCACTCACTGCATCTTAAATTTCATATCTCTTCTATCATACTCTTAATTAAGCCCCAAGTAATTTAAAGCTTTGAGATGGACTACTGTTTTATTTCTAGCTGTGGTGCATGGAAGTGTGATTCATACATGTGAATAAAAATAGATGAGGACAGACCTTCCCCGGTGTAAACTGTTACAGCTCCAGCAACTTGTCTTTTGGAGAGCAGGCCAGAGAAGTGGCATAGATTTTTGTCATGATTTTAGGGCAAGTTGTGTTACTCATATGTGGGAAAGCTACAGGACAGTGCTGAAGGGGTTTCGGGGCTGAACCTCAGGCTTTTGTGTTGGTTCTCTTTCACAGTTGTTCCTACCTAAAGCCAGATGAATAATGAGGTGAACTTGGAGAAATTCTCACAATAAAGTAAATCCATCCTGCTAAAGAAACAAGGTGAGGAGGTCTACTGAAGGAACTAGCACCTCCCTTTAGCAAATTTTACACTTCACACAGAAATAGCCCATGCTCAGATGTGTGGTCAGTGGGGAGCTCTCTGCCAGGGCAGCATCAGCACATTAACCACCCACCTTTGATTAGCCAGACGCAAAATCCAGCTCTCATGGGCATCCTGTAACGTCGTGGCACCGAGTCCATGGACCAATAAATGTTTTGCTGATCCAGACAACACTGAACAACTCAGTTTTGAAACAAACAGGCCTATTTCTATGTGAAACTCCTTCTGTGGCACTGAATATAAACATAATTACCAAAGATTTAAAGCCAGCTTCCAGCTGAAAACTTGTCACGGTATGCCTGTGTTTCATACCGAAACCTCTCCCTGCACTCCTTGCTGGCAATGGTACGCTGCTGCCTCTTGCTAGATGTCTACGGACTGAAAACTTTTATCGGTGTGGCTGGGGCATGATTTGGGCTACGTGTAGGAACAGGACTCTTCATCAGACCAGTGCCAGCGAGAACTAATACCTCAATGTTTCCAAAACCTGCTCTTTCTTTTTAGAAATAGTAAGAAATTAAATCAGAAGCGAGATATCAAAGATACCTCAGTTACAGCTGTACTATGTACTGCCCTTCCTGGTTTTAGGAGGGAAAATTTTACCAGTGTCTGTCTTTGGGAGGAAATTTATAATCATCTATAAGTTACTTTAAAATGTGTTGTCACATCCAGAATATGTTTTCCTGTTAGTGCCTTCTACACATATCTGTCTTGATACTGCACCTCTCCTCACCTTCACATAATCTCAGTTTAATTCCCTGGGTTTATTTTTCTTTTTCACCTTCATTCAGCTGAAGTGGGAATAGAAAACACAATTCTGACAGCAAAAAACTAAAAGTATATTTTATCTATCGGAGTATGATGATCATATAAATTAATAAGTGGGTAAAAAAATTGATAAAATATTGTATTTGAAATTTCTCTTTAACATGGAAAATGTTTGCAGTATTTCTGACAAATTTAAATATGTATTATTATTTATTACGAAATTATTATTTATTATGAAATTATTATTAACTTAAATTTAAATAAATCCATTAATAAATATGGAAAATAATTGTTTGGCTTATTTTTTAAAAAAAAATGATTGATTGGGTTTTTTCTATCTGTTCTTCAGTGTTTATTTATCTCCATGAATAAGTGACAAATAGGAGGGGAAAATGAAGGAAGAAGGATAAAAAAGGAGGAAACAGGACTAAGCAGGAATGGGAGAACTTCTACCACTAAAAATTCAGATGTGAATTTCTAAGGCTTCTTGCATTAAGAAAATGAAAGAAATAAAGCATTTATATAAGAGCCTGCAGAACAAAAATTAGTTCAATTTTGTTGTTTTTCCTCATTTTCAGGTTGGCTCTACTACAAAGAAAATGAGAAAACTGTCTTTATTTTCATTAATCTGGTTCCATTCAGCCATGCTATTTATCTACAGCAGAGCCAGTAATGCAAAGGGAAGGCACAATGCCTTTATATTATAATCTCCTCTAAATATGCAAGAGTTTATGAATAAACTATTTATCAGCTTTCTTTATGACCAGTTCTGAATTTTCTTTAAATTTGCATTATTATTACTTGTGGAGCACCTTCCACTTTGACTCTAGCATATTTGCTTTTGCTTCCATATGATCAAAGTGTCTTATGCAGATGGACCTTCTTCTGCTCAGCCAAAATCTGTCAGAGTTTGCCAGTTATCCCAAGGAAGAAGGGTGGAGTAGAAAAGTATGTGATATTAACGTTACACTACAGATTTTCACAAAGAAATGGAAATTGACTGACATAGCACAGTACCATAGCCTTGATTGGTTTAAATTAGGAAATTTCTCTATTTAAAATTGTCTTACTTTAAGGTACAACATTAAAATTCTCTCTCTGTGTGAAGAATGTCTCATTTCATTTCTTTCCATTCATCTTGTCTACTACCATGTAAATATGTATTCAAAGTTATTCTTCCTCTCTGACTAGCTTTTGCTGGTATTTCTCACATTCTGTGTGTTTTATCACTCTTGATTTTTGTTCTTTCCTTCCTCAATCAGGTGTTTGAGCAAGAGGCGACAGTGTTCAAGTTTTCTCTGGGGATGTAAAACAGAATAAGATAAAATCAAAAGTTGGGTCATGTCGTGATACATACTTACTGAGACAAAAACATCTCTATCTTTGAAACACTGTATGTTTACGGATATATTTTTAAACTAATGACTCACTGGCTTTGTTGCAGTTTTTAATGGTGCATGAGTAATGCCTGGGAGTCCGTATTTAAATGTGAGGGAAATCTTGACATTTTTAAAGGGAATTCTCTGGTGTTGTTTCTATGGCAACTTTTCTAAAGAGATTATATTTGTTTCAGTTGATTTTAAATTGTGATCAACAGTAGAGTAAAGACTATATCGAACATAAAAGAAAAGAAATTGCATTTGTTACGAGCCCTTTCAGACCAGTAGGAGACCAAGGGACTGGTGGCACCTCGCCTAAGCCCTTAACTTGGGACCTAAAGGACCTTCTCTGGTTCGTGGACTTGGCTGGGGTTTTTAGAAGCAAGGAAGCAGGGTGAAAGGCACAAGCATCTACCAGGGAACAGAGAGAGCAGGGTTACAGCAGTAGTCCCCAGTAGTGCCAGGTCAAATGTTTGGCTTAGTGAAAGAGAAGACAAGATAATCAATCTCAAGGCTTAACTTAGCTACAGAAACAAAACTATTAAAAAGAGTGAGTTAGAAATAATCATGTAGGAAAATGAAGACCTTAAAGAATGCTATCACTTGTTCTTTTCTCAACAGCATCTTCTCCATTTGCTCCAAGAGCTGAACAGCCCAATGTTTCTATTAATCATAACTCTAAAAAACTTTCATACATCTATGTTTTAAACAATGCAATACTTTAAGGCATAGTTTTCTTTTTCCTGTGAAGGTCCTAGTGTGCTTTTGTCCTACAAGCAGGGCTAGGTAGTAGGAAAAGGTGGAAGCTTTGATCGTGGCACTCATTTCCTGGCCTCGGAGGTGCCCCAGGGAAGAGTTACACTTTCATGCACAAAGCGATTGATCCAAGTGCCAAACCTGCAGCCCTTCCCTGGGCGTGCTTCAAGTTCACCCTGAGATCCCCACACTGCCTTCAGGAGCTCTGAGGACAGGATCGGGGGGAGGCTGGAAAGACTTCCAGAGAAAGTTTTTCTGTAAGTACTGTTTCTCATTAGTTTCCTTAAATTCACAAGGAAATGTAACGTGTAAAACTTAGGAGCTGCTGTGTTGGAGAGTATCTAGTTAATTGCAGAAAACTAAATTGTATACATAGTTTGAGATAGTGCAAGAGCCCCTAAATTTTCCTGAGCTCTGTGTTTGAAAGGGTTGTATCATCAGTATTATTGACAGTTTAAAAGTTTATACTGATTTAAGAGAAATCTTTGACATTTATTGGAAAATGTTTTGAACAAATATATCATGTGTAGACTAAGAGACTAAAAGGAGGGGAGAGTCAGGAAGGTCTTTTCTTTCAAAAGCCTGAACAAATCAAAAAAAGTAGTAAACAGAAGATCTGTTCAGAAGCTCTGACTTTCCCCCTGCAATTAGCTTTGCATGAGAGGCTTGTCACTGTGCGTCTTATCAAGCTCTGGCGTGACCCCTTAATTCTTTGCCCTTCCAAAACTCTGACAAAGTTATGGGAATCCAGCGATAGGCATGTGGACATAGCTCTCAGTGCCACTTGTGAGACCACTGTTTAAAGGTGAAAGGTCCTGTTTGTATAAATCAGCACCCTTGCTTTTCTTCCATTTAAAAAATTGAGGCTTTAGTGATAGTTGTTTCAAACACCAAGTGTCTTGAGTATAGGTAAAAGCTTACAGCCCATACCTACATTTAGTGTAAATTGACATATGGGTGTCTGTAAGGCAGTGTGCCTAGAGTCTTAAATGGAATTTTAAAATCTGTAGAACGTTGTCTTGAAATTAATTGACGAAATCTGAGTGTGTGTGTGTGTGTGCATGCCTCATTACATGCAAGACATAGGATAAGTACTTTTTCCACAGTCTTTCTGATTTCATATGTAATCTGAAGGCATAAATTTAAGGCATGTATTTTTAAAATGGCTGTGTGATACATTCATTTTAGCCTGCTATCACCCATTATTATTTATCTAGGTTTTATAGCTTGTGGTTGCATAAACCAGTGTAGTCACCTTCCTGCTTCTATAGCCAGAAAAGGCAAAATTTTTCCATGTTCTTGAATGCTTGTACAACTCAGAGAAGAAACGGGACTTTCTGAAAGTTATCTACCCTCTATCCTCCTTCCTGTAAGTGCCAGGGTCTTCTTTCTCTTATTTTGGTAAGTGTCCTTACTTTTAGGAATCTAACTGTATTAAAATTAAAAATGACACACACATAGTGCCTATTTGCTTTACTGACCAAGGGTCTGCTTCCTCTCAAGGGGCACTTTGTCATTTCTTCAGTAGGAGGAGAACAAGAGGAGGAAAACCCTGGCAAATTGCTTTCTAAAAGAAGGAATTAAGGTGGCAGTGGGGTGGTGTCTTTGTTAGATGTAGTGAAAGTACAAGAAGGATTTTACTGGGTGTCTGCCAGCTTTGCCATATTATCTGTTAGAGCCCAGCTCCAGGACCGGCATTACTGGTGACCCTGCTAATGCTGTTCAGACTTCCACTGCTTCTATGTGTCACAACGTTAAGGCAAGGCCCTTATCAGGGACCCTAAAGCAATGGTAGCACCACCTAGAAATCTTAAATAATGTGGAGTATTACTGGTGCATGAACTGTAGTCGGTCAGTAATTCAGTAATTTAGTGCTCTGTAACTCTGACCTTTGTTAAAACTGTGTATACCATTTTCCATGCTGTCTTCATATGTTTTCATAAGAGGCATCGCCACGTTTTCCACAAAGCCAGTCTTTGCAGTCAAAAATGGGAGGCTGGTGCAAAAAGAAACTCAATGGGACTGTACAAAGCACATAAGAACTTTGTAAACCACCTGCTTTAGAAATTTAAACTATAAAAGCATTTTGTTATTTTAAATTTATAATGCAAAAAATTTAAAGCTAATAAAAATGTTCTAACATCAGATTCAGGTAGGCTGGAAGTGCATTTCAATCAATATAATGAAGGACGGTTTTCTAAAGCAATCTGTGTTTGTCCTAAGGCTAGCGGTATTAGAAGATAAGCTAGAAAGAGCAATATTTGTGTCAAAGGCAGAAAAAACACATCTCAATTCCAGATCTCATACAGATTTGCAGCACTGGCTACTATTCTGAAAATACTTTCTCACATGTAAACTGTACTGTTTCTTTTCATCTCAGAAAATGACAATATTAAAATAGCACTTTACCAAAACTAAACTGCTGATGTTACAGTAGAGAAAACTGATACCTAACAGTTCTCTGAATTCTCAGCACGTACAGTACTGATGCGTAAAATAAGTTCAGCATTTCAATGATAGCCACGTTTTGTTATAACAAGATCACAGTGTAAAATCATGCATTTCTCATAATGTTTTACCATTAAACAGGTTTTGAGTTGGCATTTTTATGGAAGCTTCTTAATCAGGCTTTCATAAAAACAGTATTTAGTCTCATGTTAAAACTTAAATTAATATTTTTATCTCCATTCTGTGAATATAAACCTAATCACAATGTAATTAGTTTTAATATTGCACATATTTTTTGTGAAATATGGATTTACACAAAGCCTGACCCTGAAAACATTTACTATTGTGTTCCAGTTGGTATTCTGATTAGTTCTGTTGATTTATAATGAATTCCTCGGATTGAGGGGGGCAGGATTGGGCCCTAAATTACAGAGAGATTCTCAAACTGTTCAGAAATGCATAAAGCACATGTTTCAAAACACCTGCTGTGTCTCCCAAGGTATTTTGAACCTTTTTCTTCAATATTCAGTTTTCCTTCAGCTGCTGCTGCTGCTCAAATATTTGAAGGGTAGAATTATTACTGATTTAGGTAGAATGACACTTTTTTTTGACACAACTACTAACAAGACTGCCTCTGTCCTGTGGTTTATCTCAAGAAAGGTTCACCTGCAAATCTAGAACATGTCAGCTTTAATTAAATTGAATATTAAAACACAATTCATCCAGTTGTCTTGTAATATTTTGTCTGTGGATCAGTAAGCATCACAGGCAAGTGGATCAGAAAGATCAAATAGGTTTTTTGAATTTACCTGGGAAAACGTAATAAAAGAAAATCTCCATTTGTTTAAAAAAAGTCTGTAAAGGCATTCCATTCTATATCACTGATCACCTTTATAAGCAATAAGTTATCAGAATGCCACTTTTACAGGGCTGTATCAGCCTCCGAGAAGGCTGAGCTGATCTTTTCCGACAGCTGGACCTCGTTTCACTAATGGGAACCCCCAAACCTTTCTGCATCTCTTTCCTATTTAAAAGTAAAGAGCCAAAAGGACCAATGTGAACAGAGAACTAATCAATAGAAAAATCTGCATTCAAGTTTGTTTGATTTGATGAAGCATAGAACTATTTTATTTATTGAAACTGTATTAATGTAATTAAAATAAATGGAAAATGCACTCTTTAATTAATATTTTAAGCTGTCTCTGAAGAAAAGTATGCGGCTTGAATTTAGTTATCATTTTTAAACTGCAAGACAGATTAATTAGATTCAAATCTTAGCCAGAATGAAATCATTTTCTTAATAAAGCTAAGAGCTCTAGAATTTACTTGGAAGTAGAAAGTGTCTGGTGTTGATCTTCACAGATGAGCTTAAGAAGATAAGATGTAAAACTCAGGGAAGTGCAGTGGTTAAAGTACTGCTAAATCCATTTTCAAACTATGGTCCTAGGTGTTGGTTTTCTTTATAAGAAAGGTGTGGTGGTTTCAAGACAGGGGGGGCTCTGCCTCTTAGTACATGTGTTCCTAAAGTTAAGGTAATTTGCAAAAACTTGGATAGGAAGTTAATATTTGGAAAATACTTTTTGTTCATAGGAGTGAAGGAAATTCAACTTTGATCTTCAGATCCTCGCAAACAGAAAATCTGTGGAAAATCCTCTGCAACACACTTGGATTTGTATTTAAGGAGCAGGGCTCCAGAGGATGTTAGATAAAACTTTTAAACAAAACCAACAAATGAGATTAAATGGTGGTTTAGCTTTATCATACATCCTTTAAAAGAATGAAAATCTATTTCATGCTATACATTGTGCACACATTTGCGGAAAGAAGTGACTAAAATTGCAGACACAGCTGTAGTCAGAAATCAAGGCAAAAAGGCCAGTGTGGTTCTCAGCACCGGGTTATGAGGACAGATTTTTGGGGAGTCCTGACAAACATTGCCGGTTCTCAGACAAGAGTTTTGTTCTGTGCAAAATGGAAATATGTTTCAGCATCATTCTCATTGAAATCGCAAGATTCAGAATATTTTGCATTTAGGCGTAGTTCAAATAGAGCTCTTGAATTTGGATGAATGTTAATGCAAATTTTTGAAATACTGGTATTTTAAATGCGCTGAAACCAGAGAAACTGCCTCAAAGTAATTTTTACTTTTGATTTCAATTGGTATCCAAGAAAAAGGCATGAAACACTCTAGCAATTCTATAACAAAATGCTGCTAATATCAGGGATGTTTTGTTTTTCCATTCACAAATGCATTGAATCCTATGAGAAAATGTATTTAGATCACCTAAATGTAAGTTATTCAATTGAAAATGAGGTTTTATCAAGTAGCAGTGAAGCTATTCACTAGTAATGGCTGAGAGTGACAATGCTATGAAAACTTTGTTCAGAAAGTTTTTAAGTTTTAAATTAGAAAACTATTGAAAATTATTTCTTCCATCTGGCAGCACATCCTATGTTTTTAATGAATAGCACTATGTATTGTGCTATAACACTAATAATCTATGTTTAAATAATTTTTCCCTGTGACATAACTGTCACAGATATTTGCCATCCCTGCAAAGGTTGTGTTTATTTAGCATGTGATAAAAGTAGTGAAAATTACATAAAAATTTTAAAGTGTTTAAATTTCAGTACAAATTTCTCAAAATTTCACCGTTAAAAAAAATAATAATGTATTTTAAATAGTGTTCTGCTGTCTCTTGCCACCTGGCCAGTTATTTGCATGTTTAGCACCTGACAGTTCTGAAAAGGTGCAGTATTTGCCCAGGAAATGATGATTAATGTATTTGTAAATAAGAAATACAAACTACAAAGCTAATGGAAGTATTTATCAGTTTCAGACAGTTCATTAGAAGGATCAATATGCAAACACACGTGTCCTTTTAATGAAATCTCTTGGCGGGTTCATTTATCTTTCAACTTAAGTAATACAGGTTAGCGAGCAAATTATGTATGCTATCGCTCTTACCGGAGCAGGATTATATTAGAGGGAGAAGAGTGCTATCAGGCTGACAGACTGACAAAGTAATAAGTTCATACCGTGCGCTAAAAATGTGGCTGATTAAATGTTTGGAGAAGCCAAGTTTGTGTTAATCTGTGGGAACGTGAAGGATTTTCCATGAGCAGCAGCCAGGTAGGAGCACGAGGGGTACCGCTTCCCGCTGGAAACCCTGCCAGAACTGGTGTTGGTGTGAACAGCACCTTCCTCGGGGTGACGCGGGTGGGGGCAGCGGGGGTGGGGGGGGGGGTACGCGGGGGGCCCCGCCACGGCGGAACGAGCCTCCAC
>JAVJGJ010000047.1:60585229-60606332 GCA_035590215.1 Microhierax caerulescens | reverse complement strand
GCTTCTGTTGTATTTTGGGGTTTTTTTGGCGGCCCCCCCCCCCATCCCCCCCCTTCTTGTTTGTGCTGCAACATACTGGCTTGAGAAGCAGAAAGCAGGCAAACCACATTGTCTGGGAAATAAGAGGTTGGCTGCTGAGTGTCCCCTGCACCAGAGGCATAGCGCCTGTCATGCGACGTCACTGTCCCTCAGGCGCTCGCCTGCCAGCACAAGCAGTTCTGGTGTGAGCACACATCTACCAAGATGAGTATTTCTTGTGTAAGCGCGTGTAGAAGTGACCAGTCTCAGGTGGGACAACCGATACCATTTAAAAGTTGAAGTAGGCAAATGAAATCTTCGCGGTGCCCGTGGTGAGCTGCCAAAGAGCCCAATGCCACTTGAGGAGGTACCTTGGCTCTTCAGGTGTTTATAAGGCAAACAGCTGGCCTGCACGGTGTTCAAGTAAGGTCTGGGAGGCTAAACCCGGCTGGAGGACTAAGTAACACTAGGAACTGGAGAGCACAAGTGCAACTTCACTTATCTTTCAATCACTAAACAGCAAAATGCTAGGATGGTTTAATTAGGCAGTGGCTAAGGAGCTTTTAAAAATTAATGGAAATAGTGTATCTCGTAAGATGTTGCATGTGCATAAAACACATTTGATACATAAAGGCAAACAGTTTTTTGTACCTTATAAACACATCTCCTGTCCTTTCAAATCACACGTGTAATGATTAGATAAGTTAGCGTTAGCATTAAGGGATGACTAAAAAGAGGTTCTTAGTGCATCCGCGGTGCTCCGGCGCATGCGCACACCTGCACCCGTGTTTTTAATTGTTGCTCATGTTGCTTTGATCTTCTTTGAAAAGCAAGTTTAGCATTCTGCAAGCCCACTCTCTGGTCCAGGAGATTAGGGCAGAAGTGTTTTAGGAATTTCCAGCAGACACGCTTTGATTTATTTCACAACACTGAGCAGACTTTCTTCATGCACTTTGAAGCCTTTGGAACATAACCCAGAGGAAAACGGGCAGTCAGACATCAGGGGCGGCCGGCAAACAGGGCCACTAAGTGCACATCTTACTTGTCCCCGCTCCCATTAGTGAGCAATTTATTAATGTAATGAGTATATGTTAGCGACTGCTACTACTTAGGGATGCTCTCTTTGATTCAGGGTGATGTATTTGTGAGTCCAGCTGAACCCTGGCTTTTGACCCCCGTGTGGAGAACGCTGCATTGTGCGAGATGTTAAATCATCAGCATATTTTATACTTGGTGCTGCAGAACTTTCCTATGAGCATAGCCTTCTGCATCACTGGTAATGCTGGGCAAAACGTGGCCCATAATGGAATTTAAAGGCAAAAGTTAAAATGCACTGAGGCTGGCTTCAGAAAGCCTGCCTTTTAATATTTTATGTCAATAATGTTCTTTTTAATTTTCCTTCATCTGAGCCAAAAGAACTTCCTTTAAAAAGCAAGGGGGCAAAGACCAGGAAGTTTACACTGAAGTTCCTTCTTAAACTGCCTTAGTATTCAAGGTTATGTGAGCCGTGCACTGTCAGTGCAGCTGGATTACATCATCAGCTGTTTTAAAAACTTGTTCAAATAACTTGATTTGTCAGGCATATAATTGTAAATTATATGTTAAATTCTACGTTATTACGCGTATTATATATAAATTATATATTCCTTTGTCAAATACAGTCTTATTAATTATATGATCTTTCTGGATTCAAAGCCACTAAGAACTTCTCTGTGCTTTTATAGATTTGATCCTGCTGGTATTTTTTATTAGAGATGTTAAGAACACAGTATTTTCAACAATTACGATAAAAATTTTGCTGCAAATATTTGAAAAGGCTCTAAGTGAAAGAATCCCTTGGAAACACATTCTTTATTTAACCATCACCCAGTTTGTGTGTTTAAATACAGGTAATTCATTACCTCTAATGTGGCTTCATATTTTACAGTTTAGACTGACGTTCATAAGCAAAGTTGTTATTACAGTGTTAGACCTTAGTGTTACATTAATACCGTATATCAGCTCCTTAGAAAACTGATTTTTGTGAGCCAAGTGAAATGGGGGGGGGGCAGGGGGGAAGGAAAATGTCTTATTTTCTTATTTATCAAGTTCTCAGTAGCCCTCCAATTAACATCAGGATGGGGAACAAGGAAAGCGAGTAAACTGGGGACAGTCAGTACCATCAGGTATTACCTCCTGCCTATGTAAAACCTCGTTTTCAAGGACCCTCCTACACTTAAGCAAAAAAGGTAACACTGAAGACTAAATACATTCAGTAGATGAGTATTTAGCAAGCATTTCAGTAAGTAATACATTTAGTAAGGATTTTGGATAAATTAAAATTTTGCCATAAGGCTGGATGCCATGAAGGGCTTGTTTGTGTCTTCTTCTGGGAAAACAAAGGATAGCGCATTTCTAATATTTTTCTTTTCCTGTGTCCTTATTAAAAGAGAAAAAAAGATCATCTCACGTGACTGTATAAAGCAACAGGACAAACTATAATGGCTTGTAATAAAGCATACAAGGGGAGGTATATGTATTAGAAGAGTTCTTCTTGTCTGTTTAAGTCTGCTTATTGTGTATTGTGTGGACAGTTTTCTTTATTTTTAATTAGACTTTTGTCTTAAAAGAAGATCTCAGAAACCCACAAATACATTGTATGTAATGTTGTTACATAAACCACTGTACTTTAAGGTGAGGCAGTTTCACAGATACACAGATACAGATGCAAAATACACTACAGAGTAGTCATGTGTAGAAATAATGGGAGAGGAAAAGAAGTGGGGTGTGTTTTAAATGTGATTAGAGGAGAGTTTACCTTGTGCTTAAATACTTTATTGAAGTCAGATAGTGGATGGCCAAAGCAGAATGAGGCAAAACAGGAGGTGTGCAAATATGGATTTAATTTCTAATCTCTTTTTTATCTGATTAGTGTGCAGAACAATCCACAATTCCTGTGGTGCAGTGGACTATGTAATTCTCTAACCTTGCTTCCTCTGGTAGCCATAAAATTGAGTTAAATGGTAGTAACGTTCAAAATAGCATTTCAGAATGGTCTATGAATTTATAAATCAGCAGAAATTTACCAAATATGCCCGATCGATAAATTGGGATATAAATAAATAAATAGGGGCATGTTTGCTACCATAGCCCTAGCATTTAAAATCAGCTTCAAAATACTGCTTAGTGTGAAATGCTCATCCTGGGTGCTAAAGCTCGATGGCGCAGATTTCAGAGGGTACTTCAGGAAATTATTTGAGCCTGTCGTGCCTGTCTGTGAGGAGCAGTGCTTCCCCATCTCCTCCTGCCCTGCTCGGCCTGCTGCTCCGGCACGCGTGGCCCTGGCAGTGGGGCAGCCCTGGGGGAACTGCACCCGCTGCGTGACAGAGGTTGGTTGGGCTTGTTACGAATGGCTCTCCTGCAAGCTCTTCCTAGTTAAGAAAATAACTTTTGTTAATTACTCTGTGTTGGAGAAATGGACTGGCCCTGAGCACAAGAGGTTTTACCTTCGCAGCCCAGGCCCTGGGCTGCTGCAGCAGTGGCAATGCAGCAACACTTGTGAGTAAAAGAGTCTTTCCATTAGAACAGGCAGGTAGAGAGCGAGGGTTTTTGCAGGTATGGAAGGAAAATAAGTATAGATGCGACTCCTGGAGTGCTTGGATGAGAAGGTGCCATGTGAGTTTAGGTCTGAGTAATATAAACCATCTTTTTCAAGGAGTTGGCTGTTCATGTGCGTAGGTTTAGTGCAGAGTGGCAGAGGGGAGGTGATGTTGACCCTCTCTTCTTACTCAGCTTTGTTTATTTTTCCCTGTACAATATGGTGTTTGAGTTTGGCGTTTTGTGGAACAAGGACAAATGTGCTCCAAGCATCTTGCAGTATAATTTCTGTATATTTCAGATGTAAGAAAATGCTAAGAAAAAAATAGCAGGAGGGGAAATTAAGTTGGTGACTCATTTTTAATTGCTGGGAAATCCAGAGTCCTTACCCAAACAGGCATTTTATTTTTTTTATTTTTTTTTTAAATATGCTGGAGGTGCTCTGGACTTGCAGGCTGCATCTTGCCTGGTAAATTAAAATGGTAAATTGTTTGAATGGCCCTGGCACCATTTCAGGCCAAGCCACCCAACTTTCTCCCAAACAATTTCTCAGCACAGGACAAGAAAAAGACATACTCATTCACTAGGCAGTTTTCTTACTAACTTGGCCATGGCCACCCGATTTTAGAGGGTGTGAATTACAGTTGCTTCATCTGTTCTAACTGCCCGTCCTGGACCACCGAGGTCCATGCTCCTGCTCCCAAGCATCCCGCTCACACCTCAGAGCCCCTGCCACCCATCCCTGCCGTGCTGCGGGCTGTTTGCCAGCTGAGCGTGGGCTGGTTCTGGCTAAGTACAATGGATTGTCTCCCCCTGGTAAATTGATTATGTCCCAGTGCCTGTACGTTACAAAGAAGCCAAAGATAACCACAGCCTTGCCTAATGGGCTGGAGAGTATTTGATTTGCAGTCTCAGGCTGTACGTCATTTCAAGTGTCCCGATTTCTTTCTGGAATAACTATACAGTCTTCAGTGGCATTTTTTTTTTTTTTTTTTGATGTAATGTAGAGGGTAATCAGGCCTGTCTTTCCTACACATTTCTGCCTTTTTTTTCTGTTTCAGGGTTTTCCTTTTTCTTTTGGAGCATCTCTGTTACCATGTTTTAGATTTGACACGTTCTTATATTTTTTATTTGCTGAACACTCAGCAGCTAACACTGCAATCTGACTTGCTGAGCCTTTCATATCCCTTCAGAGTGCTGCACTAGAAGAAAAAAAATGTATTTTAAAGTTTTTAACAGGGAAGGTTTTTTTATTTGTAGAATGAATCTTGTACCAGGGTCACATTCCCTGGAAGAGAGTAGAAGTTAATTTTGTGTACGTGAAGAACTGTTGGAGGTGATGTTTGTTAGTTCTTGTAGTACCACGTTGCCTGCGAGCAGGAGCAGGTCGCAGTTTGTTCTCTGAAGTCTGTAAGGTACATTAAAAGCCCTGTTCTTACGGCTTTCTTCTGGGTACATCTGTTCATCCTGCACACCGGTCTCATGCAGTGAAAGGGAGGAAGAGTGGGGGATGCAGCATCGTTTCCATTCATTCCCCTTCTCGGTGTGGGCAGGGAGATGCTGTGCCTGGCGGCATGCTGGCCGAGCAGCTCCGTGTCGTGCCCAACGCCAGCGAGAGCTCAGCTGCACGTCTTGGTCCTTCCTGCGCCGGGTGTTGGTGCTTAGCCTCAGTGAAGGATCTGAGGCTGACCACAGCCCCCCAGGGTTTTACCCAGGTAAACCCATACAGACTTGGCGGTGTGGTGGGACGGGTGAATAAAAGTAGGTTTCAAATCCTCAGCTTTCCTCTGCCTGTAGCCCTGTTGTGCAGCTCTTGCAGGAATGTCACCAAGTGGAATATTCTGAGTGGACTGTGATGTGTTTGCTCATTTTGTTTTACTGTGGTATAAACTGTAGAAGAAATAGTTTGGGTAGGGCAGGTTGGAGCTCTCCTGGGGTCATGCTGCTCAACCATGTCGGTCTTCCCAAAGGCTGGAGTGAGAGGTGCTGTCTCGAGCGGCCTTGGGAGCGTGTGTGACATGCGAGGGCAGGGGGACCCATGGATGGATGACCTCTGCACAGAGCTATGAAGAGTTAGACATTGAGGATGTGTTTTGTGTTGGCTGGACAAGAGGCCTCGTTTCATTCCTCTCAATCAAGGACGAAGCTCCAGTGATGAGGACCTCCTATCCAGGAAGTTTTGCTTTTTATATATTTGCATGCACAACAGAGATCTAAATGCTTTCTAGCAGTTTGAAGAACTGTAAAAGAAAATTGATTTAATGCACACCAGCAAGGTATGGTAAAGGACTGAGACAACTCACCGGACTTCTTTGTACTGTGACTTTTGCTGTCACGGGTTCTGAGCTCTCACAGCACCAGTGTGTGTCCCTGCAGTGTAACTCAGCTGGGCCATTCCTGCAGCTCGTCGTATTGCAGTCCAGGCTCTCAGCTTTCAGCGTGCAGATCCAGTTTTCATCACTCATACTCTTACTGAACAACCAAACCGAGACTGAAGAAGGTAGACTGTACAAGGATGCTCCTAGAAGTTAAATCCTTCCAAGAACCAGAATTAATTTGGTGGGGAGGGTGGGAGAGAATACCTTTTGAACTGGAGAAAATAAAATTCAGTGTAGGTGGCTTATCCAAAGGAGAAAGTGCACTAAGCTTTGCCGACCAGTTTCTAGACGCTTTTGTCAAAGACAAATGAGTGACATTTTATTGATGTTTTCTGGGGACGACCACATTCTGAACAAGTACAGATCTTGATCAGGGAAATGGTTTGTTACATTTTTAATATTTCTGGTAAATCCTATCAATTTTTGGTACAATTTTTATTTTTCTGTTTTCCTGTCTAGCTAACATAGTTGCAGGCTTCTTGGTGATTCCTTCTTTTTCCATCTACGTAGGACTGCTGCTGCTTTGCAGAACCAGGTTCTGGCAGCATCTTGGAGATCTCCAAAGTGGCTGATCTTGCCCTCTAAAGTGGGAACAGCTCATCATTGCGTGATAAAACTCACTTTTGGTATTGGGTTTACGTGCTTACCTTGGCTGATTAAAATTGCTTCCTTTCCCCTCCTGGAACACTACCTGACTTGGAGGTACATGCATTTCACACAGGTGGGAAGGCTCTGCCTTGGTTGTGCTGTCTGACAACAGCAGTGGTATGTGGTTTGAGGTGGGTTGCAGTGGAGCCATAGCTCCAAGCCCTACCCATTTTCAAGTACTGCTGGTCTGAACATCCCCCTAATCTTCAAAAGTGTATCGGGGAGAATATTCATGTCAGAGAAAATTGATCTTTCCTACTAACTACTAACAGAAGAATGAGGGGAAAATGAAAAAAAGTCAGTATGCTGCTGATTTCCTGACAGCTTGGGGGAAAGAAACTTGGATTTTGCCTTTTTCCAACTTCTCAACTGGAGTTCATCCTGGCTTCCTGGGAAAGAAAAATGCCTTGTGTGGAGATTTGCTGGGAGGGGTTTCACTGCAGTGGACCACAGTGAAAGCTGCCAGTGGCTGGCTGTCCACATAAGATAGGAGAAATGTGATGGAGCTGAATTTAGTTTTGGGAGCAAGAACAATTTGCATATGTAGATTTGTGTTGTATAGTGAAATTATGTCATATAGCATCTCCTTCTGTACTCTGGGAAAATAATATGTACAGTAAAATGGGAATGTAAGCATGTACATTCCATACAGTGTCACCCACAAGAGTGAAATAAAGAGCTGCAATTCCTAATTAACCACACCGGAAAGCACTTGGATGTGAAGTTAAAGCATACAGAAGGGTTGCCTAGCAAGCTGGTCCAAACTTCAGCTTCTTTTTGAAGGTCTGGGTTAACCCAGTGGCTCTCCAGGCACTGTTGACTAATAATTTTATTTGTTTGTTTGAGGGCTTTGGAAGTTAATTAAGTATAAATCAATGCTTGAGGTTTCTGTGAGTGCTGGTCCCGCCATCGCTGAAGGAATAATGCCAAAGTGAAGGGAGTGAGGAAAAGGTGACAAGAATAGTTAAGGGCATGAAAACTCATATGAAGAGAGATTGAAAAGGCAGGTTATTTCTTCTAAAACAGTAACAAGTGGCAGCGTAGAAAAGAAGTATATAAAATGAAGAGCTGAAGAAAGAGTGAAACTCTTACTCTGTCTTCTGCCTAGCAGCAGGGCAAAGACATTCAGTTAAATATATACAATTAAGGACTAATAGAGGAAAAACTGTCTGCGTGATACAACTGCAACACACAGCACTGTTTCTGCAGAATGTTGTTGATGCACACATTGTTAGCAGGAATCTCAAAAACCAAAAAAGCAGGTGAGAAAAAAATCTCCCAGGTAATAAAACAGCTGATAATGTTTTAGAAGATGTCTATAACTTCATGCCCTAATTCTTCAAATAATCCAAAATTAAGATGTGACCGTTTGGGGAATATGCCTACCTTCCGTGTGTTCTCCTGCGCTGTTCCCATGGGTGATTCTTGCAGACAAACTGGTGGAGGGGTCCAAAGTGACCCTGTGCTTGCATGAGTTGGCAGAGGGAAACCCAGGAGCTTCAGTAATGGCCAGGGAAGTTCTTCTCTTTGAAAGAAAGCACACCCGTTACCCTGCTGCAGGATGGATTGGAAGCGATGCCGTGGGGCAGGCCAGGGGTAGCGGGGAGGTCTGCAGCTCCGCTCTGGGCCAGCAGTGCCAGGGCAGGACCGCGGTCTTGGTTGAGGGTGCGGTTGTACGGAGAGGCAAGGGACAGCCCAAGAGAAATGGGTGGTTTTGCTGGTGTTGCTGTTTTCTCCAAAATACAAAGACTCCTTCTATCTCTGACCGTCAGTACTGGTGACCCCCCTTAGTTTTGCCAGTATCTCATGTAACGCGAATAAAGTGAATGTGTAGAAATACTGACCAACATTTTTAATCCTTGCAGACTTTTGTGGTGTGTGATGGAAAGAATCTCTGTTCTCAGAGACATGATGGAACTCATAGATATTATTTTTCCATAGTTTAGTATAGTTTTTCTGTATTACAAGGATGTGGCTCACAATAACCTGTTCTTAGTGGCAACTTTGTGCTTTATAGATCCTTTTTTTTTACAGTTTCCTTGTGCATAAAGTTTGCGTTTGTTCCTCCTGGTAGAGTTAAAGAGTGATTTCATTTTTATTTTCAGTGGGGAATGGGTAGAAAGCAATGACTTTAGTTTTCAAATCAGGAGAGAGTAATGACTGGCAATTTCAAATGCCATGATAGATGATGTTCTGAAAAAAAAAGTTGCTGATGGCCATCCTTGATAAATACTTCCTTATCCCAGCATCAGCTCTTACAGGTATAGACACCTTCTATGAAAAAAAGTATTTGAGGTATTTAGGACTTCTTTTTGTATTTCTCTGACTGGTTTTAGTACCTCTCTTACCATGAATGTAGTTATATGGACTTAAGGAGAAGCGATAATAATCTTTCCGATGGGGTAAAATAACATTTTTAGACATAAACTTGTAGCTATATGGTTTTTTCTTTTTAGGCTGGAAGTGCACACTGAATTCTGCTGGCAGCTGGGGATTCTTATTTCTAGCAGAAATGATCTCCCATTTTTAATCCTGCAGGGCAATAAAATAGTGGACTACACAGCCTTAATGTATAGCTTTCCTGAGAAACTACAGCTGGCTTGGGACTGCATTTTTTGCCTGCTTTGGGCCCCAGGCAACTATAAACACTGGGAGTGGAAAAGGAAACATTTGTGGCAGTTATCTTTTAGAGCCCTGGCATCTGCTGGAAGCTGGTCAGGCTTTGGGTGGGTTAGCCAAAGTCAAAATACATGATGAATTTGCACATGGTTCTGCATGGCCTTTCAGGTTAATTCAATCGTTACTACGGTTTATTTGTAACGCATACTGTGCTGTATGGCTCTCACTGTGCTGGCGGTGAATTTACTGTGCAAATTCATATTAAGAAGCAGCTGTGCCCTCATGAGCATGTATTTGAGTTAAGATGAACAAAGTATGGAAAAGGTGAAGTTTGTTTTACGCATTGTTTTTCTCTGTCTAGTTACTCCTTAAGAAATCTTTCCTCTCCCATCTTCATACTTACCATAAACGCCACATGCAATGCAGTTTGGAAACCAGCATTGGTAGAAACCACCAAAAAAAAATATTTTTTTTTTTTTGAGGGGGAGTGTGTGTGTGTGGCAGATAGGTCAGTCTCATATCCTGCTGCTTTCAGAATTAGTCGTCTGAATTGCAAGACAGTAATGCTCAGACAGTGTCAGTGACACCCTGAGAAAAACCTGGGTGCTTTTACACAAGTAGATCTTGGCTGACTTCAGGTTTATGGCTTGCAGATCTCTCCTGTTAGAGATAGTCCCTGGTTTCCTTGGAGGCTTCCAGATAGTCTCTTTAAATCCTGAGAGAAACACCGTGATGTCGTTATGACCATGATGTCATTATGCAGGGAAAATGCCAGTTCAAATCTGTTTAAAGAAGCATGCGCTTTCCTCGTGTATCTTCTGTCTGTGAAGTCCAGTGCCCTCCAGTCACGTTAAACCAGGCATCGTTTCATAAAACTCTTCTTGCTTTTAGAAATCAAGGATATCAACTGTTTTATAAGCTCATACACAGTTCCAGTTAGAGTGGTCTCTTGTATTTTTGTATAGGAAAAAATTCCTCAGTAGAGTAACCTAAATATGGTCTTCAAATGTATCTGACCCTCTGAAAAGCAGTATTTTCCCCCCAAATGCCTGTGCTTTGCTGGCATGGATAGCGGGGAAAACGTAGTACCGTTATTTCAGGGGAATATCATGAGACCCATGGTGTCACATCTTCTTTGGTGACATGAGCCGCGTAAAGGACCTCTCCCTCCTTCAGGAGCTTCTGGGCTATTTAGATGTCTACCTCATTGATGAGAGGTTGCTGAAAGAATTAAAGTTAAAATATTTCCTTAAGCTGTATTGCATGGTCAGTCCTGTGCAAGCCAGGAATTTTCTCATCTGCTGGACTTATGGAGATTGTGTACAAGACCACCCTGGCTTTTTGTTTCTTAGATTTGGTAGGATAAGACTGTGCAAATGCTTGAATTGAAAAAGAGGGAATAAACCAAATAACTAGAAATAAAGGAAGAGTCATTTTCCATGTGAAGATACCCATGTTTTGTTTGCCTTTCCCCTCCTGCATGACCTCTGCTTTCTTTGTGTACATGAAGAAAGGGCAATTGTAATTACAGGAAACACTTGCAATGCTAAAAATAATTGCAATTTTTAATTTCACAGACCATAATCAAAATTGGGGTTTTGTTAGGAAAATTAGTCTCAAGCCTGTGTTTGACTGCAGTGCTCTCAAAGAGAAACTGCAGCCTTGCCTTTTAGATCATTTAAAACCCAAACAAAGCAAAACCCCAACACCAAGACTCAGAGTTGTATCCAGATGTACAGAGGGTCCTGCAGTGCGAGAGAGCAGATGATAAACTGAACTGGACAGGCTAAGGCTGTATTGGCAATCAAATGAATACATCTTACTTTGTTCTTTTTTTTATTTTTTTTTTTTCTCCCAAAGTCTATCGCATACAAGTCTAGATAAATACGAATTGTACAGAGCATGGAAATGTAACAATACGTTTGATGCTGTGTCTTTCAAAACGTTACTCTCAAACATTTTTCCATTTCCCTTTGCTCCTTTTCTGAAGGCACACTGATCTCAGCGGTTGCCTTTTCTGGCAAGGACAGAGAATAGATGCACAGCTATTCCACATATGTAAACAGCTCTTTAACTCCTGGACAAAAAGTATGTTAAAATGAAACTAAAGCTTGAAAGTACGTTTCAGTAACTCAAAAATAAATGGTAATAAAGCTGTAATTATCCCCAAAGCTACAAACACAGTAAATAAGTTAAAGTTAAATTTATAACACCTGCAAGCGTATTAAGTATGCAAAAGCAAAACAAAGGCAGCCAAATGACTTTAGCTTCACCCTGTAGTAACACTAAGCAAATTTAGTTAGAGAATAATGATGTTTGTAGTCCTAGATTCATTTGTTTTAAAAAATGAGCTTACCTTATTTTTTTCATTTTTTAAATCTCACTGTTATGATTGCATCCATAGCAGAACAGTTGAATCCACACTGTACATGCAGACCTCAGCTCATGCTGTGAATAATGCTGCCTTAATGTAAAGCGAGGCTACCGTTTAATTAAATGTATTAAAGCTGAGAAGAAAAGCACTTTTAAAGAGCCTATTCTTTCATACCTAGCATATAAAAGTTTACATATAGTCTTAGTTTTCATTAGATTTTGTTACAGCCTTGCATCCTTTTGAATAGTGAGCATTTTTAATTTAAAATTTCTACAAAACAATTTTGTTTTGCATGTAAAATGAACACAGTGCTATTGTGATCATGCCTGCTTAAGCAGATTTGTTTCTGATAGAATATTAGGCAGGTCAAGTTGAAAGGGCTTGGTGAACACTCAGCTATCAATTTTAATAAACAGTAATTTATTTGTCTATTTGTCTATCTTTGCCTGGATTTTCTTAATAATTATACCATGGAAGAGTTTATTCTCTCTTATATTTTGTAAATTCTGAAAATAATTGTGCTACACTTGTTTCTGGACTAGCTCAGGTGATTTCCATTTGAATTTGTTAAGCGAAAGATTTTTTAAAGTGTGGAAATGTTAGTCCTATTTCCTGGACTTTATTTTTGGAGTTATGTAAATTTGGGGTGAGTTACAAAACCATATTATTTTCATTAATATATAAGAATGAAATTATATATCTTTTTTTTATAATAAACTGGAGAGTTGGCATTTCCCTCAGATCCCAGGCTCCTGTTAAGCAGATCTGAGGTGAATGTGACTGGGGAGGAAGAGCAGTATTTTCGATACGATGCTATTTTCATTTACTTTGGACCGAACAGCTCCGTTTGTAATGCACCTGGTGTCAGCTAGATGAGAACGATTCAGGGGCCATGGTCAGTAGCTGGACTTGGACTACCTGAAGACACTGCATAGTGCATTCACATGAAGTAGGTATATTTTATTAAAGAGCAACATCCTGACTGAAGGCACCTTTGGGGTGCAGTGGCTCATTTTTAAAGAGTAAAGAGAGCTGAGGTGCATGTTGGTCATCTCTTAAGCAGGATGCTCAGGGCAGGTCTCCTACCTGTAACTTGCCACCCTGAGGTTTTCAGATCCCATTTTTTCAGCTAAAACAAGGGAAAAGATTCAATATTAACCATTCAAGCCTTAGTTCCAGCTGGTTTTAGTTCCATGCTTGCCTATACTCTTAGTCCTTTCCAGGGTGTATACATAGATTTCTCTCCAAAACCAAACATTTGAGTAAACTATGTGGTCTTACTGGTTTTTCCAGATAGCTACTGTATTAGTTGAACTTGATGGAAGATAAAAATTTATCCAAATTGTTGTCTGCTGTCTTGCCCTTCTGTGACAATGGCTGCTGTGCATCCCAAAGCCAAGTGGCAGCAAATGCTGCTGCTGTCACTGGCTGGGGACATTCAGAAGAGGTGGCCTAACGCTTCTGCTGTCGCATCCCTAAACCGGACCTGGGCAGCTATCTGTGGGGTTCATTTCTGAACAGTCTTGATGCCTCTTTGGTTGAGAGGAGGGTTTTTTACTCATCTCTTCAAGTTCAGAAACCCATCTAACACAACACAGTGGTAAGACTGGGTCTCCATCCATGTGGGCTGTTGTCCTTCTGGCACCACACATCCCTTGAAGTCCTTCTTTAAACGTAGATAAACTCTGTGCTGCAACATGGTTCATTCACAAGTGGACTGTATGGATTTGAGAATCCATTTGTTGTATGTGAGGAATTCATTGTTGATTTGTGCTTCTCCCCGTCTCCGTGAGGACAACCAAGTATCAGGAGCACTTTAAAACCTCATTGGAAGAGGTCCAGGGGTTTTCTGAGAATACTGTTTATGGTTTGTTTAAGGTTATCAATTATGTCTCAAATAAAAAGCTTTCTACAGATGATCATTGTGCTGTACTTTGAACTCATTTAACTGGACATTATTTACAGAATATTTATCTTGGTTATGGCAGTTTTTGTCACACAGCGATATTACTTTTCCATTATATACTGCATGTGACCACCGCATAAGTTTGATAATAAATGTTGGGAAATAAAAAACAGAGTAAGTGCCTCAGTATGATAGCAATTCTCATGTGATGGGAAATAATGTCATAAACTTCAAATTACCTTTTAAATAAATGTTTACGTCCAACCCATCCATTAGATCATAGCCTGAAGGGTCAGGAGGATCATTTCTTCATATTTCACTGTATGCGTTATGATTGCTTTTTTAGGTGTAAATGATGTTTTTAAATGAAGAATGGCACTCGAACTATACACAAACAACGGCTAGACATTACTGAGTCGCAGTACAGCAGAAATAGCCTCAGCCACTCGGCTAAATATAGAAGCGCAGCATTAAATTGAATTCATTCTTAGAAAATATTTTTAATGGTGTACGTGCCGAGACGATGCAGAAGTACAGCTCGTGTCACACTCACAGCTTTGACATTTTAGTCAAGTTTTGCAGCTTTGACATTTTAGTCAAGTTTGAATTCTAATTGTGGTGTGGTAGATGGCTGATTTGCTAAATGCTTATGAGAGCAAAGATTTTGGAGAGCGGGGAAAAGCTTACCTGAGCATGCAGAGAAGTCTACAGGTAACCGGTATATTAATGAGGCTCTTAGCCGTCTAGGGCTTTGTGTGCTTGTGGAGTGATGCCATCCCTGCAGGTGCTGGGGGATGGTGTTTCCCTGAGAGCCCCTGGTGTGAAACACCCCACCTGGTGAGACCCCACCATTCCCAGCACCTTTTGCAGGAGGGGGACATCGCTGACCATCTCCAAGATGAAGCAAGCCCAGACCCCACATTTAGATACTTCCCTGCTCTGAGCTGGACCTCCCTAGTCTGTGTGTCCTGGAGGAACCCATTTTGCTCCCTGAAACGCCCCACATGTCAAAGCTTTTATATGTGATGGTGTTAACTGTGCTATCCCTGGAGTGCTAGGCTAAAAACCCAGCGGGGGGCTGGGATGGTTGGGAGGTGGCTTTGCAGAAGCAGAAGCTGTAGGTGTCCGGAGACTGCTGACCTGCACGTGGGGATGGGGCAGGTCCTTCAGGCTGGGCTGGCCTGGCTGGCAGCGGGGGAAGGAAGAGCTGTCAAGAGCTGTTAAGACTAATCTGGAAATAAATTCAAGAAAAAGCTTGTGTTTACAGGCAGGGGAAATCCCATTGTCCTGGAGATTTAAAACACCAATCAAAAAATTCCGTAGTGTTTTTGCTGCAACTGTGATCTGACCTTCCTGTTTACATTAAACATTTTTTTATGGCAGCGTGCAGTGACGTGGTTGCTTTGTTTAAGGTAGTTGACAGTTACAGCAGTTATGGGAATAGTTGTTTTGGTTCTATATATGTCAGGAAAGAAATATGTTAATATTTGAGATCAGATTACTTTTTTTTAAAAAAAAAAAAACATGTGTATTTATTGTGTTTCTCAACCTTCTTTCATGAGGACCACGAACGGGTTAAACTTAGTTATAAAAAAGCGTTTCTTAGTAACATATTAAGTATTTTATGTCCAAAACATTGGGTTTAGTTGGAGGTTAATCTACCCGAGAACCAGTTGGCTGTAATATTGCTTCTTCTGCCATTATCATTTGCATAAAAATTGTATATTAATTTCTTAGAGTTCACTTGATCCTGATTCTTTTTTGTTAGCAGAGGCCTATAATCCTTTCCACAGCAACCACTTGTAAAAGCAGAGGATTATGACTTGAGGCAGGATATGAACAGCAGGAAGAGATCAACTTAAAAACAAAGATCCTGTTTAAGTACAAATGCTATTGTTAGCACAGAGTTGGGGTGAGTCAAGTGGCAGGATGTCTTATTAGAATATAATAAATTTGTATCTATGCCACATGGAATGCGAGCCAGAAGACATCCTTTGAGCAGTTATGGGATAGACTGCATATTTTTATACCTTTACGTACTATACTTGTGCCTGGTCCGATAAACCATTCCGTCTGAGAATGACTGAGATCTAGACATCTGAACAGTTTTTTGGTTTTCTGTAGATTCATTTTTTCTGTCTAAAAAGTTTCCACGCTGTTCTACTTCTCCCGAAAACTGCTAAAAGCAGGGATTTGAAATTACACTTACTGCAAGGTCATGCCGAGGTTAGCAATAGCCATTTTGGACTACTGCTATCTTTTCTTATGACATGTGTGATCCTTCAGAGGAAAGGAGGAGGAGAGATTTTTTTTCTTTGGTCCTATATCTAAACCCAAGAAATACAATAACATTTTTTCCTTTATTAAAAACTCTTGGTTTAATACTGGTAGTTTAATTGACCCGTTTAACACTTAATATATGTGACTCCATTTCAAAGTATTTTTGAAGTTTAACTTTTTGCCTAATATTTTTCCTGTTAAAGTCAGTAGGAAGCAATGAAGGTACCAAGTGAAAAAAAATATTCTAGTCAAGTGTGGAAAACCCCCTACTTTTTGTAAAACATTGAAAAATTCTTACACAGCTTGGATGAAATTAATAAACATACCAAATGCAGCCATGGAGTCAGATAGCAGCCTTGGGACAGTCTGTACAGTTATTCTAACAACGGAGACCACATGCAAGGAGTAATCTGTGCTTCCCAAACCTCTGTTGACTGTATTTTTGTAATAAGCAACAAAATATATCCTGTCTATATATGATAGAAATTTTGTCTCACTGTATCTTAATTTGCACGTTTGTGTGTGTATGTATTCATACATATATATATATATATATAAAATGTATTACATACCATAGAATAGTAAAATTCCACATAAGCATCTCTAATGGCAAGTCAAACAGAAGCTTTGGTAGAAGAAAATGTTTGCAGGGGTCTTTAATCATTGCCATGTGGTGGCAAGAGGAGACCCAGTATAATGGTTTCAGTGGGTTTGTTGAATGCTTCCTACTGCATGGATTAGGATCCCTCTTCAGTGTCCTAAAGTTTGCAAGGTTCAAAAAGAAAAACATAGTCTTAAAGTTACTTTCCTAACTCCTGTGAAAAAAAGATTTTGTTACACTTGATTTATGGAGGTTTTCAGATCATCCTACTGATGGCACTTGGGCTGCAACTATGTTATCAATGAATAAGAAAACAGGAGCCATGGCATTTCCACAGTATGAATTCTTCAGACTATTATTTTGTTAGCCTGAGGCAAGAGACTGTGCTCTTAGTACTCAGATGAGTAATCTGAGACAAATGTGTAACCACACCGCGTGTGCAATATATGGACTAGCTGGTCTTGCTGTGCACCGTAGGCAGCTGAGTATCTCCTATGGACAACAGACATACGTTTAAAAATGATAATTTTATTACACTGTCTGGGATTTCACCACACATAGCTGATTCTAAAAGCATCGTATCGATGACAGTGTAACTGGGGGTCTGTTTATCTCATTAGAGTCAGAATTTTATACTGTAAGGAGCTGGTTTTGCCAGCAAGATTTTCTGTTACCTAACAAGAATTCTGTGGGTTTGCCTGAATTTTATGTATGGAATATATGTATTCCCAGCACGGTCTGTTTCGGTGTTTTTAAATGGCTTGCATTAGGGTGCTTGATAGCTTGAGTTTTCTTTCTTCACCAAAGCTGCTTAAACAATACAGTGACAGATTTCTGCTTTTATTCTTCGTTAATGTCATTCTTCATCCTCTCTGCCCCACGTCAGGGAGGAAGTGTTGTGAGTTTGCTATTTTAATGAAGAGAAATGAGGCATCTATCAACTAGGATTTATACTGGAGAGCACATCAATTCAGTTGCCTTGAGCTTGCTGAGTTTGCATATCCAGGGCCAAGCACCGCTCTCAATTACTCCCGTGCAACCCCATTAGCTTCAGGAGGTTGCGCAGTTCAAAAGTGACTTCGCAGAATGCAGAGTGATGTTAGGGGGAAAAGAGGCCACCTGTCAGAGAAGTCAAGCTCCAAAATACTGTTTTCGGTTATCTAAAAGGAGATGTGCGTGCAGTCGTAATTAACACTCTTGAAGGGTTGGGGTAGTCATCGTAGAGTAATTTTCATTGAGTATTTCTTTGTAGACGCGCTTAACAGAACAGACAGCTTCCCAAAAATCACTGCAGTGAAGGGGAAAACACTTCCAGCCCTGGAAACATATTGTACATCATATGTCTTTAGTAGACTGTATCCTGTAATTACTCTTAACCGTAGGTTGTTTCTTCCTCTTTCTCTCTCCAGGAGCTATGCCGCCAGCGCATGGCAGTGAAAACGTCTGATCGCCCGGAGCCCCTGCACGCTTCCCGCATCAGCAGCGTTTCTTCGCAGTTCAGCGATGGGCCCATTCCCAGCCCCTCGGCCCGGAGCAGCACGTCGTCCTGGTGTGAGGAGCCAGTCCAGTCCAACATGGACATCTCCACCGGTCACATGATCTTGGTAAGGCGGTTTTGTCTTCGCGGCACGAGAAATTCCATCATTATTTAAGGTACCTGCTCAGCTTCGGGAGAGAGATAACTTGTAAAGAAAGGGAAGCTGTCTTTTCACAGGTGAAAAACATTCCTGAGCTTTGCTTGTAATCTTAGTTTTGTTTAATTAAAACTAAGAGGGTTTTTATTTCCATTTCTTTTTCATTATGATGCTTTTTTTTCTCTCTGGGGAATGTTCTTTTATCTTGGACATACGAATTGTTTGTCTGCTTGCTTCAAAAAAGATAAGCCCCATGTTGTCCTGTTAATTTGTGTTTACCTCAGCTTGGACAACTGAAGAAAACTGCTAAATTTCTGATCGGCTTGCTGCTTTTTCTCATGTATCTTTGGCGTGCAGAGGTGTCTGAGCTGGGAAGGCAGCAGAATACTAGTGTTTCTGGTAGAAATGAGAAAAAAAAACCTAGAAAACAGAGGAATTTGTTTCCCTTACCTTTAGAAAAGGGATCTGAATTTTGAGCCTTGCCTGAATTCTGTTGTCCTTGGCTGAATTTCTTCCAAGCTGGTTCTCTTCTATGTTTGAGATGATCCAAATATATTCTGTTGATGGGCTCTGCACTGGAAGGCGTGGGTTACTTCAAACGTAACTTGTGACTGGTATCTGTGTAGAAGATGGGCACAAGAAGGTCTGTGTCTGTGTAACGGAGCCAAGGGGCTGGGGCTGGCTGCAGCATGTTTCTGTCTCTCTCTGTTAGTGTCCTGCTGGGAAAGCTGTAGACTGATCCCCCATTTTTTGTGCCTTATTTTCCTCCTCCTTTAAATATTTGCTGGTTTTGTAGAACGCATTGAAATGAGCTGAGAAGTTAGGTGATGGTGAAGATGACGAGTCAGGTGTTGTTTTGCTCTCTATAGTTGATTTCTGCTCTTTATCAGTATGGCTGATCATAAGGAAGCACCAGCTGGTAGTGTTGCTGTGCTTTTGGAAACTTTCTTCTTGATTTATTTAATGCATCACTGGGAGGACTCACCAGTGGGGTCTCTTAGGAGAAAACTTCTCTCCACCGTGCCATACTTCTGGGTCATAATTTTTTGACGACTTTCTTTTTCTGGACCTCTATTTGAAAGTACTGTCGTCTTCTCAGATTTTTTTCAAGTCCTAACAAGCCACCTCACATAATGGAGAAAGGAATGAAGGCAGGCAACCCCCAAATTGCTAATTTGACCTCAGCCAAGTTACTGACCTCCTTCAGCCTTGATCAGGTCAGCTATAAAACTGAGCAAAAGCAGGGCAGGATTGTAAACCAGATGCTTCATCAGAGTATGTCATCCTGAGTAAATACTTCTTCCTCTGCCCCTGCCTATTCCTCCCCAGTAAGGAGTTACTTAAGTATTATGCTAAAATTTAATGTACAAGTGCAGTTTGGAAGGGTTGCTCCCATGACAGAAAATCATTCGTTACAGTTTTTACCGTCCCACTTTTGCCTAACCAGAATTAAAATTCACTTCATTTCCTTTCATAGTTAACTAAAATGCTTGGGGGAAAAAAGAATGTCTCCAATTGCCCAACCACAAAATAAGTACCAATTCCCATTGTAAGGTTCTAAGGCAATATATTTATATGGAAATAAGAGCAAAATTTCCTATGTAGATGGAAATATACATTTAACATTTGCAAACAGTTTCAACTACTTAAAACTGAGCAAAATTGTTCTCAGTTATATTATTGGGAAAAATAGAAAATCACAAAATCAAGCTTAAAGGAGAGAAAGTTGCATATGGGAGCCACTTACTCTGGCTCTGGGAATTTCTGCAAAATTACAAGAAAGAATTGTCTTCATATGGCAATAAATGAACTTTAAAAAATAGTCAGATTGGTCAGGATCACTGTTGCGGTGTTGGGTGTCCATAATTCAGTCAGTCCTGTTTAACCCTGGATGAACTCATACATATGTTAGCTATCTAACAGCATGTGTTACATCTTACATGGTGAGGGTTCAGAGAAGGGTAGAAGAAATGCTGTAGTGTCTGGAGAGCACAAACCACACAGAGAGAGTAAAAGTAGTTAATTTGTTTAGTCTAAACGGAGCAAACAAAAATCAGTGATTCAGGGGAGTCTGCCTATGTGTTTTGAAATACAGGATGGGGAAAAATTGTTCTTAATGGATGCAGATGATACAATTAGGAAGAAAATATGGGTTAGAATCGAAAGGATCTATTTAGCCTGGATATCAGGGCAAGCCTAATAGGAGGGTCAGGCAGGCAGTGGGATGTTTACTTAAGGGAAGTAGTTAAACCATAAATTCAAGGTTTGCTGAAGGCAAAGCTGGGTTAGGTTTACATGGGAAGATCAGCATGGCTCAGCACAGCACTGAAGCAGATGATTGGACTTGATCAGAAATGCTCATGTTTTGTGTCACTGTGGGTCACACTGAAACCAGAGAGCTGACCCAATTTATGTTTTGCTCAAAAATAAATGCACATATCTGTAATTCTTATTTGCCTGAATTCCTCTCCCTCCGGAGATGCTGTGGCTTGTTGGACCTCAGCAACAGAAGAGGCTCACCAGAGGTGAGCTGTTCTCTCCTTGCCCTGTAGCTGCGGGTGGAGAAGGGCGAGGGGCCACTTTGTAACTTTTATACCATTCAGTACAAGAAGTTTTCCAGGTCTTCCCATTTCCTGCTGCCACAGTCGTCTTATCTTTTAAATTTTGTAGATGTTTTCTGCGAAAAATATCTCAGTGCCTAAAAAAGCAACAAGAAATATTAGCAGGGGACCTGGTAAGAATGGCAAATACCATCTGCTTTTCAGGGTAAATGCACTTGCAGGTCTGTAAATGTGTTTTTCAGCTCCACAGTGTGCAGCAAAGTAGCAGTTAGCTGAGCTGGGGCTCCTCAGTCTTTCTTGTTCATAGGTGCCAGGACCTCCCCAGAGAAAATAAAACAATGGATTACTGCATAAAGTGGCAGCAGAAAATATTTTATTTTGATTTATAAACAGGATAAATCTTTAATGAAAATAGCTTAAAAGAAATGTGTGTGCAATTGCTGAAAGACTTCGTGTAATCTCGCTCAGAGGTTGCGTTGGTCAGAAACATTTCTGTAAAGCTGTTTTA
>JAVJGJ010000047.1:60541491-60577117 GCA_035590215.1 Microhierax caerulescens | reverse complement strand
TTTATTTTTTTTTTTTTTTTTTTTTTTTTTTTTTTTTTTTTTTTTTTTTTTTTTTGAATGACTGAGTGCTAGCATCCAGGTCTTAAAATCTTTCTGTCCTCTGCTTGGTTAGTAGTAAATCCATTAACGTCCATTGAAGATGGTTGGTTTCTGGATTTGACGTGTCTTTAAAAAATATTTCTCTGACTACGTATCACAGCTGTGTCATTTTTAAGATGACTTGGTGAAGGTTTGCCTCCTTCCGATCAGGCTGTTTGTACTAGCTAGACCATGCCCGTGAACATCAAGTAACCTTGTTGCACAGAGCAGCTAAGCGCTGGTAGCTGTCAGTGTGTAATCAGTTGAAGCATGTTTCTGCACTTCATTTATTAAATATGTGCACATTCAACACATCGCTTTAAAGAAAAAAATGACAATGCCTCCTTATTGGGTTCTTTATATTTATACTCTAAGCACTGAAGAGAGTTTGGTAATTATAAAGTTGTTTAAGCATTTTTGTTTTAAAATTAAAACTGAACTTGATAAAACAAATACAGTCAGTTGTTTAGTACTGACTAGTTCTTACATTCTTTTCATACTTAATTTAAGTGGACTTTAGCTGGTTGCAAATAAAAATATTAAAGGACTAGCAGTGCACACCATGATTTGTGTTCTTGCTGTCATCCAAATTCACAGAAAGAAGGAAACATATTAAAGAAATTTGATAAGACCAGGTGGTCTGAGTGAATAATTTCCCTTTCATTAACATATTCCCCTTATTAACTCTGTAATTAATTGTACGTAGCTAAGGAAAGCTATGGAAATTGCATTTTGAGATGTATCAAAGCTGACTTTATGCTTCAGACTTCCATGCAATTTACTATTAATGAAGCAAGAGATGGAGGCCCCAAATCTATAATTATTACTTACTATTTGAATGACAAGCAAAGAATTTTATCAGCACAGTTTCAAATGAAAGGGGATTAGCAGCTAATGTTGAAATTGTTAATCTTTCTTATTAAAATAATTTTGACGAGAGTGTTTAGCCTGAAAGAGGTTTCTGGAACATCATTTACCATTAAAACAGCTATTTTCTGAAGCTCGGTATGAATTTGTCTAAGTTTGACAGCAGGGTGCAAATATTTTTTAAATGAATGAATATTTTATGGGAGCTAAGGCTGTTCATGTGTGAGCTGATGCCGCGCTGCTTGCTGTGTGCATATTCCTGGAATGTGTAGCAGGGTGGTAGTTCAGTATCCATCTTACCAAAGCGAAGATACCTACTGAGATAACCACAGAAAAACGCTGCTGCAGGAACATCCGAGAACTGAAATCGCACCCAAGGCTCTGTCTGCGCAGGGCTGGTGAGCAGGTGGGAGCCGGGTCGGCTGGGGCCCCAGATCTTGTTGATATTTTTGTGACAGAGGAAAAGCCTATCATTTTGTTTGGTAACAATGTTGCTTCATGTTTAAACAGTGGTATATTTCAAAGAAGGGCTACCTAAACACTAAGCAACATTGTTACCAAACAAAATGGTAGGCTTTTCCTGTGTCACAAAAATATCAACAAGATCTGGGGCCCCAGCCGACCCAGCTCCCACCTGCTCACCAGGTGCTAATAAAATATGCTAAACATATTTTCAGGTTTTGTATATTTTTGTTAGTGTCATGTGCCTCGAGATGAATATTCAGTGGTGGGTGCTTTGTACCCACATGTATGCTTGTGGACAAATACCATGTACAGCAACAGTAGAAGTTGAGATAAATGTTTGTGAGCAGAGATATAATATAAGCATCTTTGAAGTGTTAACAAAATTCTGCTTGGCAGTTAAAATTTCAAAACTTTTCCTTGCAGTATTTGCAATTTTTACTTCTTATAGGAGTGTACCAGTGAAGCTGACAAGGCTGTTTTCGCTCCTCGGGATGAGGAAATTGTGAATATGTAGTGACATGAATGGTGAAAAGCAAAGCAGTGATAATTTACAAAGTTTAATTTGCAGTGGTCTCAGCCACATAAGTACTGGAGGAGATGTATGTTAAAGGACATTATTATTTGCTTGTGTCCCATTATAGAAAAAAGCTAATGTAAGAGATGTCAACGTCTTTGCCAGTGACAAATCTTACCAGCAGAATAGAGATCATTTAAATGTTTTGATTAAAGCATTATATGCATGAGTAGATGGACTTTATATCCATGCAACAACCCCCCACGTACCAGCTCTACCATGCGATTACTCCAAGCTTTACCTGTGTGTGGACCATGTTGGAACTTCATTGGGTTTGTGCAGAAAATTATAGGTTACGGAACTAACCTTGTGTCTGCAGTCCTCCAGGCGTCCCTTTGCAGCGGTCTTGCAGGCAGGGTGGTGGTGTAGCAGAAGGTGCCGCAGGCTGTACATTCACTTCAGTCATCGAACAGAACCAAAGGGGTTTTAGCTTAAACACAGCAGTTGTTGAATAGCGTGCAGTAACAACACCTAGAGAAGCAGTTTCATTATCAAATCATGTGTTGCGTGTATTATAATTATTTGTTAGGTCAAAGGCATCAAGGGTCCGTGTTAATCTGTAAGAATCATAACAAACCATGCAGACCACAACAGTAAGAGACAACCCCCGTGCCAGCGTGGTAGGCTGGTGTAGTTAAGAGGTGGAATTTGTCAAGCATGAAGCTAATGCAGAATCCAAACCCAAAGCTTTTCTATATGTAGGAGTATTTCTGATGGAGATATTTATCTACTGCTTTAGTAGGAAGGCGCCCAGAAGAGTTGGTGAGTTGATTAACCACAGCAACCACACAGAAGTAGCAGCGTAAAACCCCCAGGGTGGTGCTGGCTCTCAGCAGGAGGGATGTGCTGCTGTTGCTCACATGGGCATGTGTGATACCTGAGAAAAGTGCTCTCTCTTCTTTCCTCATTGCCTCCTTTCACCTCTCGGTGTCTTTGCATTAGACCAGTTTGACTGAAAGCATTATAGTATCTCTAATTACTATTGGCATAGTGAATATACTCATGGTGCCTACTACGTTATTTCTTCTGGAAGTCCTGTAGCTATTTTTGTGTTATTTAAAGTTCTGCTGGAGTCAAGACAACCCTGCAGTATCTGAGGGTATGCACCAGCCATGGACACACCGTATGTGTGTCCTCACAACTGAATTTTGAGAAACTTTGTCCTTCAGGTAGGATTCTGGAGCCTGATATAAGAAATTTTGATTAAAGTCACCCAGAGCCTTTCAACTCACTTCAGTAACCAAAATAATAATAAGCCAACTCTTACATAGCGCTTTTGATCAGTAGGTTTGAAGCTCTTTTTAAAGGTCAATATCATTATCCTGTCTTTTTAGTCCAGGGAGCTCAGACACAGACAGGGAACCGTCTTGACCAAGACTAACCTTAAGGTCAGAAGCAGAGCCAGTAGCCTCCATTCCCGGGTGTCCCAGTGCTCTGCTTTCACAACTAATCATATTGGCTTTAATAGAAAAAGGATTGTATTGAAGGGTAATATTTTTGCCCTTTTTTGTCCCTCATTAGTCTTTTTTAAGACATGAAAGTATAAAGGAATTCTGCACCTGGCTTTGTCAGATTTGATTCTGCAGGTTTAGTTTTGGCCTCGTTATCTAGGAGCAACCTATTCCATGTTTGGAGAGCTGACTGAAAGATATTAAATACACATTGGAAAAGCTTGTGAAAACCAAACTGAGGATGGGCAGCCTATAGTCTGTTACCTCCGTGATGGCATCCTTTTCTATCTACTCACTTTTTTAGTCTCATCTGAATTGGTAACAGTTTTCTTCAAGAATATATTCCCAACCTGCTAAATCCTTAGCCATTGCACACACGCACATGCGCTGAATTTTATGTTCTTTATCTTGCTTTTTCCCTCCGTTTAGCAGTAAGCCGTACTTGTACTGTCTACTGGAAACTGCTGCGGTCACCCTCTCAGTGTTTCCTCCTTGGTCAGCATGTGAAGGGAAGTGTTCCAAGGAAAAGAGCACACAAGGAAATGCTGACAGTTACCAGTTATGCCCAAAATTTGCTTCTTCCCATAGCTTTTTCTTCATTTGCTGTGTTCTACGTTTTGGTTTTCATTATTTTCTTTCTTTGCAGTACAGTGTCATCATTTCCCTTCTTTATTGACCTCTACAGTCTGTTCCTGGCTTCTATTTCTGTCCCCTTTCACATTGTCTTTCCCTTGTTTTTATTTTGCCCTCTGTCACTTCAGATGTTCTTGTCTGTGGATTAGACCAATGTTCCTCAAACTTCTTTAAAGTGTTATCCCTTATTGGCTTCCATGGAAACCCAAAAGTCCCAGGAGTAGGTAGGATGTCTTCAGCTTATGCACTTCTAAAGCTTTTCTACCATCACTTCACAATCCCTTTTGAATCCTTTCATGAGAAAAATACTTGAGAATCACTGAGCTAGGCCAACCTCGTCTGAAAATCCCATGGAGCATAGATAAAAGGTTACTTTAAAAGTAGGATGCTTCCCCTAGATTTGGGAGCTGGGTGGATGCCAGCTGCATCTTTCTCATGGCCAGCATTGCTTGGTCTCCTGCCACACGTTGGTTCAACATGGCTGTGAGTGTGACATGGAAGGGCTAGGGCAAAAGTCAGGCATGTCTTCTCCCATAGTCGTCTCCATTAAGTCCTGAAAGTACTTCAGTGGAAAAAGTGTTCCTTCACTGCTTGCTGTCCTCCTTGGCAGCTTCTGTAATGGGTTGCTTCTCTGCAGCTTGCAGCGTGCAAATACGGAACTTCCTAGGTCAGGTATGTGGTTCCAAAATGGTTTTGAGTGTGAGGATTTGACCGTTGAAGATGTTCGTGGAGTCTGAAGTTTCCTGTCTCTGACTGTTATGGGTGTTTTCTAAGGAAAAGGCTGATTATCCAGTCTGTTCTTTCCCTGCTTTTTCTCACAGGTGACCATATGTTCACTTGTGCTTATGCATATTCTGCTGCTAGGCTGTGGGTATGGCGTGGATTGCAAGAGTTCTTGGATTTCGTCTTGCATATTCTCAATATTCACACAAACCTCTCTGTGTGTTTGTGTACAGACTCTCATTATCAATTTTAATACCTTTTTTTTTTTCTTTTTCCCCAAAAACCATTGAGAAGCAGAGTGGTTTTTCTTTATGAGTCATAATTTGCTCATAGAGAAGCACCTTTACACTTTCATTCACATATTTAAGAATAGTAAGAGTATTACTGCTTATCCCTTTGCTGTAGCAGGGATGTTATGTCTGTAGAAATAATATTTTCCTTTCTGCCCTCAAGATGGCTACTGTCTAGCAGAGGCATAATTTGCCAGACTATCTATAAATCATGTGCTGTATCTCTTTGATGTACTTGGTCATGGTTGCCTGGGTTTTCCTAGTCTCATTATCTCTGAAGAACTTGACCAGGCTTGAAGAGATTATTTTTAAACATGACGTTTTCAGAATTCTATATTTATCTCTTGGTAATTTTTATATATAGTAAATGAAGATGACTGTAGAAGTGCTCTGAAAAGAAACACAGACTTTAATTCATTAAATTTTAAATTTGCAAATACAGTACCCAACCGGGAACCCAAATTTAGATGCTTAATTGAGTTAACGGGGGTTGGAGAGGAAGAAGGCAGGGAATTTGGTTTTGTGTTTTCAGCTAGATAATTAGCGTGTAGTAATGTATTTTTAAAGTTTTTGTTTCAGACACAAGCATCATTAGCAGGCATATAAATGAATCACAAATATGTCTCGGATTGTAGTACAGTGTTCAAACCATTAGTAAAAAAAATGAGGTGAGAAGATAGGATCATCTGAAAAATAGGTTTAATGTGTAAGAAGAAAATATCAGTTTCCTGTGAGGATGGAGTTGGGTGTCAGTATTTATGACAAAGAGGCAAAGGGCTTGATTTGGGTTTTTTTTGGTTTTTGTGGGGTTTTTTTGCAGTTGTTCTGCTGGTTTTTATTCAGCTGTGTAGCTTGTGCTTTTACTTTTTAACAGAGCTACCAGAAGCCCTTACCAGAATGTCTCAGATGACAAATTCAGCTGACACTGTCCTTGGCATCAGTTTCTATACTGCAGAGTTGTCTTTAATGCGAAGGTTTGGGGTTTCTTGTTTTGGATTTATTTTCATTTTTAGGAAATGTCAAGACTTAGCCCGTGCTGTGAAATAGTAGTATGTGGCTAAGAGGTTTAGCCCTCTGGTTTTTTGAAATATTCTTCCTTTATTTAAAGGCTATTTATTTTTTAAGATTTTTATCGTGAAATCTGTTGTGAAATTTTGGGTAATCCATCATTCAAATCATTCTTATTTAATTTGGCATGTCTTTGTATAAACAGAATCTTAACATGTGTGTAAATTAAATTCCTCTACTTCTACTTATCAACCACTTAAACCCTGCATTTCTAAGCAAAAACCCCAAACCAAAACCTGTTCTAATTCCATTAGAGTCAGAACATTCGGTGTGGTCTAATTACAAAAATGTTATCAGATACGGATACATGGAGGTTGCACGACCTTCAGTCCTCTCTATAAAAATATCATGGGAAAAAGAAAAACCAGCAGCCAAGAAGACTTGAGTTCTGTGTTTCCCTGAAAAATAAGTGGTTTAGGATCATATTCTGTGACCCTGAGAAATTCACTTCGACATTTCTGCCCTTTCATTTCCCATCTGTAAACGGCGATGATACTTGGCCCCCCTGCCCAGTAATGTGAGTACTTTCAGACACTGGGACAGAAGGAGCTATAGAAATACAGAGATTGTAAGGGGGGAAATGATATTCCTTTAATGGTAATCATCTTCTCCTTTTTCTTGAGGTTTATTTCAAGCAAAGTAATTGTAGGGGTGAAACTTCATAGGCATAATTTAGATTTCAAGAAAGGGGCTAAGGAGGAGGAGATGAGCGTGGTTGTATTTTAAGACCTAGAAGACACCATTAAGTAGCTGATAATCCTTGAGAAGGAGTTCTTCGTAGAGTGAATTTCTTTATCTTCTGCTAAATTTAGAGAGCCAGGTAGAGTAAATATTTCATAATTAAGCATTCTAAATTTTTTTTATATTTAATTTCTTGGCTACGTTTCCTTTCAAAGGCATATCTGCCTCCATCATTCCAATTCTAGCAATGTTTAGCAATCACATGTATTTTCCAAGATTTCCTCCAGAGCTGAAAACCTGCGTCAGTCCACACCAGGTTGTATCCAGTCGTTTCATTGGGATTTCATTGAGCACCTTTGGCAGCTGGGAGCTGTAAGAAAAGGGATTAGCGAGTGTTTGTCTGACACACACTGATCCCAGCACCTGCTGATTGGATTGAAGTAATCCTTTTACAAGTTACAAAACTCTATTATCAAAGCATTAAGAGAGGGGGAGGCAGTGATATACGCTACATCAAGGGTATATTAATTTAGGTAAACAGAACATAGGTTGCCATTTAATGTACTTGTGAATTACAGTCATTCTTGCAAAAGTTGCACAATAGTCTGGTAGATAACGCCATGTGCTGCTCGTGCAAAGATGACACTTCTCTAGAAACCCAAGGACAATCACTTAAAATTATTTTAGATGGCGCACTTAAAGCATGACTGCTCTCTGTGCACATGCTTAGTTGTTTACAATAATCTTTACATCTAAAAATATCAAATTGAAACTATGGAATACCATTCTTTATTGTTGGCTGACATCACCATGGAAGTTAATTTATTTCTGGATAATACAACCTATTTGAAACAATCTAGGGATATTATTCTCAACTAGGCTGAATGGCTGCTTTGTCAGAGAATTGCCTCCCTCTGTTTTCTTTAGTTTTCCTTCATCACCTACCATATTATGTATGATATTAGTAGCGTTTTACGGCAAATTACTAGTAAAGTTTCATTGTAGTTTTCAATACTTAATTGAAAAGGCTTCTAAACTGCTCTCTCACTGGTGTAATCAGGTACTGAGAAATACGAGAAAAATTAGATGAGAACGCATTATGGTAGTAATATGGCTGCAAACACTGAGGAGGAAAAATAATTTCTCAGTGTATTTTATAAAGACAGAATACAAATTCCCAGGTTTTTATTTCCTAGATTTTTTCATTTCTGGTTACCTTAGACAGTTCTTGCTGATAAGATCAGGAGTTCCAGGATGGCACAAGTTAGAAGAGAAGAAGGAGCCTTCAGCCTGAAATGACAGACTCATCAGATGATGAAATCCTGGCTCCAGTAAAGTCAGTAGTGTTGCCGTAGACAGTAGTGGATGCAGAATGCTCCCCAGGAGTGGAAGTATGTGAGACTTTATAGACAGATGTTAATTTACCGAGTTTTCTTCCAGATACGAGTTTTGTGAGATAATGACAATGAATTGCCACAACAGAATTTTTAGTTTTATATGGATATATATATATAAACTTATAATGTAACTAGCTCAATAAAATCACTTTACCATTAGCATTGAAAACTTGAATTGTTGTGTTAGGGCCAGAGCTAGTGCTTTTAGCAGCAGTTACACAGTGACATTTCAGAGATGGGGCTGGTCTTGTAACAGCTGTAGGCTTTGCATTACTGCAGGCTGGTTGTGTCAGAGCATCAGAAACATCTGTGGTGCTTCAATAGAACTAGAACTGGTGAAGAAAACTGATTTTCTTAACATGTTAGTTGATCAAAAGACTTAAATTGTTCCGAGGTGGTGCATCCTCTCTTTATTTAAAGTATGCTTTGTGAAGGAAGAAAGGTAGGAAAGGTATGGGCATAGTTTGGCTCTGCTCCTGTGTTTTCTTCTATGTAGGCCACCGCTGAGAGCATTCTTCTTCTGAGAATTTCTTCTTCTTCCACTTTCTGAGAGTGGAAACATGGGTGATGAGCTCCCAGCCTTTGGTCTTTGCAAGAACACCACAGCAGCTCGGGGAGAAAGACCAACCTTCTGTAAACAAGGAAGAGTCCAAAATAACCTCAGTATTGCTATGAAACGGTGTTAGGAGATGTGAGAAATGATTAGAAAATGTGAAGAAACACTGAGGTGCACTGCATGGTCTGGCTGTGGCTGAGGATTCTGATAGTGACTAAAAATTCTAAAAGCTCAGGGAGTTTTATTTGAGCACATCTGGACAAGTGTGGGTGCACCAAAATAGAAGAATAAAGTAATCATAATTTTATAAAAGAGGAGTGGGGAGAAGGAAAGAGGAGAAGAGAGATGGATCTTTCTGTTGCTGTTCCCTGAGTCCAGACTCCAGCCCTAGAAGATAATGGAGTACATATTAAAAAGAAATTGCTGATTATCTAGCAAGAGATTTTTCAAGGGCATGGAAGTGAGATAAGTGTGAGGGTCTCATTTAAGAGGATGGGGAAGGCTGGAGTCTTTCCTTTGTGCACTTGCTAATCTCCTCCATCCTTTCTTTCCCTTGGATAGCTGCACAATGAGTAAGAATGTGCATAATTTTATAAAGAATAAATCTTGCCTGGACAAACTTGATTGCTTTGTATTTAACTAAAACTGCAAAACCGGTAGATGAAGTGAAAACAACAGAGGTGATACATCCAGATTTTAATAAAGCCTTGAAACTGTCTCATGAACACTTAATTGATAAATTAATGTCAATTTTTTAGAAGACAATTATGTGGATTGAAGTGTGGCTAAAGGATGATATATAAAAAGTAGTGATCAAAAGCTAGGTAGGGGAGTGTCTGGCAGAATACAAGAATTGCTGTTAGATCCAATTATATTTAACTTTTTAAATAATGATGTGGAAGTGAATGCAATTGACAGTGGCTTTTACATATGGTGCCACAGTTTAAAATTCTGCACAGAAGTGATGACGGAGTAATTAAAAAGTTTGAAAACCTTAGACCTGAAAATACGTACAACAAATAACTTATCTTTGAAGAAAAGACTCACAAGAAGAGATGTCTATAGTTTGCATAGATGCATCAATTAATGATTTGTGAAGACACTGAAATATATGCAAGCAGAACTTATACAGAGCAGTGATGTTCTGTATAAGCAGACCAGGGTTGAAATAAATGGATTGTTAACAATGGGTAGCAAATTAATTTTTCAATAGAAAAACAATACTATTGGCATCCCTGTGAAAAAGCCATCTCAGATGAGGACTGCTGTTCCTTACTGAAAATATTTGAGTATTTCCAGGAATACAGTGTATAGTTCAGAACAGTTTGTATCCCGAGAAGTAGTAATGAACTGTGATTTAGGCTTCTCCGTCAGATACAGGGCACTTAAATGTTAGAAAGTTTCGTAGTGAAGTACGAGAAACCAGACATTACCTGAAGAACTGGAAACAGATAATCAAATAGGCTGCTTCTGTCTCGAAATTCTATAGCACTGTGAGTACTGTGAGTGAGAACAGAGAAATTTACTGTGAGGCCACTAATGATAAGGTATTAAGCCAGAAAAAGGAAGGAGAAAATCATGTGCAGTGTTGAAAGTAAATTGGATTTATGCAGAAAAGTATTCCTCTTACATATAGTCAATGCAGTATGTGCTGAAGAAGACAAGTTTAAGCAGAATAGCAGAAATGCTTGGGCGTCCTGTGCCAGAGCAGTGTAGCCTACAAGTTAGCAAGGAACAAAGGAGAAAAACCACCCTTTACTTAAGTGAATTGGAGAAAACAGCCAAACAGATTTTCAAGTATGGTCATTTAGTGCACAATTTGCTATATAGTAGCTGGGCTAGTTCTCTGCTTTCTGAATTCCTTCTGAGGAGGCCAGTGAAGCACCAGGACACTGCCTGGCCCTCTGCATCTCTGGAAGAAGCGGCAGCAGTTTGGAGGCAGTGGCTGTCACACTGTACGGTGATTTGGAGTGGTCACCATTCACCAGGATTAAGATAATGTCCCATCCACTTCTTCAGATGACATTTGAGATTCGATTAGACCTGTCAAGGCCTGTCAATTTAACAGTTGCTCATCTTTTCATTAAAAGGGACATCCTCAGTCATGAAGAGTGTCTAATCAAGTACTGTATTGGAAACGGTGTCAAAAATAATTGCTTTTTGTAATAGCTGAACATCAGGAAATAAAATAGGTGTTTTAAAACCAAGTATCTTGACAGATGCAAGCCATACTATCTCTGAAGAAGGTAATTGGGAGACCAACCAGAGAATTAGAATTTAATTAATTTAATTGTTAATTTAGTCACAGAGCATGCGCTGGATGCCACTCCTTGAGTGAAGAAAAAAGTAAAGAAAACCAAAAGTGGTTTGACATCATATTACAACATCGGTTCAGGAAGTTTTTACCAAAGCCAAGCCAGGCTGCTGTGCTGTGTCCTTGTGCCTGTGTTCATGCATGCTGTCTTAATATTTGCTGCTGGACATGGTTCTCTGGGCCAGAGACTCATTGTCCCTGGAACAGTTTTTCATCCTCTGTCTGAAAGCTCATCTTTTGCCTTATGACTGGCATGGTAATTATAGGTTACAATCACACAATAATAATAGATTTCGCAACATATCCCCCCCTCCACGTAATGTTGCTGCATCCTCATCTCCATGACACGTTTGGTAGCAAGAGTATCTCATCTGTGTATAGAAGAGTAAGTACAAACTGGGCTACCAGTTGTCTCTGCAGGTGAGGTGCTGTCGAAGGAAAATTAAAACTTAATGAAATTTAAGATACATCAGGAGATCTGTCCAGGCAGACAGTGTTTGTTTAAATAGTAGCATATACTTGGGATTACAGGACTTGTCTTGATGTGGGCATATTGGTAAGGCCGGACCTCTGTCTTTTTCAGCAGTTTTTGAGGAGCATTACAACGGTGGTGACAACCTCTGTTTATTTTACCTGCTGCTCTGGGACATGGAAAATCATGTGCATGTTTGACATGTTGGTAATGAATTTCTTTTGTACCAGGCAAATGCTGCAGAATGTCTCATGAAAACATCCTAATTAAGGAGTGGATTTGAGTAGACATACATACTCTAAAATATCAGAAGTTCCACTCAATTTAATGTACATCCAGCGGCTCCCAAGAGAGTGTTTCAAAATCACTAAGCTTCTGTTTAGCAAAATGGGGATGAGCGTAGGGGCTCTGAAGGACTGTAAATGAAAGATTACTTAACTCTGAGGGAATTGCCTGACTCCTGAGTGTTTTAAAGTGAGCTTCTTTCTATGTAGCTTTTTTTAAATGTGTGTAAAGCAGATACTTATATTGTGCAGAACCTTCCATGGGTCTGTTCGTATAGTCGAAACACCTTTTCAGGATCTGTCAGGAAGTGCCCTGTGAGTCTGATCCATGCAGCGTAGGTGTTGAAACTGCATGAAGAGTCCTTGTCTGGTTAAAGATTTTAGTGTGTTTTCATTTGAACATTAATTTGTCTTTGCACTCAGGATTCCCTGAAAAAAGAAACGTTGAAGTGAAAAGAGTGCTCCTTTTTAAAGGGAGATGAGGTTTTTAAAAATTTGTGTGCACTAAAAGCAATCAAATTACCTTAACTTTGTCACATTTGATGTTTTTAAAAGAAAATAAAAATTCTTTTTAAAATACAGTCCTTGAAATCATTAAATAGACAAGTTGGAGCCAACAGGAGGCTCCTTGCTACATACAGCCCTGCCTTAGCAATCAAATGTTCATGCCCCTTTTCCTACAGCTTCGTGGATCTCTCAGTATTTTGGAGAGATTCAGTGTTGGCAGATCTTAGATTTGCATAAAATGTCCCTGAAGTCTATGGGACATCGGTGATGGGCATGTCAAAATGAATCAGATTATAAAACTGTGGTTTAAAATGGCAAGATGCTACGGGCTGGTCCTTGACTGCCTGCTCTCTGCCTGCTGCATGCTAAACAGCTTCTCTGAAGCTGGGATTCTTGGCTCGGTGTTATTGTAAGATTTTGCTATTTTTCGCCTTGGCCTCATAAAAATTCTTATATACTAACTAGTCTCTGCTCAGGAGGGATTATCTCTTTTTTTTGTTAAATTCAGTATACATACCCAGGCGCAGATTTGCTGGGAGAAAAGAATGGGATCTTTAGCCTCCCTCCTTTCCACAGTAAAAAGTCTTTTGGCAAGGACAAGCAAACTATCGGAGGATGGTTTCCTCCTGTTACCTTGCAGGTGAAGGCAGGAACGTGTTGGCTGACCTGCTACCCTAACACATGACGGAGCTGCCCAGCTCTCCCCGCTCCCCATCCGTCAGGTCACGGCTCTGTCCACTGCGATGCTTTTTCCTTCATTATAGAAAAGAAGCAATCACACAGTAGGTGTTTTGATTGTATCTAGGCCACCATTATTTTTTACCTCCTTTAGAAACCTTTTTTTTCTAACACAATATATTTCTATGTCCTTAAAGATATCCTTTCTGGAAGCGTCACTTCTTGAATTGCTTTTCAGTAACAGGTTTGATTTACAAATCTCGTGTAAAGACGCGCACACCCGACAAACCCTGCACAAAACAAAGCTGTGTCAGGGGCTCTTTTGTAACCGAAAAACCATTCAAGCTGCAAGAGAGAGCAGTGTCCTGCTTCACTGGTGGGGTGGGGAGCGTGGTGGAGCAGCAGCTTTAGCAGAGCTCCCATTTGGTGGAAGACAAGCTGCAAGCTTTTTTGCACCTTCTGTTAAACCTGCTGAGAGGGCATGAGAGCCTTTCTTCTTTAAAGCATGTTTGGGAAGAACAATTTGACATAACAGAGATTGTCTGTGAAAAAGGTTTTCTAAGCAATTAAACTGCTTTTTATACTTTTCAGTGAATCCTTTCCAGAAGCTTTTTCTAGACAAGTGTTGCCACAGATTGGGCTGTATTAGTGAGTGCTCCAGCAGGAACCTCTTTGATGGATGTTTGGGTCAGAGACACCCACAGTACCGCTCCCGACCCCCATCCAGACCCTGAGCCTGTCCCCCTAAACAGTCTGTTTTAATCTGGTTAAGGCTGTTAACTTCAACCTACCTTGTAAAGGTAGTAGGGATGTTACAAATATGAACTGGATGTAATGTGAGATTATTCTGTTGCTTACTCTAGGAGCAAATGACAGTCTCTGAAAGGAAATTTGGCTGTGTAAGTAGGCTTAGAGCACCAGGTGATCACTTTCTTAATTTTCGTGTTAAAGGGAAAGGAAAATTTCTGTGTTTCCCCACCCTTCCTCCTTTCTGCTCTCTTCCCCTCACCTACCTGGATGATTTTCAGGTCCGTGGGGTGAAGGAATAGGTTTTAGTTCACTTTTGGAAAACCTTTGGAACTGAATTCCCAGCACAGTACTGAATCTCTAGCTTTGGGAGCCCTGCAAAAACTTAAGACCTGCACCAGTATACTCCAACAGACCATCATTCCTGCCACAGCCAGTTAATTTTTCTTTGGTGATGCTTCTCCTAACACTGTTGACTTTACTGAATGCCAGTTACAATCTTTAACAACATACATTAATATTAATTAACAGCACCTTCTCAGTTCAAGGCACTCTCAGTGCCAGTCCATGTGCAGGACGAGTTCCTAATGACCTGGTACTTGAGCCATGACAGTTCAGCCTGGCAATTTTTTAATTCTTCTCAACAGCTGTATCGTTGTTGTGACCTGCATATGTGCTTGAACTTTAGTTTAAAAGCCTTTGGTTTGACGTGAGCTGTTGTTGTAGTAAGTAGTTTTTATCAATGGGCTCTTGTTTCTTTTTCATTGCCTGATGAAAGAGACATTTGGGCTTACATTTTCTGGGTACTGAAGAAGAAATAGTTTTCTCCTGAAGCTCGGTAGCTGGGGTTTTCAAGCATTTCTTCTCTATTAGCACTGGTACATGTTAGCATTCTCATTTTGTATAGCACAAATAAGCTCGAACTCCGTTAAGTGAATGAATAAGCCATAAGACTGTGTGTGTTTTGTCCCCAAAGCCCAGGATTCTCATGCTTTCTATCCTGAGATACATCCTTTTAGCTTAGCTTTGAGTCTGGACAAGTCAGTGCTTAATACAGTATTCTTTTAATTCCAGTCCTACATGGAAGATCATCTGAAAAACAAGAATCGTCTGGAGAAAGAATGGGAAGCTCTGTGTGCTTATCAGGCTGAACCCAACGCCACCACCATTGCACAGCAGGAGGAAAACATCCAGAAGAATCGCTCACGGGCTGTAGTACCGTGTATGTATGCCTTAATTTGGATGATTGCATTTTAAGTTCGTGATACATTTCTCAATATCCTGTGTGCAGGGGGTTGAAAACTGCAGATGGCAGGCAGACAGAATACAGAGTAGCTTATATGTGTACCAGAAAACTACAGCTGTGGGCTGGGTGTATGTCCTGTTGTAATATCAGATGCTGTTTATCTCCTTGTAAGTTGCATATATGTTACAGACATGCAGAACTGTGTCACATAGCACTGCTGCTGCAGCTGTGCTGTCTCAAGAAATTCAGTAGCCAGAGTGCTTTTCAGTGCTGGAATATACTTTCTGCACAAGAGTGGCATCTGTAGCCGTTCAACAGAAAGAAGTTTGGCTTGTGTTTAAAGTTGGTATCATGTCCATCCAACAGTAATACCAGCAGTCTATAATCAGAGCTAGATGATCTGTTTATCAGATACTCAGCTGTACTGAATGAGCCCCTTTAGGCTTCACTGGATAAGCTTGCAAACTGGCTTCTCTCTCTGCTAGGCTTAGGATAAAAAGATAAAAAAAAAAAAAAGAAAAAGCAGCCAGTGTTTATATTCCTAGAATCTGCTCTTTCCTGTAAGCAGCCACCTTTCTGAGCTTGAAATAAAAGCAACATATTTTTCCTATGCAAATATATGTATCTCATAGATTACATTGGTAATCTATGGCCACACATTTTATTAAGCAACCAATGAAACAAAACTGAAACTGAGAATATATGCACAGACCACAGCAACAAAGATGCTCTCAATCAGTGTGCCCACAATCCAGCTGGGTATCTTGGCAAACTTATGTAGCTATTTTAATTTTTAAAGTGCCCTGAAAACATTAATTTTCCCTATGAGAGCCTTGAGTAAGTACTATTCCTCCTTTAGAAATGGGGAGATGACAGGTGACACATTAAGTAAATGTCAGAGCCAGATTTAGAGTGAAGATTCTTTGGAAGTACATGATAACTTAACTGAGCCCATCGGTCCTTTCATATTACCTTCAGCTGGGTTTCGCTGTCTTGTTTATGTAGTGGCTCTTTTTGCTATACTTTGCTGCTTAGGAGAGGACTGCATTAGTTTGGCGATACAAATTCTCCTGAGTAAATACGGTGCTGGGTTGAAAGCCTTTTGGGGCAACAGCAGCAGTTTGCTGACTTCCATGTGTTTTGGGATCAGGTCTGTAGAAAAGTTGTAAAGAAGTCACAATGAAAGTTACAGGAGTGCAAGTTCTGTGATCTTTTCCATCCTGAAAAAATAGCATTTAACTGACGTGATAGGAACTGAAAATTACTCCATGATAATGTGTATTGATCCAAGTTAATCTCCCTACTTAAAATGTTCTTTTCAATGTGGGCTTACAGTCGGACCATCTTGAGCTATTCCAAGTCCCTGCTCATAAATTAAGCCAAATTGTTTCTGGTCGCTGCCCTGGAGACAGCACGGGAGCCACAGATGTTGCCAGAATTTGATGTTGGTTATTCAGGCGATGCTGGAAATGCGTCTGCATGATAAAACAAGCAGTGAGATAGGGACCCTCAGACTAGACTGTTCTAGCTCTGAATCCAGCTGCAGCAGTGCTAAAGAGCAGAGGTTTTTAGCTTGGGTGTCACTGAAGTATTTTCAGAGCTAAGATAGTCTGTCTCTTTTCATTATATTGTACCATGTGGATGGATCAGCCTACGGTGATCAGCCTTCAGCTGACAAGTCTCTGCCATTGCTTCTTCCATGGCATATGTTACGCCTGTTCTTCCCATGGCTGAGCCTAGACTGAATCAGCACTGCCTGGGAAGGTATTTGGACATGGACAGGGTGGCTGCAATTTTTCCTGAAGCTTTAGTTAAAAGTATCTTACCACACTTAAAAACCGGTAGTATTTTTGCAAGAGTAAAATGCTGGGATTTGGCTTTGTTACAATGTGGAAGTTTCTCTTACAGCTGTTAGTGGACTGGGAACTTTCCCTTTTGACTGAATTGCACAAAATTACCTGGCCTCACTTTCTGAAGTTGCTGCACACTGGTAAACAGCTGTCATGTTATATCCTTAAAACTACTCTGATATTGGGTGGAAAGTGTGGCATAGGGTTTAAACAATATTAAGGTTTGATAAGGTGATGGTTATTATAAACTTTAAGACTAGATTGAGATCAGGGCCCAGTTTGCCCATTTTTTTTTTACTATATTTGACAATAAAACTATGGCAAAAACTCACAGATTTGCTTCATAATAAATTAAGAAGCAAAACTGATATGCTTTTGATATGCTACAAAGTTGTTATGCTACATGCAAAGTATTCTCACAGAGTAATGCCTTGTTAGCATTTCCTTATCCCTTTCATATTCATAATCACCTTGACAAGGTAGAACAAGATTGCCAAGTCATGTGAAAGATTTCATCTTAGGAAGGCTTCAAAGAAGCTTTAATATCACGTTGTATTTACTTTGCATTTTCTTTTCTTAACCAGACTTAAAATAACACAACTATTTTTTTCTAATTACATAACTGATATAATTTCTAGATTAACATTATCTTTAATCTCACAGTTTTATCACAGTTTACTCTTATACCTATCTTCTCTATTTACAAGTAGCTTTTAAAATAATTGGTAGCAGAACACCTTCACACTGCACTTAAATGACTGGTTTGAAGAATTCGAATTATTGAAGTAACTTGGACCTTCTAGAGCAGGGGTCCTCAAACTTTTTAACCAGGGGGCTGGCGTGGATGAAGTGGCAGGCAGTCATCTGCGGCTGCGTGGTTCCCCCCCTACAACCCCCAGCGGGGCGGGGGCAGGGGGGTTCTGTAAATACCCGGGGGGCCAGATTGAGGACCCTGCGGGGGCTGTATCCGACCCGCGGGCCGTAGTTTGAGGACCCCTGCTCTAAATTAACAAAACTGCATCCTTTTATCTAACCAACAGGCAGATTGCTGCAATTTAGGGAAACGGGATACCTTTTTTTTTTTCATCTGAATACATGGGCAGCTCAATGTGTTGATGCCCAAGAAATAGCTTTCCAGACTTTATTTTCTCTTCTTGCATCTCTGTGAAATAAAACCATCTCAATAGGGTCAATACTATATGGTTTTATTTATGTATACCATAAATACCTGCAGGTATTTTAAACATTTGGCAAACAACTGTTTGCAGTGAACATCTGTCAAGAGCTGTCTACCCTAGCAGCGTCTGTGGGTCCTGGCATACATCCCAGCATGACGCTTACCTCTGCTTTGGTCGTCCTCTAAAGGAACACAAAGCATTTGGGGGCAGAGCGTGCGCCCAGCTCTGAGGCTGGGGAGCAGTTCCAGCAAAGCTGGGGATGTGCTGAGGGGGGAACACCTGAACAGAGGTGCTTGCTCTGGGTGTGGGCATTATCCGTGTCAGTAACGCACGTACAAATAGTGCTCTGGAATAAACGAACTTGATTTCAGTTCACATCTAAGAAAAGTTCCGTTTTGCACGAATAACGTATGGGCAAAATAATGATGGGCAGCACATGATTCTTCACAGTCTTCAGACTGCTCCTCTTCTGCTCCTCAGTAGTTCTTCACTTTCGTACTTCAGTGTATTTCTGTACCATGCTTTGTATGGGGGAAAAAGAAATTTGTTTAAGTCTAGAAGCAAGAGAATGGTGATTTGGGCAGAATGTGCCAGGTTGATTGTTTTCAGATTTGCTCTGCTCTGTAATGCCTGGATTCAGACAACCCAAAGTCACCCGTGTGCCTTGTTTCCAGCCTTTGTTGTTTCTGTTCCTTCAGAAGTATCTGACTGAAAGGAAACAGAAGACAGAGGGAATTAGGGAAGATGTGAGCCCTATTTTTCCAAGCCTTCAATCCTCATCTGAAAAACAACACAAGTAATAGATCTTCATTAAGTTGCAGGGCCACTGTGAGATGGCATACCGCTCTAGTGTTGGTCCCTGTTTAAATAATCCAGATAGATACGGCGCTTTGTGCCCAGCTCAGTTGTTTACACACAGGAATCCAGTGCCGTTTGAGATGCCTAAAGTATCGCAGGTACCCACACAGAGCCAGTAGGTATAACACAGACCCTGTGGGAGACCTGTGCCCCCCTAGCTGCTATCCCGAGAGTCCTTAGGGAACCTCAGATACCACCAGAAACCTACAGATACCACCTCAGAAATACAGAGGCGTTGAGTCAAGTTCTCCGGGCATGATTCTGTGAACTTGTAGATTAAGATGCCTAAATCTAAGTGTTTCCATGTAGCTGCCTCCATACGAACCAGGTGTCAAAGCACTTGTTACAGCGAGTGAAGGACTAGTCAGTGCAGTGGCATCAGGAGAGCTGTGCAATGGCCAGAAGTTGGTATTTGGTTTACAGTGAAATTAATAGCTCTAGGATGCCCTTGTGTATCCTGTGTGAGTTTCAGATGCTGGTCCAGTGGGGTGCAAGCCTTTAGGTCTTGTGTCGTACCTGTTAGCCTTGTGCAGTGTCTCATCTACTCTACAGTTTCTCAAACAGTACAACACGTTCATGTTTGGCCAATTAAATCAAGCTCCATTAAATCTAACCTGGTCCACATGAAAATACCTGTATTTAAACACCAAAACTCAGGTTTCTCAGTCTATAAATGGAGTTTTTACATAATGCTATAAAACTCGTTTGTGTTTTATATTTATATAGAACTTAGGTGTGTTTGCTTTATATTTTGTCCTTTATCCTCTATGCTTTATATTTTATACTTTATATGTATATAAATACGATAGTGCTACATTTCTCCTCAGCTATGGGTTAGTACTAGCCTTCTTGTTTAAGAAGCCTCTGCCGTGCACATCCATCCCTATGTTTTGCTTTTCTTTCAGCTGTGGCTTGGCTGGAGCAATAGCGAATGCAAAGTAGTTCAGCATTCAGCAGTAGCTGTTGTGGGTATTTGAAATGACGTCTAGTTGTAGCTCGGCCAGATTGCAGTAGCTAGTAACATCATTTGTCTTTTCTCTCACTTCCTGATTACCGTCCCTCTCCTCCCATTTCTTCATCCATCTTTCTTTCTCACTTTTTAGATTGATCTTATATATCTTCCTTTTCTGTCACCCCCTTCCTTCTTTTTATTTCCTGCTTCTCCTGCTTCTCTTTCCTTGCTTCTAATGTAATCAATATGCAGTTTATAAAAAAAAAAATAATCATGCACATCCGGCATTTTCCCCGTAATTTCTTATTAACAAACCGGTGTCCATGGTATTCCTTTTTTTTTTTTTTTCCTTCTTTTGCTGCCTGTTTCTGAAGAGCTATTATGCTAGTTCCTAGAAGCTTTGAGGTGATAACAGGCATAGACAAGCACAATCTGTTCATTGTCAATATGAACGCTTGATGCTGCAACTGAAGCACACATGGGTGCAAACTCGATATATGCAGAAAACACATCTACAACCTTTTTTGCACACTTTTTTTTTTTATTCCTGAGTGCAAATAAAAGTCTCACCACCTTTTCACTACCAAAGCCTTAACATGTCTCACCCTCTGCTAAACCCTCCAAGACAGCAGGATAATGACATGGCACACTAAATCAGAGGGTCTGGATAAAACGTTATATTTTTTAAAAAAAGGATCCTGAAGTTACTGATCTGACACTTCTGTTGGAGAGTCACATTGGCATTTGTTTGCTAAATGTCTGCTCTCTCTCACTCATCCATTCGAAAAAATTGTACACATTTTCTTTGGTGATTAGTTCAAACACCTTTGCTGTCCAGTGAATGGGACTTATCCTGAGCGATTATCGAGATATGTGAGAGACCACATTTAGTGCATGTAAGCTGCATATCTCCTGCATAACCAAAAGGTTTCAGAGCTGGGGTTCTTCAAGCTCTCTGTGACAATGCTCATTGTAAAGCTTTCTGTGAAAACTCTTGGGTAGCCCCAAGATCTCAGGGGTCACAGGTTCATTTTTATGTTTCAGATTTTTTGTGCAGTGGTGCTAAAGTAGAAGTGAATAATGTGCATTGAATGTTTCCTTTCTCCTCGTCTTCATCCTCCTATTACATTGAAACCTTATTAGAGGAAATAATTTTATTTGAATAGTAAAGAATGGCTCTTCGTTCATTTGAAATTAACTTGTTCACCTCTAATCTTATTCCAGGAGAAGGCTGCTCACATGGGCGGGTTAAATATTGCTGATGAGATTGAGTGACTATAAACAACCCTTAACACAAGCACACCTTTGCCTTGCTCACATACTGAACTGCCATGACATTACTGGGCAATAAACCTAGACAGAGCCCAAATCCTCTGTCTCTCCTGTGTGGTACTTACAATGTTTGGCGGCTCATTTATTGTTCCTCATTATTAAAATGATGATTGGTTCTTGGTAGTTTAAAAAGCCAACTTGTAATTCTGCTGGTGAGGATGGTGCCACAGGCCACTAGACAAGATCCAAAGGGGGACAGGGTATATTCCTGTGCTCTTATTTTGTCATTGAATAATTGGTGGAAAGATCCTCTCAAAGCATCCAAATACATGTTCAGCTGTAGATGGTTACAGAAAGGGCAGCTCCACAATCCCTCACCACTATATACTGTGCAGGGTAGGTTTCCTGAGAAGTATAAATTGTGCTGATTATGTAATCAGGTACAAGCTGTTTAAGATTCATATGTAAAGACAGACATCTCTCACATAAAGTAGTCTGGTCTTTCTTTAGTCAATGGAAAGAAACAGGCTCCTCTCGAGTGCAATTTGGCCCGTTTGAGACAGCTAAATCAGAATGAGATGATTCATGACATAGAAATACTTCTTTTCTCTTAGCAGAAAGTGAGTCTAAATGACTGGAAGAAATGCAGACATCTGTATTGTCACTGTCTAAGTACAGACAAATAAACCCCATCCATTACATATGTCCTGAAGTTTAAAAAAAAAAAAAAAAAAAGAACTAGAGTTTGGGGTATACCAGCTCTAAACAAAACTGAGCTAGCACTAGTAAAAATGCAAGTTAAAAAGTGATAAAATAATCTTGTCAATGGGCAAAAATCATGAGTAAGTCTCCCATGTCTGGAGCTGCTGTTTTCTTTACTAGTTGTGTCTGAACTAGCTGCATTACCAGCAGTGTAAGATACATGTATGTGCTGCAGTCGTACTTTAGATGCAGTTGTTATCAGGATTTTCTCTCTCCCACGATTGTCTCCAAGTCATATCATGTCCCAGCATCACTAGCACCACACAGCACTGGGCTTTGATCAGGGCAGATTAACTCGCGGTCCAGCCCTCATACTTCAAGGTTTCCACTTTTCATTTTATAGAGAAGCCAGATGGACAAAGTCCATCAGCTTACTTCTTCCCTGACCCTGCAAATACAGGAATGTTTTCCACAATACTGTGGTTTTTTTCTAGTGATTTGCCTAGTTTAACTCTTAAACTACCTGAGCAGCAGAGATTCCCCCTTGTCCTGTGAGAGGTTCTAGCACATTATGGTGCACCTCATAATGCGTACCTTTCTGATACTCAGCTCTGAGATATCGTAGTGTTTCGTTCCTGAGTCAGGCTGTGACACCGTGGCTGTATGAAGGCTACGCGAGGCTGGGAGTCAGAAGGAAGTATCCTCTCTGATATTAACTGTTGCTGCCTTAAAACGCACATTAATCTGACTTCGAATTGTGTAACATAAAATGGGTAGAATACTTGTATAGAAACTTTCTCCTTTTATTTTCTCCTTTGCAGATGATCATTCCAGGATATGTCTGAAAGGTGAAAGTAGCCACGACAGTTCAGACTACATCAACGCTAGCCCAATTGTAAGTATGGTAACCTATGAGAAATAATCAAAATAGTCAGTCCCTGTCTGTCTTTGTTGTTAAAAGATGCTAACCTGAGGCACCTCACTGCTCTGGTTGTGCAACCGCAGACTGTGAGCACCTCACAACTCTGATGTCTCAGGCTGTCCTTCCAAATTGAAGAAAAATTAATCTTCTACATGCACGTGCAATACCCTTGAAGTTTATGTACTAAGAGAACAAAGTCAATACATACTATTATTAGATATTATTAGATATTATTAACTTACAGATTATAAAATTCCATGATATACCCTTAGCAGAGCTTTTCCTTCTCTGAGGAGGTAAAACTTGCTTATTCTTTATTGCTTTGTCCTGCCAGCTGCAGTTGTAGGAGGAATGGTTTCTGTAGGCGTGGAGAGCTGAGCTCCACAGGCTTCTGAACTTCTGCATCAGGAACTGAAATTTCCTCTTACCTCTCTTCCCCTCTAGCCATCCCAATGCATAGCTTGGTGTTTCTGTAGCTCTCCCAGTTCTCTGAGCTTGCTGTTTTGAAAGCAAGGATGAGATCCCTTACCACTCGTGTGTTCATTCGAACTGCAAAATAGGTCAATCCAATTTTTGCATCCGAATACAACAGTGTGGCCCAGCTGCCCTTTCTCACCCTACATAAGCTGTGTATGAATCCTTTCTTGTCTGTGAAAGGTGATAGGGAGAAAAGGTCTCTATTTTTAGACACAAAGCAGGTATGGTAGAGCCAGAAGCATTGCCCTATCATAGTGTCTTAATGGCAGTGTCATGATACCCATCTGAAGGGGGAAAAAGGCACTGTGTGTCCTTGACCTCCATGAGACTGCTAGTACTGGAGCCACTTTTGCTCATGGTTCTTATTCACATTAATTAGGCACTAAAAAGTTATTACAGGGAAACTGTGAGAAAGAACTTAGGATGGAAAATTAGATCTCACTGCAGTGGGCTGTGTATGCCATTACTGGCTCATTTTCCTGGGGAGTATCACTCCCCCAGTTAAATCACTTTGTGTGGGCAAGGCAGCTGACAATTTGCAACAGCATGAAATTACAGGCTGCTTCCTTCCAATGTTGTTGACAATACTTTTTTTCTTAAAAAAACCCACAACTACATAGAAACTGTTCTCTAAGCTTTGTTTTTGTTACTTTCAGTTCAAAAGCTTCATTTCCTTCAACATAGAAAAATGTTTTATTCAAAGAGCTAAAAAGTACACAGAACCCAAAAATATCTTGGGGATGCGGGTTTTTTTGGCTTAGGGTAGACGGGAAACTGAAGGACCTGGATGCTTCAGGGCTTGCCAGCTGCCATTTTAGAGGATGGGGTAGATGCGCACGGACTGGAACAGGTTTTGGACCACTTTAAGTATGTCTCTGACTGGACTGGGCTCTGGCTGTGGCTGGCCCCAGGATCGGGAGATCAGAATACCTTGGCCCTCCAAGGAATATGTGTGCTGCTTGTAAAGCCATTCACGGAGGTCTGGCTCCAGGGCTGCAGTGCTCTTGTTTGCCTGTCTTCAGAGCGCATTTGGTGAGTTATGGTTGGTCAAGCCTTAATTTGATAGTAGAAGCTGAGGTTTTGTGGCAAGCAAAGGAGTAGGAGGTGTTAAGTGGAAGTGAGATACTGTATTCTTGAAAGAGCTTGGTTGTAATTCACATGACTACAGTATGGTGCAGAAGTGGAATTACAGCATCTGTAGACAGGGCTAAGCCAGGTTCAGTGCTGGCAGCAATACCAATGCTGTGTTTTTAACAAATAACCAAGATGGGTTTCTGCAACCTGCACAAAATTTGGTGTAGGCACAGCTTAACTTCATAGTAAACAGATTTGTTTGGGGAAGGGATAAATTCTTGCATGTGTGTTTACACCTGTTGCAATTGTAATTCTGGATTATAGTGTATCTATTCCCTTAATTACGCTGAAGTGAGAAGTATTAGTTTAAGTAGTGCTGGGGGTGGAGAGACAGGACCAAGATACCCCATTGACATAACTGGAAAAGATTCGCTTTGCCATGATGCCCGAAGCTAATGCAGGCAGAGGATCTTGCTTCCACAGCTTTAATTCTCATGGTTTTACAGGAGGTTGTAATCTTGCCTTTCCATCCAGCACTTAATAAGGGTATTTTCTTCTGCAAGGTTAGAAGCTTTTTCTTTTTTGTAGCTTTCCCAGACTCAAGAGTAGTTCAATAAAACAAATCACACTGATGAAGCAAAAATTTTTATGGTTGTCTCTAAATCTCTTACAGAAATATTTCTATGCCCAGAGATAAGTGGGTGCACAAGTCTTTCATTGGATTGGAACAAGCACCCAGTATCTTACAGAGCCATGAAAAACTGCCAAGAGAAACTCTTGAGTTCCTCTTCTTCATGGTAGTATAGGGACCCTACTGTGTGGGAAGGAGTGCCACAGCCCACATTTGTATAGATGCCCTGCTATTCCAAGGAAAGAGATGTCCAGATGGTTTTATGAGTTCATTTCACTAAGTCAATAGTCATTTTGCTATTTTGAAAGCAATAGATAAAATGTGTGTTTCCTGAAGGTGATGCAGTGGGAGGTTAGTAGGAGGAAATCACTACTTTGCAAGTCCATAGTTTGGAAAGATGCCCTGCAAACTGTTTCCTTTCAAAACAAATTAAATATCTTCAGGTTAGTGTAAACATATTTGTTGATCTGATGTAGTTTTTGTATAATGAGGTAAAATACAGGAGTGGTAGACACATTCAGTCTCTGTTTGTCCCACCACAGAAGCCTACTGGAATATTATGTTGGGCACTTGATTCTGCAATATTTACTGTGGCTGTACAGCTGTTGCAGCCTGAGCTGGACATACACGCTATTACTACTGTGGTTTATTTGAGATTTTTTTTCTGTTAGCAGACACACATTTAATCAACATCTTTGTAAGTGTACGGTTGGATGTGGAGTACCAGTAAGTGTGCCTTTCTTCACTCTTGCAAAAATCCTGCCGTTTCTTTCCTTTAGACTGCTGCCTTTCAACTTCAATAACTTCAGTAATTATCATGTCAATACAGTGATGTTCCTGGTGCGTTTGCGCCTTGCAGCGCCTGGCTTAGGAGCGAGCATTGTGGTGAGCTGGAAGATGGGCATTAATAGCACAGGATCAGTATGGCCTGAACTGACTGGAAGAGGCTTTTTCCTCCCTGCGTGCGTGAGCTGTCTGGTGAGGGAAGAGTGTAAAATAAAGTAATTATATTTGAGCTTCGGAAAGGAAGGCTTCCAGTCGTGTACATGTCGCTGGGTATCTCCAGCTTCTGGGTCAGTGGTCCAGTCTCCAGCTGGGGCTCACTCAACCTTAACTTAAGTCTAAATGAGTGCAGCAGTACACCATAAAAAAATCTCCGTGCTAGACAATGAGCTGGCGACCTGCCCACATGTTTCTCCTTTTTTAAAAAACGCTACCCCCCTCAAGACCTCCTTTCCCTGCAATGTGCTGTGAAAAGTGGGGTTAGATTGATGGCCTCACCGTGGCTGGGAGTAGGTGAGGAGAATCGGCAAAGATTTAGTCCCAAATTCTTCCCGTAGGTCTTTAATTTCACTGTAGCGTGAGGCCAGGCAAAATGAGTCCTTGGGATAAATTTGCAGGGTAGAAGTGAGGTAGAAATCTGTTTCCATCCTCTCTGAAATAACATAAAGTACTATGATAATAACTCTGCTATCGGCAGCTGAATGAAAGGCTTGCAATTACAGCACGAGAAGACCCTGACTGTGCAGAATAAAACTGTGATAATTACTTCTGTCATATTTGTACTTAGTCCTCATTAAATTTCGGGAAAATCATCCAGTAGTAAATAATGTGCAATCTTTGCTTTTAAATCAGAGGTCATGAAAGTAAATGGGAATTCTGTTTCTCCTCATAGGGTGTCTGAGAGAAAAAAATCCCATCAACTACATTTAAAAACTCGGTTTGCTTATTACTGAAGACACCAGACTGAGGAATGTCATTACCATGACAGTTTGTTCAAACACAGCATACAAATTTCATCACCAAGAATAGACTCTGAAATTCATAATGGCATTCAAGACCAGATTTACTTCTTTCATTCCATTAGGGGTTTTAAAGGAAGGGTTTAAAAATTGTTTTAAATTTTAATTCAAACATGAAGATGAGGACTAGTCTACCTTTTTAATTTTAATGCTGAGATGAATGTGATTACAAAGTTCATCTGCATTTGCTGGATATGCTTTATTTTACAAAAAAAAATACTCTCTTTAGTTTTAGAGACTACTGTGTGGTAAATACATGCTTGAAAGTAGATTTTATCAGTATTATAAACACATTAAACCTGGAAACCACACAGTAGCTTGAATCCATACAAATTTTTCAGGTGTTAATCAGGGTTCAACTTTCTTCCTGTCATATTTGGTCTACACTGGATCCCATTCTGATCTCATATGATTTAGGAGTATTTCAGCTGGACTCAGAGGATTTAGAGCAGGGTAAATATGGTGTGACTGAGACCACATCTCACCCAGCATTTTTCTGTGTTGGAAGTAAGGATCTGACAAGCTGAGAAGGATGGTGAAGGGCAGGAATGAATCGGTATATCATTTACATGAGATTTCAGAATGGTCTTTGATGCCTATTGACACTTCTACTGTGTACAGTTTTAGAAGACTACCTAACAAGAATCTGTATGTACCACTCTCAAGTCCAAATACAATAAATTCGAGGATTTACTGCCAGAATGTATCGATTTTGCTGTATTTCATCAGTGTTATCAGTGAAATCATGCAGCGGCACAATCTCTGTAAAAACTCAACAAAATTCAGAGTTCTTCAGGGAATCAGTGCAAAGTCCTAGGATAAGGCAACTGGGCGGTAGAACTCTTGAAGGAAAAACTAAAGGGGTAGCTTTCATTCTCTAGTAAAGCAAAGTTGGAATGGTGATCTGATATTAATTCAACAAAGGTGGAACTAATTGTGATGCAGTGATCTTTATATATTTTCCTACTTGAAGATACTTGTAAGTCAACTTAAATTACAAATCCCTGTAGAAAACCAAGTTGTGCCATTAATGTTTTGTGTAGTTTTTCTTTTCCAACAAGAAATCTGAATGCTCCTCCTTTTTGTTTCCACTTGCTTTTGATGTTAGTGATGGAAATCGCCACAGTCAATTGCATGATCAGTGATAGTAATCCTTAATCCCTTTCTTTTCCTAATAGAAAATCATGGGGGGAGAAGATTGAAACAATCATCACCAGACTTGCCTTTGTTGTACTGCAGCAGAAAATGAGAATTCCACCATAGCACAACAGTAGTAATAATTGCAGGTTTTTCTTCCAAAATGGCTGTTCGATCCAGTTCTGATGTACGCCTTGTGAACCTGGTGCTTTGATGGGGACATAGAGGGAAAAATCTTGGTCTTTTTGAACAATTACTATTAGGGTGATTTCTGAAGGTTGTTCCAATGTAAAATGTTAGCAAACAGTCGATTTTTATTTTAATACTTGATAGTATGGAGCCTGCTGTTCTCTGTTCTTCTGTGGAGAATACATTTTCTGTTTTATTTTCGTGAAGTGAGAAATCTGAGGGATCCTTGAAAGAAGATAATGACTACTGACATTAAAAAAAAGCCTTTTACTTGATCCTTGATTAGTTAGTTTAAAACCCATTACTGACTTTATTTCTTTATTCAAACTTTTGTTAACTTTGATAGATTAAGATGCCCTTGGTGTTCTTGGTAACCTTGAGAGAATAAAAAAGAACATAACAAAAACATCATGAACCGTCCCTTGCAGTCACCTACTCAACGTTAAATTGAATGTGACCAGAGTAGTGATTTTTCACACTGTTCTTGAAATATGTGGCCTTTAAAACAGTACATATAATAGAAAATTGATGAAACCAGGAATTTAATTTAATTAGTTTAATCTTTGCTCTTATTTTTGCTCAGTTAAAGATCATTTAATAGTGTGATAGGGCTTTCTGCCATCTTCTATTTGCTTCAAGCAAGAAGAGTTTCTGCTCGTAATTGTTTTCTGTGCAACACAATGTGCTTGAAATGGAATAATTGTAATTGTCCTTTGAATTATTGTTAAACTGCTGATACACTTCACTACTCTGTGCTTATTGTAATGTTTGCCATGTTCCAACTGCACCTTTGTGACAGAGGTGGATCAATGCTGAAATGCCGAGATTGGCCTATTCCTGATTTACCAGTTGAATGTTGAGAAGTGTTTCCTCCATGACAGCGGCATTTATATCATCCTCGGTTTCTTCTGCCTTTGCTCTCTGGCATGTACATACATACAAAAGAATTTAGTTTAAGAAGACATTCAAAGTAAATTATTATTTTCCTAAAGTTTGGTGTATTTGCTGTTGGTTACATTTCCAAATCGGGCTCTTGCCAGTCAGACAACTGACATCATCTTCGAGTGCATGCAGCCTGCAACACTTTCCACTGGGAGTAGCAAGTCCTCCTCAGTGCAGGTCGATTCTCCTAAGCTAAGTTTTTTCCAGCACAGTAAAACCTTTAAGCACATGATTAAATCCTATAGATCTCTGTGGGATTCAAAACAAAACAACAGAAATTATTTCAACCATAATGGAGAAAAAAACCCCAAAACTTTAAACCTGGCTTTGCTTAATCACATTTGCCGTTGTTTTTAACTGTGTTTGTTTCAGTGTCTGGATTCTTACAAAACGAAGAAAAAGTTACCCATTTTGAAATGGTTCCTAAGATTTTTTTGCTAATACTGCTTTCTGAAGAAAGCTAGTTTTTCCCTGATCTCAAAATACCCACAGTAGTAAACATTCTGCTATCAGAATTGCTTTTATCAAAAGGCAGAGAAAGGCAGGTTGAAATTTGTTGTGAGCAATTGCTTGTTGTGAAGAGTTATTTGCTGATAAGAGAAGCATCTCAATGAAGTTCAGAATAAAATGATGGTATTATAGACATCCTGGTCAAGGTTTTTTATAACCAGGGGTGGTGAATCAGAAGTAAGCTTTTATTCTAAATGGGTTCAGTGACTTCATTTTACCTGTGTTGTGTTGTCATGGAGAATTTTAATATTAAGTCCAGCTTATTATACATCAGGAAATTAGAAACATAAAAGTGTTCTCTTCCTTTTTGCAACATTCATCATATTGTTGTTCTGTTAGAATAACTTACATCTGTTCTTTTATGGTTCTTCCCTCTTTTATGTTGCACATAATTATGAGGTGCCTTCTTTTACACTGACATGTACCATCACTGAAAATTTTGATAGGCTATGAATAAATTCAGTAGATGCCTGTTAATGCAAATGTGACTCACATTCATTCTTATTCAGATCTTTCCTTATAGAACAGAATCGTGTATTGAGACAAATTCTGCCTTCAGCTACATGCGTATAAGTTAACTCTCACCGACTTCAGTGTCAGTGAGGCACACTCACTCATCTGAGAGCTGAACTGCATCTCTTTTCTTTATGCTCAGTTTTGTCTTGCCCAGTTCAGGGTTAGAATGAGTTTGTTTGTTTTTTAATCCTATCAGCAGATCTTCTTTTTCAGCAGAATGAGTCCTAAGATTTAGAACCAAGAAAACCACCCATCAGTTCGAAAACATTCATTGTAACACACTAATCCTATTTACTCTTGATGGCTTTGTTTCTTAGATTCTTTTTTTTTCTGCTCAGTGAATTTTCTGCTCCTTGAATTAAATGTAATAATTAAGGTCTTTAAGCAGAACTTCCTCTATTGAGGCCAAATCCATGCATTTAGATAAATCAGCTAACCAGAAAAAGCCAGAAACTGAATTTGTTCCCTATTTTTGCTGGTTTTTAGTTACATGTGCCCTTGACTGGCACAGTGGAAATGGAGAACATATTTAGATGTGTGGAGCATTCTTAACACTCAGTGTAGAAAAATGTTTCAAATGGCTCCTAGGTTGCTATGAAACCACGAGTACTGATCTCAAATAAATGCCTTTGTCAACCACCATAAATGATCTTACGCTGCATATTGAGGACATAGGACATTGCTTATCATGTGTGCCTATTATCATCTGGTAGCATCAGTCTTTTGTGGAAAAGTTCTCCTCTGAGCTTACAAATAGAAATAAAATTCTTTGCTTGCCAATAAAGGATGGAAGGACATGACAGTCCTTTAGGAGGTCCCTTGTTTCTGCTCTCGCATACTTTCTGTCTCTAACACAGCAAGGGATTTTCTTCTAAATAAATCCAGTCTGTGTCCTCTTTCCTTATTCCAGATGGACCATGACCCTCGAAACCCTGCATATATTGCCACCCAGGGCCCTCTCCCTGCTACTGTCGCTGACTTCTGGCAGGTAAGTTAAACATCTCTTCAAAAATGGAATTTATGTGACAAGTCAAATGTTGTTGTGTGCTTCTAGAAATGTAAAATGTATAAAAATATGTTGTGCTTGAGTCACAACAGGTGGAAAAACCTCCATTCACATGTCTTTTTCAAATCTGGTGCATGGATATTCAAGCCATTTATGTATATGACAAGCCCTGCAAAAGAATACTTGATCTGGAAATGATATTGAAAACCTCAGGCTGAAGTATTCGTATTTTAGTGCCAGGTCTCTGTAATTAAGCTACTGCCAAGGACTGGATGATTTTCAGAGGGCCTGACCTTCTTAAGAGTGTAGCCAGAATTCATTGTCACTCTCCAGATCAAAAGGACCTAACACTATGTGCCATGATTTTTTCCATTGAAACCTATTTCTCACATGTCCCAGTTCCCCAAAATGCTGAAATTCTTACGTATTTTCCCTACCACGGGTAGCTGAATTAAAGGCTGGGGTAAGACCCTGCTGCATAAAGCTAAAGAGGTGCATAACTTTTGCAGGACTGGGGCGAAAGGCAGTGATTGCTGATGCACAAAATGATCTTACTTTGCATGGAGGTTTTTTATGTGCTTATGCAGCTCTCAGAATTGGACATACACACACACTGCCGGGCTGGACGTATGCGATTGTGTGATGGATATGCTGCGTTAAATTCCTTTGTAAGTGTAAAAGTGCACCTGAAAGCTTACTGAAGCTTATTGAAGGGAAGAGGCCAACTGAGGCTTATTATCAACACAAACATATGTTTTTATTTTTTCGCTTGCATTATGAATGTAGCAACATTTGTTCTGAAGAAAAAGAGTATCTATGTAAAAATTTCAGAAGTGCCATTGTATTTTAGGAGCTTGCATCAGTTGAAATCATCACGTCTCTTCATCTGCATCATTTGGTCTATGATTAGAAAGTCTTAACTGATCCCTATTGAAGATGCTTTTCATGTCACAATTTTCTACTGTTTCTGATGAGGAATCAGGACATTTTCAAAAAGTTTGTTTGATTTTGGGTGCCTGGATATTCAAATGCTTAGTCTGAGATATTTTGGGACTGGTTTTTAAAAGTGCAGAGCAAATGCTTTCTGCTTCAAGTCAGCTGAGCTGTTGGTCTGGCCTAAATTTTCAAGTAACTTGTGAATTTTGTCTTCACTATTTGGTAATTAGACACAATTGAGAACACTGATCTCTCTTCCCTTGGCAGGCGTGATACTTAAGAATGTGTTTCTTAAGTTAAACATGCAAAATCAAAGACCATGTTAGCTATTCTGTAATTATATTTTATGATGCTGAAGGCCCAGGGGTTTTTAATTGTATATTTTTGCATATTTTTATATTTAAATTTTGTGTATTTTCACCTGTTACTGCACCTTTACGTGTTGAAAAAAATTTATGTTCTCATTTTTAAAGGAGGCATTTAAAGAAGCATTGCTGCTGACGCAGAAATCAGAATTGATCATACAAACATAGTATGAAGGATGTATTTTGTTCTTCTCCCATTCTAATTTGAACAGTTAGGCAACCTGTTTGCACAGACACAGAGACTAGAACTGAAACATTATTTTTTTGTTCTGTGATCCAACCATCTTCATTCCAACTTTGTACCCAGACGGTCTCTTTCTTGACTTTCTTTCTTCATGCTATTTGTGAGTGGAGAGTCTTCATTTTATTTCACTTGCTTTCTGCTCTTTTTAACTATTTCTCCTCCTGGTTATCCTTCAGTGAAAGTTCACTGCATCTCCCCACCAGATTTGCTGTAAACATCTCCACAGAAACAATTCAGCAACCATGGTTCAGCTTCTGCTCAAGTGTGGCTACATGTCCATTTTTTACTTGATAATTCTTTTATTGTTTCTTCTGTTAGGTTCCATACAAAAGTCTGTTTCTTACATTTATTTTGATGATGCCTGTCACTTCAACAGAACAATCTACCTGTATCAGATTGGTCCATCACCCACTTTTCTTTAACTTAAACTTCCTACAGATCGCATGACAATGTGCCAGCTCCTGTCGCAAGCTTTTTACTTGTCCCAGGGCATCAGCCAGGTGTGATGAGCAGGCAAAGAGAGATAACTCCTTACAGAACACCACATCCATAGCCTCTGAAATGTAGTAGGTCCATTGTACAAGTCAAAAGCCATGGCTTGAAGCTGTTGCGGTGTATGCCCAGATGCATGAGCAATGTTTATATTCGTTTTTCACCTGGTAGTACCTATGTTACGGTAAAGCATGGGAAACCTGAAATTGCTATGGAAAATGGAGTATTAACTCCTGTCAGGGCGGAATCCTTTGAATACAATTCTTGAATCCTTGAATACAATTTTCTGTAGTTTATACAAGACCATGGTGCTTCCACCAGGGATTGTTTAAAGATTCAATTACTCATCCCTGATATGCCTTCTCAGTGGTTCTCCTCCCTCTCCCTCCTCCACTTAATACCAGCTGTTGCTGAGCTGTGTTGCTTTTTTCCCCTTTTGTGTGCTCAGTGAAGCAGTTTTCTGACTGATAGTGAGAAGAGTGACTGCCTCCAGAGAGACCTGGGCCTATTCTGCTGTTCCTTGTCTAAATGCACAATGTCATGCTTTAGCAAGTCCAACAGAAACTCTTGGAGCTTGGCATCACCTTCTATGACAATATGTACTAGATTTATTGCTTCTTATTTTTGCAGCGACTTAGCCACTAAAATTCCCAAGAGCCTAGTTGCAGGGTGGACATCAGCCAGGCCATTTTATCTCGGCTGAAAGGCTACCCCAACAAGAAACTCTTACAAAATTGTTTCCACTCCTGTAGGCTTTTCAAACTGATTTCTAGAAAACACTTGTCTACAAAGTATTTGTTTTACTTGAAAGTGTAAGACAACTTTCTTGGAATTTACAACACAGTTGGTATCCGCAACAGAATCCTGACTGCTCCTGATTTGTCCTGCCTCTCTAGATTTTGTGCTCAGGTTCCAGAGACACTTTCTAAACCTGGTTTCCCTTAAACTTGCATTAGATTCTTCCACCCATCGGTGACTACATCTACATTAGCGAGCAATATGGCCCACTAGGGATGGATTTGTAGAGTGTCACAGTACTTTGTAGGTTTTACTTACATTTTAGGATTTACTTTGTTCAGTGGTCCAATGGACCAAATGCCGCTTGGTGGGGGAGAAGGCTACAGATGCATCTAGAGGAAGCTTCTTCCAAAAGGAACCTAGTTCCTGAGCTCTCTATCACTACTCTGCAGTGTCTACTGCTCTTTATGTCTGTCATCTTCATGTTCATGTGGTTATATCTATTATCTCTGTGTAAGACTAAACAGATGATTTAGTTTTGGATAATCTTTTTTTCCTAGTTTTATTGGCAAGCCCTTCTAAAACCTGTTATGTTGATCCAGTGCCCAGTGTTTTTGTGCAAGTGCTATTAGACACTTAGCAATCAAATTCCCATTTAATGTTTTCAAGTTGCCCAGATCTGAACAAAGATCATGGTTAGCTCAGTATCTTCTCTTTCCCAAACTGGGCAAAGCTTTTTCATAAAACATTTATGATGCTTTGTTCAGTCTCATCTTGTTTAGCATTCTTACTACTGTTGAGCAGACCCGTGCCTAATACCACTATGGGACTGGAGGGGGACCAGTTTCAGTCATCTCACTAGTGACCACTTCTTGAAAGATTGTGCCCTTTTTGGTAAGGTGAGGAAGAAGAGCAAATACTGTTTTCAGTACCACCTAACTTGAGCCACTAGAGCTGGCCATTAGACTCAGCATTTTCTGTACACCTTCCTAGTCATTTGGGTTTTCATATTGACTTGAGAGAGATCATCTTGATGGAAGTTTTTCTTTCAAAGACACAGACTTTGAGCTGGCTATAGTCCAAACTATACATTGGTCATTTTCAAATTGTGTTCAAATTTGTATATGTTGTAAAAATAATAATGATAAAAAAGGCAAGAGTCCTAACTCTGGCTTCTCTAAGGGCATAAGACCAGTTCCAGGCATCAGACTTCAACAGTTGTCTGTGTCCCTCCAGTTTACTTCTCCAGCTCCTTATGTTCTTGGCATAGCTCCTCTAAGTCAGCAAGTGCCAAGTTAGTTCCAACTTTCCTGGCTTACCTATTTCTTTGAAAACTTTCTAGCCTGCAGGAGTTGTGTTGTCAGTCATCTCATTGATCCGTTTTGCCACAGGGCTTCCTAATCTGCCTGGATACTCTGTCTTTGCGGCTCAAGCAGAGATTTCATCTCTGCCTGCATGTCATCTCTTAGACCACTCTGGAAATTTTCCAGCTACTACTTTAATTAATTTTGAAAAGCCTCCAGCTGATTTAAGTCTTCTTTTAATTTCATCTGGTCTTGTTTTCATCTCTTTTTACCAATTACTATTTCTGAGTGATACATCCTTCATTGATTCTATTTTGGTTCAGTGGGAATTCCACCTCACGATTCCCCTTCTTGAAAACTGGATGCTTCTCCTCACATGGTATTAATCCATTTTTACCTGAGTGGTTAAACAATTTGCCAGGTTGTGGGTTGTTTTCTTCTCAGCTGGAAAGAGAATTCATCCTGAGGATAGGGTTTTGCTTTGATATATTTCCATTT
>JAVJGJ010000047.1:60516596-60528453 GCA_035590215.1 Microhierax caerulescens | reverse complement strand
GCTGCACGTAGGGGAATGCAGACCGACTGGGTCAGATGTTGTTACTGACGTTTCAAATATAATTTACTGTACAATACAAAAAATAAATACCAGGTTTATATTGTGTAGAAGGAGTTGGTCCTCAGATGTGACCATCAAGAAGTGAATGGTTCATTCATGTGAAAACGCTACTGCAGCTTAAGTCATTGAAATTTTGCTTGGTAGTGCCTGCGTATATATGCATTTATGGACCTATAAATGGTCCATTTAACTTCTAAAGTCAGGTGCTTCTCGATGACTTACCACTTATTTCATAGAACATTGTTCTGCTGCATTAATTACTTATACCCAAGGATTATGAATAAAGACAGAATGTCTCTGTAAGTAGGATTTACATCAGTAAGCAAAAGAGTAAGAATTGTGAAAAATTCCTGAATTCAAATGTTTAAAGGATTCATTACAAGAACTTAATATTGTTATCAAGTCCAGTTAGAATCTTAAATAATAAAAAGCAGAATGTGATAATGCGGTTTCATGGGACATCACCAACATCTCTGTAGCCTGTTCGGGTTGAGTTCCAGGTATCCTGACTCCCTGTCAGATTTAGAAGTTTAGGCATCTTCAGGCTATACCGTAAGCAATGTTTAAAGATATATGCATGTTTTCACAGCACAGATGTTAGTGAATAGATGAACAGCCAAGAACTAAATGATTCAGTAGGTTAGTTATGCTTTAAAATTCATAATAACATTGTACCGCAGTTGCCAAATTCCAGCAGCTCACTTCAGTTTAGCAGTCAGGATCCTATGTAACACTTGTGCTGAGCTGGGTACTGTTAGGGGGTCTGGGCACCCCTTGGAAGCTGCCCTGTGAAATGGTTTCACACGAGACCTTCTAGCTCCGGTAACCTCAAACATCTCACCAAATAAATGAAAGGTTTTGATTTCTTGAAGCAATGCTTTCCCGTTTTAGCTTTTATTCAGCTTGCCTTGATAACATATGTGTGCATATTTTATGGCTTTTTTGGGCCTGTAACATACTTGACATGCAAAATATATCCTAGAGCAGAAGACAGGGTTTGGGATTTGGGGTTTTGTAAGGCAATTTAAATAGATTTAAACCAATTTTGTGGGCTCTATTCTTAGACTGAATATCTTGGTTTTTCTTCAGCACTGGTTAATTCCTTCCTTGATTTTACATATCAGCAGACCTGTTCAATAGCTGTACTTTTATTGATTGACTTCACATATATTATCTTGCCACTGAGAATGTTTAACCAGGAAGCTGTAGAAGAGAATAATTTGTAAATATTAAATATACAAGACTTCTACACTAGAACCAAAGCAGTAAAGCTTTCTGATGGTTTTAGTTATTTTTATCACAATAGATGACATTTTAGAATTTTGTGAGAAGCTTTTCAGGAGATTTGGTGTTTGCCTTTCTGGGGAGAACTGGCTTTACAAATCAGCACGCATTGCACAAAGTATAGTGGCATAGCCAGTTTTGATTTTGGATTCAGTTTGATGCCCCTCAGTACTTCTTTGAGCAAGCTCATGAACTCAAAGGTGGCTGTAAAATTAAAGCATCTCAAGATAATCTTAGTTTTGGAGCCAAGACGAGACATTTGAGAAAAGAGATCATTTATTTTGCCTAGCCAACAGTGATAACCAAAAACAGGGATGTGTTCTGGGATTTCTACAGTGGCAAAATTTCTACAGAAGCAAACTTTAAAAAGATCATGTATGTAATAACTGCTTGTTGTACTAGGAAATTTCAACCTGACTGTTTCTTTAAAGACTGTTAATACGTACTTTTTCTTGTTAATATCATTAATATTAATGTTAATAATATTAATAAAATAACTATTTATGTTAATAAATACTTTATTGTATTTTTGACAGTTGGCTAAAGAAACAATAGTAATATGCTCAATTAATTTTTTGTGTCTGTTTTATTTCAGAAAAGTAAACAAGTGCTACAGGGGTCGCTCTTGTCCAGTAGTTGTTCATTGCAGGCAAGTATAATTTCTAAAATAGCTTTAGAGAGATTTGTATGTGTAAGAATTTAATGGTTTTTTTTTAATGGGCAAATTAAAACTTTAGATGAATCACTAAACTGACAGTGAGGTAGGCTGAAGGTATTAAATATAATTCAATTGGTTTTAACACTAATTAATACTGAGGATCTGTTTTCATAACAAAATTATCCTTTCCTGTGATTTCATAGATGTTGTGCCACAATTTAACAATGTATGGCTGTCTTTTCCAATACAAGTAGCACTTCAGTTTCATAATCTCCTTCAAAATTATAGTGATTCCTTGCATCCCCTCCCTATTTAGTTGTCTTTATTTTATTAACACTCAGTTACATTTTATTTCTTCTTTGCTTGCTTTCAGTGATCATAGTAAGAAGAGGGCAATGTCAGGGAGTGGAAATCTACCCAGAGATCAAGTGATCCTTTAAGCATAGATGATCTTTAGGCCTGACAGTCTGATAGATGCACACAAAAGCAATCGGGCAGGTCAATGGAAAATTTTGCCATAATGATGCTAATGGTTGGTTTTCCTATTGGATATTCTGACTTGTAAGGACAATGTTGCATGTATTTATCAAAAATACTCTTATAGATAAGGAAGACAGAAAAACAGCCCTGCAAAGAGGCAGGTTGTTTAACATGCGGTACTGCACTTTGGGTGGGAGTGAGAAGAAAGGGGACATGTTTCACATGTGGCTCAGCAGAGTCACCTTCCACTGGATGCAAGGAGGCCCTCTGCAGAGGTGAATGCTCTGGAGGAGGCTTGTTTGCATTGCATTGAGGAAGCCTGGGAAAAGGAACATTTGATGCAGAATGAAGAGCCTTCAAGTTTCTTGCTTTTTCCTTACTGTGATGGATGGAAGTGCCTGCCATCAGCTCAGTAGTTTTTGTTTTTATTGGGCCTGATCGCTGCCTTGTCTCTTATTTTTCAGCTTAACTAATAAGATTGTGTCTTTGTTCCTTTCATGGACGTAGAAAAAAAAATTATTACCATTACCTCCTTTTCTCTAAGCAGTGATCTAGTAACTGAAAGAAAAAAAACCCTCTGTCCACAGAGACTTAACAAAAATTAAGTTTCAAAGCCTGCCTGTAAACAGAATGTAATAACGCGCTTCACGCTGTTCTATTATTTTTCCTTTCATTAATTCTTGTACACAAATTGAGCTATCAATAAAAATAATGGCTTAATTAATAAAACTACATACCAGTCTAATTGGTCACACATGCACCTTTGTAAAAATTTTAGGGAGGGAAAGAAAAAAAGCTTTTACTTAAAGTCTTAATTATGTTTGCTAACAGCAGCTCTAAAAGAGCATCACGCTGGCAATTACACATTGCTCTCTGAAAGGGACACAAGCTGCATTCAGATTAGGGAGCTTTCCCCCTCCCCAGGCTTGGTCTCACATCTCTGAGGAAGGGCTGATGACACACAACAGTTAAAGCTGTTTCTTAGGAATTACGTGATAATATTTTTTCTGGTCATTGCAACTAAGGAAGAATTCAAGGGAAAGGTAAAAAGAATAAGCAAACTACTCATGCTGTATAGTGAAGAAAGATTGCAATCCCTCAGTGGTCATTTTGGTTCTTGAATGGGTGTCGGTATGCATTCCCTCTGACCGCTGTGTTCAAATGCAACCTGCGAAATTTTGGGACCATTCTGAATAATGTTCTGCTCTAGCTTATTCTGTGGTCTTTGATGTCACATACAAGTGACTCTAAGCTCATTGTATGTGCACTTTTTGAACAGAAATCGTATCCTGTTTTAGGGTTAATGGCTTTTCCACTGTTGTTTAAAATGCTTTCTTGCAGAAACACAACTTGGCTTAAAAAATCAAAACAAAGCCCTGTTATCCGTGCAGACTAATAGTTAATCCTCCACAAACAACTTGCATTAATTCAGTGCGAGCTTTCTCTCCTCTCTCAGTACCATGCTTTAGTCCCTTGTTTTGTCCTCTCCCCCCATGTGCAACAGTATAAACATTGAGGGCAGGTACCTTCATGTTGAGTCTAGATACACATTGATAGGCTTTATTTTTTCTTTTTCCCTTTCTGTTGGCAGCAATGGTGCGGGAAGAAGTGGAACCTACATTCTAATTGACATGGTTCTCAATAAAATGGCCAAAGGTGAGAATCAAAAGGCTTGTTACTTCCTCGGTACTGGAAGAGGTGCTTGTGTTGCCGTGGCAACACAGGGAACAATATTCACAGAAAATCTGAGAATAAATTAGAGGCAAATTGTACTCTTTCCTGAATGTTCTTAAGTTTTATTTTCATAGCAATTTCAAACAACAAACCCAAGCACAAATGCTTTGTGAATGAGCAGGTGGTTTTGTGCTGTTGAGAAGTATTTGAATTTTTACATTTGTAATTTTAAATAGTTATTACAGTTTTTAGAAGATACCTTGGGACTGTACGATCCTTATTTGATGGTTACATGAGTTAGGTGCTGGGCTGCTTCATGTCTGTTGCCTGGTCCTCTGTCACCTGGTCAAACAGCCATTAACTTTCCGTTTTGTGGCTGCTCATTGCCACTAAAGTGCCTAGAAGACCTGGTACCAGACAGGGCCTCCTGCACTGCACAAGTTTGTCTCTTAGAAGGAAAAAGACTGTAGTGAACAGGACAGAGGACTGAAAATTAATCAGTTAATGCTCTGTTCCCAGTTCTGCTTCTGTCTATTCAACATTGAACAATTTATTTAACTTTTCTGTTCCTTAGTTTCCTTATCTGTGAGATGTAATTTTGTGAAGTGGGTAGTTATCTGTTAACATAAATATATACTGTTGTTTGTTTAAAATTAAGTCTGTAGATTCTCTAGAGATTGGGAACATTCCTTTGCATTTTATTTATTGGTAAATGGTTCATGGTGGGAAGTACTTGAGATACTCTAAAATAATCTTTGTATATTAGAACAAAACCAAAATTTTAATACTGATACTGTGTCTTCAAAAGGAAGGGGAGTCAAAGTGGGCATGTAAACCTGACCAAGGTCAAGACATCATAGTCACTTTATTTGTGTATTGTACCCATTTTTCATGCCTTCGGCCATGTTTGTATCACAGTTTTGTAGAACTGCATTTTAAGAAGACGAGAAATCTTATGAGGTTGAAAATAAATAGAAAATAGTAATTTGCTTTTCTTAATTCTTAATCTGTGTTCTTAAGTCACCTTGATCTGGCATTATGCACATATGCGTATTTAAAGAAAGAATTAGTTGTAAAAACATATGTTAATTTATACAGAGAAACAATGTTTAGTTCTTTGAGTGCTAACCACTTTACAGTTGTTGACACTTTTCTAACATAGACATATTTGTATATGTAGTTTAAAAATACACTCCATGCTTTGCAGTCATCTGCTCTTGCATCTTGCATATCCCAGTCCTGTGGGACATAGCAGGGTCCCATGCCTTTAGAAAGAAGAGTTCAGCATTTTTTTTCTGTCCAGATTCTGTTAACATGTCTCATCAAACATGGACTCAATTTTCTGCCCGCGAGCACCATGTGGAACTGGCTGCTGATGTTAAAAGAAGTTAGGTGTTTGCCTTCTCCTTAGCACTGTACTGAAAATAAATTTTTCAGTGAGATGAGATTAGTTTTTCATGCTCGTTGGAAAACAGGTTTTCTTTCCGTGAAGGAATATGGAGATATTTCCAACGCTTGTTACATGCCACGTGACAGCCTAGTCTTTAAAAATAGAAGCAATGATACAGCGTAAAATTAATGTAAACCTTTGTTAAGTATTTGTTCGGCTCATTTCAGTCATCAGCAATGAGAAGCCATGATGAAAACTAGATTTAAAGTATATGCAATTTACTCGCATAAAGAAGTAAATGAGAAGTATTTTCTAGCTTGGGGCTTTCAGGCACTTAAGGGAGGGTTGACTTTGTTGTAAAAGCACTGAAGAATGCCATTTATTGACTCCATTGTACCATGTAATGTCAAATTCCATTTTAAGTGTGGGCTTAGCGCTTCACAATACCAGACAAGTCATGTGAAACTGGCCAGAGAAAGGCGTCACAGGGCTTTTTGGAGATCGGTCACCCCCATTTTGTTCTTGACCTGCTCCCCTCTGCCCATGGGGGTGTGCGACGCAAAATCCCCTGACCTGGTGCTTTGGCCGGGGTTTAAATGAAAGATCAAAGGGCAGAGCGGGCATCTCAGCCCTGCTGAGGTGGGCCTTTCCCAGGCTGTCACACTGTGCGGCCGCCAAAGGTTTTGTTCGGGCGGGAACCGAGGCCCAGCCTGTGCGGCCGGGGCCCTCTTTGTCTGGCCTGAGAAGCTGGAGGCCCAGGTTGAGGATCCAATGTTCATCAAATGATCAAAGGCCTGAAGCCCTGGACATGAAATCTTTCTTTCCATTTCCTTTTCTTAGAGAATGAATTGCACGAGTGGCAAAGAATGCCCTTTCCAAAGCTTTTATGTGGAGTGCGAGGGCTAACTTCAGAGTCCTTCAGCGCTAAACATAAAAATGTAAGTGCACTTTCAATCTGGGCCCAGCTGCAAGGCCAGCATCTAGTAACATTTCTTTCAAAAAGGCTTTTAAGGATTAAGGCCTTCAGTCTTTCAAAAAAAAAAAAACAAAAAAAAAAAAACCAAAAAAACCCAACCAAAAAAACGGACTTTTAGGAATAAACTTAGAATAATTTGAGTTTCTTGTTCCACTGTCTGGTTTATTAGAAAGTAGACAATAATGCATTTTTAAATCAAAGTAAATAGAGGAGTACTTAGTTTCGGCAGTGGGAAAGTAGAAAGCAATCAATAAATGCCTTGGCTCTTTAGTGGGGTTTTTAATAGGGTGGGTTGAGAAAAGGAGCTCCTTGTTCATGTAATGATTTACTTCCCTGCATTCTCTTAGACAGTTAACTGTAAATGCCTTTGTCATTTACAATTTCTTCTCCTACTGCTCATTGAATTAATGCTAATACTTAGTCTATTAAACATGTTATAAATTCATATCTTCTACTGTCTTGCCTGTTGCCATCCCTCTTATTAATTTAGGTGCTGGAAAACACCGGCCAGGGCCCTGTTCCTAGACCGTAAAGCAGGGGACATCAAAATGGGGAGGAGGTTTTGCTCGACACCCACCATGTCAGTCTGACGGTCCCAGCCCCTTTGAGAAAGCAGGTTTGAAATCTTAAAAAAAGCAAAGCACTCTGTGTCAGTGCACTTTGCAGGATGGTAAAAGTTGATGCCAAGGATAGAAATGCCCCCTTGGTGTACTGGGGGCGGGGGGGGGAGGTGCAGTGAGCTGGCAGGAGGGCACGCAAGAGCTGGCAGGAACCCTCGCTCAGCAAACACCTTCCCGGCCCCCAGCTGCCTTCGAGAGCCACACAGCGCCAGCCTGCAGGACTCCCTCCTGCTCTGCGCAGCATCAGGAAGGCTCTCCTCTTGGCTTGGGTTTTTAATGAATTTCACTGTCCTCCGTGTAGTAAATGTAATGTCTGTATCTGTGCGTTCACTCCAAGCAGCCACATTAAATAATCTTATTATTTCCTGGAACAGTCAGAGAACAGTGTCTATTCAGTACTATCATTCCTGAGTTGTGTCAGCAAAAAGTTTTAAATGCAAGTGTATCCTTTTGTTTAGTTGTTCCAGTAACTTAGTGCTGCTATTTATCACATAGTTTATTGCTAGATTTACTTTTCTTGCTAGATTCATGTGCAGAGTAGTTACAAGACCCTGATCCTGTACTCATCAAAGTAATAGCAAAAAATAAGTTATGTTGAATCTGGCCTTACAGTAAGACATTTAAAAACTGTTTGACATGTTTTAGCTATGATAATTAATTAACTATGATAATGATTTTTACATGGGTGTTACAATTTTAAGGCAGTTACCAAGTCACCTCTCATTTCCCTGATGGACAGCTTAGGGCAAGCTTTAGTTTTAAATGAGAAGTTGAGAAGTGATTTATTTCGACTCCATGTGTGTTTCCATGATTTAAATAAATTCAGAAAATGGTATTGGATTGTTTTTGTAGATAACAATGCGTGCTGGATTTTTGACAGACTTTTTCTGAGGCTGATTTCTGCTGAGAATTTCAACATTCTTGTATTTACAAGTTATATCCTTTGTTACTAGGGAAGATAAGCTGATTTAGATTTAGTCTACTTGATATTCCTTCCTCACCCCAAACTCACAGTAACTCTGAGCTGATCAGGTTTTTTTTCTTTTTTGTGTGATCTAGAGAAAAATTGAGAATTTTCTCATTTCTTGTCTTTCCTGCAGGCTTATTGTAGTGAGTGACTAAAAGTTTGATATATTGCAAGACATTTTTATTGAGTGTTTCTGGCACAAAAAAAGAGAAAAAATGGGATTATGAGTCTTCCTACTTTCATTTTCTGAACTGAGAAGCTTGGATAGGGTAGATAATAGTTTGATTTTTAGATATTAATCCAGCCAGCAGCTGCTTAGGGTTTGCTGACCATCCATTTTCTTGTGTTTGAACTAGCTGGAACGAGATGAGTCAAAGGGAAGGCGAATATGAATTTTAAAATCCTTTTCAAGTATTGATTTCCGAATTCTAAAACCCAGCAAAAAGATTTGATTTAGTAAAGCTGAACCAACGGTTTATTCTCTCGCATTCAAAAGCTGGGATTATAATTGATGAGCACACACTCTGGCCTGGGCTGGCTGTGGAGGTTATCTCCCCAAGTCCTTTCCTTGCCCCCGCTATCCTATTGTCTGAGGGTCTTGTGAGTCAGCTCCTGAGCAGATGCAGTTTATACCGTGACATTTTAAGGCAAAACAAAAGATTCCTTAATTCGCCTTCTGACTCATCGTGATCAAATGATTTTGGCTAATCTGAACCCTTGCTGAGGTTTTGCTTATCTGCTGTGTGGATTTAACAATCATAATGAAGTTGTGGGGTTAGCTCCTCTCTGAAAGGATTTTATGAAAGAAAATGCTGGCCTATATTCATGTTAAAATGGATTCAGTCTGCTTATTTTTGAGTCCTTATGCAAAGTCTGAGAAAATTCTGTTGTTCAGTTGTGCTGATACAAGTCTAGACCAGACTATTTCTGACATGCTCTTGGTGAACAAGGGGATATTTCTTTCACTGAGGATCCAGCTTCTCCCATGAAAATAAAACTTAACATACTATGTGTCATCCAGTGGTTGAAAGAATATATAAAAATATATAAAAGATAAATAATATATAAAAGTATAAAAGAGACATTACTAGTGGGGTTTTTTTTAATGGTAAGAGAGCAAAAGGTGGGATTAGAAGTAGGTGGTATTCTGGAGAAAAATTCAGGACTTAAAAACTCAGTTGTTTTCCTATATTAAGTTTGAATTGATCATATAGATGGCCTTTGAGATTTGGGTGAGATAGATTATTATCTCTAGGGAAAGGGGAAAAAAATGCAGGCCAGTAAAGCCAAAATATTAGAGTTTGCTTTGTGCACTGGTTTGCTGTCCACAAGGCTGCCTCAGTTCTCAGCAGCAATAATGCTAACCAAGTAAATCTGAAATGTTGCTATTTCAATTTCTGATGGAAGCTCTTCGTGTCCATGTAAACATATCATATGTTGTAAGGCTGGTTTTTCAAATGAGCTGCATTTATGTATTGTAACTTTTATGTAATGAGTTACCCTGGAAACACAATTAGGCAAATAGTGCTCATTCTTGCAGCCTTTCCCAGCAGATAATTAATCACAGTGAGAGCTGGGCCCCCAGCTACATGCAAAAGTGTATAGGGAATGTATAAGACAGTTTTTTATGGTCCAGCCTGTGATGCTCAGCAAACTCGCGCTATTTAGAACAAGCTGTTTAAAACAGTGTTTATTTCCTTTGCAAAACACATTTTTGACTGACAGAGCTTTAAAGCTTTTGACACATTATTGACACTGTGGAGTCATCGATTACTGATTCATCAAATGAGGATAAAAATGTAGCATGTTCTACAAGCTTCTGTTGTGAAATGAATTAGTGACCACGGGGAAGGTGTTGGTTGCCTGGTGTGTGTTGTATGGACTGCATTTTCAGATGGTTTCCTTTACGGCATCTAGCGATTTCAAACAAAAACCAAGTTATTAATGTAATTTTGTTGGCTTCTTTCTTTTTTATATAGTTCAGTGGTCAGTGATTACTCTAAAAGAGCCATATTTCATGAGTTATTTGCTGTTCTGGGATTTTATTGGAAAAGAATTGGGTCTAAGAAAGTATGGTAGAAAACAATCCTAATTATCCAGGGTTTGGGGCACATGAATTGTGTAGATAGACTGATCAGACATGGGCTATTCCTTGGGAAAGGGAACACGAAGGGGGGTCCCCACAGAGTGTTAGAAGATCCTGAAAGGAATGTATTGATGTCAGTAAGCAGCTTGAGATAGTCACTAATTTGAAAACAAGAAGTCATTGACTGAAAGTAAGGAGGAGACAAGCAGATAAGGAATTTGGGCGGCATTTTTTCACACAATGGGTAGGTTAGAATATGGAAGAGTGAAAAAGCTGATCATAGAAGTACTGTGCTATCAGTTTGAGAAGCAGCTAGACAAATGTTTGGAAAAGATTATATACAGGGTGAAGAACTACTTTTTTTGTAGCTAATCTCATGCAGCAGTCCGTAGAAGGATTTGAAGAGAAGTATTTAATTGACCAGATGGTAGTCTTTTGGCTGTAAAGGCTGCAATGTATATATGACCTAACTGAAGTGTAGTTATTCCACAACTTCTATAGCTGGACCAGTTTAGTCACTCTTAAGGATAAACTTCATTAAAGAATGAATTCATCTTTTGTTTAGGTATGTACTGTCTTGTGAATGCATTGCTACCTGTGTGCGACGTAAAATGGAAGTAATGTAAAATGTAGTTCTTACCATTTAGTAGATTCATGTGGGTGAGCTACTTCTGTGTCCCCACTAAAGAAAATTCACATTTTCCAAAGAGGACTTCAAGAATTTTTAGGGCCAGCTGAGGCACGTTTTCAGAAATGTCATCTTTGCAAGCAGCATCTTAACTTTGTTCATGTTTGATTCAGCATGAGGAGATGAACTGCCTTTTAGGTAGTTTGCCAGTACTTTCTGGAAGAGGTAATAAAAGAAGGAAATTGTATAGAACTCTATGGGAGTTGATACTGGGGGACACCTTTAAGTAGGCATTAGCAGCGCATCCATAATTCTTGCTACATGTAGACTTTGTATGTTGTGTGTGTATGCACACACCTGTGTAAGTTGAATTTAGATATGTGCACTGGTATTTTCTAGAGTGACAATAGGTGATTATGGGATATCTTAACCTATATGGAACATAACTCATTAACTTCGATTTCTTGCATATAGTAATTTAGGCATATTGGAAATCCAGATGTAAAAGAGAAACAGTTTCTATACTGTATGGAATGTGATATGACATATTCTCATGCACAGTGGAAGCGAGCAAGGATTGGTCCTCAAATTAGCATCCATTTGCATTCAGTTACAGTGAGTGGTTTCTGCATGTTTTTTCTCCATTGACAAAGGATATTAGCTTAAAAAAAGAAATGTGAATTTCTATCCCTGCAAGACTGTTAAAAGTAGCGTAAGCTTAGAAGCATTATTTTCCTTTGGAATTTTTTTTTTAAAATAGGCTGTATTCCATCTTCCGTATCACCTTCCGTAGGATTGTGTACTGACAAAGTGGTATCACTTACATTTATACATCTATGACACACATTTTTCAAGTATTAATGTAAAATGTGTAAACCAGGGGGTCCTCAAACTTTTTAACCAGGGGGCCGGCGCGGATTAAGTGGCAGGCAGTCATCTGCGGCTGCTTGGTTCCCCCCCCCAACCCCCGGGGGGGGGGTGGGGGTGGGGAGCCGGGGGGGTCTGGAAATACCTGGGGGGGCTGTATCCGGCCC
>JAVJGJ010000047.1:60498720-60514723 GCA_035590215.1 Microhierax caerulescens | reverse complement strand
GGGGGGGGGGGGGGGGGGGGGTTAGTGGGGTTCTATAAATACCGGGGCCCAGATTGAGGACCCTGGCGGGCTGTATCTGCCCCATGGGCCGTAGTTTGAGGACCCCTGCTGTAGACTGTCACAGCCAGCAGTATAGGTGGGCCCTTTTTGTGTGTTAGGCTCCTGACAGACCTGGATCTGGTCACCACCTGTCCTTCTCCAGCAGGAGCCTTCTGTCCTTGGATCTCCACAGCTCAGTTGTCTACCTCCTTGCTAAGGCAAAGCTGAACATGGAAAAGGGCCAGAAAATGTTGTACTAAACCCAAGAAAGCTTATTTGTCAGAGGCTCTGCACGGGGAGGGAAGAAAGGCAGCATAAAGCCGCTGTGCAGGGTTTGCTTTGACCATGAAGCCCTGCTTTTAGGCATGAGTCATGCAGTCATCACCCAAACATGAATAACACTTGTAGTCTTCCTAAACACAGACGCGCTGTGATGAGACAGCTCATTGTCCTTGCTGACACTGTGGATTTGCCCTTAGTTTTTCTCACATGTATTTTTGCTGTTTCGTATTATTACAAGTGATTCGTCCACAGCACCCCCGACTGCCTGCGAATCCTGCACCATGTATGACTGAGGCTAAAAGGCTGCCGATCAGCAGCATCTTGCAAATAATAATTGGATCTTTTTCAGCTTGTAGCAACAGGAGTGGAAAGAACTGTATTAGGGACTCTTCCTTCGAGATTTTAACAAGCCAGTTTTTAATCTGACCTAACAAGTCCCTTTGCCCTTCAAGGCCTAATTCAAAAATGTATACAATATAGTAAATACAAAAAGATGCATTAAGCAGGTAATATCTGACTAGAATGAAACTGAATACTTACTGCTGCAAAAAAAGACACTTGACAGGTCACTTCTGTATTCCCCTTAGTACTCCGTTTTTTTCTGTTGGGATAAATGCTTATTCCCACACAGATCATCGTCATCTCCTTAAGGAGAAAAGCTAACAGTGCTAATAATCCCACATTTACAACTGCTCAGCATGACTCCTACATCATATATTCAGCTTTGTGATCACTTTATGATCAAGGGGAACAGAAAGAGGGCTAAGGAAGGTGCGAAGGGTACTGGGGAGAAACAAAATAGAGTATCTGTCTAGGTCCTCACCTCTCTAGTGTTCAAATACCTTGTAATCGTTAGTGGATTTGCCTTCATAACAATTTACTAGGTAGGAAAAAACAGTGTGTTTTATAAATGACGGTGTGAAACATAGGGTGAATTTAGTGATTTATCCAAAGTGGTGCAGGAAGTCAGAGTCTCAGTCTGAAAGAGAATCTAAATGTATCTAAACATAGCCCTCTAATGACCAAGCCATCCTTTAGAACTCACAGTAACAAATTCATAGCTGTTCTGCAGAGTTATAATCATATCTCTTTGAGCATATATGCCGGTAGATTTGAAAGTTGTTCCCAACTAGAAAAATCCTTTTTAATTTAATATTTATGAGTGATATGTATTTGTGAAACATTCACAAAGAAAACTCTTCAGTTTGGGTTATTCAAAAAGAAACCCCCACAAATAACTTCTTTGATGAAGTATTTAAGGATCATTTTATTTTTATAAATACACAGAAAATTCAGAGCATCTAGCATCTAAAATATTCCTTTTAATACAGTGCTTTAATATAGAATTCTATCAGTCTCACAGAATCTACGCTGCAATTTTCATTAGTAATGAATAAAATAGGACTTTTGATTTTGCTTTCAATGCAAGTATGTTCAAGCCTATTACATAAAAATAAAATCTCAAAACTTACTTTAATTAAGCCAAAATTTTCATACATTTATGTAACAAATGCTGATGGTTATTATAACTGAAAATAAAAACCCCAGCACGTTTTCAGGTGCAGAAGCTCTGTAGTTTGCTGAATCTGAAACCCACTTCTTAATGATATGCCTTCATTTTTTCTTCCCAGTTGATATATTAGAAGATGTTACACCTCTCTACAAACTTTGTCTGTCATATTCCTGTACCATCACAGTGACAGCAGCGCTGCTACAATCTGGAAGGGATTATCCTCCACAGGGTGTTTCTCATGTGTCTTGTGCTTATCAGAATAGGTCCCCTGCCATGTTTAGGGGGATGAGAAGAGACGGAAGTTTCCATTATTATAGTCATAAAACTAACATTAGGTAATTCATGATGGTTTTAAATATTGCGAGCTGCTGGTCACCTCATGGAGCCTATTGCAGAATTTGGCTAGCTTGTTATTTTTTGCAGGAGGAAGAGGGAATTCAACTTTTACCTATGTTTTTTGACATGCTGGATACTCCACTTATGCGACTATCTAAGGGCAAACACTTTAACCCCTTGAGATCTGCTAATCAGGAGCACCAGCTGTTAAGTGCCAGCGTGCATCCTGCATTGGTGCCTTCGGGGAGAGAAAGGGTTGCAAAGGATATGACCCTAAACTTCAGAAACTGCTTCTCTCCTTGGGGGCAAAATATAATTCAGCTTGCATCTTCTCTTGTTTTCTTTTAGTTTATCCAGTTAATGTTCCTGATGTGGGTTGCTGTGCACTCACTGTGAATGCTTCAAGCCTTTAGGAAGATGATGGTTAATTACTGAAGTTAAAATCTGGCTTGCACTGGTGTGGAAGTGCTTTCGGAGGTATTTACTCAGCTAGCTCACTGAGCTGCTAAGGGCAGGGGGAAGGCTAGTAGTATCTAGCTCACAGTGAATTACTGCAAATGCACGTTCTGCTTAAAAAAAAACAACACACATTGCACGGTCATTTTTCACAATACTGCTGGTACAACATTAGCTCATTCTCACACTAGGCTACATTCGTACATTCATTTAAAACAAGCAATGAAATCCATTGTGAAAAAGGAACCTGTCACAAGCACAAGCCAAATTTATTCCCTGCAGAGTAAAATACAGTCAAAAGGTGAAAAGGCAGTTCTTTATTCTTTAAATGTTTCCTCTTTTATCCCCCTCTTCATTTTCAGTAACCAGTAGCACTGTTAAGCAGACAGATACATACGTACTGGTGGGGAGAAAAGATAGAAAATACCGCCTTTTTGACATATTTTGTGTTCTTTTTTCCAATTGTCAGTGTTCTCCAGCCAAGTATTTTTAACCTTTCCTCTAGATTATTTGTTGTATGACAATAAATTTATGTGTCCATCTATTACTGGACTTCATATTTTAGTAGCCTGAGCAAAACCACTTCCAATAGTGGGATATCCTTGGAATCAGTGGATCAAGTTCTTCCAGCTTTTACTCTAAACCACTGCATCAAATTTAGTTTGTATGTGGGCTTTGCAGATACTCAATGCCTAAAATACCTTAGCAGCGTGTGAATATTATGCAGCCATCTCGGTAAGAGCATGATTTGACCCTAATGTCCTTAGCTGCAATATCCCTCTCTCCCAATGTCATGTAGTATATGCTGTATTTTTTGTCACTTGAAATGACTCAAAATCATAAATAAAGCGTTATTGGGTACTATAGAATGTTATGGCATACTGTTGTATGCTCAGATTAAAGAGAAAGCCTCTGTGTGGTGAAGAACATGTGAAGTTTGCGTCAGATTTCAACAAAATAATTCCAGAGTTGAAAGCTCATGCTGCAGGTAGACACTGAGCTCCTCTCACCTGAGAAGGCAGGTTGGGTTCAGACCCCCCTTTGTGCCTTGAGAATCTCTTCCTTTGTCTGTCTGTGTCACCGGAGAACTTTCTACAGACTATCGCACACATCAGTGGAAGTGAGCTGAATTTACATAATATAACAGCAGTTGAGTGTACGTTTGAATAGAAAAAAAGCCCTTATCACAAAATGAGATTCAATAGTGGACTAGCAATATATATTTAAACTCATTTGTTTTAGGCACAATAAGGGAATAGGTGCAGAACAAGCAGCAAAAGGAGGTTTGCTCATGTAGAGAGAAAACAAGTCATGCTGGCTTTATCCTATGCCATTGATTTAATCCTTTTTCCTGTGAATTTTCTTGTTCAGGATATTTTTCTTACAAAACAGCTGCCCGTCTTTGCAGCACTGAGTTTTGTTGGTCAGCCTCTCTAGGCACTTAGGTAGTTCCCATCACCATAGTATCAGAGGCATTCCAAAATGGAAAAAAGAGGGTAGCAAACTAATCTCTGCCTCTGACCATCTGGCCTCTCAACAAGACACGTGATTTGGGCAAGATCATACTTTGCTCTCCTTTTCCATGTAATTACCTGTGGCTGTGGACATCAGAAGTGCTTGTGGGTGATGTGCTGGGGGTCATGGCTGGGGGACAGTAATCAGTAAGAACTGATGTTTCAAGGACTTCCACTGGCAAAACACTTCAAAACAAGCTTTCCCTTAATCACATTGACCCACTAGGACTATTCCTATGTTCCAGTGAAAGCATATGCTTTGGCGTTTTGCAAAATCAGGATTTTATAACCAGGCATTGTTCATACTATTAGGCATGTCATTCCATTAATGACAATGAAAAAGCAAGCATCAGTTCACTAGTAAATGGCTGCAATCTGCATCACAGAAATGGAAGAATTAATTCTTTCAAAGGTAAGCTCAGAAGCCTGTCTGGCCATTAAAGAGTGTTACTAGGTCTTGTCATGAACCTTTTCCCTTTTTGACCTGAGGCTAAAGTGTTTTCAAATAAGACTGTCCCTCACTGCAGGAGGGATGTACTCATTTGCAACTATAGGGGAGCCCACATGGCACTCAAGCCTGCCAGCTCCACTGGGAGGATCTCCAGGTTCATCCTCGCAGCACACCTTGGAGGCCAGCTCAGGACTGTGGTTAACCTCATCCATGGCTGTTGGTGTCTTAAATTTTTCTCATATCTTAATTTCTGAAGGAGAGAATGCCTCTTACGCTGAGCCAGGATGCTACTGGGACATTCAAATTCCTGGTAATCTAACGAGGCCACGAGTAAGGCTGTTAAGTGTATGCAGTACTCACACAGCTCTGCTCCCGTGGACATCTGTGATGGAACAGGAAAATCCCACCTAATGGCAAATGCATGTGTGATACTAAGCACTGAAATGAGCTACCATGTTACACGAGTGCTAGGGTTTACAAAGAGTTTACCTTTACTGATGCTCTCCAGATGATCTGCCACTGCAAAACCTGCAGCAGACTTAAGGTATAATTACTGTCACTGTTAGCAGACATTACAGCATAAATGAGTATGTATTGCTTTACTCTGTTGTAAGGAGATCTGAAGGTTTTTATTTTAAAATAAAACTTTCATTTTTTTCCAAAGCTCATCCCAGTAAATTCCTGTACAGTGCAGGGGGGCAGTGGAGGAAGCAAAAGCCGTACAATGCCCCAACCCGTGTTAATCATCAAAAATATCTGTCAGATACTTCTTCTAAATTGTCACTGTTATATTTATTGAGTGAATTCATTCAATTTCTGATACAGCTGAAGAACATATTTTCATCGATATGAACAATGTATTCCAAATCAGTTATTCTTGTAGAGCTGATGTTATTCTAAAATACCTTCTCATATCTTACATCAAAGGACACCAAATTAAATCATTCACTATTAGTTGCTTTTCTGAATTTTTTTATAAGATGGTGCTGATTTATAAAGTTGAGTTGGGTAAACGAGGAGGTGTATGATGTTTACATTGACATAAATATAATTACAGTCAGACTCAAGCCCTTAAATTGCCAAAGTTGTAGGAACAGTGGTAGACACTGAGCCAAATCCAGTCCTGGGAGCTAAACAAGTATGTGTTCTACATGTGTACAAGTTAGCTATTGCAGCAGCAGTGCTTTAGGTGCACGGCCCACAAGTTGGGAACCAAGACCCATGTGAATAGTTGGGGAGATTTAAATACCTCAGGAAGGAAGTTTCAAATTGGCACAGGCTGGGCCAGGAGATTCCTAGGGCCAGGCAATGGGAAACAGCTGTCAAAGTTCTTATTGAAGGGCCACGGTTCTCTTCGGAGCACACCATTGCGTGTCCTTTAAAACAGCGCAGTTTTCAGAATTGTAGCTGATCCCTATCCTTGATAAACCATCTAATGATGAAAGTGAATGTACAAAAAAGGAGGGACCTGAGGTGTGCATCTTCCTAAGCTTCAGAAGCTATGGACCCACATTGGCCCTTGGAGAATGCATGGACAACCAGGGCAGTAGGGGATAAGGGAGCAGAGATGGGGCAGTTGCACTTGGGCTGGGATGACCCTCTGCCCATCTTTGTGCCCGATGCTTTGGCACTATGTGATGTTCTTGCAAGATGCAGAAAGGGAGGGATGCGAAGGAGCCAAACTTTGTAGCTGGAGTGTAGCTCCAAGGATTTCCAGTCAGGTTTCTACTCATGGACTTTATACAGGAGGGACCAAAATCTGAATTTCCTCTCAATGCCTTCAAAAAACATGTTTCAAGTTAGGCAGTTGAGGAAAATGAGGAGGGTGGGACTGAAATATCTTAAACTGGAGGAAATCAAGCAGGAAACCAGCATCCCTGATTTCCCCTTTGGTTCTCCAGGGTCTGGGCTATTTTAAAAAAGGTGAGAGGCACCAAGGACTTGCTTTGATCTCCACAGATCATGTCTTAAAAGAAAACACTCTCATTTGCACCAAGAAGGGAGCTGGGCCCCGCAGCAGTCAGGCTGTGCATGTCTATTTTCTGCATCCTGGTGCTGCCGATCACGACACAGCAGCGATGTCCAGACAGACAAAGTACAACCTAAAGAAAATGCCATGGATTTACCAGTTGAAAGAGTGATCATGCAGCAAGATGGTCTGGCACGTCCTGAACTAGGAAACCACAGACAGGTTTTCTGGATCTCAGCTGCAAATGACAAAAGTTAATCTAAACCTTGTTTTAACAGTGTAAATCTTTGTGTGGTTCAGGCCCTTAATTCAGCGCATACTCTTAGAAGTGACAAAAGGGCACTCGGTGGCATTGCCACAACCGGCCCTTAGGTTCTGCAAAATATATTCTGCTCTAGGTGCAGAGGCATTTTTAAGAATTTGTTTTTCTCTGGCTTTTCTTGAATTAATGTTAATAAAAGCTGCCCCAACCTCTTATTTTTCTATATGAACACAAAAATTGCAGCTGCCTGCCAAGTCTGCTGAGAGATGGATGTAATAATTTTCAATTGTACTGTTAGCCCAAAGGGAACCCGATAGCAAGAGATTGACAGATGCAGCATGGATTATCTTGTGCTCTGAACTCAGCCCAATTTGTGGTTTGTTGCAGGTGCTAAAGAGATTGATATTGCTGCTACCCTGGAGCACTTGAGGGACCAGAGACCAGGCATGGTCCAGACAAAGGTACTGTCAATAAATCCACTGGGATTTTAAATACATTAAAGGTCTTTCACAGTAGTTGTTTTCATGACAGAAGAGAGAGGGTATGACCTAATTTAACGCAGGTCGCTTGCTGATTACTCTGTTTGGCTCCCTACCAACTGAGGTTTATTTATGCTGAAGATTTATCTAGGCTACTTTCTTTGGTGTTTACTGCTCCTTCTTGTAACATCTCCAGCATCTATCTTGATTACCATATATGAAAGGCAGTCAAGACAACAATCTATAGTCTACTAAAGAAAATGTGCATTTGAAAGAATGTTCTTGCTTTCATCCTGAAATATGGATTATTTTCTTAGAGTATCTGTTCATAACTGTGAATGCAGTATTTTTTTAAAAGCTTCAAGGTATTAAAGAGAATGCAACTGCTGATTTTTTTTTTTTTTTGTGGAAAAAAATATTTACAAATAAAGGAAATAAGGTTTTATAGGAAATCGTGTCATTTTTAGTATCTTTGAACGGAAGAGCTTACAGCATGCATAAAGCCATGTCCTTTATGGATGTAGCATGGTAACTGCACTTGTACCCTTTGGTAAGGTGAGTATCTTGCTCTATATTTCCTGACAGTTGTAATAGTTTTGACATCTTTCCACAATGTAAAACTTTTAAAGATAGCTGATGGTGTGATTGTAGTCCCTTAAATTAGAAATTAAACTTACTATTATTAACAATTTCAGTGATGTATGGAATTATATTTGGGGTATTTGCTGCAAATTAAGAGCTGCAAGTATGACAATAAAGAAGATCGTTCATGGCATGGAGACCAAATATATCTGTATATGACGTTGTAAGTATCGAATGAGAGTTACAGCCCCAAACTGAGTAGCAAGAGCAATGTGGCAGCACTCTGTCTTGGCCAGGCTGAAACTGATAGGAGAGTCTGCAGCATTTATGGAGTTGAAATTGCTGAGGGACAAAGGTGAAGTAAATGTGTGTTGCAGGAATCATTGGTTCATAACTTTCCTTGAACCTCTTCGTAATCATTTTATCTTCCCACTAATACTAGGAGAAGTGGTGCTGGAGAACAGTTGGGGGGACATTTAGTTATTATTTACCAATAGAGCAAGTGCATGAAAAATAAAGATGAGCCAGTCAAAGCTAACTAATCTTTATCTCCATGCAGGACACAGCACTGCACAAATCTTTCTTCTGCTTTGATTATTCAGACTGGAAGAAAAATGCATATAGCACACAGTACCCAATGTCACATATATTTACTCTGAGGGAACATGCAAGTCCTGTAAATGCATCCAAAATATGTGGCAGCTCTGCAAAAATATAGAGCTCAGATTCCAGTTTCCCTCTAAGGGCAGAGAAATTACAGCTTGTTGCCTTCAACAAAAGAAAAAAGCATAACTCCAGAACCAAAGAATGATTTTATACAAACAACTTTTCTTACTTAACTCAGAAATAGTTACTCAAGTCCCATGAAAATCTCACTCAAGATGTGTTTTTCCCCTCCGACCATTTATCTGGAAGAGCTCCAGAAAAGAAATGTATCCTGTGTTTTCATCCAGGATGAAAAATTTTCTCAGGATATTGCTTATCTCTCCTCTTGCTCCTTCTTCCATCATTGTCATTTTCTCAAAACCACCCAAATCACTTATTCAAGCTAATGTGTTGCAAATTATAAATATCTGGTTACATGCTAGCAATGCAGAATCCCCAGAGAATTTTTCTGATGGATTTAAACAAACCCCTGTGCTCTCCCAACTGAATACAAATGAGGAATATTAGACTCTTGGAGTAATTTAAAACGATGGATTAAAAGTCAGGTTAGAAATGCCAATTACAGAATATCCCTAGGCAAAATAAACACCAACTTACTTCAGCAATGTTATTGTGTTTCCAGCAGGCAGCGCTCCACATTTTCAATAGGCTTGTGAAAGATTTGTTTGCAACATTTTGTCTTCTGGAAGGGATCTTTAATTCAAAAGCACTGTATATAATAAATGGTAATGAAATTATCATAACGACATTCTACATTTCTGAGAAGCATAATAAGAGGGCTTGTGGTTTTGTTGGGGTTTTTTTTCAGGGGAATCATAAAATAGAATTGATATGCCACATGTGAGAGGAAAAAGTAATGAAGGCAGAAGTGTATTCTGTGTGATGGGAGGAATATATATTTCCTTTTTTTCTCTCTTCTATATCTTTCCTCTCGTAATCTGTAATAATTAGCTAAGGTTCTTTCATGTATGCTACGTGTACTCGGTTTGTTTTCCTGGGAAATTTTATTTGTAGACTTAATGAAACATAGCTTATTATTTTTTACTAAATATATTCTTGTCACCTCTGTGTTATATATGGACTGATGCCACAAAATGCCTGTCCAGCTCTGTTTTCTAGGCAAAGGTAGACATTAAAATTCATCTCCAGTCAGTCTTGTATAGGCAAATAGCATATGTGAATGACAGTGTGGCTGTACAAAACAACAAACTGAGCTCCTTGAAAAATTAATTTGCTTTAACTGTGGTTGTTCTCATGGAAAAGTGTAGAAGGTGTGTAAAGGCTTTTTTTTTTGGAGGGTGGTGATACACATCAGTGGAAGCTGCACTATCTGTGTTTCACCTGTGCATATTATGCAGAAGGAAGGAAGGGGAAGAGCTCAGCTGCACCATCGCAGAAAGAGCATGTCCTCACGTAGCCTATGTGTCTGCTCTGCTGTCCCCTTTACTGCAGTGTTTGGCAGTCAGTGTTGAGCTTTGGCTGTAAAGATTATGCTTTGTAAGTTGTTTTGCCTCAGTAATTTAAGGTCACACCTAGCATTAGCTGGTGGCATCCACTGAACTTGCCTCGAAATCCATACTGAACTTTGGAGTTCATCTTGATCAGTCTTGTCAGTCTTGCAGGGGAGACAGACTTTTCCTCACAGCGCAGTGATGCCCTGTGCTCCCATGAGGGGTACCCCTCCGCGAGGGGTGAAGGCACTCGCAGGTCAGAGGGCTGAAGATCTCCACTATAAGGTGAACACATGTCAGAACAACAAGGTTAAAGGGCAGATTTGCTCAGTGAATAACTTCAGAGTAATAGGAGTTATTTTCTCCAATAGGACTAATATCGAAGTATTGTAGTCCCTGATCTTACAAACTTTTCCTGACTATGAAAAAATCAGATGAAGAGCACATTAGGTCGCCTCTTTACCATGGGCAGCACGTTTCTTCCGAACTGACGCCCACATCTTGGAAGAGGCATCTGCACATCTCTGAAACCTGGCTGCATCACCACGTCAACCTCATAGTGCTCAGATCAGCCTCCTGTGCTGTTGTGCTCCCCATGCTCCAAGGACTGGCAGCAGTGGGGACCAGCTGTCCTGCTCATATCTGAACACCAGCATCCCGGGAGCATCTGCGTCACCCCGCTCCTGCCAGCCCCAGCACAAGGGTCTCCAACCCTGCCGAGGCTCTTTTTCCTGGAGGCAAGCTCTTCTCATGCATCAGCCCAAATTTCCTGAAGTTTTTTTGAGCTAGTACAAGCACCTGGTTTGGTTCTGGCACAGCATGTCCAGATGAACACCCTCGCTGCCTCCCCTGCCCTCCAGCTCCTCTCACACATTCAGTGTACTCCAGTTAAAGTACAACGATGCTCCTGGGTGGCCACCAGCATTTCCAGTCTTTTCTTTAATTGCAGAGACCCTGTGGAGTGTGGGGAGGCATAGGCAGGCATAGACACCATTTTCTGTGCCTAATGAGGATGAGTCCTACTCTTTAGGGTGAATTGATGTCTGATTAAAAGCTATTGGCTGCAGTCCAGAAAATGTACGAGGATGCTACTTTGACAGCACCAAGCAGACAGCAAAATTCTTGAATGACAGTGTCTCTGAGAAATTATTCTGAGCTTTGTTCTTCTTTTCTGTTCAGGAACTGTGCCCTTCATTGCTTTTCTCTGAGGCATCTCCACATGAGAGGTGACTGCAGTGGGGTAAGAGAAGGCAGAGGAGACTGGCACTGAATTGCAGGAATTAGAAGTCAGCTGCCTTTCTGAACTCTGAGTTGCACATTCGTAGTTTGTTCTTTCCTCCTTCCTGTAGATTTCTGCAGGAAGGTGAAACACTTGGAAAACGAGTGCTGTTAGTCCAGTAATCACCTTTGGGGGCTGGCTGTGTTTGGCAGCCATCCACCACTGCTGCTTACATGCCTGCAGTCATCCCACACAGCCTCTGGCAGTGCAAACTGAGGGGCTTCAGGTACCTACCAGACCACCAATTTTCTAATTGGAGACACAGACAGTTTCCCAGCAGTGATCTCAGGTTGCTTTGCAGGGTGCATCTAAGACCTTCATTCTCAAAGACAGTTCTTCAGCAGCTCTTGAGCCCAGCTGGCTTAAACCCCTGGAGTATTACAGAAAATCCAGAAACATCTTCACAGTCCTTGTCTGGTGTCCTTGATCTGCCTGTATTCTGAGTAAACTGTCCACATAGCTTTTTTCATCTGAAAAGTCGCAAATGCCAAATCATCGAGTCAGATATTTCAGTAAGCTAAATATCTGAGAAAAATTACTTATCTAGAAAATATAACACCTGTTAACCTTGAGGAAGTAAAACTTGTCATCCTTCCATAGGACTATAGTGTTCAGGAGCGTGTTGGGGTTGCACTTAGAAGAGGTGGCCATTCATGGCTGTGTCCTTCGCATTTCTGCCAGCCCAGCACAGAAGCCTGTCAGTAATTTTGGTTTTATGCTTACAGTAAATTAATAGCAGAGAAAAGCCATCCCAGGTATTTCTTAAATAGGAGTGGGCTAAACATCGTTAGGCGATTTGTAGGTGCAGAAAGGCCATTAAAAAGGGAGACTGAGCAAGAACAATAACAGGCAAACCAAAAAGCAGATACTGTTCTATATAATAGATATAAGGTGAGGACATATTTATTCTAACTGATTTTACCTAGAAACAGTCCTGAGAAAAGCCAAAGGCTCTGCTTTGCAGCATCTCACCTATTTCATATCTCAATTATGTTAACGAGTTTCCATCCCTGTGTCAGAAGGAAATGGCTGGCGATCAACTACTCCCAAACCCTTCTGACCACGCAATTGCAATACATCATTGTGTCCCAATAGCTTAGTTTCTGCTACCAACATTTTTCTCCATTAAAATGACTCCGGCTTCAAGATGCTGTCAAACATGTTATATGGCATCAATAATCCCAGAACATTTTGTTCCTTTCCATTGCAGTCTACAGTTCATCGTGCATATTCATATTTTTAACAATGTCTTGAGGATTCTCAGCTGCAGAATAGTGCACTTTGGAAAGTGTTTGCTTTATTATTCAGAGTATGCGTTTGTTCTTTCCACAGGAGCAGTTTGAGTTTGCTTTGACAGCGGTTGCAGAGGAAGTGAATGCAATACTCAAGGCACTTCCCCAGTGAGCAGCTCAGTCTCCCGAAGGTTCCTGCAGGATCCATCCCTCATTTTCCTCATCCTCAGTCCCTGTGAATGTTCTTGGAAACCGTGACCTGACCTTAACTGTGTATCTTCTGTTGTAACCGCATAGTGATAGGGTCCTTAAAAACTCCTTTAGCTGGTAAAAGTTCAACAGTTAAAATGTGTATTCTGTTTTTTGGGGTTTTAAACAAATTTTTAAAAGTACATCGAAGCCTCGGATTAAGTGACAGAACAATCCATCAAATGCCTTTCACATCCTCAAAGCCCTGAATGTCAGTCACACTCTGAAAGCACACATTCATGTTCTTAATAGCAAATATACAGTATTGTGGGTAATTAGTGCAGTCAATATAGTCTCAGAAAACAGTGTTCTGTTATATTTCATAACTTCTCAAAGGCTGAATGAGTATGAGAAGAGTATGGTGATTGTTCCTATACAATGCCAAGCTAGAGTGTGAAACAGCGCTGAGGGTGTGAGTAAACACAGGTCCAGGCTCTGGCAACGAGAGCTCGCACCTCCTCATGCTGGGCTTCGGCAAGCAAATGTTTTCTTAACTGTTGTTTACTTTTCAGCTTTGTGCCGTGAATGGCAGAAAATCTGAGCTATAAGTAAATAGGCGTGCACAGTTGTTGCAACTGGGGAGAACAAGTTGGTCACAGTAATGGGAAGCCGGGGGATAAGGAGCACAACTCTGACCGTGCACCTACGACTGACAGTGGAAAAGGAGAGCGTAGACTCACCTCGGGTGATGGGGAAAGGCCCTGGCAGCAGTCAGGTAAATGTCCAGAGCTGTTATGGAAACAGGTTTTTGATGTTACGGGATTACTGAGGAAGAAAATGAGACTTTCCTCTTTCTATTTTTGCATTTCCCTCTGTAAAACTGTGCTGTGCCATCCTTTTTAGCCGGGAAAATACATTTCTGTAAAAGCCTGGCTGAAGGAGAAATCTCCAATCTGCGTTTTATGATCCTCGTCGAGTTTGTCTGATCCAGACGTTTGTTGCACCTTTCTGCAGAGGCTCTGCTCGCTCCTTGTTCTGAATGATACCTATTTTAATTAACCATTAAGGGATAAAGAAGCACACAGGTTGAATTTCAGAGATTCTTGTGTTCACAAAATCCTAATGCCCACTATTGCAAAGTAATGCTAAAATAAGTCCGTAAACGGTTTGGTTATGCAGTCTTGCTTATGTGAATTCACAGGTTTAGTTGTGGTACTCTTGTGAAGGGATTTCCATTATTGATAAAAAGTACACTGATATGTTTGAATGAAAGGTCTGGGAGTAAAATTCTACAAGTTACCTAAGAGATCTAGGCTCTTAATTTCATTTTCAAAACTGAATATATGGACACCTTTTTTATGCTATCCTACATCTCCATGATTTAAGGATGTGGGGTGCTCTTTTTCCAAAAATCTTAACAGTGTTGTGTGCTTGAAACCATATTAGGCTAATCATTTGAATTCAGCACTGGAAAGTACGTAATTTAATTTAATTTGAGAAGGGGAAGCTTTTATAAACTTATAATCAGTGTAATGTTAGAACAGTATCACAGATTTTTGCTGACACAGAGGTAACAGGCATCTATCAAAATCAACTGTGTTGCAATTTTGTGTTGTAGGTGTGGATATTGGTGATTTCTTCTTTTTAGCAATTAAAGAGTTATTAAAAAAAAAAAAAAAAAAGCAGAACTCTTGTTACTTTTTGCCATACGTTTTTGTATGCTTTACTTGGTATGTGCTTTTGCTTAATTCATGCATTCCGTTACTATAGCAGTACAGAGCAGTTACTACAGATGCCATCATCCTCTTAAGTACACATACTGTACATTAAGCCACATGTTTATTTTATGGCCTAAGCATTTTAGAGCTTTCCTAGCAATAACTAAAAAAACTAATGGAGTATAAATGAGAAAATTGCCTTTTTCATTTGATAATTTAGGTTTAGCAGGATTCTTTTATTACTTTAGCTAACACAAAATTGCAGATCAGGGCAGATGAGATCCGTTGGAGCAGTATCAGCAAGTGTTTGAAGTAGATTTACTGTGAGCCATGTACTGCAGTTTTCTGAAAATGCAGGTAGTTATATCCAAACAAACTGTCCAAAGAATCAAAAATTAGGGCATCCTAAGCCAAGCCCTCTGATTACCAGGTAGAATTATTTCCCTGTGCAAGATGCTGTGCCATTACCTGCTGCCAGCGGGTTGATGGGTTTTTAGCACAGATTTCTGCCCTGGGATTCATTAGTGTTCGCCTTGTGACTGTCCCTGTGCATACCACAAACAGGGCCGACGAGCCTCTCCTTCGCACTTCAGGAATATTTTTTAATTGTTCTTTTGCAAATATTTGCATTTCATAATAGCAGTTTCAGGGTAATCCCTATTAATTCACAAGCAGCTGAGTGTACGATTTAAATATTGCTCTTCATGCTTCGGAGTTTATTTAGCGCAGATTAGCGGGCATTAATCTTCCCCAAGGCTAATGGGGCAGGGGTGTATTGTTTTATTCATACTTGTAGACCAGTTTACACAACAGAAAGATGCAGTCTTACTCAGAGGGTTAGAGTATCTCCCACTGAATGTCATTGACAATCCTGTTATTTCAGCCATGTTTTGTACAGTTCTTCCACGAAGAGGTGCCAGGCTTGTTCTGTTGACTGTAAACTATCACACAGAGTATTTCATCTGTGCAGGTGGTATACTGTTCACACCTCTCAATAAATGCCCTGCACCTGGGAGTGATAATCTCCTGCAGGGTCTATTAGGGAAATGCAGGTTTCAGTTGCACCGGGGCGATCCAGAGGGGTTTGACACGCCATTTCCTGGGAAGATGCCAAAGCCATGGATGAAGCCACAGAGATGGATTTCTCATGCAGGGCAGGTAGTTCTTTACCCTTTTCACTGCAGTTAACTTAATCCTGGTGATTTCATTAAGGATGTTGTTCAGGCCAGCCACGGCCACTTGCACTGGACGTGGGTCCTGCTTCACGTTCGCTGGCAGGTTGAGTTGAGCTTCTTCCTGGAAGCCAGGATCACCTGAGAGTCCAGACTCAAATGAGACCCACTGTCTTTCCCTATCCAATATTCTGCTTGATCTTTAGTAAACTCATTGCGATTGAAGCTTGGGGTGGTGCCTGATCCATAGCCATAAAGAGCACGTGTTTAAAACTGACCATCCTCATGTTCTTGATGAAGACAAATTGAATCTACAAGTGCTGTTTGTGTGGTTGAATCTTTAAATGCCATTTAAGGGGGGGTGGGGGTGAGGGGTGGGGGGGTGGTGGAGCAGCAGGAGGGTGAGTTAACTC
>JAVJGJ010000047.1:60487988-60498620 GCA_035590215.1 Microhierax caerulescens | reverse complement strand
GCGGGGGGGGGGGGGGGGGGGGGGGGGGGCGGGGGGTGGAGCAGCAGGAGGGTGATTTAACTCCAGTGCTCACAGTTTCCTTCCTTGCTGGTCAAAGGCTGTGGCAGAGGAGAAGCCCCTGTTTTCCCACAGGCACGGCAGCATGCACAGCTGCTGGCCACGGGCAGGGCAGCGAGCTGACCAGACCCCGCGCTGACGAAGTCACAGTGCAGATGTGAGGGATGGGGAGGTGGTTGTCAGCAGTACTGATAGTTATGGGACTCTCTCCAGCCTTTGCCCTCCCATGACGTGGGCTGAAATTTAGAGGGACGGAGGGGCAGGACAGCACCATTCCCCAAACCCCAGGTCCTTGAGCACTAGATACAGGGAAAACAGTGTGGGATTTGCTGTTGGCTTCACGTGATTCAGGTGTGAGCTCCAACTTGACCACCGTCTGGGGGACCTGGTGCAGCCCAGGTAACATCCAGTGGAAGTCCTTGGCAAGTGCAAAGGCAAAGGATGAATTTCAGCAGAAAATCCCATATCCAAATCTCAATCCAGTAGCAAAACAAGCAAGATTATTTTTATAGATGCTACTAAAATCTGAAGTATTTTAAAATATTTTTAAAATCTATGCCAGTGACTAAACCTTGTTCCTGTCTCTAGCGTGCATGCAGAACCAATCTCCATCCATCCCCAGGGGAATGACAGCTACAGTACCTGTAAGGAGTTCATGCTTCATTATTCAAGTGGAACATTAATAAAACCCTGCCCACTTCATAATTTCCAGAATAGTCATTAATTAAAAAAACTGTTTATTGGAATAGAAAACAAGTATTTGATTAGCTTTGTTACAGAACAATAGCTCTCCTAATTTTTATTCTGCATATTTTATTCTTTCTTTAGAAAATTCTCTTAAGCAGTTGAGATAATTCGCTTTTTAAAACTGTACAGTTTCTATGGTTTTGCTTTTTAAATGAGAGTACACTTTGTAGATTTGATTATTATATTTTTCTGTTGAGATTACATTGGGCATTACAAAAGCATTTCCCACCACAGTGAAAAGAAAGCTATCCTGTTGGTTTATTGTAATAGAAAAGAAAAAAAAAAACTAAAACAAAATTGCAGAGCTGTGGCATACTCAATCCAATTAGAGCATGACTCTTTACTACTCTTCATTTACCACATTAGAAATAAAATAAAGTTACACCAGCAAGATTTCATTTGAAGCTGTTCTTGCATGCTGTTTGTACTGTATTTGATGGCATAATATTGTTTTATTTACAACCTTTTCTTTCTTGTCATTCTATTATATTCTTTATATGTATATAGTTTAAAAAAAAAAAAAAGATTATACAAAGTATTTTGTTCTACCTCTGTAAAAATCATATTTGTGAATAAAGTCATGTTGTCTGTGGAGTATGGTATTATGAATACAGCATTAACAGCTGGTGCTTTGCTTTTATTTGGGGGGTGGGAGCGGTACCTCTGTCTGTTGCTGGAGAGCTGGATTGTGACTATCCGAGGTGGGCACAGGGGGCTGACAGAGAGGGCACAGACACGTTTAATCTGCTCGGAGCAGAAGTCATTGCAAGCAGCCCTGGCTGGGGTGTGTGGCCTGCGGCGGTGCAGCTCCCAGGGTTCTGATCAAGGCAGACTCCGGCGTGCAGACCAGAATATGTGAAGTGGGCAAAAAAATGACTAAATTACAGTGACCCTCCTTGTATAACCGGGAAGTGAAAAAAATCAGCCTGTGCTGTGTGTCACAGAGTGTACCAGTTAATAAACAGAGTAAGTGATGCCTTCTTTCAGGAAAAATACAGGCAGGAAAATGTTTTTTTTTGGGGGGAGGCTGGTGGATCAGCATCGTATAATGGGCGGTACAGACTACCCAAGAATGTATAGTTTTAAAATAGTAGCTGTATTTACAGAAAGATTTGAATGGGTGATGGAAAATACTCACTGTTATATTAAATAAGGTTAAGAGGAATAAAGGCTAAGGTTCCCACAAAAGCACAGCATAAAATAACCAGTCTTTTCCCTGGAGGACAGGAAGTAATTTTCCCGTAAGCACTGTCCTTTACATGAAGGTTTATATTTTTCCATGAAATATCTATTGTTAGCTGTTATCAGAGGCAGTCTTTGGGATTAGACAGCCCTGGTATGGCAATTTTCATGGTCCTATATTGTGTGTTAAAGTTTCACTTGTGTTTTGAAGAAGACTTAAAATAGTTTGCTGCTTACCTGGAAATAACTAGAAAAATGTAAATAGAGTGGTAGAAAACATCCTGGTCCAGCTCACTCCCTTCCCATCAGAAGAATCATATTTTGCGTTCTTTAACCTTGTTTAAGTAGTTGTGCATTTTAATATCTATGCCTTGGTCGGTCTAAGAAGGTGACTTTCATCTTGGAAGTGGCATATATGCACCATTAGCACTATTTTCCTAGTGGTGTAATTTAGGAGGTCTTTCATCTCCAAGATGGCTTTCTGCAGCCTCTGGTAACATCAGATGGAGGAGGACAAAAAGAGAAATGCATTTGACTATGTAACTGTTGGAGCATTAGGTGTCTTCTAGGCAAACCCGAAAGCCATCAGCTGCTCATACATTGATCCATGCAGCCAGCACTTGCTTTTGCTTCATGCTACGCAGATACTCGCAGCTCTCCAGTGCTCCGACGGCAGGACAGCGTCTCGGCTGCTGCTGGGGACATTACTTTGTCGGTTTGTATTTTTGGCTCTAGCTCATTATCAGTTCAGCAGACTGGGTACTGGCTTCTGGTAGGGCTTGGGGAGGAGCTGGGTGTGAGTATGAGCCTGGAGCATGCCTAGCACACCCGAATACTCCAGTTGCACAGCCCGTGCTGTGGTAACGAGCTGAGCATGAGCAGGGAGACACGGCACTCAGCAAAGGGGGTGAGGAGGAAAGAGCTGCCCACCTGCTGCCCTGCTTGGTGCCAGCGCGAAAGGGCGACACTGGTTTCTGCAGCTCCTGCTGCAGCTCCTGCTGCGGCCCCTCACACAGTACCAAACCCAGCTCCAGCTGCCCAAAGTTCCTCAGGGTTTCATTTTTAAAACTGGTTGTAAAGTTCAGTGCTGATGAGACGGGTGCTTCTGGTTTGCATGCTGAACCAATACAAAGAACTGCGCACCCAGCGGGAGGGGTAACTGGTAGGCTGGGTTTATTCTTGGTTTAGTGACAGGACCAGCACACTGTGTGCTTGAAACAGCCAAATCCTTGGGGAAATTCTTACTGCAGTGGAGTTAAGCCAAAAATTAATTTCCTCCCTTGAGAATGCACCAGTTAGCCCACACACAGAGGTAAATCAGCAACACCGAGAAAAGGGTCTACATGGACGTCCATGCTGGGAGACACAGACTTAAACTAAGTTTTGGGCTGTATGGCTCATATGTTGCCCGGCACCAGATTTTTCCCTGCAGGAGCTTTGGTCACAGTTCTTAAAGATACAGGAATGTGTTAGTCCGTCATTCCCAGCAGATGTTCGAGGTGGGATTCATCTTGACCAACCTCTGAGTAGTTTTTGCATGGGCTTCTGCAGACTAGCAACTCATCATAAGGTTCCTTGGTAGTCGGTGAAGGAAAACGAGCATTTTTAGGGTGCGATTTATCTGATCTAGTTTAGATGTCTGCTTTACCATAAGGTGATTCTTCCTATTCACCCCATACCTTGAAACGGGGAGTTTCAAAATTTAACTGTTAGGTAGAAAAGCATTTCCTTTTGATATTGTAAACCCGTTCCCTCATAACTGCGTTGGATCGCTTGTGAGAAAAAGGGAAGTGTAGAGGAATGAAGGCAGGTTAATTATCATTGATAATATACAGCTGTGGGCTGGCTTCAGGGGCGGTGGGTTGGTGCCGTGGACAATGTGCAGCTGTGGCTGGTTCCTGCTGAGTAGTTAAATAGCTCTAAGGGGGATGGGAGAGGAGCCCTGGAGGAAGAGAGACCTGGAAGGAGCAGAGGGAGGAGAGAGAGTGCCCTGGATGGAGGAGAGACAAGGAGAGGCCCCAGGAGAAGCCGAGTGGACTGGCCTGAAGAGGATGGAGCAACATCACAGATGGCAGGTGAACTTTTGAAACCTTGTGGGGGGTTGGTGGCTGTGCTGGGGCAAGTCATGGGAACCACTTATTGAAGTTAACCTGGCGTGGGGTGGTGAAAGCCTTGTTGCAGCCCACTGGTTTTGATAGTGCTGCAACAGGGGAGTAATTTCTGATTTTATAGACATACTTATCCTATTCCTCCTCAGTTTTTCCTGTTCTACACTGAAGACTTGTTTCTCCTCGCAGAAGTTGTCCCCTGCCTTTGGTCACCTTTGCTACCTCTCACCTTACCTTGTCCATTTCTGTTTCCACTATGTGTGTTCTCAGGCGCATGGGGGCCAGGCTGCAGCTCACTGTCAGGTAGTGCTGGTTTTATATTTTTTCCTTTTCTTTGGAATTTCTAATGCTCTTTTGCTCTTCTCCACTGCTGAGCACTGAGCTGGTGCTTGGACCACCTTCATCCACAGCAATACCAAATCCTTTTCTTCAGGGCAATAGCTTGCCCAGAGGCCATCTTTATGTCTTTATTGTTAGGGATGTGTATTTCATGATGTGTGTTACTTTGTGTGTCATCAATGATCTCATCTGCCATCTTCACAGTCCTGCATTATCGCAAGGTCTCTCCATGACACTTCATGGTTAAATTACGTTTGTTTTTATGACCCTACTTAATGTGTCATTCACACTCTGCTGCCTTGCTATCACCTCTTCCTTTTTCACTTCGTTTATACTGGAGAACCACCACCACTGCAATTCCATCACAACCTGTTTCTTATCTCTTAATCACTCATTAAGCTTCAAAAAACTTCCCCCTAATCCCATGGCAGCTCAGTTTCTGTAAGAAACTTTCGTGGGTGAGCCTTCACCAAAAGCTTTTAAGGAAGCCAAATACAAAATATCAAGTAAATCACCCACATCAATGTGCTCACTGATTCCTTCAAAGCCTCTTAGTAGGCTTTTCAGACATGACTTCCCCCTGCAAAAGCCGTGGCCACGTTGCTCCTTCCTCTGCTTTACACCATCAGTTATGTAGGACCTAGACAACACGGGGTAGATGCAGCTTATAGAGTAAGATACTTGGTACAATAGCTTTGGTATCCTTTTGGAGTCAGTGGAGAGCTACCGAATGGTCTTTAAAGGGGAGCTGTGCAGCCCCTCCCNNNCCCCCCCCCCCCCCCCAATGCAGCACATTGTTCAGGCTCATTTCCAGACAAGTTTCAAGTGTCTCCAGAGATGCAGATTCCTCTGAATCCTCTTTGTGAAAAGTATCTTTTCAAGACATAATTGAAGTTTCCCTTGATGCAGATTGCTTGCTAATCAGCTTCCCAAAAGGACACACCTACACTTGGACAGACAAATCCCTCTCTAGGCTGCACCAACAAAGTTGTCGTTTCCTGTAGTGGACACTGGGGCATGTACCACGCAGGGAGGCGTTTTTATTTAAGTGTCTTAATCCACGAGCTGAATCCTACCTTCAGGGCAGGATTCGGTGCTTGTTTGTCACTGCAGATGCTGTGAGTATCCTGCCTAGCCTCTGGCACTCATGCCACATGGATGGGACCAAAGTCTTGTGTGTTGTTTGCCAGCCCTGTGCTGGTGGCTTAAATCTCCTGAGGTGCCTCAAATGACTTTGCATACCTACATTCAGGGAACTGACTCCCACATCACATGCCTACAGGTTGGATTCTATAACCTTTACCAAAATTCAAGGTATGGGAGGGAATTTCACAGGGCAGTAGTATCCCAGCTGTAACCCACCACTCCTGAACTGGCAGCACCATTTGAAACCCCTCATTACGCCTGTTTGAACATCTATCAGTACTGGATTCCAGGTAGAGCTATAACTCCAGCAGCAGATAGCATTGCTTGAGCATATGCCAAGCCTGGGCAGGAGGTGCTGTGGTGACTGCAGCAGGGCATAACTGGAGAGTAGCCTTGGTGCTGGGTAGTGCTTGGTGGCTTTGTGTGCTTCACAGCCGGTGACAGTGTTGTGTGGGAGCATAGGCACTGTTGCTTTCCAGCACAAGAGGGGAAAAATAGGAAAAGTGGCCAAAAACATGGTATTTAGACTTTTGAGTTCATGTAAAAAAAATAGTGAACAGCAGTGTTCTAGTAGCACTTGTTTCTAAATGTGGCATCAATTTCCTTCATGCAGGAAATCTGCTCCATTTTCCAGCAGATTTCATTTGTGTTGTCCAAGTCAGAAATGTTTGTTCCTGCGTACGGATATTATGATAGAGTGAGAATGAGCAAGGCCAGTTCTTGCGGTGTTACTGATGCTACACCTAATCTGTTGGGCAGAAGCCAAAGTGGATCCACAGCTTTGCAATCCTGATAAAAGCATTGCCAAGGCTGGAAGAAAGCTCTTGTAAGTGGCTGAAGGGGAAAAACAAACCACCACTTTTTCCAGAATTACCTTTTGATTATTTATAGATTTGTTTCCATGAACAGGAATACACATGTCTTTTTGAAAAGGGAGGTTAATTTAACATCTGGTGTGTTTAGCCATGCATGGTTGAAGGAGCTGGGTAAGTGACCTGACTCGGAGATGTTTCTTACTGAACAGAAGGTCTTTAGCATTGATTTTTTTTTTTTTAATCTGTTCTACTGCTCATTCTAAGAAAGCCTGCATTTTTATATTTTTAAAAAATAAGGTATTAAAGAAGGTGAAGTAATAAATTGGGATCTATTAAGATTAATCTGAAATGAATTGCAGTTCTGCCCTTCCATTGCAAAGACCCCCAAGACAGACAACCAAACCAAGTTGTGCTCCGAAGCAGTTAGGTAGGATCTGGCTTCGTACAGCTGTAGCACCAAATGCTGAGCCTTTTGGAGAAACCCTTAAGTTATGTCTGTAATGTTAAATCACCTTCTTTTTACTTTTCCTGCAGCTGAGGGAGTAATGACACTATAACAACATGATGAGATAATGAGATGACTTGGGAAAGAAAATATTTCTGATGCACTGCTAGTTTGTACACTTTCAAGTATTTTGTTACAGCTGTGCTTGCTGAACCAGACTCCATCCCATGTCTTGCCTGGAATGTCAGTTGTGCCAACTTCCTTCCCTGCTTGACTTCTACCTCCCTTATCCCCCATGGCCAAGATGCCAAATAGAGATGGAATGGTTTGTAGGCTGGTGCTCCTCTGACATGAGAGTATATGGCATAAGAATAGGAACCTTGAAGATAAGCCTGCTGTTGACGGGCTGTCTGCAGGAAAGCCGTGGGTCCTTGCTCTAGAGCAGAGTGGTTACAGCAGTAGCCCCGTATTGTCACATTCACCAAGGACCAGGATGGATGGACACCTCTGCAGTGATCTGCCAGTGTTGTCCTCTCACTGCTTGGACATGTTTCAGTCTCTAATAATCTCATTCTTAGTGAGGGGAAAAAAAAAAACACCATAATTTTTGTCAGTGTTGTAGGTATTTACCCTGGGAGACCTTCACAGCATTGCCTCTTCTGCATCCGCCCAAACTTGCTTTTCTGAAAGTAGCCAACACAACACTTGATGTGCACAAAACCACGTGAATGTTCACAAGGCTTCTTTTTAGCAGAATGCTGGCTTGTAAAAGCTTTTTCTTTGGTGAACTCCAGCCCTGCAAAAGCAGGACTTGGGTAAATGGCAGGCACAAACAGCCCTGCCATACACAACCAATGCTTTTCCCCCATCCTGACACAGACTCCTGCAGCTATATATGCAGGTCTAGGTTGGTCTGACCTGTATGAGTCACTGAGACCATTATATTTTAAATGTTTGTTCTAAAGAGCTGGCTGATGGTGCATTTGTTACACTACTTCTAATGTATGTCAATTAATTAACAATTTAGTGCTGGCTGAAAATGCCATTACAGCTTTTATTTTTGGCCATCTGTGAAAGCTTATTTAATATTATGAAGTTTTTTTAAGTCAGGGAAAAGTAATTTAATTAGTTGTCTGAGTTACCCTTCAATATACTGTGAGATACGAAGGGTTAGGCAAGAGGGAAAGGAAGCATCAGATCTCGATATGCTTCTGCCCGTGCCCCGGAGCAGGGAATGGCTGGTGCCTCGGTGCAGGTGAGACCTCCCAGGAGATGGCAGATGACAGCATGGCAGTGTACTGCTAACAGGTGTTCTGATCAACCCTCCAAGTGTTCACTTCTACGCACACTTTCCTCTCCCGGTCGCGTCTGCTCCCAACTCCTCAGCCTCTAATGTAGGCATAGAGGGTGGGATTTGCTTTCCCTAATCCAGCCAGCTAAAAATTCAGTGGCAGTCCCAGCTAATCCTTTCAGCTTCCTCCCAGATCGGCTGAGAGAGATAAGCAGTGGTACGTTATTTAGCCCAGAATTGTTTGGGGGCTGAAAGTGGAAAAATACTGTTCCCAGTGGAAAATACAGGCTGGGTGTTAGGTAGGCAGGACATTACTGAAATAGTGTCCCTTGCAGAAGGGAAGTGTCACAAGATTTGGAAGGGCTCCCACCTGGCTGTGGGCTTTAGGTCTCTCCTGAAAGTTGCCATTCCCCTGCGTGCCTGGAGCACTGGTCAGGGATACTGCGTCCCTCGTGGGAGTGTTGGGCTACCAACAGGCAACTGCTAGACCCAGCTCCCCCAAACCCTCCCTGATGCACCAGGAGGGCAGCAACACAGGGCTCGGAGCGAGGATTGCCCATACCTAGGCTAAGTTTGTGTGAGGATTATGAATAACAGACATTCTGAAGTTGCATAGGAAAAAAAATTTACTTTTGGCTTCCTTTTTTTTTTTTTTTTTTTTTTTAGCCAGAGACTATAAAAACAATCCCAGACTGTGTTCCAGCTCTTAGAGCTGTCCCATGTGCTGGGGCACAGGTTTACTTTTCTGCCATATTCAAACTTATGTTTGCCAGATATTCATGATGGGAGTGCAGGTGGTGAGGAGGATGCCCAGGGTCCTGAGCCAGATCTGTGAAGCTGCCCTGGCGTGGTGTGAAATGGCTCAGAGAATGGTGGGGATGGAAGGCAGCCTGTCTTCAATGAAGTTCAAAGCCACCTGAGTGATGTTGTGTCCATATGGGTTAGTGTAGAGGAATTATAAAGGACTGCATGAAAAGTTTGTTTGTAAAAAGTTTGTATCTATTTGTAAAAAGTGATGATTGGTAAAAACGTGAGGTATGAATTGTTAAAAAGAAAAAATAGAAAAAAGGGGGAGTTGTAGAAGAATGTAGCTGGGTTAATTAGCATTGATACGATACAGCTGTGGGCTGGCTTCAGGGGCAGGGGGTTGGTTGATGTAGATAAGGTGCAGCTGTGGCTGGTTCTGTTAAGGGGTTGAGAGCTGAGGAAGAGAGCAGATGAGGAAGAAGGGAGAAGAGAGAAAGAGCGTGTGCCCTGAGTGAGGAGAGATGAGGAGAAGGCAGCAGAATGACCGGCATGAAGAGTGTGCTGGTATGAGATGTTAAAAGACCTTGTTGCAGCCGGCTAGTGTGGAGAGTGCTGCGACAGGTTGGCTCCCTGTCCACAGCAGGGATGCAGAATCACATCCTGGCCCAACAGCAACCAAAGTCCAGCCTTTTGACCATGTTCTGGCCGGAATTTCACCTTTGTCCAGCCTTTAGGTGGAGGACTGGGGAGGATATCCCACTTGGTTTGCAGAGCTTTTTGCAGTGTAACAGACTAAGCAGCTCTTGATCTGAGAAAGGACAAAGCGGGGGGGGGGCTTCATAGCACACGGGTCTCTCCTGACCTTAAAGGCTCTGAGAGAGGGCAGCAGCCCTCGAGTAGAGCAGTGTCAGAGCTAAGCAATGACCTTCCCTCTTATAGCACCAAGCACAGGAGGAAGGAGAGAACAGCACCAATGAAGCTGAGCAGGGATTTCTTTCCCTGCCTCTCCTCGGCATGAGATATGCTGATAACAGCATCGTTTTGTGAATGACAAGATTTTCTGCCTCTTGAGAGAGGGGCATAAATTCATTAGCCAAATGAAGGGCTTGGAGGTGAATCATGGCAGGCCTGGTAATCTGATAAAAAGAAATGTTTCCTTATTAAAATACAAATGGAAAGTTTTATTATTGTTATTTAAAACACCTGTCTTCTCCAGCAAAAGGCCAGCAGATAAAGGATGTGGTACAGATAGCTTCTGTTGGCTATAGGAAAAAGTGAGCTGTGGAAAGGAGAGGACAAAACAGGTTTGCACTTTTCACCTGGCTGGTCTGGAGACTTTATTGCTCCTATTCCTTATTGCTTCTATTCCTTATGTCTTTTCTCCTTCCTGTCTGCCAGGCTACTGTAATCTGGTCTTCTTTCCTCCCATATCTGCATTAACATCAATAGCTCTGCTGTCTCTGAACACCTTCTGGCACCTGAAGGGCAACAAAATGAGTTTGTAGTGCCTTGTTATCTATCTTCCTGATATTTTTGTTTAAGCTTTGCTTATTTTTTAAAATGCATTTTGCTGGAGAGTTGCAACTAATAGGACTGAACCTGTGACTTTTGACTGCAAATTCATGTTAACATCTCTGCTAACACAGTGAGTCTTCCCACTGTGGACCATACCTTGCCTACAGATGTTTATCTGTGCAACTATCTCTGGAGCTGTGAGCTGTATTACAGATCTATATATACATAAATAAGAAGGGG
>JAVJGJ010000047.1:60470388-60482738 GCA_035590215.1 Microhierax caerulescens | reverse complement strand
CGTCCCCCAGTTTAGCTACTCAGCATGATGCCATATGGTATGGAATATCCCTTTGGATAGATCAGGTCACCTGTCCTGGCTGTGCCCCCTCCCAGGTTCCCGTGCTCCTCCAGCCCTTCTGCTGGCAGGGCCTGAGAAACTGGAAAGTCCTTGACTTAGCAGCAACATTACCGGGCATCAACCAAAACCATCAGTGTGCTATCAACATCGTTCTCACACCAAATCCCAAACACAGCCCTGCACCAGCTACTAAGAAGAAAATTAACTCTATTCCAGCTGAAACCAGGACAGGTGAGAGGCAGAGGAGGCCGTGACGCTGTGTAAGCACTGCTCAGCAATAACTAAATCATCCCTGTATTATCAGCACTGTTTTCAGCACAAATCCAAACCATAGCCCCATACTAGCTGCTGTGAGGAAATTTAACTCTATCCCAGCCAAAACCAGCATGAGCTGACAGGTCGGTAGTTCCCAGTGTCCTCCTTTCTACCCTTATTAAAAAGGAGTGTGATGTTTCCCTTCTTCTCGTCACCAGGGACATCACTGCCGTGACTTTTCTGATATCAGAGTGGCTTCGCAACTGCATCAGCCAGGTCACTCAGGACTCTGGGGATGCATCTCATCAGGTCCCACAGACATGTACATCCAGGTTCAGCAGGTGGTCACAGGCCCGACCTTCTCTAACAGTGGGAGGGACTTTGTTCCCCCAGTCCCTGCCTTGTGGTCCATCCACACACACAAGGTGTGGGAAGAAAAGTTGCCAGTGAAGACTGAGGCAAAAAAATCCCAGATTTCATGTGTGTTGTGAGTCACCCCAGCAGAGCAGGGCCAGAGCCATGGGGGAGAGGGAAGCTGAAGCACGGGATGACAGCAGCTTTTGTCAGCTTTTGCAGGTAGCTGGAGCCTCAGACCTCCAAGAGAAGCTCAGCATAGGCACTCTACCACATTCACATTAAATAATGCTTGACTTCCTATTTTCTTTTTTGTAAACTGCCAAGAGATACTTCTCTGACACTAATGTGAGCTGAGCTGGTACTGAGGTTTACAGACTCTGAATAAAAATAATCAGTCAGAGTACAGTCAAAAATGAGGCTTGGGAAAGGCAGAGCAGAGCCCGAGTAAAAGATGGGCAGAGGCTCCTTCCTCCAGAGCAGGGTTCTGGGAGCACCAGGGTGGAAAACCACAACACACGACATTTGCATTTACCTTTCAGTTGGAAAGTGTTATTTACCCTGTTAGCACCACTAAAGATTCGGATGCAACAGCCCCACGCAGCACGTTGTGAAAATGGGATTGCATTGTCTCCAGACCTTCTCTTGGATATGTGGACTGTTTCCCTTGCGATCTATACCTTCTGACTCCTTGGCTTGGATGGTCTCTGCTGCCAGTCAATTCATCAGCTTTCTGCAAAAAGAGAGTAATTTTGGAAAGCTGAAACATGGTCTTAATTAACATCCTATTGTGGTTAATCTGTTTTACCAATCCCTTAATACAGAGAATCAATAGGTAGAGACATCAAAGTTGATGAGTTCCCTCATAGGAAAAGAAAAATCCATACAACATGGATGGTTACACTTCTCAAAGCTGCAAATTAAAAACAATGAGTTCCACTAAACCTTACCCCAAGGTGAAAATTGCTGGTGTTTTAACCCAGTATACGGCTTGCTCCTGGGCCAGAATTGTTACTCAGCCCTTTGAGCAGCAGGAGGATTGTGACAGTTGCCTTCCTAACTGCCCTAGGCTGAATGGCACCTTAGTGCATAACGGTGGATTTGCAAAAATAATATTTTTCTTACTACAGACCATCCAATTGTAAGTGGCTGTGGTAATTATCTGAGTACAGTAATAGAAACATTTAGTCTTGCAGACTTGTTGATAAAATTTACCAGGCATGGTAGACTGGCCTTACCTGACTTTACTGTGATTGATTAAAGTCAAATGAGAATCATAAGGTACTTAACCTGTCAAAAAATTCTCTGCCATTAAGTATAATATTTTTCAGTTTCAAAGTATGCAAGAAATATATATCCCTGCAATAATTTGATGACTTCTTTAAAATTCTACAAACTAAAAAAAGCTGTGACTGGCCAACTTCTGCCTGCCTTGGTGAAGTGGAAAACTGGCTACTGGGGGTAAGAGCTTCATCCATCTTTGCAGGTGGTTGTTATGGTCTAACTTAATTAAATAGCTCTTGAGTTGTTCATCTGTATAGGGCTTGCTCCTTTGCCTCTGATAGACGTGTGAGAGAAAATGGCCACATCACTCAGTAAGATGTTCTTATAATCTTATAGCAGATTATATGCACGGCTATTCCTGATGTTGCTAATGAGTAGGATAAGTTCGGGAGGGCTAACTCGCATGCCATACTGATAGGATCCATAGAAATATTAGATACATGGAATGGCCAGCCCATTAGGGAACGTCCTTTCAGATAGCGAGCCTAAAACAAATCTTGACTGACACTTCCTTAGACGTTGGTGCAAGGGGTACACACTAGCCTCAGAATAGCATTCAAACAAAACCCATGTTTTGTCATAGCAACCGTCTGACTTTGCATCAGAGGAATGACTACCTTGTTGTCATGTGGAGGGTACTATAACGAGACAGACACACGGAGACATGTTGAGCTGCCAAAAACTTGTGAGCTCAAGCTGCAAGTCCTTCAGCTCCTCCAGGGAGTAGCTGTACAACATGTGTCAGTGAGGCACACAGCTGGACACAGTCAACAGCGTAGCTTAAGGCAGGAGAAGGACTTCTCCCAGCCTGCAGGGAGTATGCGGGAATTGAGGCTTACTGTCACATTTAATTTTACACTAAAATTTATTTTATGATTCTTTTCTCTACAGGTCTGCTACAAAAGGCTAACAAAATGCTCACACTTCTCAGGCAATCTGATTATTTGGGCATTTACTCGGAGGGGGGAGAGTTGTAGTGCTGACTCTGGGAAGACAAATAGCCATTGACCAGCAACTTGCAGTTTCAGGGCCAAAGTCTTACTTTATTCCTTGTAGCCGCCCTATGGTAAAAGCCACTTCCATTAGATGCTTACCACCCCCAGAACAGAGAACTTAATCAGGCAATTTCATTTATGGGCCATCCAATGCAACACAAGGAGTCTAATGGTACCTTTCCTTGGACATTGGCATTGGCTTGATCCCTTTGGATGTGAAATAACCAGATCAGAGCATAATTTACCATAAAAGTCTAGGCTGTAGCAAGCACAGGTTCTCCCTTCTGCTTGATACTTCTCCTGTAGGAATATTGCAGTTTTCTAGCCTTTAAGGTACTTTTTTTTCCCTTGAAGAATAAATTTTACAGCGGTGCCCAAATGCCAATCAAGAATAGAGTAAGGAACACTGTGTCTGTGTAGCAGTCAATCCCTGCTTGGAGGAGCTTTAACAATCTCAAATACCATTGTTTAAGCCTTTATTTACAGCTATAGCTGCCTGAAGACAGTTTTCAGTCAGGAAGCTGAGCAAACAGGTACCTCCTCTGTAAAGAGAAATCAGTCTTTGGGGTCTCTGGGCCCCTGGGTAAATAGCTAAATTCTTGGCTGGGATTCTGGCTGCTGCACATGGGGCATCCAAGTACTGCAGTTTTGGCTGCGCATCTGCCTGCCTGCCTCAGGGGACACGCGGGGTGGGTAAGGTGCACCACCGTGAAGCCAGTTATCAAAGCAGACCCTTCACTGTACATCTCCTGTTATCACAACTTCTGTGTCAGAAATGTTCTCTTCCAATTTTCTGATAAATCCTGACTGCTGCCGGCCTGAGTTACTGATGTGACTTTTCACCTTTTCAGCAGACCCTTCCCAAAGTGGCCTGTTTTACGGGACTTGTATAAAGATCCTGGCTTTAGTCAAACCTCAGTGCAGTGTGCCTTGATCCACACTGTTATTTCCTGCGCTCCTACAAAGACTGATGTCATCGTGACAGCATCTGAACAGGGAGTCCCAAGTGGTCTAACTCATGGGACTGCGTTGTCACTGGAGGAATCATAGATGTCCAAAATGAAAAAAAAAAAAAAAAAGAAAAGAAAAAAAAAAGATTTAAGTACCATTCCTCCTGGCACTAAGCAACCAAACTCCCAAAGGATTTTTGTAAAGCATCCTCCATAATATCTGTTTCTCCATCTGATTAAAACCTCTTCTTTGTTTAAAAACAAGTCTCCCATTCTTTCAGTTTTCTAAAAATATTCACACTTCTAGCTGAGATGCCGCTAATTAGTGACATCTTTGTATTCTGAGTCTTTCTCATTCCTCATCAAATAGAAGAGTCAGGCTTCACTGATTCTTTGTGTTGGTGTTAAAAGCTTTACGCACTGGACGTACCTTCCCTGCCTTATGAAAAACAGAGCTTGTATTTTTTTTTTCCCCTTAATGTGCATGAAATTTTGAAGGTCATTTCCTGCTAGGGCTCCTGACCTGCTTTATTAGTGCTTTCATATGTTGCTGTTTTCTTTCTATGGCATCCTCTTTGCAACAACTGAGAGAAGCTGCTGCGTATTTTGAAGGTCTGCTGGTGAAACAAAGTCCTGTCCATGAATAACTGAGCCCCAACCCAGTGCTGTAATCCATGTGGGCAGGATGAAGATCCATTAATTCCATTAGGAGTCTGTGTGTAGGACAACCCTGCGAATACACCCAGGGAAATCAATGACTTCTGGTGAGTTAAATTCATTGACAAGAATAGGACTTGCATATGGGATGGGAGTGACAGCACATACAGGATGAAATCCTGGCCTTGTCCATGTCAGGGATGGGAGTTTCGAGTCAGTACTTTAGATTCCACTCGTGTTTGGTGTTTTCCTCCCTCAAAGTTTTAAAGACATGCAATTATTTGCACAAGGAGAACAGGACTGGCAAATTCAATAAGGTATGTTTTTGATAAAGGTCTTTCACTGATTTAGTACCAGACTTGGAAACAAAATACATAGCCTTAGGTTGCTGAGATTAATTAAGTGAATTTTGGAGGTGCCCTGAACTGGATGCATTAGCAAATGTATCTAAGCCAAGAAAGCACAGGCAGACAGCACCAGCAGACAGATCAAGCAAGAGGCTTGATTTAGGGACTCCAGCAGCTGAAGAGCACACTGAGGAGCCAGAAGGAAAGCCACAGTGCAACGGGGATGCAATGGGCTGCTAATTGCTGTGAGTTGAGCAGATACAGAGAACCCTACATGGAAAGAGAGAGAAAATGGGAAATCCCTCTAGAAGATGCCAAGCTGACATTGCTTCTGTACAGTAGAGCGTGGATGAGCAAGCCACCTCTCATTATCACTTCCATCTCTCATGCTGGGTGTTGTAGTGTGATAAAGAATTAGGTTTAGCAAATTAGGTAAGGGAAAGGGAATTTGGAAATGACACCCCCGATGATTGATGATACTAATAAGTATTGTGCCAAGGAGATGCCCTTCCCCCATCAAACAGAACACATGCACACACAGCCTTGCACGTCTGAACATAAATTTCACTGTATACAACATATATTGAGGTATTTAGAGAGGGAAAATAAAAACTAGACACAACAGCCTTTATTCAGGCAGTATCTGTACAATGCTGCTAAATATACACACACTATTCATCTAAGTAGAAGCATGCAAAGGAGTACAAAATTTATGTGCACAGAAATATGTATATTTTAAAAATCCCCCTGCACACATATCTCCCTTTACAAAAAGATAATGGAACCAAACCATGACAGACGATAGTTAATCTTGTGCTGCAGGAAACTCTAGCTCAGTTCCCTGTTTTTGCTTCATTTGAGGCAAAATTCGAACCTTTTCCCTGGGGGGAAGGTGTTCTGCAGAGGAAATGTTTTTGCTTCAGCCTGTTCATTTAAACAGGGAGAATTGGAAGTAGGGTTACGGTAGGATGTGGGAAAAGGAGGTGTATTTCTCTGTTTCAAATGGTTCTGAGTAAAATACGAACCTGTCTGCAACACATCAGTGCTTTAACCACCAAGCTGTATGGGGCTGCCAAGATGGCAACACTGACAGATATAGAAATTAATATATGCCCATACTTGTCCCTAAGCTGTCCACTGGGTGAGCCACAGCTCATTCCAGTGTCTCCCCATGGTGTTTCCAAGGCACTGGAGAATCAAGTGGGGAAATTCTCACTTTGAGGATCTGTCTTCAAGTCCTGTTTTGGCTTTAAGCTGCAGCCCTTAGCAGCTTCTCAGCCATGGGCACCACCTGTATTCAGGCACCTTGGGGACACACAGGAGTGTGTGGAAGCTTAACAATATTTTTGTGACTGCCATAGCACCCAGTTGGTAGATTTGGGTGCTGAAGGATACCTAAATACCCTTTGAAGAGCTGGACCTTTGTTGCTATGGTGATGAGAACTGTATAAAAAGCTACATGGAATGGAATAAAATATTGTATTTAAATAGATCCATGGAGATATACAAGTTTGTTTCTTTTTTAGATTTCATATCCATGCACACTGATGTGTGCTTGCCATAACTTCAATCTGCATCTTTGGTTCGACACACAGGATTAGGTGAAATGGCAGTGCTTTATTTGCGCTCCATGCAGCAGCTAACATATAGGGCCAAAGGCTTGTCTTACAGCAAAAACTGGAAATGCTACTTTTGCCTGCTCACCAGGAATTTGTTAATCACATAGGAAGTAACTGATGAGTGGTGCTAGAAGGTATTTGAAAGATGCTATAGATACGTGTGTGTGTGTGTGCATGTGTGTGTGTGTGTGGACAGCAGACTTCTTTGTTGCAGACTAAATTGGGGGCTATAGCTACATGGATGACTGCAAGCCTGAGACTTCAGTATTACTCACTCCCAAACCCCGTAACAGTAAAATTAATGCTGACTTCTTTCCTCAGGGTATTTCCTTCTTTCTTCCTAACATGTTAATCCAGAGCACTACCACTGTCAAGAGTTGGATGGGACACCCCACACACAACAGCTCCTCAGTCTCTATAAGAATCATTTCAAAGCATAAAAAGACTTTGTTCTGCTGTCAGCTGAGAGGCAGCTTTTCACCACTTCAGTGTGCAAAGTTTTCTTCCAGCAGGTTCCTTCTGAAGTTATCCCCAGCTCTTTGTACCATGACAGGAGACTCACAGTCAGCCCATTCAATGCCATGGCAGACACACAGCTCTTCATCTTATACCAGCATAGGGAAAAAATTCTTCCAGTCTTCTGGCGTACTGGTTTTTAGAGGAAAACTTTTGCTCTGAGATTTTTTTTATTCTAGTCTCCTGATCTAACTCAGTCTTATTTCAGAAGCCTGGAACTGCATTTGTGCTGTAGATAACAACTCCAAAAATGCCCAGAATTTCTGTCTAAATCACAGAATCACAGAAATGTTGGTTGGAATGGACAGCTGGAGGTGTCTAGTCTCCATCTTCCTACTTAGCTGGACTATGACCCACATGGGACTAGATCCGTGAGTTGTGTAGCTGAGACTCAGATGATGGAGGTTGCACAACAGTTCTGGTGAGGTCTTCCTCTGTTATGCCCTCCTGATGAAACGTTTTTTCTTAATGTCCAAACTGAAATTCCAAATTGCACTTTGTGGCCTTAGCCTTTCTTATAGTGCCTGGCACTACCAAGAAAGATTTAGGTCTTCCATCTTGGCAGCTGCCCATCGAGCCATTTTAGTTATAAGAGTGTCCCTTAGCCTGCTCTCCACAAAGGCAGAACATGTCTGACTCCCTCAGCCTCTCCTTGTGAGCCCCAAACTCCCAGCCTTGTGCCATTTTGGTAGCTCTCCACTCTCCATTAGACCCGCAGCAGTTTCTTCCTGTCCCTCTTCAGCTGATGGCCTAAATCAGACACAGATGGGATCCCACCAGAGCCCAGTACTCTGCTGGTTGCTGGCCACCTGCTGGCCATCGAGCTGTTAATTACTCCCCTTTGAGAAGTCTCAGTAAAGCTGTTTTCCTGAACTCCAGTAAGGATCCTGTTAAACTCTGCCACTGTCATATCTAGAATCCTCCCACTCTAGCTGAGGAGAGCTTCAGGATGGAGCATAAACACCATGGTCAGCTTTAGCATAGAACTGTATCCTGGGCTGCATCAAAACAAGTGTGGCCAGCAGGTCGAGGGAGGTGATTCTGCCCCTCTACTCACTGTGCTGAGACCCCACCTGGGGTGCTGAGTTCAGCTCTGGAGCCCCCAGCAGAGGAAAGACAAGGACCTGTTGGAGCAGGTGCAGAGGAGAGCCAAAAAATTAGCAGAGGGGTGGAACGCCTCTCCTAAGTGGAAAGAGAGAGTTGGGGTTGTTCATCCTGGAGAAGAGAAGGCTCTGGGGAGACTTGATCTCAGTCTTTCCGTACTTAAAGGGGCACTTGTAAAAAAAAAAAAATAAATTAGGACAGACATTTAGTAGGACCTGTTGTGATAAGACAAGAGGTAATGGTTTTAAACTAAAAGAGGGTAGATTTCAACTAGATATAAAGAAGAAATATTTTACAGTGAGGGTGGAGAAACACTGGAACAGATTCTGCAGAGAGGTGACAGATGCCTCATCCCTGGCAACATACAAGGCCAGGCTGGACGGGGCTCTGAGCAACCTGATCTAGTTGAAGATGTCCCTGCTCATTGCAGGGGGTTGGACTAGATGGCCTTTAAATGTCCCTTCCAACCCAAACCATTCTATGATTCTGTAATTCTATGATTGTGATGCAGGCTAGAAGTTAGTGGGGCTATTCACCTAAGTTTCACTTGCATTGAAGTGTTGGCTTTTCAACTGCTCAGTGCTCTTTTAAAGCTGTTTTTAGTCAGGAAAACGATGAGAGTTTGCTTTTTATGCAGCGATATGGATTGCTTTTTGGCTATTCCAGCTGAGTGACAAAAATTTGGATCGATGCCCAAGGGACATCTCTGGGGCTTGGTCAGGCTGGTGTGGTACAGTCTCAGAAAGAGACAGTACCAGGTGGGCTGAGTCACCAGAGGCAAAACCTCTTACAAAGGGATCCAGCAGACTCCTGTGCCTCATAGCATCATGCAAGGTGGGGTCCATGTTGCAGTTTGGTTTCCAGAAAGAAATGTTGGCAGCACAGCTCTTCAGTCACGCACATGCTTACACCTGGTTAATTTCATTTTGTGTGGTGAAAAACTGAGAGGCATAAGCTGTGCCACTTTGGAATACTGTTTAAAAGTACATCTTTTCTGGATAGGTGGGAGTATGCAAAATGTGGATACCTTTTTGAAGAGGCATCGCTTTGATTATTGCTATGATTTCTCACTCTCAGCATTTTCTGGAAGGAAGAGGGATATTTGGTTCAGAGGCTATTTTAGCTGGTTCTGTCCATTTTGCTGAACTGAGTTTCTTCTCCCTCCCCAAAAGGCTTTCTTTTTAATAACAGCTGTTATTTCTTTCCAGGTGCTGGGAAGAGAAGTCAAATAAACCCCTCCTTGGGTTCCTTCCAGAAATAAACACCCCCCCCCCCGCACATTTTAGCTGTCATTCAGGCCTGCCCTTTCATTAATTCTATTTCAATGTATTTTATATGACCATGCATCTGCCTTTGCAACAGCAAGGAATCTCAGTGGGACAGAACAGCTTAATCGATCAGCAATCCTGGTCACCCAGAAAGAGTGTTAATTGGCCTTGGTACTTGAAGCATGTGACACCACCTGACCTAATCATCAGAACTGGAGAAGTCAATAAATTAGAGGAGAAATGCAGATGGATAAAACAAGGACCCAATTCCATACAACATGCTGTGAACATCATTCCTGAAACCAATAGCGGTACATAGAAAAGCCAAGTCAAGCATTTGCTGGAGAAGTCCCAGGGGAGCTAAGATCAAGAATAATTTTATGTTTTCAGAGTTTCACCTTTTAGTCTTCCATCATGTACATTTGATATGTCTTAGCAATTTGTCTGAAAGCTCCTAACTGAATCTGTGGAAATTATTCATTCTCCCACTTGCCTTGCCCCTGCACTCCCCAGGGATGGACTGAGGCCAGCAAAGCCAACGTGACCTGGTCAGGGGACTGGCAGGGACATGCCAAGGCTCACTTCTCTCTAAGAGAGGGGCAGCATTCACACAAAATTTGGTGTCTCAGTTAAATGCTGCAGGTGAGATCTCAGCTCCCACTGCAGTAACAGGAGCAGGTTTGCTTAGCCCCAGCCCCCCACATTTACCTCCAGCCACTGATGAGCTAATAACTTCAGGCTGCTAATTCAGGCCTGTAATTTAGACCCATGAAGAAGCCAGTGCTAACACCTCCCATGGCACCTGCAGCATTAGCCATCAGCAATGGCCAGGTGAGGGCTGAAGGAGAGTGGGTCACCTTCAGAGGCAGGGAAGTGTCCTTTGAGCCTTAATAAAAGTGCTCCCGTCCCTGTGCTGCAGATGAAGAACTTCAGTCCCTGGAGCTGGCAGGGGCAACTTTCCAAGCGTTGACTGCAAGGAATTAGCACATGCAAGCACACACTGCTCACGAGCATGGGGAGGGAAGGATGGCCCTACACACACAGCCAGGGATCGAGCACTTGGGCTTTGGGCAGGCAAAGAAAAAAAAAAAAAAAAGAAAAAAAAGTCCAATGTCCCAAACCTGCGTGGGGGCAGGGGCCAGCCCTCTTGTGCTGTGTGGCTGTGTATGAGTAGAACACTTATTGCCCCTTCCATGGGGCTCAGTGGTCTCAGGACTGGGTCTGGAGCAATAAAGCTCTCCATCCTGCCTGCTCCAAAGGCAGCAGGTACTGCAGTGAATCCCAAACCTTCTATTAAGCAGTCAGAAAAGGAGGGAAATAATCAGTAGATGCATCTAACAGGCAATCTGTTAAGAGGAAGATGGCATAGAGAGTACCTGCCCCCCCCCCTTGTGTTCATGGTGAAGCATCGGCACAGCCACAGCACTGGGGGCACGAGCCCCTTCAGGGAGAGCCACCCCAGGACCCCCCTGTGGAGGATGCAATGAGAAAAACTCGTGAACACCCTGCCTGGGGTATGGTCCTCCCGACAGCCAGCTGTGGGTGTGAGCAGCTCGGTGGTGTGTTTAATGTCCACTGCTGTCCTGTGGGGACATGGCAGGTGGCACAAGATGCTCAGATGTGGGACAGGAAACCCAGGGAGTATGTCAGCCCCCAGGCACGGAACCATTGGGACCAAAGTCCCAAGGATACGGATGATTAAAATGACACCTGTCACAACCTTTTGAACACCCATTTGGATTCTGAATTACCTTCTAGTTTTTGTCTTTAAGGGTAATGGTAGGCAAAGTATTTGTGACTATCCCTGCAGACATGAAGGCCCTCAAAAGCTGAGGTGATATTATGATTAAATGTTTCTGGACATAGTAGATGGTAATTTTTTTCCCTCAGAACCCAGCAGGTGGAAAACGCACAGAATCCAGCCTGAAATTTTTATGCAGTGAAAACTGAAAATGAAGAGTTTCCTATTCAAGCCAGAAGCTGTGGGGACTGGGCTAAGGTCCTGGTCTGGGCTAATGAAGCCTCAGAAAAGGGTCCTTTGAACCAGAGGTTCATGAAGAGCAATTTTCCAGTGAAATTTTTTCCATCTTTTTTTTCCACCAAATATTGGATTTTTTCAGTAGAAATCTGCCAATTTTGCTGCTGACTCTCAAGCTAGTTTGAAGGTGGACATCTTAATTTAAAAAAAAAACAACCAATTTCAGATTTTCCAATTATACCTTAAATTAGCTCTGGGCATCCTTACAGCAACTCCGGTATCTTGACTTTGTATTTTGCACCCTGAACCACTCTGTAGAGCCACACAAGAGATGGAGAAGCATCAACTGCAGACTGCCATTATCTACATGCACATTCCAGTACTCGATGAAAATGAACATCACCATCCCCATTTTAAATGTGGCACAACAAAAGTATTTGTTTATCCTTGGTGTTCCATTAGGAAGCCAAATCTCCTGACCTTCTCCTTAGAACTCTGTCCCTAACCACCTCCCTTTTATTAATTTAAACACATCAAAAATCACAGCTACAATGAAAAAAAAGCTTACTGGGAGGCTATCAGGTTTGCAGTTTCCAACCAGTTAGAACCACCTCGTGTTGGTGGAGTCAGTGGAGGGAACTGACAGGAGAAGCACTGCTGCCAACCAAGTGCAGGGACACCAGTACCAGCAAAATTACTCCCAGCTCCTAGCAGAGCCAAGACAGTAGCGAAGGGGTGGAAGTCTCCTACACCAAAAGCTATAGATGCCCACCCATGAGTAAGTGAACATGTGCCTGGTAGGAGTGCTGTGACACTATTTTATCCAGCACAAATGTCTGGAGGTACACTTATCCATCTGTTGGCTGTTCACATAACTATGCTCTTACTTTTTGGGGGGGGGGGGGGGGGGGGGGGGGGGGGGGGGGGGGGGGGGGGGGGGGGGGGGGGGGGGGGGGGGGGGGG
>JAVJGJ010000047.1:60440637-60470288 GCA_035590215.1 Microhierax caerulescens | reverse complement strand
GAAACTCACAGAGATAAGAAGGAAGAGAGAAAAAAAAATGCAAGAAGTTCAGTGTGTTTGTAGCTTAGTAATTAACCTACGAAATATAGCCAAGAAGTCTGAACAGTATTTATTGGCCGATGATATTTTAGTATGGTGCATTAGGATATACAAAAGCAGGTTTTGGACTAATAAAGGATCTTCTGGTTGGATTCAGGAGTCTGTATCTTCATCTCCTCAGGGTGAAACGCCTCCTCTAAGCGGACAGGCTGAGAGAGTTGGGGTTGTTCATCCTGGAGAAGAGAAGGCTCTGGGGAGACTTGATCTCAGCTTTTCAGTACTTAAAGGGGGACTTGTAAAAAAAATTAGGACAGACATTTAGTATGACCTGTTGTGATAAGATAAGGGGTAATGGTTTTAAACCAAAAGAGGGTAGATTTCAACTAGATATAAAGAAGAAATATTTTACAGTGAGGGTAGAGAAACACTGGAACAGATTCTGCAGAGAGATGGTAGATGCCTCATCCCTGGCAACATTCAAGGCCAGGCTGGACGGGGCTCTGAGCAACCTGATCTAGTTGAAGATGTCCCTGCTCATTGCAGGGGGGTTGGACTAGATGGCCTTTAAATGTCCCTTCCAACCCAAATTATTCTGTGATTCCATGATCATGTGACAGCAGAGCAGGAGGGTAGGATTAGGAAAGATTTTGTGTATTATCACTCATCAAATGAATATATAGGCTGCCGTGGCCACTTTGAAATCACTCACTTCTGTGCCAGCTAAAGAGTAATGCATTTATGCTTTCTGTCAGCGAAAGGAGGTAAAGTGCTTTGCTTCAGTATGGCACTGACGCAGCCTTCGCCCCCAAGAACCCCGCCAGACAAAGGAATGCCCCCCCTCGAATCAGACAACTCGGCTGCTCACACAACACCCAGGAGCCCGAATGCCATTCTCTTGTAACCCACCGCTCACCCCGACCGGGCAGCGAGCGAAACTGGGGAGCCGTCACGGTGGAGGTGATTCCCTGTGAGCTGCACAGAAATATTAAGGACTTATGGGCCCACACCACAACTAAATTTTTTTAAGGCTTAAGGCCCAAAAAGGTGTTACCCCCAGAAAAACATTCCTTCATGAAACCTGGTGACACCTAAAACTCTGCAGGCATCACAGCCTCGAGCACCAGTGCTCCTGAGGCAATTAATGTTTTATTTTCAGACATGCCCAGAAGTTTCTCAGTTTTAACAGGTCTGAGCAGTTCAACATCTATTTTGGACATGACTCCTGTTGGTAACCACAAATTAGGCATCTGTCTTGCATGCAGGGGAGCTTAAGCTAGTAATTCAGGAGCAAAAGACCAGATGATACACAGTGAGAAAGACAGCAAATAACCAGCGAAGTCTACTGTGACAACTCACTGCCAGTCCCCTGTCAGTGTCCCTGCAGATCTTCCCTTTTTCAGGATATTGGCTGCCTGTGACATTTTTTCTTCATCCAACATTCAAATTAGAGTGATCAGAGGCTGACCCGCAGAGTCTAGTTCATCATGAATTTTTTCCTACTGATTACATAAATAATCACAGGAAGGAAAGCGCCTTTTACATTAATACACAATTGCACAAGCTTTTGTAAGAACGTAAGAAGTATGTGGAGTGGTAAAGCCATGCTTGAATTGTCTTATTTATCTTGTGAGTCTAAAGACCTGTCTCTGCAAAGTGACAAAGCTGTCTGTTTAACCTAAACTCATCTCCATTTTGTAACCTATTAATGCATTTGGAGTGCATGGGTAAACAACAGCGTTTAGCACTGATGTTCCTTGTGATACTTGTTTCTCTGGGCTCTGGGAGAGTCTGTACATTTTGTACCCTTTTTTTGTTTGTTTGGGGTTTTTTTAGGGCTTAATGGAAGAATCATGGGCAATTCAAGAGATTACAATGGGGTTCTTTGTTAAACAAAATAAACGTGCAGAAGCAAAGGAACAGGCAACCTGCCATGCAAATCAGAACTATGGGGTCAAGTAGAAAATAGATCTGGAATTGCCTAGAGGAATATGATGAAAAGAGGCCCAGATCTGTGAAAAAAATGACAAGGGTAAAGTTATCGGCTTCCTGCATTCAAAAAAATATGGAGACTGTACTGTCAGGTCAGAATGATGGAAAAATCTGCCTTTTGGGTGACACACCTCAGCTTCGGTCTTCAAGAAAAGATGGGCAAATGCAGCACAAAAGTTTCTTTGTCTCAGTGAAATTTCTGAAATAAACTCTCCCAATTTCATCCTAATGATGTGACTCTCCAACAGATGATTGAAGGTCACAGGAAAGAAGATTGGATCCTCTATGTTTGGTTGTGCAGTTGGGGTAGCAAATAAAGAAAATGACTCACAGGTTTTAATATTAAAGATAGGTGTCTTTACATTTCCTATAAATTAGTCTCTACACCTGGGCAGCCACTCATCCAGCTGGCACAAGAACCCAAGACACCTTTTGAGCACTCTTTCATGTCATCATGGCAGAAGTTTCCTCTGTTCCCTTCTCTTCTGGCACAGCTTCGAAGCCTGCTTGTGGCTGGCCAGAGTCTCTTCAAGCTTCAGATCTGTGTTCAGCATCACAGCTGGGTCCTGCTGCTACCAGAGCTAATGAGAGTCCTGCAGGTCACTGCCTTCATGACGATGTTTTTGTTGTTCTGGTACTGAGTACCCTGTCCCTTTGCTACTGGCACTCATCCTGCTTCCAGCACAGAGCCCTAAAGCTCCAAGACACCGGTGAAGACAGATTCTCAGTACAATAATTAGGCTCAAACAGAAGGAAAGCATTCCATTTTCTCCTGCCACAACCAGCACCACTTCTTAGGCACTTCCTCCCATCCCAGATTGCTTTGCACAAGGTGCAATGGTAGCATGCTCTAATTAAGGTATTTATGCTGCATCTATGCTAGACAGGGAGCTCTGCTGGAAGGCTTGAGGGCTGGATCACGCAGAGGAATGACATCTATTCACCTCTAAGGCTAAAGTTTCACAGGCAGATGGGGCAAGCTCACAGCTCACAGCTCTGGGGGCAACCCCGGTCCCTGCGCGTCCTCCCACTGCTGGCAGCGCTGCTCCAGTGTGTCCATCGCATTGGCTCAGCTGGGAATACAGAAAGTCAGATCAGTTCACTAACCTAAACTTTCATCTCTTCTTTTCTTTCCCCGTGTTAATCCTTTTTCTTTTTAATGATGCAGACTCATTGCTACGAGGTCCAAAGAGCAGAGTGAACACAAGGGAAACAGAGCACAGGATCTGTAGTGAGGACATTCTGTCTGTGCAGACTACGAGCCGTAAAGCTGAGCTGTCTCACAAAACTTTATCCTAAGAAGTACCTGGGCTGTCACAAAGGAAAACGGTCTCTGATATTAACATCTTCTTGAGAACATTTAACATTAAAAACCCGCTTGCACTAAGCAAAGATCCAGTCCAAAAAGGAGCTGTTGTGCCCTTCCATACAGTATTTGTGGTATTCTATTAAGGATGTTACACTTACCTCCCGTATCTTCTGTCAAGAGAATGAACACTGACTATTGCACCCTGAGCACAGGTAAAATCAGCCAAAGACTAGCAAGGAAAGAAAAGCTCTCTTATCTTCTCTGTAAATTGTGAAGCCTTTAGATCTGCAGTGAATGTCCAAAGAGGAAATGTTATGGCAACAATAAAACAAGAGAGAGACTTTCTTCCGCAGGCATATGGGTTAGCCTGATGACAACACTATTACCTGATTAGGTAAGGAACAAATCCCATTCTCAAAGAGGCAGATGTGAAATGCTGTTCTGCTGATTGACTTCAGTGACACTTATCAAGAGTTACATCAGTGCAGCATCCAGAATTAGGCCCTTCATTCTTAATTCTCAGGGAAGGCAAAAACCTTTTGAATAATCAAAATATGTGAATATGGGTTGAACGTTGTGCTGGAGCCTCTGGAACTAGATTCAGTAGGGTGCTGGAGATATCTAACTGCCACTCCATGTGATAACTTCCAAAACAGCTATCCTCCAGACCTCCTCGGTACCTACATTACATAGATACCAGGGCTCTCCCCTTCTCTACAGAAATCCCCATGGCCCCTGAATTTCAGCTACTGCTGCTCCCTATCTCAGGCTCACAAATCAAATATTCTCCTGCTTGCTGTGCTCATGGGACCTGAGCTATTCCATGCTGCAATAAAGACATAAATATTCATTAAGTCATAGGGAACAAGAAGCTGTACAGAGTTGATTCTGCAGCTTTGGGGGTTGGATCCTTACCTGCGCTGGGGAAGAGGCAGGGCTGGGTCCCTTAGTCTGTGAATACTAAATTCCAAATGCAAAGGAAAGGGCCTCTATGAAACTGGAAATAACTTCTGGGATTGACTGAGACAGCTACATTTTATCTCATTCAGTACCCCACCAGTGCAGTCTCCAGAAAGAGACAGATCTAGCTGTGAGTTTCTGTCCCAAAACAGACAGAGCAAGGATTTGATCTCAAGGATTATCAGAACTGGTAAAAGGGTGTGTAGCAGGGAGGAGCTACATTTGGCTGCATTTCGTGAGAAGATGCAGGGAGGTGGAGGGAAAGCAGGCTCCAGGTGTGGCTGCAGGATCCCCTCCTCTGGGAAACGGAGAACATTCAACAGCGAAACAGATGCCGAGAAACTCAGAGTCATCTCAGAGTCAAATTGCAGGTGAAGGTGTATCTGTGCAAGCCCAGTGCCATTGCACCTGACAAACTTTACCAGTGGAAACTTTGGTATTTAAGGAATTAAATGTTTCCTATAAGGGGAGAGGAGAGAGTTAGAAAATTTAAATTTGGACTTAGAACATAAAATGGCTGTTAGTATCCTGAGCTGTCTTTGTAAATGCAATCCCAAATCTGTTTCTCTTTTTTTTTTTTTTTTTATTCTGTTAGTGGTTTTAACCACTTGCTCCTTCTCTCCAGATTTTTCTAAAAATAGTAAGAATAATAACATCAGGGGAAAAACAAGATCCAAAGACCCTATCGGGCAGAGCCAGCAGCACACAAATGATCACTCCCTCCCCTGACTGCATGGTAGGCAGTTATCTATGTCAGTCTAATTCCCCATCTCAGCTCTTGTGATATCAGCTAAACAAAAGGGGCCAAGCAAATCCCTGGTGTCACTCCAAGGAAGTTGCTTGAGCTACTTCGGGCATGGGTTTGCCCAGTACATGTACCAGTGCAGTGTGTGCTAATGCATGGGCATCGCCCTGGGTGGATCTGCACCTGGTCTGTGGTCTAGACCGAGTGTCTGTCTGTCACTGCATTTCTCTGCTTGTCTTTTGGTTTGCTATGAAATATATTCTTGCCTCTTTTGTCTAACCTTTGTCTTCCAGTTTTTGTCTGCCTTGTGAATTCTGCCTAATTAGGAACCTTTCAAAGTCCCTTGTGGCCTTGAGTTTTCTCATGCAGAATTTGGAATTAGTGCATTTTTGTGGCTAGTTTCCAGGGGCGGGTTCACGCTTTTAAAGTGCTAAAATAACAATTAACAATACTTTGCACTTCCGTAGGTTGTTGTTTTTTTTTTTTCCCTCTGGGGATCTTAAAGTATTTTGTAAGTGGTGATTAATTAAGGTTCAATATTGTGAGGGAAGGCATTTATAGGGGCACATTTCCTTGCCACTCTAGGAAAGCAGTCATCTCTGGAATAGATGGTAATAACTGGTTTAAGAGAGTTACTACAACATACTGGATACCACACAGCAGTTTGGAACGTAAAAAAAAAACCACAATGCCCAGCTGAATGTGCAAACGAGATGTACAGAATCCAAATGAAAAGACACAAATGAATTTTAACTACAATGCTAAGGTAAGTCCTCCTCCCATCCGAGGGTAGAAACGCAGCTTCACAGCTTGTACAGAAACAAGCAGCCCCGATAGCAGACTGAAACAGGGCCTGACGGCTCCCGGCACATCGTGCTGGGTCTGGGGTTTGGTCCTAAATCAAGAGGAAATAGTGCCACCTACTGAACCCCCACCCTGCCAGCCACCCTGCTCCGGGGGCTTCCCCAGCCGCGCTCAGCACGCAAAATCCACCCAGTCTTCTGAGTGATGGATACAAACGCACATACAGAGGCAGACAACGGAAGAGTCAGCATGCCAGGAAAGATGCAAACTTGGCTTTGGGCAATTATAACACGTTTTTCTGACGGTGACGAGAAAAGACCTGAGCGTGGACCGCAGCACCAGCTGGAAGCTGTGTATTTCGAGGCCCCACGGTAGCTAGCAGTCATGTCTTGCCTTTGCTCCCATAGTCTTCAGAATATTAATGAGGGAAAGAGTGTTTATTATTTTCAGCACTCCTTCTCCCTACAAAGATAGTATTAATGATGTAAGGAAGTAAACAATTCACTGAGCCACGGAGCTCTAACAGTTATTAATTTCCGAGGAACTATCCTCACACCAATCTGGGAACTAGAACATTGGAGAACGGTGTGAATGAATATGAACGCAGGCACATTCTGGTTTACAAATATCAGACATTGATCCAGTTTGTCAAAATTGATCCTTTTCAACAATAGGTGAATCCTCACAGGTTTACCCTGAATCTTGCCCAGGCTCTTTGCTGCAGCTGCTGGTGCAGGTGGCATGGCTGGGGCTACTGATTCTAAAGCAACCAAAGTGTAGGCAAACAGGCACAGTTTCCAGAAGTCAGGGCTTCTGATAACCACCAAGGGGGTGCAGTCTTTCCCCTATTGCTGTTATGGATGCAGCACGCTGTGGCATCTCTGCTGTTACAGTTCAGCGTCACTGGATAAAAACCAGGAGAAAGCCACGGCAAAACTCAGCTCTGCTCTTGCATACCCAGTGAATGCCTGGCTTTTGGCTGGTTGCATCTTTCTTGCTGTCTCTTCCATGTGACTCTTGACAGCCTGGCTGCCATGGCTTGGCTTGAAGAGTTGATGACTGTTCTCATCCTATATACAGTGTGGTTTGCTGATCAGGGCACTCTGGAGATGTAGGAAACAGGAGAACACTTCTACCTCCATCAGAGGAAAGCTGAGAGCTAGATATTGGCCACCCTAAGGCAGCGCTTGCCCTACTGCCACATAGTTCAAAACATAAGCAATGACACCATCCCGTACTACACTCCTGCCTTTAGAAAAGCATGACGAAGCAGATTTCGAAGGCATGAAGACAACTATTTCCAGAGTTCCCCTTTACTTTCCTTACACCTCACAAGTAAGGGAGACAGGAGCAACATCTGCAAGTCTTTATAGAGTTGGGTATGCCTCTGCATTGACTGGCAAAGAAATTTGGGTAGCTGTATCCTTCTTCCCAGGCCCCTAAGATTTCAGCCATGCTTGCAGATTAGACAACCAGAGTTCAGATGCTGGATCAGGTGAGGGAGGGAAGGGACAGGCCTGAGAAGAACAACTGGACTTGCTGCTTTAGTTGTTACTGAGGAAGAGAAAAGGGGGAAGCTGACCCCCCAGAATAGTGATCGTGTTGTCCTACAGTCTCTGCCAGCAGCTGTGCCAGACTGGGGGACTGGGCCAGTGCTATGTCACACACCTTGTCCAAGCGAGGCAGTCTGCTGGCCCTTGCTGCTGCAGGAAACCACCAGCCATGCCTGTCTGTAAAGGTGGCCCTGGAGGAATGAAGGCAGAGCAGTAAGTTTCTATCTCGGAGCACGATTTTTCCCAAAAGCTCTGTGTTGGTGCAGAGATTCATCTTGCTGGAGCCTTATGAAGAGGTGGGACCTTCCTAAGGAAGCTCCACTGCACACCATGGCAGCTGTCCTTCTCAAGCACCACTGTCATTTCTTGTGTTATTGACCTGTTGGGAAGGGAATTCAATTTTTCTGAAAGGGAATGGCTGTTTTCATTTTCTTATATATGAATCCACATTCGATTGCAAGCTGTTTGTACATGGTACTGAGCACAGAGGCCCTAATCCTCACCAAAGCCCCTGGGTGTGCCCTTGCTACAGGAACAAATAAAAATAGTGATTGCATTAGGTATCCATTCATCAAACACAGGTACCATCTAAGGATGTCGCTTCTTACTGTCCCTCTGTAGTGCATTATCTTCCAAACAAAAAATAATTTCAAATAATAATTTAAGTTTCAGGTTGCTCAAAGCCAGACACTCATAAGGGCAGGCTGTCAACTTTCTAACACCAATTAATGTATTGATAAAGCTTCTGGAATAGTGACATAAACAGCATCTTCTTACAAAGATACCTGCAGGTAGTATCAACCCAATTACTATTGAATCTGAAGTGGGGGAACTGGTGAGCCTGCCTTAACAGAATTACCAAGATACATTGAATTATTTCTATCAATATGGAAACTTATGTAAGAGTGAAGCACTGAGTGAGACATATTTGTTTTTGTTGAGCAAAGTTGAAGCACAGATATTCCCCAGGCCATTCTGGCCCACGTTGGTGATATATTCAGAGCTCTGGATGTTTCAAGTAAATACATCCTTAGCCACACTCCCTCTGCTTCCCTACTGATTTTGATTAAAGGAACAGACACTTAAAGCAAAGAAAGAGAGAGCCATCAACAGAAAGGTGATTTATATCTGAGACACCACAGCCAGGGAGGAGGCTTAGCACCAAGGTGGAACATCAAAAGAAGACGCTTTTACCAAGGTATGGCTTGCCACAAGCCAGTCATCCACTTTCAGTCCTGTAGCAAAACCCAGTGGCCAAATCAGTGCTTAACGTCCTTTGGACTTACTCCAGCCACTTCAGAGATGTTAGCTTCAGGGTGAGAGTGGGGAATGTGATCAGACAGGAACAGTCACAGGGCATTTCAGTGTAAACAAAATGAAAGGATGTTGGATGAGACAAAGTTGGAAAGTGTCCATGTTAGCCCAATATGTCACAAATGCTTCTTCTCTTTCAAAATTGGAGTGCCCCCTTTAAAGAGATCCTTTAAAATCCTAATGTGTTCCAGCCATGTGCTGTCACTTTCTCACTTAATCCATATATATACACATATATGTATCTATGTACATATACAAATGTACATTTGTACACTTAATACAGACATACACACTTAATATATAAAAATACACACTTAATTTTTATTATTAAGTGTATATATTATTATACGAATATAATTTTTCTTATTAAGTGACCCATTAAAGAAGCAAAGCAGCAAACAACACACAAGGGGAACAGGCCTACTCAGAGACATTGCTTTCACCGTTTCATTTGCTTCGGTAGATTGTTATATTGTGCAGTGATGTCTTCTCACTTTTTTCTCTTAATTATCCTTAATTCTATTAAACAGACAAACATCAACTGCAAATTACGCATGCTTAATTATGCAGTGTTGGTGGTTGATACTGTATTAGCATCAGCTTTTCTTTTAATATTTTGGCAGAACACAAATGAAACTGCTACAATATGTTTAAGTAGCCTCTATCACAGTAAAATGGTCGTGAATCCATCGTATGCACAGTAATCTCACCTCAGCCCGTAGAATGCCAGCAAGGATAGTGAAAGGGAGCAGTTCCCATCCCAAATGAGCTTCCAGATACCCTTGCTTGATATGGATCTGATGGCAGGAGGCTAGCAAATGGTTGCCAGGTGACCCCAGAGATAGGCAGGAAGCGCCCTCATGCAACAGAAGACAATCACTTTCAAAATAAAGCAAAAATTCTCTGGGTTTTGTCATCATTATTATTTGTAATCACTTCTGAGGATGGAGAAGGCTTGTCAGACCAGATGGGACCAGCATATATAATGAATGACACAGTACACTGCACAGGAACCAGAGGTAGCTGAGAGCAATAGGGCCTCAGGACTGTCACTATTGCATTAGTGACAAAGAGATCCACAGGGAAGTCAGTAAAAGATGCAGCCATTTTCACAAAGACAATGCAAAGATGCCATACGATGGACAGCATTTTTCATCGACAAACACAAAAAAACTTGCATGCTCTGGTACAGCGACCACTGGAACCACTCTTTCTTTACCTGTGCCATGGTAGACTTGGTCTGGTCCTCCAAGGATCTAGGATCTTCTTGAGTCTGGCTTTGTGTGGCTTATTTGCCACAGAGTCTGTAATTAAAACCAGAATAATTTATTTTATATTGAAGATTTGTAGGAACAGAGCTAGGTGTAAAAAAACCAAAAAACCAAAAAAATAACTTGTTCAGAAGGGATTTATTTTGCTAGATGTTTTACTGTGCTTGATTGTCTACTGTCTTTTCCATCTACATACCACCTATGCAAAAGTGGCACATTTTCCTGCGGTTAACACAACAGCTAAAACAGATCCATGAGCCACCATTTCAGAGGCCGCAAAACACCTCAGGATGGCCCTGTACTTCAGCCTGTCCCTTGGCAGCCTCCCATCATTTGCCAATGTCCAGGCAATGAGAAGCACTTGAACCGATTCCTAGGGTGGATGGCAGTGGGCCCAAAGGATGGTTTGGAAGTAACTAGATAGGACAAGCCTTTCACAGTGAATTGATCAAACTGTTCCATGCAGATTTGTCCTTTATGCTAATTTACAGGAGTACTGCTTGAAGACGTTGCATTTGCTTGAAGAGACTATGAGGGGATTTGGCCCTTAACCCATTGAGTACATACCATACCAAACGCAACGTGCCAGATGACATTGTCCTTCCAGACGGATCCAAAATATTTCAAATGGGTCTTAAGCCAGTGCTGGCCCTGCTTGAAATGGGAGTTTGGCCTAGGTGGTCTCCCTTTGTGAACGATGCTGGGATGGCATGGTGATGAGGAAGAAACCTGGGCACATGAAGCCCATTCAGAGGTCTTGAAGCATCTTATTGAAGCTCATATTGCCAGAAGTGCCAGAAGTGGAGATACCCTTCTTCAGTGTCTTCATCCAGCAGCCACTAACCGAAGCGGTTAAGAACATAAAACACCCTCATGGAGCAGAAGCAGCTCCCTGTATTAACATGGCTGAGTCACGCAGGCCAGAGACAGCCTTCCGCTAACGTGGGACTGGCACAAAAGCTGAATAATGAAGAAAAGCTTACGCTGCTGCTGCTGCCGCCTTTACTCTGGGACTCGTTTTATTCTTGCAAGCTCTCAGGCAGTCACCATTCATACACAGGTGCAACCATAAAGGGGCCAAATGTGGAAGGCAGGGTGTGACTAAGCCCAAAAACAAGCGACACAAATGCATTATTCATGCAGAAAGCTTACAATGCTCCCCAATTTCTTTCTTCAGAGCGGATCACTCCGCTATCAACACCAGCTACGCGATTCTTTACTTCTGACACCTGCCTTTGTTTCTTTTCTACCTCGGAAGCGAGATGACCTGGGTATTCACACAAAATATTTGCTCAGGCCAAATTTCCCAGCGATGCTGGGTAACTCCCTGGTATTTTAAGGGAGTAGCAGTGGCACAAGTGGCAATGGGGTCCAGCTATCTTATGCCAATCAGCCCCTCCGAGCACAGGAGTCAGTGTGTTGTCAGAAACTTTGCTAGAGAAATGTATTAGAGGAAAAAAAAAAAAGAGAGAGAGGAAGAGGAGACTAGAGAAAGCAAAAAGGGAAAGTAAGAATGGGAAGAGAGAGGAACTTCCAATCAACATTAAAAAAGATGGAAGCTTGACTTCGTTGTTGAAAATAATAGGGGTTTTAACAGTTAAAAGGTTTTAAAAGGTCATTATGCATTTAGCAGCAAAAGAGCAATATGAATTTCTAAGCAGCAACATCTGGAAGATCAAAAGAAATCATACTTCAATCAACACGAAAATCTCTGCTCATTACATGCAATCATATTTAGTTATTAATAGACACCGGCTAGACACTGACATTTTACACATTTCATCCCACGATGCGCCAGGGACACTTCTGGCATTTAGTTTATCATTTTCATCAGTGTCATGGAAAGAGTGACCGATATGACCCTAAAAAATCTCACACTGTCAGTCATCGTAAGTGAATTTATCAACACATATGAAATCGGAATCCACATGAGAGTTTTAACTGTTTGCATACTAAATTACTTCATTCTTCACGCTTCAAAAAAAATTCAGTTTTGCATAATAAAAAATGATAAGGGCCAGTGGACAATTATATAGGTGGAAACAGTATGCAAAATACTAGGAATTCAAATTTGTTGTGTGAATATATCTAGAAGTTGCTTAAGTAATCAGCTTAGCAGCTGTATTATCCATTGTTAGAGCTTAATACAAAAGCTCTTCAGATTATATTAAAAACAGCCCAACTTAAACTGCAGTTGGCACATGTCCTATTAGTATTTTCCTTCTGTTAGATGGCTTCCAACTGATTCAGATGTGCAATTAGGTCAATATTAAAATTAAACGGTCTGTTGTTTTAATTCAGAAATTGAAGAGGTCTTTGGGAGGAGGGAGTCAGTCCAAAAATAATGTTGACTCCAACATGGGCACAAAAGGAGAGTGCTGTAAGGCAGCAGCCCTAGCCTAAAGCTCTACATCACGGTGTGAGGGGGAAGGCTCTTAGCTGAGAATGGTTTGCTAAACTGGCATATTCGATTTCATGACTGATTTTTGTGTGTAATAATTGCATTAAAAAAATAATGAGAGTGGGTTTCTTTCTAGTTTTACCAATCACTATGGCAAACATGCTGAGACGCTTCAGACAGAAATGTGATTTTACTTCTAATGACAATTATTTTTGGACTGAATTGTAATTTAGTTCGTTAATTAGATCTGTCACTGCATTTTCTAACTCGGTTATTGCATCCTTTGATGATTTTACCAGAATTATACTTCTATTTCTGCCACTTTGCATTCTATGCTTTAATAATTCTTCAGACAAATATGCTAGGCAGTTGATTACATTTTGTGGCAGCAGTAATGTAAACCCTCTCCTGTGTTACATTGATTCAAAAATCATGCTGATCACTGAACCAACAAGCTAACCCAATACCGCTCTGAACAAGTGAACTATTTGGAGGAATTCAGCCAAGGACAGATTGTGGACATGCTTTTTTAGTTATTAAATGGATATAAACAGTTACAAGCAATCACAAATAAAAACAAGATTAAAAAACCCCCACAAAACAACAAAAAAACCCTTCGGTGATCTAAAATTCATTTAGTTATCAACAAAACGAGATCTTATCTATCAAATTATTTCAAGGCAAGTTGGCATGGGATTATTATATATTAATGAGTTGACGTATTTTTAAAGATCTTGTCATTTTGACAACTTTAAAAATTAGATTGTTTATATGTGAGTTGCAGCTTTTTGCTGATCCAGAACTGTGGGTGTAATTAGAAATTCACTTTTGGAATAAAGACAATATGATCAAAAAAGCAACATCCACACAATCTCCAGCACTTCCAAGCCTTGCTGTGTATCCAGACATCTGCCAGGCAGGTGCTGTGTGACGTGGATTACAACACAAAATCCTGATTCTGAAAATACCCACCACTAAACATAGCTGTTATGGCAGTGAGCAAGCCCACTAGGCTATGCTAGGTTTTCACTGTCTGCCTGGAACAGGCGATGGCTTGTAGCTGCCCCACAGCAGAGGCAGGACAGGGAGTGATCACAGTTTCCCTCCTCTCTTTGCTTACTCAAAAGAGAAACATTTGCTGTTCTTCTTTTCCTGGAATTAAACTGCTTCTTTTCTCTCTCTTATAAGAAAGGGATCATGGAACCAGAACTCCACAAATTACCTAATTTTGCCTGCCATCTTCTTATTCGGTTTGGTCCCATCCCTAGTAAAATACATCTGATAGAAGATTTTCATTGAACATACTGAGTGAGATTTTTAATACCAATTTAAGAGCATTGTCATGTTTATTGTAGCATTGGATTTTTTCAGAGTAACTGTGCGGTGTCCAAGGAAGATACCCTGTGATCCAACATACAGCCACTGGGCTTTGGGATGCTTTGAATTTCCTAGTAGTGCACTACAGGACTTCCAGGACACAGGGACCAGCTAATCACTTCCCAATAGCCTTCCTCCTGCCTTTGATTTAATTCATCGAAGTGGGCTCAATTTTCAATCCACTAACCAACAACACAGGGTAAAAATACTTCTAATCATAGTGGGTTTTAAGAAATAATTTTTAATTATTTCTTAACTTCCATGGATTTCTTTTCTGTAAGTGGATGCTTTCTTGAAATGTTGGACTGCAAAACAGAAATGGATATTACTTTGAAAGGCTCTATGAGACCTGGAAAACAGACCAATGCCCATGTACCATGCTGGGGCTCAGAAAGGCAGTACTGGGGTAGGAAGGAAGCACTGAATGAACACAGCCCCATGAGGAAGCTGTGTATTATTCCATAATCCAGGCACTGAAATTGAGCACTAATCCTCTGTGTTTAAATCCTTTCCCAGAAGTTTATGCGTCATAAAAGTGCACTCCCAAATAACTGGACTTTATAATAATAGATTTGAATTTCAATTGTTAAAAATTCCAAGAATCTCATTAAAAATAGCCAAGAATTCCTTATAATGGTGCTTTCTAGACTGAGGCATGCATTGCAAGCAGGAAATGTTGGTGGGGATGAGCTCATGGTCTTGGAAGTAGAGTTGCAAGAAAGGATGTCTGGGAATTTCTGCCTTATCATCTCACGGATTTTTGTAATGTTGTCATAGTTTAATTTTGGCAATTTACCTCCTCTACTATAAATGTAGTTAAAAACCTAAGACAGTGTTCACTCATGGGGTTTTTGAGCCAGGATTTTTCTACGCTGGTAAACATGCCATACAAAATACCAATAATTTAATGTCTACTGTGTTCTGTGGAGCAGGGAGAGAGGGTAAAAGGAGAAGAGTGGTTAAATATGCAAGACAGAGAAAGTTAAAGCACGTGGACATGCAGAAAAGGTGGGACATTTGGCCAGTTATTGTAAAATTAGACACTTTGAACAAAACACAGCTGTTAAAAGTATAAAGCTGTAGGAACACCATATGAGCAGGCCAGGATGGGGGTGGGTTTGAAGGGAAACAGTTAAAAAAAAAAGTCACTGATCTTATAATGACGGCTATTTTTACCTACTTAAAAGTTTGCAAAAGCAGGTGCAGAGCTTTGGGTTGAGGGAGCGGAAAGAGCATACCCTTGTATTGCAGTAATGCCACCCATGTTCCTTGGATGTAGTAGGGTGCTGGCCCTTGTTCCCACAAGTGCTTTCCTCCCACATGCGCTGCCCCAGACACCGGTAGGTCACAGCAAAGCACTGGCTAATTCAGCGAGGACTGGACAAGCTGTTCTCCTGGGAGAGAAAAAAGCCCTGGTAAATCCTGGGGCATGGCATCCTCACTGGGTCAGTAACTGAGTGGGAGAAGGGAGCAAGGGTAATGGAGCAAGAGGGGGGTCATGCAAGCAGAAAAGCAAAGGAGCCAAAGCAATTGCCTCTTGGCATGAAAACTGCCCTGTGACACCTGGTCAGGATGCTTGTAGAGCAGTAGGGTTCATGCAGGTTAAAAAACCCCAGACTGATGGAGGCCTGAAGCAAGGCAAGGTGGGCTAGCTGTGGGAGGACTGTCAGAAGGGATGTAGTCACTCTGAAATAAAGATGCCTCCGCACAAAACTTGTACCAGTGCAACTCATTCCAAAACAGAGTCATGCTGCTTCCAAAGTGGTTTAATTAAAGCAGAATCAAAATGTCAGCTTAAAAAAGGGAAAGAAAAAGAAAAGAAAAGAACTTTTGTATGAGCATACATGGCAGCTGATGCCAAAAAACAGAAGTTACAGAGGAGGGAATAAAAAAATCCCAACATTTCCTTGTTGCCAAAGACCTTTCTCACTGAAGGGAACTTCAGTTGAATAGTTGCCACTGCCAGCAGCTGGAGTTGCAAATTGAGCAGGGGAGAAGCAGGGTTCTCATTCTCTCACCTTGCTGACCAAGGGCTCTGACAATCCAGCTCATTATTTTCAAAGGCACAGCTCAAAGCAGTAGGCCAGCGTTGATGGGTCCACATTAGTTCATTTACAGCATTTGTACCAGCCAGTGACCAGGATTCTGGCAAGGACAAAGATAGAAACCATCTCAGAAAGGAGGCTTGGTGAATGGGAGCACTGAAAAACACTTCTGTTTTCACTGGAAAGGGGGGGAAAGGGTGAGGAATTTGGCAAGAAATCCAGAACAAGGCTGCACCCAGCTTCGGCTGGGGGAGGTGCCACTGCAAGGGGTGGAAGGAGAGAGTTTTACCCCGAGAGGAGAAGCCATAGGTGCCCTTCTTCCACTGAAGGTTAGCAGCAGGTTTATGGACATCTACACTTTGGAAGTGGGGGTGAGGAAATTGAACTTGTGATCACTGCTTTTGCCCCAGACTGGCTTGGACATCTGAGCAGCCCCTTAGCTGCTAGTAAACATGCCATGCAAAATACCAATAATTTAATGTCTACTGTGTTCTGTGGAGCAGGGAGAGAGGGTAAAAGGAGAAGAGTGGTTAAATATGCAAGACAGAGAAAGTTAAAGCACGTGGACATGCAGAAAAGGTGGGACATTTGGCCAGTTATTGTAAAATTAGACACTTTGAACAAAACACAGCTGTTAAAAGTATAAAGCTGTAGGAACACCATATGAGCAGGCCAGGACAGGGGTGGGTTTGAAGGGAAACAGTAAAAAAAGGAAGAATCACTGATCTTATAACGATGGCTATTTATACCTACTTAAAAGTTTGCAAAAGCAGGTGCAGAGCTTTAGGTTGAGGGAGCAGCAAGAGGGTACCCTTGTATTGCAGTAATGCCACCCATGTTCCTTGGATGTAGTAGGGTGCTGGCCCTCGTCCCCACAAGTGCAGCAGCATCTGCAGCTTTCACCCACCTCCATACACACTGCAGACAGAAGTCCAGGCAGCACCTCGGGAAATGGCTTTGGAAACGGCACCTCAATGACAGACCGGGCCAAGCTGGCTTATGACAAGAAACTCAGAAAACCTGCAACAAAGGTGATTATTTTTGTTAGATGTTGTTACAGCTTTTTAGTCAAAAAAACAACAGTAAATAAAACCTAGCAAAAATTCCACTAACTGAGAAATTCCACCACGGACCAAATCTTCATGCCTGAGTTATAAACCCAATGAATTAACAACACGAACGGAAATGATAATAAAATCCATACTACAATACTGCTATTGGAAATGTCTAATTCTGGTGGATGTTCTTCTCTTTGTCTTGTTACGGTTCCTTTCTTTTGAAGCTAGAAGTAAATGTATAAATTGAACAGAATAAAAATGCCCACCTAATTGTGCAGATGCATAGTTAATTAATCACTTAATTTAACCCACTTAGCTACAATAGGAAAGAAATGTAATCTGACAGTCAAGGCGGCAATATTTTTCCATTCACTGTGGTGTTTGAAAACATCTACATTTTTTAAATAGCGCCTGCATTCAATGGATTGATGCTAATGTTTTTGTTTGATTTGGTTTTAGAAAGGTTGTATAACATTTAATAGGTAAAGCATGAACCCTGAATAAAAATAATGGTGCCATTATGTGTCTGGTAAATATTATCAAATTTTATTAAAAACAAATATATATATTTGTGGATAGATAGATTAGAGAGCTGCTTAGCTGAGAAAATTTGCTTTGGGCTGAAACTTGATCAAAAAAATGCTTATGACTCCAGAGTATACAGTGCTACAGAACATTGAATTGTGTGGTTCATTATATTTTAAATCTAAGATTCCCATGTTAATGGCTCTCCGGTATGCATTAACATAATGCAGCATTAAACAAGCTATGCTACACTGCCTCCACAACGCGTTTCTGTCCATCAGTGGGGAGCTGGCCACTGGGGACCTGATCTGTAGCTCTGTGCAGCCAAAGGCTGATCCGCTTGTTTTCACTTGCTTTCCAGTCACCTACAGACTGAGGTGGCACCTGTGCCCCAATGGAGCGCTCACATTAGGCACTGCTGAGCAGGTTGTGCTGGCCTTGCTGCGCCCCTTGCTTGACACACACTATACATATATAAAGGCAAAGATGGCTCAAACTGACTTGGGGGGCAGGCAAAACAGATTTGGCCTTGAGGATGAAGGATCAGGGCCAGGTTGCTGCACCCATGCCCACCATAGAAGGCTTGGAGCTGAATTTACCAAGAGTAAGTACACCTTCTCCAAGCTCCAAGAGATGTGTGTTTCACCTCAAATAGTAATTACTGCCCTTAACACCATTAGCAGCAGTGGTAGGTCTTTTCTTTGAGGCATCCGAAGCATGACTCGTATGCAGCACACTACAGCCCTGCTTCTTTTGTCTGCCCTTAGAAATGGTCCTGTCTGAGGGAACCAAAGAAACTGGGATCCAAACACTAGCACATACAGCACACGAGCCTGAGCTGCATACACACATGACATGTCATGGTGGTTTCCAAAACAGAAGAAAATGAGGGATACTGGGGACTGTTAAAAGGGTTAGTAACAAAATCCCACACCATATATTCATTGATGACTTTTGGGAAAGACTTAAGGAAAACTTTCAAGCAAAGCTCAGTGCAATTACTGATATACTCAAACATAAGCATGTGCTTAAATCTTGGACTGGGTCCAAGCTCTTAAGAAATAATATCCGTAACAATGCAGACTGCATGCCTCTCCATAAGCTATATTGAACTACTATCTTTGAGGTCAAAACTGCTACAGCAAAATGTACTTGTTTACAGATAGACACTCACACATTCATATATGTGTGTATATATATATATTTATATATATCATCTATATATATAAGTGCACAGCATCTAACATCAAAAGATCACAAGATGCTTTCAACATAACATTCATGACTTAGACTGTCTACTATGAGCTTTGCAGATAATGGATTTTTGTCTCACTAGTAGCTCTAGAAAAATGTCATTGAAATAACTGTGTCTCATTCCAAACTGGTTTGTTAGCTATCAGCAAACAGAGAGATATTTTTAAAATCACAGTGTCAGGTAGAACAAAATGCTTCATGTACCAAAATAATTTATTTTCCTTTTGATGTTAAGGATCTAAATCTTTTTTGAAATAAATTTTCATGTCATTTCTAGCTGAAGTTTCCAATAAAAAAAATAGAATATAACACCCTGACAGTATTAAAAAGAAGCATACTTCCCATGAAATTTTAAAAAAATATATATTCTCAGTGAGATAAAATTTGTTCTGAAGTAAATGTTTAGTATGATGGAATCTTTCTGGTTCACCAGAAATTTTACATAAAATAGTTCATCCATTTCTGTCTTTTGGGCCCAGCACTTGGTCCCAGTTGTAATTTTGCAGCAGTAGACAGACAAGAAGTTTAAGGTATGTCCCTAGTCCCCCAGTCTTTATTGTGCAATTATATATTTTGTGCTGTTGGGGTAGGAGACAATAAGGGAGGGAATGCATATGTGATGTATGGTACTTGGGCTGCATTAGCACTGGAAAATGAAATATTTACTTTGGCAATTAATATATTGATAGGAAAAAAGTGAAAGTTGTTACTTGTCCACAGCATAGCAAATTATTTTGCCAAACGTGCTTCTGACATGCATCATCACCAACAAGTTCCCACAGGTTTCCTCCATGCAGCTTTGCCTTTGTCCAGAAGACAACTCTGCAAACCCAGCTGGGGAGCACGTCCTCCTGCTTCTGTCCATGGCAGCAGCAAAAAGGCTGCTACCTGCACTCTGCCACACCAGTGCAAGGAGGGGAGGCATAACCAGACGTGGCCCAGCTCCCCCTGGGATGCTGCCTCTGCATCTGGCTCTTCTCCCACCTTCGCTGAGCAGCAAGGCAAAAGGGAAGGGTAGAAAAGAGAAAAGCAGCTCAAAAACAAGATCTACTGCTGTGGCTACTGTGACCTACAAAAAGCTGATTATCTCCTTCCTCACACATACTGATGTCTCCTTTGTCAGAGACATCCCTCTCCTAAGACAAAAATTGGGGTCCATGGTTAGTCCTAGCACTGCTGGAGTCTCCAGCTGCCTGCAGCCAACAGAGCTTGACAGTCCCATGTCTAGGGAACTGAGAAGGAAACCAACCTTCAGGAGCTGGAGACAGGTGGAAGAAATCAAAGAAAGCCTAAAAATTGTTATTGTCTAGACGCATAGCAATAGAATTTAATGACTATCGAGCTGGAAAGATAAGCATGAGCACATGGAAGAAACCCTGGGCAGTAAATAACAAGAAAGGCCAGGCTATGGTATGATTTGTTTAATCAGAAATATAACAGATGATGGTGAGGAAAAGGTCTTGCCAGTAATGCAGTATAGCTGGATCCTTAGTGCGACATAAACTTTATTCTCAAAATGTCCTTCTTGAAAAATAAATTCATATTGGCTTGAATACGGACATTGTCACACAGAGTGACAACTGCCTGAGTGGCTGTAAACAAAAGGTAATGATAAATGACACTGCATCAGGTCAGTGTGTCTGCGTGCAAGTGACGGCCAACAAGATACCATCAAGAAGAGGCTGGAGCTGTCAGAGAGCTAGCCTGGTTTTATTTAACATCTTTGCTAATGATCTGGAAAAGGAAGGAGAAATGCACACTATTTACTTCATTTGATTTTCAAGAAAAGAGGCAAGACTCTCACCTGCTCCTGGGAGACCCCCAGTATCAAAGCACTGTTATCCTACTGTCTGCAGAGAGATGGATTGCTCTGAGGCTGCGCAGGCGATTGTTTGAGAAGCGCCCGATGGTGGAGGTGGTGGCAGCAATACAAAAAAGTATATAGCAATTATCTGCCTGGCAAGGGGGCTGTACAGGAGCAATCCAGCTCTTGACGTAAGCAAAATGCAGCAAAGCAGATAAATAAATCTGTATATTGGAGGCTGGCAGGGTGGGTGGGGGGGTGTTTTCAATAAACCCGCAGGGATTTTTGCTTCGAATTATTTTAAGTATCTGCAATATTCCCATGGGGGATTTCTTATCTCTTCCTTCCATTGTCAGTGGGTTCATTCACCTCGCAGAAATATGAGTAAAGAGAAAGAGGTGGGATGGCATTCATTACCTGGATGCTGAGGTTTTACATGATAAGGGGCGGGGGGGGCGGGGGAAGAGTAGCAAGAGGAATGTTTGAGTGAGCAGACCAAAGGAGGAGCTAAGGCAGAGAAAGTGAATGGTACAGGTCAGGCAGAGATCCCACAAAATATTCTACAGCCAAAGGGAAAAAGGCTGTTTTCTTTCTTTCATATGGAGTCAGGCCTGGCTCTTCTGTGTCCTGAACACCTTTCTGCCAAAAACAGAGCAACACTGTTTAAACGAGAGAGGGAACACCTCAAGACAGAGAAAATGGAGTAAATGGCAAAGAAAAAGAAGTCACAAACAGCTCTTCATGTTAGGGGAAGAGATAATCCACCCATGCAACAGGCCCAGGGGATTGAGATTGCTTTGGTCCACTCATGTGGCTAGAGGAAAGAGGAGGAAAAAAAGCAAGCAAGCTCTGCTGGATTTCTCCGATGCTGCGTCTGACTTCTCTCATTCATACAGAAGATGGCTCTTTGCAGGCTGCTCAAGAAGCAGATCACCTAACCACTACCCTTATTTCTTGATAATTTCTGGTGTATTGTGTAGGTGGTGCTATTGTCAGATGCTGAAGGCCATTAGGATTTGAGGAAGAAAGACAGAGCAAGGCAAGGAAAATGAACACAAACTATTAGTAATATCTTCAGGAATTCTGCAAGTGACTTTAGAAAATAGTGCAGGTCTGTGGTTCTGTCCAGGTTTTGGCAAACTGAGTGTACTGTTGCCTTTTCTCAATTTTGTTTTATTTTCCTAAAGGCAGTTTAAAAGTACTTTTTCCTTTACTGCTGCACTATAAGCCAGGGACTAATACGCCCATACACAGGGAAGTGCCAACATTTCATTGTAATGTGCAGGGAGAAGGTATGTCACAGGTAAAGATCAGTATGTTTGCAATACCTTGAATACTGAAGCTAAGAGGTGGAGGGATGTTCACAACAGCCTGAGTCACATCCTCAAGGTTGCACAAGCAGAGCAATGGCTGAGGTGAACTGACACTATTTCCTGGAAGTCAGTCTTGTTCCCACATCTGCCCTTAAGGCTGGAAATGACAAACTTGCAAGTAATGTCACTCTGAATGTTTGGACAAGATACATGAACCCATAGGTGCTGTTGGAGTACAAATAATTAATAAAGATGATCAAGACTGTGTCTAGTAACTGCTTCAGCCAAGGAACATCAAGCATCAGTATGCAACTGCCTTTTTTAAACAAATCTTTTCACATTGCCATGATAAACTATACTTGGCCCTTGACTCTTTAAAAGGTTATTCCCCTCAGCTCTGAGGGATATAAATACAATACAAATTCCTTACTTTAGACATGTGGTACTGTCCAGAGCAGGCTGTTCTGCATCACCAAGATGCTAAAATTTGGCTAGCAGAAGTGGAAACACAGCAGGTAACAACCCAGCAGAGGCAGGCTGATGAAACTATTTCATTCTGCTCTGCGCTGTGACCCATGTTACACCAGAAAAATGTATCAGATTGCTGTTGTCCCCTTGCAAGCCAAAAAGAAGGGAGAGTTGTTGTGCCTCCTTGAGACATAGTTGTGACCCCAGGTCAAGAATTACTGACATGATGGTCTAATAAAACTCTTCTCTTTGACTACAGCAATCAGATCATGCTGGGAAACTTCCACCTCTCTTGTCATAAGAGATTCAATAGTCAGAATTCAATCCTATTCCTATTCAAAGGCAAAGATGCCACTGGCATCAATAGGAGCAGCACTGGTATGAAAGAGTTCAAATGTCAAGTGTGTATTTGCAGAAACTGATTCCACTGAAGACTATGCAGATATAATTATGCTGCTCTCTTCCCCATTGCTCTCCTTTTATATTATCTAAGGCAAAGTGCCCACAGAGGACACAGATGCACTCTATTAGATGTAGAGTGAGTATTGTTAAAAATACCCTCTCTAATACCAACTACATATTTACTCTTTTGTAACCTCATCAACTGTGACACTATGTAATTACAGATTGTTCAAGAGTCTTGTCTGCCCACTCAGTGCCAGAATGAAAAACAACTACAGAAAACATAAAAAGCAAAACAGACAACTGAGCATGAGCCCTCCACCATGTTCCCAAGAGGCTCAGTAACCGAATATACACTTCACATCTCAGGGGAGATAATGCCCATCTACAGCATTCTCCTCAGTGAGATGCTTTTACTACACTTAAGTTGCTAACAGAAGAAAACAGCAACATGTGGGAAAGTAAAGGTTAGACAGAATCAACATGAATGAATCACTTTCGATTTCTTATTTCTTTAGCACAAGCTTTCAAAAAAAGTCTTTCCCCCCCCCAAGTAATGATCTCTTCTCTCATGCTCTGTTGGTGCACACAGTGCTATACCAGAACTCCACCTAAATGCCCTGAGAAGTGCTGTCCCTGTTGCATAAACCTCAGACCTCATCCTGTAATCAGCCCTGCATGGGCAGAGCATCAGTACATGCAGAGCTCTGCATGGATGAGACAATCTTCCCACGCAGATCAAGGATCGAGAGCAAGGCTTAAGAGAAAATAACAAACAAAAGGATAAAACCCACTGCGAAATACTGGGTAATTTTTTAAAATGCAATTTAGCAGGTGTTTAGTTATTACCCTGAAAATAAGGCACAAATATTTTCATGACTCATATTTATGCTTTAGTTAAATTCTCTCTTCCATGCTATAGCTGTAATTTAAAATATTGGCTTCATCCTGAGAGAAAAAAAATGAAGATGTTTGAAATAAATCACTGCTGTAGAACTTACCCCCATAGGGTACACACAGAAACTGCACCACTGGCAAATTCTGATCATGGCTCCTCCTTGGGGAGGAGCTGTATTCACCTTCTTATTTTGGATCCCTTGTTCCTTCTACACTAAATGCTTTGTTCTGGTCAGCTATAAATAGCTTATGTTACAGTCCCACAGGCTTGCTGGGATGGGGCCTGCATTACATTTTTGTCCTGACCTAGTGATGTCCTAGACTGGCATCTATCTTTATGTTTCCATAACATAAAAGATAAGTGCTAATTAAATATATGAATAAAGGTAGGGCAAGAAACTAGACTTCTCAACAGAAGATTGCTAGTGAATTTTTTACTGTTCCTTTATGTTTAACATGGACTTGTTACATTGAGTGGTTAGGGTTTTCTTAAGATTTCACCACGACTCCACTCCCCACCCAAGGTTTGGAGGGCCCCGTATTTTTACTGCAGGTAGCAGAATTAAGGGCACTGAGCACCTACAGGATGCTAGAGGTTATCGCTGCTTTAGCCAGTGTTCCTTAACATCCACAGGCCTCTTTGTAAAGTGCTTTCTACATCCTCAAATGATATCAAGAGCGACAGCCCCATTGGCAGGAACTGACCTCCCGGGAGGCTGACTGATTTATGTCAGGCATGGTCAAGTACAGGGCACTGCTCTGCAAACTTTCAGTATCAGTATTGCAGAACTGAGCTGAGGCCTGTTTGGGGGCAGGCTGCAAATGTTTAGCAGAGTTTTGCTCTTCCAAATATACAAACAGATCAATCATCAAGCAATTCCTTTTGAATCTCTCCTCTTTCTTAGATAATTTCTTCCTCTTTTCTCATGACTTGCTAGAAGACAGTACTGGTTTCTGACCATGCAGCACATAGCAGAAAGGAAGTTCTGTCAGGGACATATCGGGAAAGCAAAAGTTGGGAAGTGCTTTTTAGAGGCAGAACTTCAGGTAAGTTCTAGAATGACTCTATCAGTTTATATAGGTATTTCCTGGTGGAAAAAGATACCTAATAAAGGGCTTTCAATCTTGTTGACAAAAGCTTGAACAAGATTGAATGGCTGAAAGTTGAAGTTAGACAAATTCAGCCTTGAAACAAGATGTAATTTTCTTCCAGACAAGGTAATTAACCACTAAAAGATTATCAGTGAAGGTGATGGTCTCACTATTGGCTGGAGGTTTCAAGGCAACACCACATATCTTCCTAAAAGATGTGATTTAATACAAACTCACAGCAAGGCAGGGTAGGAAGGTTTCCCTCTCCCTCTCATGCACAACTGGCCAGGTGATGTCTGGGCGTTTGGAGACAGGGATTTTTTTGTTTCTGTGCCTGACTGAGGGTTTGGGTGGGCTTTTTTCTTTGATTTTTTTTTTTCCCTTTACTTACAGACTTACCATAACGGACAAAAAGGCACCAAACTAGATCTGCGTTCTGAGCAGATAGAGACAAATGTTCCTAGATACTACACTTTGATTTCTGGCCTACATGCACAGAATCATATTGATCAGCAGATTTAAGATTGGAAATAACTTCTCAGGTCAAACTGGAAAGAAATTAGTTAAAAGATGGGAGAAGGTATTACTTTCACTAATTGCGATCAATTAGGCATGACCTATTTAATAAATTCTCCATCATCACTGGGGCCTCACCCATACTTGGCACTGTAGCTTGTTCTTTCCATTCCATGCCTGTGGCATGCAACTGCTGCTACTCCTAAAGACATTAACCTAATTAAAATCATCATGCTGAAAATGCACATGAATCATGAAACTGAATAGACAGTGTTATACAGGTGATCAAACTAGGTTATCTTACTAGGTGCTTTCTTAGTGGAAATTACTCTTAAGAAATCAAGGCTCAATGTTGTTCCCATTGATCACAATATGAGTTTTGATATCAATGCCAACGACATCCCTATAAATTAAAATCTAGCATAGGCAGATCCAAACATGCTAACTTTGTTAATAGCTGTGAGCTCAAGACCTTCTTGAAAAGCTCAAACAATATACAACACAGCAGCCCACTGTGTTACACAGGGTTTGCTGAAGGGGAATTGGAGCTTTTACTGCAAATAAACTGAGTAATATTAACTATTACATGCTAATTAACTATGCTACTTTTATTCACACACCTAGCTATATATCAACATCTCTTCAACATGGGTACTTATTCCTTATGAAACATCCACAATTCTGATATCATGGTCCTTTCTCCAGAAAAAATCCTACCCATTATGGTACCTTTTCTTCCCAGGTTGTACATAATAGAAGCTATTTGTAAACCAGTAGAATTATGGCATCCATATGATCCACATACAAAGTCCCATTATTCCTCTTATGTCATTGTTTTATCTGTTTTGGATAAATGGCAACATTTTGACTGTTTCTACTTGACCACTGAACATGGACAAATCAGAGTGGTGTGTCACTATGGTAATCACTGCAATTACAGGGGCTTCTGGAGATGTATTAGACATCTCACCGTTGGCTGGCTTCAGCTTCCCAACTCGGCTGCCAGCTGACTCAGAAAGCTGAAACAGCTACCAAGCTGCTTTTAAGCAATTTCTGTGGCTACACTTGCAATGATCTTACCAGCAGCTGCTACATGAGGAGTGAGAAGGGAAGGCCAGTAACCAGTTGCTTTAGATTTGCTGTTCTTGGCTCATTCAGAAAAAGGCTCTTTCCAGGCTCAGAAACAAGTTTTGTGTGGAAGAGGATTGTGCGGCAGAGAGCAAAGACCAGCACAGCTGATACATGTCACAGAATCATAGTATCCTTTACGCTGGAAAAGACCTTTAAGATCATCAAGTCCAGCTGTAACCTCACACTGCCAAGTCCACCACTAAACCATGTCCCTCAGTGCCGCATCCACACATCTTTTAAATACCTCCAGAGGTGGTGACTCAACCACGTCCCTGGGCAGCCTGTACCAATGTTTGACAACCCTTCTGGTGAAGAATTTTTTCCTAATATCTAATCTAAACCTCCCCTGGTGCAACCTGAGGCCCTTTCCTCTTGTCCTATTACTTGCTACTTGGGAGAAGAGACTGACACCTAGCTCGCTACACCTTCCTTTCAAGTAGTTGTAGGGAGCAGTAAGGTCTCCCCTGAGCCTCCTTTTCTCCTGGCTAACACACACCCCACCCCACCCCCCCAGTTCCCCAAGCTGCTCCTCATAGGACTTGTGCTCCAGATCCTTCACCAGCTTCATTGCCCATCTCTGGACACGCTCCAGCACCTTTATGTCCCTCTTGAAGTGAGGGGCCCAAAACTTAACACAGTATTCAAGATGCAGCCTCACCAGTGCTAAGCATGGTTGATCAACACCCCCAGGTCCTTTTCCACCATGCAGCTTTCCAGCCACTCTTAACCAAGCCTTTAGCACTGAATGGGGTTGTTGTGATCCAAGTGCAGTACCTTGTACTTAGCCTTCTTGAACGTCATACAACTGGCCTTGGCCCATGGCTCCAGCCTATTCAGATCCCTCTGTAGAGCCTTCCTACCCTCCAGCAGATCAACACTCCCCCCAACTTGGTGTGCCAAATCCCCTTGTTCAGATCATTGATAAAGTCATTAAACAGGACTGGCCCCAATAATGAGCCCTGGGGAACGCCACTTGTGATTAACCACTAACTGGACTTAGCTCCATTCACCACCACTCTTTGGGCCCAGCCATCCAAGACAGTTTGTTACCCAGGGAAGCATAAGTTTGTCCAAGCCAGGAGCAGCCAATTTCTTCAGCAGAATGCTGTAAGTGTTAAAGGCTTTACTAAAGTCAAGGTAGACAGCATCCAAATCCTTTCCCTCATCCATTAAGTGGGTCACCTTGTCACGGAAGGAGATCAGGTTAGTCAAGCAGGACTCGCCTTTTATAAACACACACTGACTGGGCCTGATGACCTGGTTGTCCAGTACAGAGCTCTTTTGAAGGAGACATAAAGTGAGTTTCCTGAAGAACCTGTGTCACCACAATTCATCATGACAGCCTATTATTTTGGGCTTTGTGATCCCAACACACATACTTCCAGGACATGGATTTGTGGCAACCTAAGGAAGACAGAACTAAATAGATCAAATTAGTTATATGCAAAAAGACCTTTTTAACTCCAATACCTGGGCTAGATCTACTATAGATGTCTATTCTGTAAATATCTAACATATGATGAGATAAATCCCATGACCATGAAGAGGATTGGATCCATAGTAGATAGCATCACATTGCTGTTCTTTCTCCATCCTGTTGCCAACACACAGGACAATTACTCTGCAAACTGGACCAAACCTGAAACACTGCCTTGCTCTAATAGCCAAAAAGCTCTGTGGCACCAGCAGGGTCTGAGTCACTCAGCTCTCTCTTCCCAATCTGTATCCCACAATATCCACTATTCAGACAACACAAATGTGACAACATACTTATCTATTATGACAATATACTGTAATGATGGATTGTGGTGACATAGGCTCTTCAGGAAACTCACTTTATGTCTCCTTCAAAAGAGCGCTGTACCAGACAACTGGTAAGCCTCACCAGTTTGACCAGTTCCCTGGCTGAGTGTACAGACTTTGCACCAAGTAAGTTTGTTTCCTAGTGCTGTATCATAAAAGTGTATAAGCCACATCCCACAGCATGTTAACAGCACACATGTTAGGAAGTACATTGCACAGTCTTGTATTAGGCTTTTTCCTCTGGTATAAAACACAGCATTCAAGGACTAAACATGTATTTAGGGGATCCCTGAAAATTCAGGGATGTTAAAAACATCAGTAAGGAAAGAGTCAAACCATGCTGCTAAGCTACAAAATTCTGAACAATCATTGCAAAATTCCTTGTACTTCACAGTAGACTTGGTACACATCTACAGGAAATTAAAATACAGAAAATGCCTATTATGGCTCTGAAGTTACAGGGCCAAGCTCCCTTGCTGTTCATACCTGAGTGGAAGTCAACACTCTTCTAATTTTGCAGCACCTTGCTGGGGACATTTTTCAAGCAGTATCAGCATGTATCATGTTAGTTCTCCCAAACCAGATCCTCTGCTTCCTAATTACATGAAATAGTACCCTATTCTCCATGAAAGAGCTACCTATATATAGAGATTACTCAAGCTATTAACCTGCCCACACCCTGATACTATTTCTTCAGGTTTCACCTGTCAATTTAGCATTGTAGCAAGTAACTCCCTTAACTGGCGATAAACGAGGTAAACTCACCACCCACCATTTAAATACTCCAGAAAACTGCTCAAAAGCAAAGGTGTGCAAAATGGAAATTATCTTGGCACAGGTACTATTAAGTGCTGTGGTGGAAAAACAAGGGGTGAAGAAAGAACATTGCTGTCACAGAAAGTTAAAAAAAGAGCAGCTGTCCACTATTTTCTGCACTTTCAAGGCCTGGCAGTGCGCCCACGTGTCTCCTAGGAGCAGGATTTTCACTGAAATCCTGGCCTTTAGCAAACCTGATGGAGAACATTAGAAAGACCAAAGAGAGTATTTTTTAAAACTCCCAGCAATCCCACAGAGGTGAGCCCAAATGGCATGGATTCGTGTCTGGGAAGCTAGAAGGAGGCCCGGGGATAGATTAAAAAGGACTCACCATATCCTTGCACATACTAATAACAAGAGCTGCCTCTCTTAGGGTTTGCTAACAGAGTGTTCCCAGTGCCCTTGACCTGAAACTCACTTTACTTTTGACATTTCCTGAGCAGCTGGCATTAAACAGTGGGTTTCTTTATCTGGGCTGCGATACTCTACTTTATCCTTTGTTGATTCTCATCAGCTTCATCACACTATACAATGTTTGTGGATTTAATGTAAACTCTATGAAGATTACTGATAGCATAAACCAGTGGAAACTACTTCAACAGAAAATGTTTCAAATTATAGAAGGATCTTTGTGAATAATATGTTTGTGCTAAAGCCCCATTTTAAAATTATTGTTGTTAAAAATGCAAAGCTTCTTTTGTTTATACAGGTCCTAATAGAAAAGGGCCCTTAGAAAGTTTTCACTCCTTATAAGCAAACTCAAAC
>JAVJGJ010000047.1:60379393-60440542 GCA_035590215.1 Microhierax caerulescens | reverse complement strand
TGTGGAAATAGATTTTTTTTTTTTTCAATCAGATGCTATAGATATAAAGACAAAAAAAAATACAATTTACTTCCTCTCCTTCCTTTCTCATAACCACTCCTGCTTTCTGAAGATTGCCTTCTGCTCCACCCTGACGACACACCAACCTCCGACTCATCATGCACCAAAAAGTTCCCTTTCCTCATTCAGCTCTTTCCTTAAGAGCTGCTTCTTTTGTGAAAGCTTCCTGCATCATTTTTCTCCCTGTTGATGACTCCAGACCTTCTCACACTTGAGCTGTTGTCCAGTATGTATTGTATCCATTTGAGTCAGGTGGTTAGGTCCATACCATAAAGGCCTCTAGCCCCTTCTTTGCCCCTCAGCACACAAACACAGCAAAGGGAATTATAAAATCTTAATCAGGAAAACTCAGCAAGGTTCCTCCTGAGAGTTACCTACAAAATGTCCTCAGAGAGATGGCAAGGCTCACTGGAGTTGAAGCCTCTCTGTCCTGTAGCTTCAAGTATTCTTTTAGTGAAGTTCAGAGCAATGCACAAAGGCAGAAGCTACGCTGCAGACATTGTTAAGATGCCCAGCTCTGGGAGTTTTCCACAATGTGACAATGTAGCTACAGAAAGAGCTTGGCTGCTGCTGCTTGATTTTCATCTGCCTCCTCAATATAAAGTATAGAGAGATACTAACTCTGTACTATTACACATTTATAGCACTGGAAATATGTATTTGCTTAAATTGCGTATGTGCTTAAGAAGTCATTTGCTGCCTCTTTGCTGACTATTTAAGCTGTTCCAAATCTCATGGTGCATGCTGTATTTATATAGGTGCAGGAATAATCATCTTCCAATGGGTTAGACACAGAGTACTATATACAAAAATAAAGATCACTAAATGAAAAGTTGAAAACACAATTTAGTTCACAAAAACATGACCTACATTTCCTGCAAGTACAAACTATTAACATATTTTTCATTTTAATGTATGTTGCACAGAACCACTGTCAGGAAAATACCCAAATTTAACACATCCATATACACAAATGTTAATACTGTGTTTTCAGCAAACTGCATCTGACATTTCTGAGCTATAAGCATCATTGGGTCTCTAATGACACATCTATAGTCTGAATATTTTTTTGTTAATGGATTTTGATGAATGCTCTGTCAGGAATGGGTGGGATAGGCAATACAGTTTTGCCTTAACCATGTTCTTCAATAGAAAGCATTTTAATAACAGGAAATAATAAAACATATGGGCCATTGCAGCGGAAGCTCTTAGGAACTGCCTGATGGCCAGAGCTGAGCCTGCGTTTTCTACTCTTGAATGCAGTGTGTCAGACTTTCTTAAATTATTTTTTTTTTCAGTGCTCATTGGTTTTTACACAACAGAACATTTTAATAATCCTAGAAATAAGGTATCATTCTCCTCTGAATCACAGGAGGTTGGATATATTTCATCTTCATCTCAGAGCTCTTGCTTAAGTCATTTACTTCTCCCTGAGGAAGACCTATGAACTGGTCAGGATTTGAGGTGTAAAAAGTATAAAGTCCACCATACAAAATCTGTAGGATTCTATCTAATTGCTCACGTCATTTCCTTGCTGAGTAAATTGCTTAGTGTGCAGTTGTCTGAAAAACAGGGGGTTGAGGAGTAGCAGGCCTGTGCTGTCCCTCACATCAGTCATGAACCTTCAAGGTACCAAGAAACCTCCACCAAGGTCATCACTTGGACAGCTGAGGATGTCCACACTTGGCTGAGTCTGGCCAAAATTACACCATCTGACTCAAAATAAGGATCAGGCTCGTTATTTTCTCTAAAATTCATAATTTTTCAATTAACATTTGTCCACAGAGGCTTGACACAGAAAGGATTGAAATAATTTGTCACCAGTATGAAAAAAAAAAAAAATCAGAACTAAATTCTGCATGAGCACAAGAGAGGTGTCTCTTTTGGCATTGGTATTCATTAGGAATAGGAAAATATTAAAACTTCTGTAGCATAACATCCACCATACTTCTTAATAGATGAAGATTAGGGAAATTAAATGAATTGTAGCATCCTGTTTATTCAGGTATGAAGCATCAGAGGCTTTGTTCCTGGGGGATTCCAGCTGGGGAGTTATCCGTGGGTAACAACATCCCATTTTTCACTTGTGTGAAGTGGGTATCTTGTAGATGTGGCACTCACAGGGAATCTCTCTTCAGCCAAAGGCTATTGAGACCATTAATGAAGGCCTGAGCAGCACAAACTGTGCCAACAGAAGGTCTTAGGTCATATTTGGGAAAAAATATCTTTTACGAGGTGAGAAAAGCCAGTGTGCTGGCCAGGCTGGCTGCTGGATTCCTACCGCTCCATCGTGCTCCAAGGGGACAATTTACTCTCCAACTGTTAGAAAATACCACTTCTGGTGTTTGTATCCTATTTTATCTCTGAACCAAATAGGGGCAAAAAAATAATACCCCAAGAGGTCACAGAGTTCAGTGAAAATCCTACAAGCTTTTCCTGAACAAATAACAGATAGTGACCTCTAGCCCTGTCTTTGCATAAGAATTAACATCAGTATTCAGGAGTCACTGCTGTGACTGGGGGACAACTGCAAATGCCGGATTCTGATTTAAAACTCAGATTATTTTTTTCTTTCTTTTTTTTTTATATATATTTTTTTTAATTATTTTTTTTAAGAACCCAGAAGAAAAGGGGGGCCATGCAGCTCATCTGCATTACAGATCAGGCCTCTTTGAGAAAATCAACCATCCATAATTCATTACATGTTTCCTGCAGGGCCTGGAGACGGCCGAGGCCCTAGCAACAGAGTCATAGCAACAGCAGCCGGCCCCAGCCAATCGGCGGCCACCTTTCCGAAGCCGCTTAGCCAATCCGGCGGGGCGACACATGCGAGGCGCCGGCGGCGCTGCCTGGCGCGCGGCCGGCCGCGAGCCTGCGCGAGGCGGCGCCATTAACGGCTGCCCGGCGGCGGGAGGGCGAGCGGTGGTGGCGGGTCGGGGCCGGGCCGCGCCGCGCCGGGGAGGGGGCGGGGGGGCGGCCGGCCGAGCTGGTTTGAGGGGAATTTGTCCAGCCAGACCTTAACCGTGCGTGTTGGCGCGGAAAGACGGGATGGTTTCTAAGCAGCAGAAACTGGGAAAATGTTTGGTTTTTTTTTTTTCGCGGCAGGCAAGCGTATGTATTTCAAGACACTTGTACCTTGAGGAGAACTTTTGTGAGAAAAAATGCCTTGTACCTGCCTAGCACAAAGCCTGCATAATTTTTATTTATTTATTTATTCCTAATAAAGATCGTTAACTGCAAATAGCTGCATCATTTGAAAAACAAGATTTTATATTCTGCTGGTCTTTACCAAGCAGAATACTCCACAACAGGTCACTGTAAATGGTAGATCACATCTTAAAGAATCAACATAAAAATCAGATACTTTGCCCCTCCCTCAGTTGCACCCTGCAACAATAATTACTGTTTTGTGACTTTGCCCCTTCATGCCAATAGCTTGTCTTGCCTCATACGACACAGTCATTGTTCTCAAATGACATAGGAGAGAACAAAGCAAAAATGCAGTAAGTGTGGAAACGGAACAGTTGCAAAAACAACCCAAAAAATCCCTGTAGTAGAAGCTGCACTTGGAAACAAAATTGCAGAAAACATTGAGCCTTCCCATTCAATTCTTTTGTGAAGTTTTGTTAACTCGTAATGTCATAGTACTGCTATGAACAAAAATGTGTAATTTCCTTTCTTTGAGGGGCAAGAAAGGTACTGAGCTTTGTTTAGATTAAATAAGTACAGTGAAGCCAGAAAAGCTTGTTGATCACTAAAGGCAGATGATTGTGGTTTACTGCAACCATCATGTTCTGTAAAATAGTGTCATTTTTCTCAGAATGGCATAAGAAACTACTTGCTTCTGCAATATTTGTATTTAATGTACATTTTAAAACAAATACTTTATGTCCATGTATATGTGGGTACAGAGGTCTATAAATCCTCATAAAAACCTATATCTTTTATCATTTATCTTTGGGGAAAATGAAAAGCAATCGTTTATCCGAACCTGAACATTACACTTGAAGCCAAGATACTGTAGGTTATCTCAGTAAGCGTTTCACCCCTCAACCTAAAAGCCGATCCCAAATTCCACTCTAATGCATATGTTGCTCAGATAGTGAAAATGGAGATTAGAAGATTTGCTATGGATGCTTCAAAGTACATTTTAGGACCCAGTGCCCCATATTGAACTTTAACAGATGAAGCATAAATTGACTAAAGCCGTGAAGGCTGCCAGGGGAAGATTGAAAAATACATTGCAATCTCCCCTCATATATTTTATAAAATGTTGCAAACGACCTGCTTTGTCAAGGCCATGCCTTCTGAGATTCCACAGATGAAAAAATGCCCTATCACTAACTTTTTTGATCAGACAAATGGCTGAGAACTCTGCTTCATCATTCATTTCTTTCAACAAATTAATAGGACTAATTAGTATGTTTTCTGTTTATCAGTGGCAGTTTTTCCCTTGTTTGAAGAGAAGCCATGTTAAGATTTTTACAGCAGTATTTTGCAGCAGCCAAACCTGAAATCAAAATGCTTATTTTACCTTAAAAAAAAACAATAAAAAAACAATTAGTCAAAATTAATTTGAAAACATAATTACTGACCATGAATTAAAACTTGGCATTTTGTCCTTGGCAAGAAAGATCAATTTAGCAATTTCATATTTTGCTTGCAATTAGACAAAAATGAAGATTTGAACGTCAGGCCTATGACTGTTCATTAAAATAACATAATGAACCCTGTGGTCTGCAAAGTTAAAAATAAGGAGTTGCTTTCCAAGATGGTTAAGTTGTCCCATACCTTTATCCTTAACTTTGACAGATTCCACATAGGGCTGGAGGCATGCTTACTCTGAAAAGCACAGTGCTCTCTAATGAGCTGTTACAATCACACAACTTAAGCTAATGAATTTCTTATCCTCTTATGCAGATAAAAGTTTCTCTTAGAAGTCAAAAGATCTCCACTTTTTAAGTGGATTTGTATTTTGCATTTGGGGAAGGAGGGGAGGAAGGGATACTACACTGACTTACATTCATTGTGTTCTTAACAAGCAGCACTGTGTGTCAATAACAGAATCATCACAATTAATAAAGAATCCTCGCATGCTCCGTTGGAAGTGTGGAACACTCCAAGGCAGAGCTGCAGATCCATGGGCACCATTGGAAATAGGAGCTCACGCTTGAATGAGTCAAGCCTCTGTGCAGGGGTGCAGATCCTGTTCCTCCTCACGTCTGGGATAACTCTGGGTGTGGGCAGAAAGGCTTAGTGCTGTGCAGGGCGCTGGTGTGCGACCTACGTGCAACCCAGTGTGTAGAATATGTCACTGCTATTTGCAAAGGCTAAATACTTCATTTGTAAGCGGGGCCATCTGAAGCACTGATGAACAGCATCAGTCCTGAACTCCACAGTGGTGAGGTGCTGTAGAATAACCATATTGCGCACTTATACGGGGATCTTAAAGCGTTTTGTAGCCATTTACTGCCTCACAGTGCATATTTTTCACCTAGGGCCTAAAAATGACGTTGTTCCCCATTTAAGTGCTACTGCTTCTATAGAAACAATGCATTATCTCAAGAGCTGGATGGGAAAGTCTTGAACTATTCCACAGCATGCTGAAATGCACAAACTGCAATCACAGTACCAAGGGTCAAGATCTGCCTTGAGAGAAGTCTTTCTGACTTTGCAGAGGGATTGGGGAGAAGGAGAAAAGCAAGCAAGCAAGCAGTCTTGACTACAGTTTGTTCTCCTGTAAATGGTCTTGCACTGTGTCAAAAGGAGCTTTGCATCTTGCTAAGGAGTTCACATGGAGGTTCTGGGTACACGTTAATTTATGCTGCCAAATTAGTTTCTCTACTCAGTCTTAGGAGTACGTAGAAAGTATGTGCATCTTTTTTGAGCAGCTTGGTGTTCCTGTCATTTAAAATAGTAAAGGCTGAAATTGTAGGATGCCTTAATGTAAATGTGCTTTCTACTTCAATCTAAGGGCCAGATTCTTGTTCCAAGGTAAGCAGCCACACAATGCTTATTTCCCTTGGCTCTGTTTTGGAGGTGTTGAAGACTAGCACATTGACTTCAGTGGGAACTGCAAACTCTTATCTCTGAACAAAAATTTCCACCAAGACTTGAAAGAATCAGAAAACCATCTGTGAAAAGGTAGCTTTTGACAAGAACTCTTAATTCCACGTTAGCTCCTTAAAGATCTTCCCAGAGGCTAATGTAAAGAGGAAGCCTGGTTGTGGCCTGACCCATGTGAAATTCAGAAACAGCAACAGAAAAGCCAGAACGCTTGCATTATTTCAAAGGATCTCGATCAGGCCCTAGAGGAGTGACCTGTGACAATTCAAACCCCAAATGACAAGCGGGATAGGTGGTTTTATTTATTGTTCCTAATCTGATAACACAAACCTGAATTTTCCAGTGTATGTCACATGATCCTTGCTTTCTTACAGTGCTTCACAGGATCTTAGTGTGTTCCCCAAATTTAAGGCTGGCATGTTACCCAGAAGTCAGTAGAAATTTTGCTGTGGATTTGCAGTGCACTGGGCAGCATCACCAAAACCTCCAAGTGGCTCAAAACCAATACTTCAGCATTTCCCTTTTAATCTGGATTTTAAAGCTTTGCTCAGCTAATTCTACTATGCCCCAGCAGCCTGAAAAATCCTCAGAAAAAAAAAAAAAAACCAACAACCTAGGAACTGGCTTTTTTGTTATTGTCTCTTTCCAATGACTTGTGAGTGACTTGTGAGTTCCCTCTATACAAAGCGGAGAGAGGAAAAAAGAACTAATCTCCCCTGCCCCCCGTGTGCGAGAGAAAGCAAGCGTGTGCGTCTGCAGCGAGAGCAGGGCTGGGGCAGGGGATGACCTCCGGCTGCCTATCCACCACAAAGGGACCGTGGCATTGACACAGCCTAAGTGCTCGCCTTCGGAGGGGACAGATTGAGAGGAAGTGACCCTTGGTGCCCCCCTTCTGCGGGGGACCTTGTGGAATAACTGTTGCTCTTCTCTTCCTTCCTCAGGCAGGTCAAAGAAATTAATGATGAGGAATCTCTCTCTTTTACTTCGGTGTTCGGAAAGCAAGGAAAAAAGAGACTTTTTCCTTGGAAGGGATGAGGAGGAAGTATAAAGGTGCTAACCTTAACTATTTGCTTCTGTCTTGGGCAAGTCCAAAACCGGTCCACAGGATTCATGGATGACAGGACAGCAGGCAGCAGCGGCAGCAGCTTCTGTGTGAAGCTGTCTGGGTTTGTTTTCCAAAGGGACTCATAAAATGATCCTTGCAGCTCCATTTCCAAGAACCAGGAACACTGAGAGGTTCAGAGCTGTTCAGCACCACTCCCTAATGGCATCTGGTTAATTCCTAGTGAAACACAGATCTGGGAGGAGAAGGTGAATCCCGGGGACTCTGGGAAGGAGAAGGCTGATTTCAGAGATAGAAAAGGAAGCAGAAATGGTTAGGCCTGCTTTACAGCTGTGTAAGCCATCTCTGCCCATCCTTGATAAAGTTCACAGAGCGCCAAACCTTTAATTTGAGGCAAGGCTTGAGTACATTTGAGAGTCAAGGTAAATGGGGAGCAGCTGGGAGAACTGGGGGTGTTTAGCCTGGAGAAAAGGAGGCTCAGGGAAGACCTTGTTCCTTACAGCTACCTGAAAGGAGGGTGTGTTGTGATGGCTGTCAGTCTCTTCTCCCAAGTAATAAGCAATAGGACAAGAGGAAATGGGTCACACCAAGGGAGGTTTAGATTGGATATTAGGAAAAATTTCTTCACCAAAAGGGTTGTCAAACATTGGAACAGGTTGCCCAGGGAAGTGGTTGAGTCACCAACCCTGGAGGTATTTAGAAGGCATGTGGATGCAGCACTGAGGGACATGGTTTAGTGGTGGACTTGGCAGTGCTACGTTATAAGTTGGACTCAAATATCTTAAAGGCCTTTTTCCAATCTAAATGATTCTGTGATAAACATTTCATGCACAGCCCTGGTTCACATCTCCTGGCTGTTGAGGGGCAGTAGGTAAAGCACATGGCCTCGGTCTCTCCCCTCCCTCTTCAAAGCAGTTTTAAATGTCTCTCAGATGCACTTGGGGTGAGTTGGGGTGGGAGGGAATGACCTTTGGATTCTCCCTCCAGAGGGAACCTGAGAAAATGACCTTTTGGCCCTTAGCTCTGCAGGGGTTCGGGGGAGGTCGGGAGGAATAACTCTTGGTCCAATCTTGCTCTCCACAGGAGCTAGGGGGGTAAAAAAAAAGAGAAAGAACTCCAAGAATATGGGATCACGAGAATTTTTGTCTTCTTCTGAAAAAGGGGCATGTTTACTTCATAGCCCCAGTAAGAAAAATAACCTGCCACTGAGAAACAAGCAAGTCCATTTACAGCAAGAAAGAGGCTCAGCTCAGTGACCTAGAAATCAAGGCAGAAAGTAAAAGCTAATAAATAAATAAATAAATAAATAAATAAATAAAATAATCAGGGATGTCGCGCAAAATCAAGGGGTGCCCTCTGAAGAGGTGTAATCAAGGCTCTGAGCCATCAGTTATAATGGTTTTGATTAAAGAAAGCTGTGCAGAAGTAATCTATTTTATTTTTAAATGGCCTGATTTTCCCTCGCTACTCTCTTGGAGGCTGAACCTAGAACAACTTGAAAGGGGACATGGAATGTTCAGTGAAAAAAGGCAAGTGGAAAAGTAGGCATTTAATAAAAAAGAAAACCCGCATCTATTTAAGTTACTTTGGGGTTTTGATAGCACACATTAAAATTGGCTGAAAATAGCAATGCTTTTAGTAACATAAAAACATGAAAGACCATCCAAATCATGGCTGATCGAGCCACAGTTCTGCACTTCTTCCACAAAGCCTGCAATGTAATTATAGGACCACTTGTCACATTGAGCTGGGAATGGGGCTTGTCATATGCTGTGTACCTAGAAACACAAGGGTTTTTACTTATTCTGTGTATTCTTCACAGTGTGAAAAACTTAAAAAACATCTTCCTACAAACTTTGTATTTATTCACAATTTTGAACTTCTTCACTTGTTTCCATTATAGCTGAAAGCTTCTTTTAAGTCTGAAAGTTGTCTGGTTTTATGTAGGGTCAAACATACTGTCTTTGCTTGGTAAATAAAGACAAATAGTAAAAAGAACCTCAAAAGAATCACAGCTGGGGTGAGAGGGGAGGGAGGTTTACATTTTCTTCCTCAAGAAGGTCAGATGTTTATTCAAGCCTATCCAAGCCTTTTGAACAGAGCATGGACTGTGCTGGAAATTTCATGAGAACACTGTTTCCTGGAGAATGGAAGGGATAGCTGTCTTCAGAACAGCTGGCCGCAAAGTGCTCTGCTGCTTGTAGAGTCGGACAATGCCAATGGTGCCCTAAAACACAAGGTGCAGAAACTTAGCCTATTTTCAAAATGGTGATTTGAATAAAGCAAGCTGAGTTCTTGTAATACCCTACATCATGACAGTGAGAATACAGTGTGCAGTATTTCCTGCCAGCTATGCTCTGGGCAGCACTGAGGCTTCCTCCCAGACAATTTACATGCTGGAAATGGAGGAGGCTGTGCCCTTACCTGGGGTTTTGCAGGTCAACAGTTTTAGTCACGGTGGTTTTTAAGAGAACTTTGAAACATATGAATGCTTACTTTCATTTTTTTCAATTGTTTAAATTAAGCTGCATAAAACTTTAGAGCCTGGAAAAGCAAAGGGAAGCCAAAACTTCTACTAAGTGTGCAAATTTGGTTTAGTAAGTTGCATGTTTGAGAGGATCTGGTCACTGCTGTAAGCCAGGCTTCATCTGCACTTGTCTCTGGTCAAATTTTTGGGAAGATAAAGCAACTGTTTGCGGTTGGTTTTATTTGACCTCTTGATGCTTCAGGCTTATGACTGCATTATTTTCACATTCCAAGTTTGACATACAGGCTATCGTACACAGAAAGAAGTACGTTTTCATAAAATAAAAAATAAAAAATTCAAAGCCGTCGTGTAATTTGGCCTATAAAAGTGTCAACACTACATTTACAACATTTACAACATGGCAGAGCTGTGTAAAGCTGAACAACTTAACACTGATTCATAGAGAACGGCTGTGAACATGAGCACAGGCAAGATGCTGATGTCCTTTTTGCAAAGGTAGGCAACAGTGTTAGACAATGCCTGCAGCCACAGCTTCCTCTGCAAGGACTAGGAGCTGGAAATGCTGCTCTCCTGATAAAATACAAGAATCCAAACAGGCCTGAAAAGTATGATTTTTGTAGAGGCTTGGAAATTGTCTATGGCCATAATGAATGGGCAAAAGCTTATTGTGTCCTCCAATCCCGACTCATAATTAACATTTGATTTCCAAAAGCGTGGCAGTCTTGTATGTTCTTTTCAGTAACAGCATGTGTTCTCTATTCATAAGAAATCAAAGCTGTATGATGTTTACATTTTAGCAGCGTGCTTCAGAGAATGAATTTAGCCATTCAAAGCAGAGCTACTTTTAACTAATATTAAGATAACAAGAAAGTTATGGAACAGAGAACCAAATGAAGTCACATTCCTCACCTGCTAAAATTACATTCTTAATATGCCATCTGTTGCCTTAGCTTCTAAGGTCTTAGAGGTAAAAAAAGTAGTGGTCTAAAAGAAAGCTGCTTAACCCATTTGTGAGGAATAATGTAAAGGCACCCTGTGGCCTTGCCTGTATCTGGACCATCCCTTTCCCAAAGTGAGACTCCCCCTCCCCCTGCATCTGGCTGCATCCTAACCAGCAGCCATGTGGCACTTTTTCTGCTGGGAGAAAAATTTAGATCCTTTCAAAAAATTTTTACAGGATACTCATGCATTGATATGCTGCCCATTCTGAGTGACAGTTCTGGGAAAGCACTCCAGAGGTTATTTATAAGGCCCGTGGTACCCTAAAGTACCTTGGTTATCTCTGCATAATACTGAACTGTTCTGTGTAGATACACCTTTGTGTTGCTCTTTAGGAGAAAATCCGCCCCTTTAACTATAAGGAGAAGCTGGACAAAATCCGATTTATCCAGAAATAATGCCTTTTTTTTTTTTTTTTTTTGTCATCTTCAGGTAGCAGTTTATGTAGCAGCAAGAAAACTCTTTTGCAAGGTGTACAAAGAAGAAAAAAATAGTCAGTTATAAAATACACAGTCACTTTAAATAAACTGGAATTCACCACCTAATTTCTCACATCAACGTGGTATACAAAATGCACTGCACAAATCCCTGTGTTTATTAAAAGGTTGGTTGTTGTGTCACCTACAAAGCTGGGACTTGGCTCCAGCTGGTGGTTCTTCTCTTGGTTTGTGTCCCAGCCTTAGTTACTTCAGGCAAACTTTTAACAAGTTATGCAGGGATCCCTGGATCTCACATTACATGTAGATGAAATGCAAGTCCACTGAGTTTTTGCCATTGATGATTGAAAGCTGTGTTTTGTACATTGTTATTAAGTGAGAAAAGGCAATGCATGCCAGGAATCCATGCCACTGGAACCAGTGAAGTTCTTACTGTTAATGTTGGTGGGCCATGGTTGTAAGTGTATGTGCATTTGTGTGAACAAGATAGAAAATAATCAGAAAAGTGACTGGAATCACAGTAGTGTAGGAATACAACTACAACTGTTGTATAAGGATTAGTTGTTCTGCCCTTGGCATGTGTTTTTTTGTCAAAACGCCACTAAGCAATGCATGTTTGCTGGGTATGTATTATAGCACATGCTAACACGAGAAGAGGAGGGGGTGTTCAGTGACACAGTCTGATTAATTGGTTAACAGGAGCTTCCTCACACTCATTACAGCTATTCAGCCATATCACTTTCTAAATCTGAAGACACAATTTTATCTGAGAGTCCATATGGCTTATCAGGAAACTGCATATACAAAACTACCACAATCCTGAACCAAGATAATATTTATCTAATAGACCATAACAGCTCGGAAAGAGTCAATATGGTCTCTCATTTGAGCATGCATTTTGATATGCATTCTACCTATCCAAACACAAGTAATTTACATTGCGGGCTATCTGCCTGGTAAATCCATGTTTAGGTAATTCTTATAACAGTGGATTTTTTTTACAAGATAGAGTATAAAGATCACTTGAATGTATTGTAGTCCATGGACTAATTTGGAAATTACCGAGTATTTGCCTGATAGATTGTAATGGACTCTGATGGAGCTGTTGGCTTGTATCAGCTAAACCCATATTTTGATATGTAAGCAAATTCGAAAAAGCAAAATATTTGCAGAATAATCAACCAGGCTGCTCTGTCTGATTTGCAGCATCCTGCCTGCTTTGAGTCACCAGTTGATGAAAGGAGCAGGCTATCTGCTACCAGGGCCCAGATCTGGCAGAAATGAGCCATTACTGTAAATTCTCTCTTATCCCTTCAACTCAGAGAAGCCCGGGAGCATGAAAAGCAAAATTGTGGGGGTTAATGGCTGAGTAGAAAGTGAAGAGGTAACCCTGCTCACCTAATCCCATACAACTCTGCAGAGAATATCCTATGGTGAAGCCATACTTGCCCTGAGAGTCCTGAGCAGGTCCCTGGCTGTGTGTTCAGAACGCTTTTAACAGTGTAGTTAAACAGGCTTAGTCTTCCTCTCTCTCTGTATTTTCTGTTCTGTTTTCCCTCTGTTGGAAAAGCAAAGGAAAATAAAAAGAATGGAGAGAAAGCATGGAACACTGGAACATGGAGAAAGAAAATTATCAACAAGACATTGTTTATTTCAGCGTTTGGATATTGTTCAAAGTGAAGGATCAGAAAAATTTCAAAGAACACAGGTTTTTATGAAAAAGACACTTAAAGAGGAATTTTTTGTCTCTGTTTTCTTTTTCTAAGGCAACATTTTGGGGAAACCACAGCCAAAGAAAAGTAAGTCTTCCTGTGGAGAGACTGTCCGAAATCACAGTGGTCCCTCAGCATAAACTGGGAGAGCCCACAACAGGAGGGATGAAAGTGTCTCTCCACTGAATTAGAGGGACCCCACGTGGCTGGTGTACACTATGTGCCTGCTTCCTAAATGACTCAAGTCACGGAAATGAAACATACTCAAATTCTGCTTTTTTACCAGATCCTGTCATTGAAGAAAAATGCAAAAGCAGCCAGGCAGTACCGTCCTTTCCAGCAATTTTCCATAAGTTATCAATGCAGATCTCCCCATATGCCAAGGTTTGCAATCCTTTTAATTAAATTTATTTCAATGATGTGTTTACACCATCTTCGAGTCATTTGGTGTCATTTCCAGAAGAGGCAGGAGGTGCTGACGCTGAGTGGAACAGAGAGAGAGTTCTGTGTTGGCACCACACAGAGAGCAAGTGACCTTGTGTGCTGGAGTTTTGGTAGGTCTTAATGCAACTGTGCGTAGAGTTGCAGTTCCTGTCATTGTGAGGCATTTATGAAGTCATGCACAGACTACTAGAACTAAAATTCTGATAAATAATGTAAACTGAAATGCAAATTTTTATCAGATCCCACTTTTTGGGAGGAGTAAAAGTAAAACAGCCACTGATGTAGTGCCAATAAGATAGTATAATGAAAGGTAGTATTTAATTTCCTTAAAATGCATTTAGAATTGTTTATTGAGGGTCTGACATCAGCTATTAAGCTGCTAGAACAGGCATCAAGACCTAATAGAATGACTGCAATACCCAAACCCTTCCTACAAGCTAAATAAATATATAAAATCCTCACTCCATTTAAGTTATTGAAGAAGCAAGTTGCTGTGTGGTAGAAATGAAGGTGGCATGAAGAAATGAAGATTCTGGTCATCGAGCTTGCACTAATCACTGCAGCTCTGACTTAGATTTTAAGAGGATTAGAAAGGAATATACTGAAAACTGGGCTGATTTCTACCCCACTGTGTCTTGCTCATCTTGCAGAGTGAATGAGGGGAGAAAGTGAGCCTTTCCCCAGTATCCCCCACTTATGTTGATGCAGTATAAGGGTATCTAGGAAGCCCCAAGCTTGTTATTGCGTATTCTGCATGCTAAGTAAAAGCGCTATAATATTTAGTTTCCATTGAAACAGCAACACAGATTCAACAACGCATATTATTTGAGGCTTCCTACATACCTTTGCATCTTGTCCCTCACCCTCACCAGCCTCAGCCCTTGCTCATCCTCACTTCTTACTGCCATCAAACAAGTGATAGCTGTGCCTGATATTCTTAACAGTACTCCTATCCCAAGCCCATCTCTGACCATCTCCTGTTGTGGTCTTCAGCCATATGCATAACTTTTATCTCAGCAAAGTAAGCATATGCATGTTTCTAACCACAAAATAATTCTAAGTATAGTCATCACATTGTCCCTGTTTTGATTTGATTTGAAGAGGGATTCGAGACAAACAGTTACTAAGTTCAGGAAAGCACTGTTTGCTGTCAGTGAGAATGGGTCATGTTTGAAGCATGTATTTAAGTGCTTTGCAGAATCAGAACCCAAACCACCTGTGTGCCTCAGTTTCCCCATTATCACTGGAGGAGGTGCCATTTACTCACATTACATTTGCGTGGTGACCTCCCACTGATCGTATGCTCGTGACGCACTTGGGGAAATGCTGTTAGCTTTTCCAAAAGGTCTGAATTGCCTCTCTAATTTTAACTGGTTTCATTCATAACCTCCAATGTTCTTTCCCTGTAGATTGTGTCTGCGCATGATTCCTTTATCGGTAAAATTAAAATGTATCAGGAAAGTTTGAATAACAAAATGCAGCACTCCAGCCTCTTGCAGTTTAATTATATCTGTATGCCCACTCCTGCTTCATTGACTATTTCAGAGGTTCCCACTCACAGCTGCAGCTTAGTGGGCACATCTTAAAGTGACAGATTGAGAATATACGTACGTTCAAGTACATATATAAAGTGTATATCCAGATTTCCATTTCTTTGTTTCTCCCTCCCACTCACCAATGTTAAAACCACACACTTGCGATTTAAACCCAGATACACACATCCCTCACCTTTCACAGAATTTCACACATTATTTCTCTGCTTGCTCACCCTCATTCCTGGTTTGACAAGGGGCTCCAATAAAGGGAGTGATCCTCTTCTTTGACCATCTTCTTGTCATCCCAGCAGAAGTATTTCCCACACTACAATGTTCCCATCTAGGTCTAAGCTGACAGTTGACTAGGAAAGCTTCAGATCCAAATCAGACTTTGTGACACAACTGATATGTTCCTAATAGGACTCTCTGGAATCTTACAGTTCGTATCACATTATATTTACCTGAAAAATTCAGAATCTGGTCAGTACTGTAAAGCTGTCAAAGTTTAAGGCACTCCCACTGGCAGGGCAGGGGGAAACCATGATTCTGGGCTTATATTTTTACATCTGTTTGCTTCAACCACACTTGTGCTGCTTTTGTGTTCACTTTCTTTGAATATTCATGCGATTGAATTCTGTGTCCATTAACATTCACAGAAAGTGAACCTCAGAGCTGCAGATATATTTGCAGAAGCAGCAGTTTACATTTGCACACTTAGGTATTCATAGCTAAAAGCACTCACTCGAGGAACAAAATCACTACCATTTAGCCAGCCAGTCTCATGCAAAAACTGTTTATTACCCACAAAGAACTGATTTTTGATCCTGCTATAGAAATTTTTTTTGCTTGCTCATAGAAAAAAAAAATGTTTATTTAAATAATCCAAGGAAAATGCCACTTTCCATAGATTTGTGCAAGTAGAAGAAAAGCTTAGAAAGATTATGCATTATAAAGTATTTGTTCAGACTTTGGATCCTTCTGCCACAAAAGCGTGACCTCTTGTAGATATTACCAGTATAGAAACTATGACACACAGCTGAGCAGATACAGGCTTTTCAGCAGAGATGTTACACATCCACCTGACACAGTTAATTAAAATGTCACTTCTATAGGAGTAAAGGGAGATGAATGTGAGCCAAACAGCTGAGCAGAGAATTTTGTTTTGCCTTTGAGCAATTCACTGTAATTTTGTTTAAACACAGGGTGTTTTTTTTCCCATTGTATCGATCAATATAAAGCTACAAAATCTACCCTAAGAACCACTGGAATATTCAAACTATTTTGGTCACAACTTACGCTTATTGATCTTAAACTTCCCAACCTATTCGGCGTGGTGGCCTGGCGCACTAACATCAGTTCAAAGACCCCTTTTGATTTCAGTGGGAGTTATAACAATCTTGATAGGAGGGTGGTTAGCATCAAATGCTGTACTAAGTGATGACGTGGGGTTAAGTCGTCCTCCATCGGGGTATATGAAGAAGCATGTGGTTTGTTGAAAATATAGCCTAAGTGCAAATGCTAAATTGGCACAAATGTCAGAAGCATGTTGATGACGTATGTTGATGGCACAAAGCTGGGAGGTATTCCCAAACAGAGAAGAACTGGTACGTTCTACAGAAGGAATTGCATGGCACTTTGGACTGAAATAATGGAAAGAGGGTGAAATTCATTCAAGGTGTAAAATACTAACGGATACATCTGAAACTAACACACAAAAACCTTCTGGAAGATGGGAGCTCATCATTGGGAAATGACTGAAAGGTCATGAGTCAATTGTAGGGCAGCTGTGAGCCACCAGCCTGGGGCACTTGTGAGAAGGCTGTCTTCAGTTATACCAGAAGTAATATATCTAGGAGGGCTAAGGATGTATTAAGCTAAGTACCATGATTTGGTGGGCTGATCTAATGGCTTGCTATGGCCTTAAAAATGGAGATAGGATTCTTGTGCCCTTTCCCTACACTCAGTCGCATGCTCCCACTGTCTCTTGTGCACCATCTCTAGCTTCCTCAGACACTTCTCATGGTCTTCTGCTGCCTGTCAGTCCAGTTTCCAGTAATTTTTGGTAACTGAGGAAAAAAAATACTATTTTCTGTGTTAATGAGTGGCATCCATTTGCAGAGGGATCCAGAGAGACCCAGACCTGCCACATGTTAAATGACAGAAGTGTGTAGCAGAGAGCAGAGATGGGAAAAGGGAAAGGAGTAGGTCCTTCTATGGGGGAGTGGCTGTTAGGTCAGTGCCTCCCATTTTGGGAAAACTGCTGCCATAGTTTCTTTTGAGTAAGGCTTTGAGTAGCAGCTCATCTGAAGCATTGTGTACACTGTGGTGATCACACAGGGATAGACCTTTTGATGGTATCTTTGCAGAGCAGCCAGAGAAGCAGTGTTGAGGTCACCTCACTGCTCTCCAGAGATGCTCCTGGAGAAGTCCAAGTTGGGACTTCCTTGCTGGTTGAAAAATGTATACTGCCAGGTGGCAGCCTCTGTGAGAGACCTAGATCTCTAGTCTGTGATACCAACTTGTTGACAAGAAGCAGACAGTGCCCTACCTCCAGGAAAGACTCAGACTCCCTGGAGTCTGGCATGCGAGCACACAAGTACTGCAAACACCATTATATGATCCTTTTTGTAAACCTATTAGGGTTGTGTTTTTTCGCCTCTACTAAAAACCAGGTACAGAACCTGGTTCCTTTACTTGGAAGAGGAAGATCTACCAATTTTCAGCTAAGTGTATTTAAGACCAGCGTACACAATGAATCAAGTAAACTCAATGGCAAAACAAGAGGCACCATTAGCAAGATATATGGCCAGGCTCTTAGTTACCAAATTGAAAGCAAATAGTCATGAAGAAACAAATACAAAAGGCAATTCTGCTCGGGGATGGCAACCAACCTCCAGCACCTCCCCAAGAGCCTTTTCAGTTGCCACACCTGGGAATCAAGAGCTCCTGGAGACACCCTGCCTTCCAAATGACTCCCCCATTTCCATTTCTACTTGTATTCCTGGTGTTTTACCAGCTTGAGGAGCTGGTGACCTGGTTTTCCCCAATAATCCCTTCCCGGGCATCCCTTCAGCATCAAGAATTGTCACCATACAGCTGCTTACCTTTGTTAGAGGCGCTTTGGCAGATGTTACAGAAATGTAAATGATCTTGATGACTCTCAGGACCCAAATATGGAGTAGTGAGAGGGATCCATTCGTCCTTTCCCATGTAATCACTGTGTAGTAGCCATGCCGTGCATCGCTGTCTCCCTCTGCAAATACTCCTTTACTGCTGTGCCCAAGTCTGCAGGTCTCAGCATCCTTTAAGTGATGCCTGAAGGGATACAGCACAGTGATGGGGTGTGCTGGGAACCAGGTCTGACCACTGCAGTGTTCAGGAGAGCAGGAACATGAGGAGGTTGGGCAGAACATGAAGGACGAGGGGGGGTTTTGTCTTTCAGAAAAGGAACAGGGAAATAGGTCTGGAAAACAGAGCAGGAGACGTGAGAACTGGATGATTTATGTGTATGTACACATGAGAGAATGAGAAGCAAAGTTTCAAACTGGCAATTGGTTTGGGGTTTTTATTGATTATAAATTGAAACTCCAAGCTATAATTAATAACCTGAGCCTGGACTGTATGTGTTATACAGAGTTGCTAACACATCTTGGTAAAATATCTTGCAAGGCAGTAGCTAGACATAAATTCTGTGAAGCTTATGATTTCCAGCATGTTAACAACTTTCTGTAAAGATGGTCCGTTGTTATAAAACATTGCAGCAAACGTGGCCATGAAATGCTGCTTGGAAACATCTTTTCCAACAACTGCTTTCCCTTTTTTTGTTACCTTTTTAAGGTTTCTGTGGCCCGTTTCCCCCACCTTCCCCTTTGTTCTTGAGTAAAATAAATGCAATAGTCATATGTGAAAGTATGTTCAAAGGCCATTAATGCTATTTTAATTTCACTGTTTATGTCATAATTCACACTTTTTGCTTTGGAGACAGTGATATATACCCATGGCTGAAAATTCAGATTTGGGCTTGGTGCTGTGTGATTTGGGTTGAGTTGGCATTGCCATGTTTTGACTTTGTGGATGGTGGGGGTTATACAAAATCCTTTCGACTTGACAGACCTAAAAAAGGGGCAAAAGTGCCCAAATGCTTTTATCTCTTCTCTTACACAGGACTTCAAAAATAATAAAATAATTTTCATTTTAAAGTGCACTAATGCCATTTTCATCATTCATTGAGCAACTAACATAACACAAAGGAAAGGATAAAATGGAATATTTGTGGCTGCAGAGACAGATATCATTATTCAAGGGTAGAAGCATGTGAAAGGGTAAAGGGGGTTTAAAGAGATACTCTTTTGTTGTACTTAATACTGATAAATGACATACAAGTCAGGATAACAGGGCAGAGCTCCTGTCAGGGAGACAATGATAAATGTGGAGGCTGGGACAGAAAGGTCCACTAAACAGAAATCTGTATATGACACATTGTACATTTGATAGACTTGTCTGCATGGTCTGACTAAGACACAAAGCACTCCTCTTGCCTCAAGTTGTGGCCCTCAAGCACATCTTATACAATCACTGAGCTCATGTTTGTTTTCCCATTTTTATATGGCAGCAAAGATCAATTCCCCTTAATCAGTGCAACACACAGCTAAAAACAGTGAGGAAAAATGTTCCTAGACAAATATAATTGATATCTCTTTCAGGCTAATCACTGTATAATATGAAACAAAAAGCAGGCAGACCTTTTTATTATTACTGCTGTCTCAAAAAACCCTGCACTCCTTTAAAAAAATGCCTAGCATCAGCCTGTTAATCAAAAGATTCATTTAAGAGAAAACAAAATCCCCAATTATTTCTTCTTTATGAATAGAACAGAACGTCTGTGATTTGTGCATTAAGCTTCCTACACCCCATGCTCCCATGCAACATGACCTGTACTTCTCAAATGTCCTCAGTGTCAAAGGCGAAGACGGAGGAGTGGAGACAGCCAGAAAAGGCATTCATGTCCTCAAGAAGCAATTTTAACAGTTCACAAAGAAAAAAAATTCCAAGAATACACTCACGTAACATTCACTGTACCCTCTTAACAGATCACTAAGGCATGTGCTTTCAATAGGAGGAACGTGCATGAAGGGATAAGTGTGATATCGGGTAAGAACACAAAGGAAGATTGAATGAAAGTAATTCAGCAAGATTGGGGGAAGATTAGAGGCTGATGGTCAGTCCCTTGTGGATTCCTTTAAGCACACAGACATTTCTACTCGCATATACTGCCAGTCTCGCTGGGCGTTTCTAGTCTGATGGCATAGTGGAGAATTGCCAAGTTCTAGATGGAAACACTCTCTGTTACAGCAGGTTATGAACATAGCAGGTATCATCTCATACGTTAGGTGAAGCTACCGTACATATGCCTGGGGGTGCCAATATGTGCTGACATAGTCTAACAAAGATGAGTCACAAGAGCAGGGCTGAAACCTGAAGTTCAAAGTTACCTGGCTCCACATCTCCAAGCACTGGCACCAGAGTGTCAGTTCAGAGCCACCTTTGGTACACTGGCTGCGTTTGTCCCTTCCCATCTCCAGTACAGTCCTGGGGAGTGATGTACCAAGTGCAGAGGCACATCTGCACTCCAAGCCATGATCTCCTCTTGCTTACTGAATTTAGGACTGGGAAAACAGATGGGACACAGCCTAGTTCCCTGCCCCAGCACTGTGCAAAAGAAACAGGCAGCACCATAGGAATCTGTGTTCACTTTTCTGCTGAAAACTCCCATCTCCCAAAGTCTGCTGGGACTGTGGGAGGAACCATTGATGGCACTGTCAAAAATGTTTTATAGGGAAAAATACTGGAGTCCTTCCACATAGGTGGCTTCGCTTTCCAAGCACTCAGTGAGTTCAGGAATGGTTTCTCCAGCCTGTTCTGTAAAGGAGAGGGGGCAGAGACCATCTCTATCATCCTCCAACTGAAGAGAGATCCCAGAGGAGGGTCCCTGCAAGACTGCCAACCCCAAGACCCTCTTATCACTTAACGGTGCGGGAAGTGTCAGGAAGAGCCATAGGTTTGACCACAGTGAGCCCAGGCAGCTGGGTGCCCACAGAAGAGCTGCAGATCTTGGGGGGACCTTAAGTAGAAACACGTCTCTTAAGTTCTGGCGTGTTTGGGACCACTGCTTTATAGAAGCTGTATTTAACATTAGTATAATACAACCTCAGCACTGCTCTGATATACAAACTGCCTCTGCTGCTGTCTGCTCACGTCCTTTGCCTCTGAATCTGATACATCCTCTGTACACTAGAAGCAGTGGCTGGAAAGAGTGTACTTGTTTTTAATGTGACTTTCCTCCTTGCTGCAGCTCACAACACCAGCTTTTGCAGGGAGAAAGGCTTGTTTAGGGTGCATGTTTGCACATGTATGCTAGTTTGTTCTGCATTATGTCAGTACTGCAAAGTCAGTAAGCAACAAGGGTCTGTATCTACCCAAAACAGCCTAAAAATACCCCAGCAAAGGGATGGGAGCCCCTTCAAAGCAACCCTTTCTGTAATGTGTTGCCTTGATGCTGCAGCTAAAACTGGTTCAGTCTAAACATTGATTTGGGGAGGATGGAGAGAGAAGGGAGGAAAATAATATGCTATCCCCCACATACTGCTTTCTGTCTTAATTTGTTACCTCTTGTAGTGCAGGGAAGAGTTAGCATCCTCATACAGAAATCTCCTGTGAGTCCCTGGAATCAAATACTGCATTGAAATAACAGACCTCACAGCCATGATTTTAAAACTCTATTACAAAAGTTTCTCCAACTAAAATGTATTTCTACTACTGAGTCTAAATATTGATTTCAGGCAAGAAATGTTGGCACTTCAGGATGGAAAGAGGGAAATATATTGCGTTTTCCCTTTTTTCACTATTACAGTACTTTTTTTGATATTAAAGTAGTAAAAAGGGAAGAATTTTTTAAATGTTATCTGTTCATTATGTATGTCTTGTTTTTTCCATTTTATTCCTGTAAATTTCAGAAAAGAACTGAAATAAACTCCAGGGGGATTTTTGGAAGAAAAAAAGTCTATTTAATAGTAATGTAAAATGCAAATTAAATATTTGTTCAGTGTTTAGTCAATCCTCAGAGAATAAAAGAAATGCTTCACCATGACCTCTGTGCTGACCTTCAGATCAAATTAGAAAGTTTTTGTGTTTATGTAGAACCACATACGTTGTTCCTATAAGCAATTGTAAAGAAGAAATTAATATATTTTACAGCGACTGCAATTTTTTTCAAGGATCATTTTGTGAGATATCTGCTTGCTGAAGACTACAATTTACCTTTTTACAATTTCATTTAATGATCTGACATTTGAGACACTTCCTAATTAATTCTGTCTCTGCCTAAACCAGCTGTGATAAATATAACCTGTGCATACAGCATTACATTGTTGCTTTTAGAAAATGCATCCAACAGGAAAAGGTGAAGCTTCCATGATAGGACGTTTATATCAACTATATTGTAAACTATGAAACTCTTATTGTTAGTCTGGGTAGCTACTGTACTAAATAGCTAGTGTGAAAGATTGCACCGAGCAAGGGTGGGAGCATATACCACTTAATATTTTAAAGAACATTTTTCATGGTGAAAGTTGCTTTTTTAGCACATGAATACATTCATGCGCTAAATACATTATTTCAGAGTTTGGCATTTATAGGATGCTTGTTTATAAAAAGTTTACTCACCAAAATAGTTCCAATATTGAGCACATCTGCATGGCAATGGTCAGTGCAAGGCAATCCGGCAGGAACATGGTGTGTGTAATCCCCTTCGTAAACCAGAGGGAATGGTTCCAGGCAAGGACGGGGGGGATGCTGTAGTTGAAGGAGACACACTGCAAAAATGGTCTTCTGCAAACCAGTGGTGGGTTCATTTTTAAAATGGCTTTATAGCAGTAGCTGTGGCAACTGTTGACATGATTTTATGATTTTAGAGAGACCACTGCACCACCAGGCAGAGCAGACTGTGTTAACTGTATACAGATAGCCTGGAGCCTGCTTATTAATCAACACATAAAAAAGCATTTTTAAATCTGACAAACAGCCCTGGATACTGCCCTAAAATTATGCGCTGCAAGTTCAAACTTCTTCCTTGCATCTTTACTGCCAGGCAAATATTCCGAGGGTTTTTTTCTCTTTTTTTGTTCAGTAAATGAAAGCAGAGATGTGAAAGGGCAGTTTTACATGCCACAGAAGTTGGGAGTTTTTCCAGCAAAGAAAAAAAATCTCTAGAGGAAGATTATAAGAGATCTTGAGTTGTTCATTATTTGCTGTATAACAGAACATGCTGTGGAGGAAATAGTAATTGTAACAACTGGAATAAGTCTAACACCTCTAAATTTCTGTTTCTATGGTGATGTTAATAAATATTCTTTTCAAGATAAATTCAGATACTCAGGAACATAAATGTTTCCTGCCTTCTGTTTCAGACAAAAATAGAATTGTTTTTGCACAGAGGTATGCCTTACACACATTTGGCACAACTTCCCCAGATTGCAGTTTTCTTGGTAACCATTATTTTTTACTGAAAAGTAGCTGATAGCCATGAATATTAGTTTAGTTAGCTTAGAAAAAATGGTGGTTTGGCAAGAGTCAGCTGGCAGTAACAGGAGTAGACTTGCTGTGGAAAAGGGTAATTCCGCAGCTCCTGGGGACCCAAGTATGAGACAACTTCCACTTTGCTATGGCCATCGCTCCCCAAAATCCACAGCAGCCAGAGGAACAGGCCTGCCATCAGGGATGAGTTGGTTGCCTAAGCGTGTCCGGTGGCTGCAGGCTTGTGCTATGGCTGTTTCTGGCCCGGTCTTGCAGCCTTTGCCTGTGTGAGCCAGCACCACGTCACCTGCATCCCCTTGCAGGGCAGGCCACCTGGCCCGTCCCCCGTGGAGTTCTGAGCCTTAACTCTGGTCCAAAGTGACAGTAGCATTTTTTTTCCTTTCTTTTTTTTCCTCCTGTGTCTATAGAACTAATAACTTCAGGTCACGTTAGGTCTTTGATTAAAACAGAAATAATTTGTAGCCGGCAAAATAATGCCTGTTTGGACTCTCCCACCCAAGGGGGTGCAGGAGCGGAGGAGACGGGAAGCGCTGGAGCAGGTTGCGGTGGGTTTAGTTTTGTAGTGGAGGTCTCCCTCCAGTGGCTTCTCCGAGAAATGCAGCATCGAAGAAGGTGGTTTCTACTGCTGACTGAAATGAAGTGCTTTCACATCTCCCAAAGCTAACAGCATGCCATATTGCCTTCGAAAAAATGGCATTAAATTAGGCAAAGTGATGTCAACACTCATGGCTCCTGATGGTGTCCACAACATCTGACCGACAAGAAATTAAGGCACATCCTTCTCTTGAATGAAGAGGAGTTAGTACCCTCCTTTATTTATCCTTATGATGTATGTATGTCTTCTCTAATAACAAACCTCTGAATGTGATTCTTACCCCAAAGAGCTTATAATCAAAGTATAAGAAAAAATAATACAGGACATATGGGAAATCAAGAACAAATATATCATTTAGTCTAATATACTGTTGTAGTTTGTGTGGTGTTAAAGATAGTTGTTTTTTTCTTAAGCCTTAAGGCAAGGGAGAATTTAAATAAGAGATTTGAAAGCAGATAATGATGTGGCTTTGTGGCTGTTTGTGAGAGGTATCTCCCAAGCCCGAGGGCCTGCTGGAAGAAAGTATACAGGTTCTTGTTGGAAAAGTTAACAAGGGAACCATGGCACCCAGCAGGGAGTAACTGCCTTGAGAGGCAATGAAAGCTGATGCAGAAGGTAAGGAACTGGCCAGGCTGCACCAAGGCAAGAAGCTTATGGTCAATGTATTTGAGAAAGAGGTGTCAGCATGGAAAAAGAAGGGTAAGTGATCCAGGCCAGAGATGACCTTTGATAGCCCATGGGTAGGAGCAGAGTAGGATTGAATTTCTCAAGAGAAAGGAACCTGCAAGGATCTAGGTATGAAACACTGGGTGTCTGAGGAGAGGTTTACCCGTGTGCATTGCTGGGAAGGACTGGCTGTTAGAGAAAGAACCACTGAGATTTCAGTAATGACAGCTCGGCTAAATCCCAGCTAACATGATGGCCAGGTTGGGAGTCTGAGTGACAGGAGGAAAAGCTTTATCACCTGCCACGATTAGGAAAGAATGTGGAAAGGAGGAAAGATTAGAAACTGAACCAAAACCAGCTGGGCACTCACAAAGACGTGCCAGAATTTTAGTCTGGACTGCAAAGGTAGGATTCAGCTCCTGCTTAGGACACAGAAGCCAAGGTGTCTTCCAGGGTACCTGGCATGTAGTGCCCCTTACAGAGGTCACTCTGACCACTGGAGCCCAGAGGGCAAGTCGTCTGGCCAAAGGTAGGTCAGTACTTTAAGATCAGCTCAAATATTCCTGGGAACCAACAGATTGCATTGACTGGAGCTGCACTGTCTGCAATAGGTGGTTAGACAGCAGGCTCCATCGAGACAGATCCCTGCAGGTGCTTGCTACCCAAGGAATTCAGAGAGTTATCAGTTCTGAGGATCAAGGCCAATGATGCTCCAGAGAGGGATGGAAAGAGAGCTGAGAAAGGAAGAAATGGACATATAAGAGAAGAATCAGTAGAGGACAATGTCTTGCTAGAATGGGACCAATTTCTTATTTAAAAATATGGTTCTAGGTCAGCAGAGCTTTGGCTGTCAGAGGTATTGAGTATTTGTTTACTTTTATAATTTTATGTAGTCTGAGTAAGGATTTTTGGAGTCCTAGGTGGACTTCTTAGATAAACAAAGAAGAAAGCTACATTTCAATGTATTAAACTTAAAATATACACTTTAAGCCAGAGGCACTGTGTTCTCATCACGGCATGGCCCCATCACTGACCATGTGAAAGAAATTTTGTCCACAGTTTAGCAAAGCACATTGTGTGCAACTGAAAGATTAATCTGTCCTAAATCCAGGAAACAATTCACACACATGCATCTAAACACTTAACTTGGTTTTAACCAGAAATCACAGAAAAATATTCATTGAAATACTGCCAGGGATCGTAAATCTCTTCCCCAGTCTCACTGACTTTTACAGCACTCTAATGTTGAGCATTTAATATTAAAATATAAGTGTTACAATCTTTATTTTTGGATGTGGTTTTATTTTGCTATAGAGCTGCTTAATTCTCTGCCATATCTGGAATGACATTTGCCATGGGTGTTGGCCAATAAGTTTGTGAAAGTTTTTTCTGGTTCCCTGGAAACCTTCCCTAACATCCCACCCTGCCCAAAGTTTAGACAATGACACATCTCAGCGTTACATACTTCCCGTGCCTCAGTTCTGAAAGGATTTTTCCCCTCTGCATATGAAGAAGAGCTGACATAGCCTAGATCGGCTTTTGAGACATTCTTAGAATAGTCAAGATGCTCTGTGTTTAAAAGAAATATTTATTTTACAGTTCACAGCCAAGGGCAGCTGGCCTGGCTCAGAACGCATTGACTCCATTGGGAATTGGGTCAGGCTGATAGGAACTGCTCTCAGCCAGCCAACACATACATGACCGACCGCAAGTGTAAGCCTGAGAACTGGAGGAATTGTGCTATGAGCTAATAAAAAAAAAAAAAAAAAAAAAAGAAAAAAGAAAAAGCTTATATATATCACACAAAGTGAACTATATTTGATGTGCAATTTTAGGAGGATTTACCTTTGCCCAAGCCTTGAACAGTTCAGAAAACCACTGAAATGCAGATCTGGGCCCCAGTCCAGTGCTCTGTGGGAACAGAAAAGAGGTGCATCTCAGTATCATCAAGTACCAGGCTCCAACCTAAGAGACCCAAGCAGCAGATAAGCAGCCCCATGGCAACACTTACAAAGGGAGAGCACTCAAAATGAATTAAAATCAGAATACAAGTTGTTTTACTGTAGAAAAAACAACCTGCAGTGTAATAACTACTATGTAATAATATTCTTCAGGCTCTTTTCTCCATATAGACAAGTCCTCCAGCACTTCCTCAGCTATCAGAGAGATTTCCAGCAGATTACCCAATTTCCAGGGGTTTTGTACTGTCTTCTATTTGCAGAGCATCTCTTTCTTCCAAAATAAGCAGGACTTAGTCCTGCTGGCATTATCCCTTTTAAACATAAAATAACATGGGTAGAACAATAACAAACAGATGTGATATATGATCTATCATAAACTATAACAGCAACATCTCTCTGCAACCCAGGAGGATTATTTAATTCATCAGGTTTAACGAGTGTTCAAGCAGTTTATGGCACGTACTGATTCATGTAATCTAAATGCAGCTATGTCATTAATATCAGATAAATCTTTCAAGCAAGAATCTATGCTTTCACACAAAAAGATGGTAGCTGTGCTACACCAAGGGCTCATGTTTCGGCAAATAAATTCAATTGGGATTTAGGCTAGTGGTTTTAAATAAAATTATATTACACTAACAGTGAGTTTAGCGCTTTCTAATATTAGTTCTGCTCCTGTGCTGGGTCAGTAGGAAGGTACTAAGATCATGCCAAGAGTAACTAGGTCCCATGAGAAACCTAGCAGACAGATTGGTATTTGGGGGTGTCATGCTAACAGTGTGATTTTATTCCCAGTTTGTGAAATCTGTAACCCGTACTTAGTAATAAAGCCTATACAGAACATGTATTACAAGTAAAGAGGAGAGACAACATGAGACTTGAACTAATAACATAGTGGTTTCCAGCCAGGGGTCAAGGTCAAAGAGCACACTGATAACAAAATCAGCAGCCGTTATTTTCATGTGCCTATTTCTTGTCCACAGCCATACATTATGCTGAAGGAGCCATGTATACATCATGAGCAGACTGATGAGAGCTACTGGCAACACTCCAAAAGTAGGCTATAAGGAGCAAATGACAGTTGGGAACTGGCAGATTTCTGGTTTTCTTCTAAGTTTTTAAAATATGAATGGATTTTCTGGGAGCTGAGGAAGGTACCAGTAAAATATTTCCCCAGCATCAGAATTATTCATCTGAAATAATTCAAGGAAAGCAGTACTGGTCTGCAAAATCCTGATTAGAAGAATTTTTATAACAGGAAAACTGGGCAGGAGGGGTTACGGTCACTTTACTAACATTAGAGAACAATATATGTGTGTTTATTTTGAAAGCTTATCATTAGCACCAGTCATAATAAAATGCCTGAAGATGAATGTATAAACTTGCAAAGATACAGAATCCATTTTAACCACATATTGAGCAGTGAATTCTGTACTGCAGCTAGCCTTGATACAGCCATGTGTAGATTGACAGCATCTTTCAATACTATTTGATAACAATGTTCATACGCTGAGGCAATTGCATTTAGAAGTCTTGAGATTAAAAAGGGGTGATGTAAATTCAAACTGGATTGATACTTTAGCTTCAGAATAAATTACCTATTTTAACTTGAGCGAGTGAGATTTATAAGCAGAACTTGGGCACTCTAATACCTAAAAAGACACTGTTGCAAGCCAGACACCTCAGGAACAGCATCCAGATAAGGTAAACTGACCTCACAAAGTATTGTAGAGGAAAGGGCCGAGAAAATCCACTTCCATATGAAGCTGTCCTATGGAGAGGACTCTACTGATGGTAGACATTAAGGCCAAGTCTGCTGTTTTTACAAAACATGACATCTCTGACACAGGGTTACTGCTGCAGACCTGTGGGGCCCGTTACATGGTGCCCACAGTGCTCATGGAGTCTGGAATCGGGTATATTGTTCTGCTGAAGTTTTCCTACGCTGCGTGAAATCCTTGAATAGCTGTTTTAAAGATGCCTAGTTATTCTCCTCCCTCCAAGAGGGGAGCCTTGTGAGCAAGAGATAATGCTGTGAAGCCTTCAGGTAGCCAAGGGATGTGAACCTGCAACTACTCAAGAAGGCAACAGGAGGCAAGAGGAGGAAAAGTTGGAGGAAGAGTTTGAAGGAGGAAGAAAAGAAGAAGAAGGATGAGAATAAGATGGGAAATGAGGACCAGAGGGAGAACACAGGAAAGTGAAAGCTAAGGAAAAGAAAGAGGATGAACAAAATCAGAAAGACGTGTTTAGCAAAAAAGTAGAAGAAATAAAAGCTGGAAGAAAAAGAGGAAGAGGAAAAGGAGTAGGAGAAGGAACAGGAAGACTGGGAGAAGTGGTTGGGCTCAATGATCTTAACAGTCTTCTCCAACCTAAATGGTTCTGTGATACTATACTCCATCCCAGCAGAAGGTGTCATCTGCTAAGCACAAATTGAGACCATCCTCAGGTACACGGCCCTTTTCAGGTTAAGCTCTGAAGGTGAAAATGGGCACAGAGAACCTTGTTGTGGACTACCAGCAGGAACACGGGTTGCTGCCCAGACTTGATGGTTGTGTCTCAATGCAGAAAATGCAGGGATGTTTATGGCAATCTCCAAGGAGAACCTGAGGAGGCTCCAAGCTTGACACAGTCAGGTTTAGCCAAGGAAAGGTGGTGGCTGAAGGCTGGGCAGGTAGACTTTGAGCTTTGGCACTGGAATTTATTTTTTATCACTTCATGTCCTGCCTGTAGGAAGGAGATAACAGGTAGGTTATTTTGCCAGCTGGCAATAGAGTGGCAAGGAAAATTAAAAAAAAATAGGAAGGGAGACAGTTATTCAGTGGCAAAGGCTTTATAACTAAAAGCTAGACAGAGACACATTAGCTCAACAGCACCAGAATCTGAGGCTGAAAAAAAGAGAGAAAGTTGTGTCTGTCCTGACTTAATAATTTTTAGAAGAGCGAGTTGAAAGCCAGTAGACTCCAAATTAAAATAGTATCTGTTCTCTCTTTAAGGGAAAACTGGTTAAGGACAAGAGGTAGATGGTGGGAGCAGAACCAAATCACAGTGTGACAGTGAAGGACCAGTCACTGAACACACAACGCACCAGCAAGTCTGAAGATTAGCAAGTGAAGATTACCAGTTATGCTGCCCTGGCATAGTTTACTATAAAACGACTGTAGGACCCGTGTAGTAAGAAAGGCAAGGGACACACCAAATGGAGATGAGCTTCTCCGTGCCCCCTGAAAGCTGCCACCAGCCCAACCTGAGAAGCTACCATGTTGCAGCACTATCCAAACTAGCCAGCTGCAACAAGGCTTTCACCATCCCATACCACGTTAACTTCAATAAGTGGTTCCCATGCCTTGCCCCAGCACAGCCACCGATCTCCCACAAGGTTTCAAAAGTTCATCTACCATCCATGATGCTTCTTCATCCTCTTCAGGCCAGTCCAGTCTGCTTCTTGCCTCTGCTGCATCCAGATTCTTCCTTCTCTAGGCTCCTCTTCCAGTCAGCCCCTCCTCATCCAGGCCCTTTCCTTGTCTCTCCTCCATCCAGGGCACACTCTCTCTATCCTCCCTCTGCTCCTTCCAGGTCTCTCTTCCTCCAGGGCTCCTCTCCCATCCCCCTTAGAGCTATTTAACTACCCAGCAGGAACCAGCCACACCTGCACATTGTCCACGGCACCAACCCACCGCCCCTGAAGCCAGCCCACAGCTGTATATTATCAATGATAATTAACCTGCCTTCATTCCTCTATAATTCCTCTACACTGCAGGACTGAAGAAGAGAGGGCTGGGGCTGGACTGACCTTAGAGGGGACAGTGTGTGGCAGGACCTTGTTAAAAAAAAAAAAAAAAAAAAAGAGAACCAGTGCAATGAGGTGACGTGCCAGAGCTAAGGACTACACGCAATCAATCCCCTCCCCTCAATGCTTAGTTAACTACACTCACGAGCAAAGGCACGCTCTGAAAAGCTGAAGGCTCAGTGAAAAACAAAATGAGTTTTAATAAGGAATTATTTATTCACACTCCAGCAATAATTTTCCATCTTCTGCTACTTGTAAATACAGTCACATTGTCTTGTGGCAGCAGGGAGACGGTGCAGAGGGCGAGCACAGAGCAAACAAGCTTGTACCATGTTCTCATGGTGGAGGCTGCGCTAATGTGAGTATGCTCAGGGCATGCACGGTATTTTTGGAACACTGAGCAAATTCAAAATAGCTGAGTGCTGATGTGTCTGGGATCAGGAGCTCAGGTCAGAGGGGATTAAGAGGCAGGATTTGTGGTAGCATAGCTGCTTCCAGCTCTCCTGCATCAGACAGCATCCAAGACCCTTTGTCACCAACTACGTCCTTCCCTTCTCACAGCCAAGCCAGCTCACTCTTGTGTTCAGCGCTGTGGGACATGGGTCTTCATAGATGTAACCAAAAGTACAAATGTTTCACGCTGCCTTTGGGGTCAGTGTGCGAAATGGAGCAGTATTGTAATTGTTAAAGTCGATGGACCTGGGAGGAGGACATAGGCACTGGTTCCACTGGAAAGGCACTACCTTAGAGACTGTATTGTGTATATTTTTTCTTCCAATATTTGCCACAGCTGGAAATGGAAAAAAAAATCAAAGCCTAAACCCCACCACTTTCTGTTTAAGTTGCTGTAAAAATCCAGTCCATGCATGCTTTGATAGGAGATAGCCTAATCCTTTCCTTGCTTGAGTGGTCTCTCCAATTTCTGCCGTAAAGCTGACAAGTCCCTTCGGGTTTATGGTGAGGTATTTTTTTTTAGACTTCTTTTTTTTTTTTTCTTTTGCTCTACTGATTTTACCTCAGGGGAAATCAGAGATTTTTTTTCCATGAGCAATAGCTTCTTATTTATATAGCTAAGCTATCTAATTCCATTAAAGGTAGCTGGTTTGGGGGCCTTTTTAAACATTTCTCCTTTTGCTCTGGATTCTTGAGATCTTAAAGCATCTTTTTACTACGCTAGTTGGCTTGGATAGTTACGGTTACATTAGGCTTGTCTAATAAGCAGGCAAATATATTTAAACTCCTCACAGAGGACAGTTACAGGGTCTGTTCCATGCCAGTGGGACCCAGGTCCAGCGTGCTGGTGGCAGAGCTAAAGGAAACCCAGGAGAGAACTGGTTACATTGCCCCTGCACTAACCTGTGCCTCCAAAATGTGAGTACCTACAAAAGAGCAGGTTACAAATGCAGAAGATAAATAACTGAAGGAGTTTAATAACTTTTCCTGTGACAGATATGCTGAAATTTTCCTCTAAAGCAAGAAAGTATCTTCCTATCGCCCTGCTCTGTCTCATATCCCAGAGTGGTGGACAACATAGCACAGCAACAGCTGGATAAAGAATTGTAGGCTGAATTATGCCAAAGGGCAGGAATTGTCATTCTTCCAAATACCATTCAAGCTGTTCAGTTGTGGGGTTTTTTCTTGACAAACATAGGATAAACTAATTACATTATGTTGCAGATATCTGTGGATGGAAGTGAAATAAACCCCCTTATCTCTGGGAAAGCCCTCAGGTATGGCTGTGTTTGTACAAATACTTGCACTGTAAATACAATTAGGCAGAATGAGAGGGGATACAAGGAGAGTCCCCATCAGAGGGGTGGAGCGGGGTGCTTTAGCCGACCTCACCCATCTCCATCTCTGGTATGTCTAAATTTCAGGGAGAGGGAGAAATGTGTCATCTTGGTATTGGTAGTAAGGAGTACCCTGTAGGGTTGAATTTCATTTTTATAAGCTATGAGACTGTTTAATCTGCATTGCTCCACTTTATTTCTCTGTGTGCTTGCCCTGTGAAACAGCATGATTGAGTTCCTGGTCTGAAGAATTAATGAGCTAAACAGACTGAATGAAGTGCAAGAGAAGAGGATTGGATTAAATTGTTTTATTTTATACATGGGGAACAGAGAGATTGGCTGACTGGTAACCATTTAAAGATTGACTCAACAAGGCAGGAGCAGAGTCAAGAACTGCATGCAGATCCTCTAGGTCCCAGGCTACTCTCTTAATGATGAAAGCCACCTTCTCAAGTACAGAGTGATGTTTGTAATGTGGCCATGCATCATACATCAAACCACTTTCTGCCTCCAGCCCACCCTCACTCCAGCAAATTTCCAACTTCATATCTGTAAGGGCTGATTCCTCCAGCAAAAGTTGTGCTTCTGGATTAATACTCTTTGCAGCCCCAGATGCTTAAGAACTGCAGAAAACCAGGACTCTAAAGAAGAAATGGTAACAGATTTTTTACAAAGCTAATGTGCTAGGAAATTCAGCTGTATCAAAAATGAGGATGAGGTATATTGCAAAACAGAAAGCTCTTGGCTGATACCAAAATCTGGTTTAGTAACAGTGTCAATTTGATGGGAGAGTCAGGAACACAACAGGGGAAAAGCAGAGCACTGCTTTATTGATGAAGTCAGGAACCTGATGGAATTACGTTAAGCTTTGTGGAGCACAGCTCCTTCTAGGCTCACAAATGGTAGAAGGATCTGGGGGTTTACTGTGTAAGTATTGGAGTTAACTCATCACAGTAAAGTGCTCCACGTTTGGAGCAACACAAATTAGTTGGTGAAGGCTACTTTAGCGTAATGTGGGTTGATGGGATTTCTTCACCACTGCCCCTTGGAAGGGTGCAACATGATTTACTTCACTGAATATCAGTATGTATGAACACAAATAGCAAGTAACTGCCAGGGCTAAATTAAGGAATGGCTAGTTCCATTCAGAAAAGCATTGTGCAGTCCACAAGGTTTACTTTAAATAGGAAGACCTTTTCATGATCTTTTATAGAGGACACATCCTGATAATATCCTCAAATTATGACCAGATTCTGAAGTAGCAACATGGTACTAGTGTTACTTGGCTAGTCAGTTTCCTGATGAAAATAAAATATACTTTAAGAGTGAGATTCAGTGTAATGATACACATAGCAATAGCTTATTTATGTTACCTATGTGAAGCCTTAAATAAGTCCAGAATTTTACCTCAGATTATCTATGTTGGTATAATTAATGTCTAACACCTCTTCATGTGTAATTATCCCAGTGAAGGTATTTACCACTAGAAATACAGTGCTAAAACACACAGTGCTGACTCCTGCACCAACAGCCAGGTAAACACACAAATATGTTCTCTACAGAGTGAGACAGCAGGAAAAGCTGCATCTGCAATAAGTACATCCATGGGACACAAATCCCAGAAGGAAAGAGTCTGATATAAAAAAGTATGGTATTTATTTAAAATTAATCTTCCAAGTACAAGAACACAGCTGTGTCTTGGGGCTCTAATTTCATAAGATAAGGAAACAAAACATTGGACTCCCTTTGACAGCTATTTATCTCTGTACAACTCTTGCAAGTCAAAGAAATAAACTGCACCAAAGTCCCTTTAACAACAGTGTAGTTACCTTTATCAACATCTGTATAATTTTAGCTACCCTGGCAGCTGTATTTATGCCATTTTACCCACCGAAACCCATTCCTGGGAGCTAACTCAGCACAAACCCAATGTTTAGTCCTGGCTAGAGATGGTCCTACCTGTGTAAAGACATTGCAGCCAGCCAGGCAGTTGCTTGGAAGAAGCTGCTGTTCGAAGAATTGAGTAAATGGAAGTACTTTCTGTAAGGAATGGTGCTTAAAAGAGATAATTATTCCAGTTGTGTCTGGGTGTTTCTCTATGAGATACACTCTGGGTTTGCCGTGAGATCATAACTTCAATGCAGGCACCATTAAGTGAAATTTTGTGGCCCCGTGTAATGTAGCAGATCAGATTTTCATGTTTTCCTCCTGACCATAAAACAAAGGAGTTCCACTGAGGAGACCCAGATCAGGCTTAGATCACTGCAGTGTTTGGCACTGCCTGAACATAGACTCAGAGGCCTGAAATATAAAGGCTTTGCACAAAGATTTTCAGATAACTGCTGATTACGTTGGTTTAAGACTGATCAAGGTAATTACAGTTTGCTTCAGCTTCCTAGCTAGTACAGTATCCATCCTCTTGGCATAAGAAAAGTAGCTAAAAATATCCAGAAGGGTGCTAAAGGTACATACACATACGTATATGTATGCATGCATATTTATTTCTATGGAGAAATAAAAACTTTCAGGTGTTCACTTCAGCTTGACCAGAAATCAGCCCCAAAGCACAGCAAGGCGGCTAGCAGGCAGGAATGGTAAACCATCTCCAAAATACAACTTTACCTGACAGAAAATTGACTTTTTAAAATTAATGATCAGCCTCTTCCCATCTGATGTACCTGCTTTCTAAGGGAACATTCATCTTTGTCAAAAAACCTTAACAAAAATCTCTCACTTAACTATTTTTCCAAGCAGCTCAGTTCTATGCAGAGAAATTATTTGGGCGCCGCGGGTTTGGCCATTTGTGCAGTAGGAATAGGTACATATTCAGTGGTCATCCTTTACCATGCAAACAAGCAGATGTACATATTTTGGATGTACTTTTTGGACACAGGGCCTCTTTTACCAGTGATTGCACAAAAAGCGCGGCCCCTTACGCAGCATGTTGTGGGACAGAATCATTTGCTGAGGTTAGATTTGATTCCCAGGAGGTGAAAATTTCCACTCCGGACTGGAATTACTTGGGTGGCTTTCCAGCATCTGGGTGTCTGGGGCTTCGCAGCTCTCCCAAAGCATCCGTCCATGGAGGTTTGGGGTCCCCATGCCTAGCTGAGGTGACCCACAGCTCCGCTATCCTGGGGGCTGTGCCCACTTGGCATGGGAGACACAATTACAAGGAAGAGCTCAGGGTTTGGCTTCAACTGCAATTGCTTGCAGAGGTGCTCATATATGCACTCAGCCAAACAACATCCTCTCTCTGTGTAAATATATCAGAAGAGTAGCTTAAATCACTGTTAAGCCTGGAATAAACCAAAGAGTTGAGGGGACTTGGAGACCACATGTATTTTTAATTTTTTAAAAAAAATCCAAAGCGATGGGGAGTTCCCTTAGTTCCTTTGCCCTAAGAGAGGCACAAAATATGTCCCCCAATAGGTAAGTTCTTTATTTGCTAGTCCTTCAAGAAGCACAAGACATTTTCGGCACAGGCATTAGAGGAAGGGGGCTCACACCCGTGCTGTCCCGGAGCAGAGCTGGCCCACCATAGCTGAGGCCAACTAGAAGGCAGCAGAGAGTTTGCTGCAGAAGAGCAAGAACGAGCAGCAGAGACAGGAACAGCCTCACAGACCCCCCCAGATGTCCCTAGGCAATGTCTTGCACAGCTATTAGGTGAAGCGGTTCTGCTTCCCTGCAGTTCAATTGGTCCATTTTTTGCTACCAGTATTGTGGGATTTTAATAATAAATCCCCCGTGCTGACCATCATCCCTGCAGTGAGTGAAGGGGAACGACAGCAGGTGGTCAACGGCCAGCTTTCCCCTTCCTCCTCCTCCCTCCATCACCTCCACCACCCACAACGTGTCCTTCCCTGCCAGCATGCTTAACTCCAACGCCTACGCAACTGCTTTCCACATAGGCATTCACACCCTTAAAAAGACCACAGATGTTTTCTTCATCATCATCTTTAAAAAAATTCTGAATCAAAACTGAGGTTAAAAAATATATATTATAAATTGCTCTATAGCACTAGACAAACAGCCTTCACACTCCAAAGGTGCCTTATTTCAGGAAAGCAAGCACTCTGACAGCAAGGCACAGACCACTATCAATTTCTGCTCCCATAAATCACATTTATTTTCCAAATAATAGGAAGATTCATTGTTTTCTGCCAAGCAGTGTCATCCGGTAATAGGAGCCAGTCAAAGCAACAGTAATTTTTGCACCATAAAAACAGTATCAAGCCTGTTCACCGAGTAGGATGAATGCTATTGATCAGGGGGGAAAAACCCTATAAAAACAAGAGACAGAAGCAAAGAAATTAAGTAGTGATGTACCGGGTGTGTAATGAAAGGTCTGCTAACATTTCCATTATTCAGCTTTCCTCCCCAGATGCCTCCTCTGAGGCATTTACAACCCTGCTAGGAAACCTCCTCCTCCTCAAACCAGGGCTGCAAGGGGTTAATGGTGCGAGACTGAGATGTTCAAACCTAGTATAAAAATGAAGGGAAAGGTCCTACTCTGGTCTCTGTGTATTGACACAGCAAAAGCCCCAGAGCATTTCACTGAATTGACTTTTTCTGTCGCAAAGACATAGGGCTGAAGGGACAGGGACCACCGAAGGGTCACGGTCAGGAGAAGCCTGAGAGCAGGGAAGAGAAGGCACATATACGTGCCCCAAATCTGCCCCCTGGGTGAGGGACCCCCCCATTGAGTCCACTCATAGTCAAAATAATAGCACAAGAAAAGCTGGACTTATAAATCCTTATTCTCAAAATTTACCTAAGCTTATACAAAAGCAGCTGCTCGTCCACCATCACCATGGCAGATGATGGACACCAGGTACTTCCAGGCTGCCCAGCTGTGTGGCTTTTGGCTTGTGCAGCCTTGGCATGCCCGTGGGCACTGCGGCAGGAGGCAAAGCCGTCAGCTGAAGGTCTCACCAGACCAGCGGTGGAGAGGGACTGAGACCATTGGTCTCCACCAATTCCGTCACCCGCATCCCACAGACACAATTCCATACCCAGGGTTGCTGCAATGTCCTGAAGGGTCCTGCGTGCTTCTTCTTAAGGACCGCCAGCAATGCAGCCAGCAGGAATGGAAATGACAAGTCTACCTTGAAAATCCTTTGAGTTTTTCTGCCTGTGTCAAGGCATCTGTCACTCTCTGGATTAAATTGAGAAGTATAGGGCCACTCTCTAACCTGCAGACTTTCCAAATCACGCCTTCGTGTTCTCAGTTCTACAGCAGCAGCAGGCGGTGGCACCATTACCCTCTTCTAGTCAACGCCAGCGGAAAGTAGCCCTCAAGTAAAGGCAATCTCACAGGCTTTCCCCTCTGCCAAGAGAGACAGTCTGGTCCTGATGACTGGAGTTTTTGAGCAAGGTTAGCTATTGCTAATGAGACCGATGACTTTTCTGGGTGGAAAATAGATTCTGAGGCAGCCCATTGTTAGCAACTTAAACAAAACATTGCTAAACAGCAGACCTAAACCTCTCTGCTAACTAGCCTAGGAAAAACTTAGTAATCTCTGCATGAACCAGCGGTTGTTTCATAATTGGGCTGGTAGGAACACCTATAGCTCTTTAGCTTTCTCAGCTGACACATCACAATAAAACATGATATGAAGTGACTCATTGCCATCGTGTTCTATCACATCCCATCTCCTAATGCAACCCGAGACTCACATTACACAGGAACTGAATAATATTTTCCTAAGTATACGTGGTAGAAAAAATCTGTGGTTTCGAGGGAAGTCATTTTGTTGACTAGAAAACTGCCACCACCGAACCTGAATCCTGCTGAGGAAGAAGAGGCCACAGGCTCAGGCACACCCAAATGAAAAAGCCGTCCTGCAGACAGTGGCAGGGCTGTCTGCTGGGGCAGGGGCACAGTGGGCAGGGGTTACTTGTCACCCAAGCCTGTGGCTGTGCTCAGATCGAAAATCCATTGGGCAAAATTGTATTTTTAAAGTGGATCTGGATCGGTACCAGAACTGCAGAGCCAGATGCGCTCAGAGCTTTGACAGGTCCTGACACAACGTTTTGGGGGGTCGGATCAATGGGCCGGTTTTGAATTCGCCCTGTAAGAATCAGTGTTCGATGCCGTACGCCCTCCCGTCTGTCTGGCTCCTCCCTGCCACCACTGTTGTTTCCTCATAAGTAACTCCCCAGACGTTTAAGATTTCCCAAGTGACGCTGGTGAGTGAATACTTGCGTGCGGCTGCCCCCGCACAAAAGATGCTGAGGGGAATAGGGACGGCAGCCTGTATCTTAGCTAGCCCAGAGCGCTACAGGCGGGAAATACCATCTGCATGCTGGGCAAGAAGGGGGTGGCAGTGGAATCACTGCAGTGCTGCAGAAATCAGGGACACGCGTTGTCGCACCACCCACATCTCCAGGCAGTGCCCGCAGGGCTGCGTCACACCGTGAGACAGGTGCCTTCCCAAGGTTACTGGACCTGTCGTACAGGGATCATACAGCCAACACCAGTTTTCTGTGGGAGCAGGCAAACTGGCAGCGGCAACACCAGGCACCTCTTAGAATAAAGCACCGACTCCGCTCACTCCACAGGCCAACCAGGCAGAGTTACACTTAGTGCTTGCAGCCCGAGGGACGACGAGTGGTGGCAGGGGCTGTGCCTGAGTCAGGAGGTGCACGGCCTGTCGGCTGCCAAGGAATGCCCTGTGACGCAGTCCTGGCTGAGGGGGTGGGAAGGAGGGTGATGGTGTGTGGGACCACCCTCTGGAGATACCATCACTGCCACGAGCCCACGCGTTCTCATTCCAGAGCCCGTGAGAGCCCGGTGAGACTGAGGGCATCGGAGGCGGGTCTCAAGCACTGCTCTGCTCTTCCTGCACCCTGGGCTTGGCGCGGCCGCCTTCTCTTTCTGTCAGCCCGAGAGCGGGGTATTAGCAAGTTGGTAAGATGCCAGTCATGTTCGTCCGGGCAGTCATCATAGTTTATGGAGCTGAGCGACAGCTGCTGTTTAATGAGCTTTCCTGACCCGAGAGGGCCATCAAAGGCAGGAAGAGGCTTTTCTGCAAGGTATAGTTCAAGATGCTCTTGAGCCATAAAAGCGTTCACCAAAGGCTGGCATGAGCAAAATCTGTAAAATCATGAGTGGCATGGAAAAGGTGAATGAGGCTGTGGTGTTCAGTGTCCCTTCCAGTGTCAGGATGGAGGAGGGGAGGAGACCAAAGGAAGCTGTAGGAGAGAGGTTTAAAACACAGGGGCTATCTCGTTACTCAGCAGAGCCAGACGAGGAATCTTGCCATAAGGCACTGGGTATTGAGCAGACAATTGAACGAGTCGATGGGAGAAAAATACTGGGCAAGAGAGAGCCCATTTCTGGATCCAGGAGCCTCTGGGCCACGGAGCCGCAGCTGGGAAAACGTTTTGGTGAGGTATAATTACATGCTTAGCCTGTTGCTGTGCTCTCCCCTAGGCACCCACTCTTAGTCACTATCAAAGACAGGACAGCGGGCCAGGTAGCTGACAAATCATTTTTATGGGTATAAAGCGTGACTCACAGCACTGAGAAGGCTCTAGTGCTGGTTACCTCCTCGCGATGAATCCCAAAGTGGTGAAACCCACCTCGTCACGACACTACCAGTATGGCAGGTTGTAGCTTGCATCTGCTGCCAGGGCCGTGTCATGCACCTTTGGTGCGTGTCCCTTCCAGGTGCTGGGGGGGCTGTTCACTTAGTGCTCCCTAATGTCTCCTTAGAGCATGTTCCCTTCCCCAGCTCTGAGCCTGCAGCCTATTAAAGAAGCTTCAAACTATCCCTTGGTCTCACGTAGCAATATGCAACCAGTGCACTGCTCAGCTTCACATATTAATCCATCCACAGACGTCACACGCTGGGACTCCAAAAAGCAGGCAGAAACATATATTTCGTAAGTTTTAACCTAACACATTTAAGAGGTGTATTTGCATACTAGCTTTGGCATGATCTACCATTTTGCACTGTTAGCTTATATCTTAAAACCTGGAAGTAAATTTTGCTTTTTAAGTTCCAGAAATTTTCCCAACGGCAACCCTCTTAATATTGAGATAATGCAAAAATAACCCCTGCCAAACCGTAAGACTTCATTAAATTGCAACAACCGGCAGCCTAAAGAACAAGCAAGCCGCTCTGCATTGACCGAAGGATGAGCACTTCCTAAACAAGGGATGGAAAAAATTATGTATGCTGTTTAAGTAGAAAGATGCATGTGCATGCCAGCGGAAACAGACATTGAAGAGATGCAATTAAACATCCAGACAGTGCTGTGAGGTCCGGTTCCCTCCTTGGAGACATCCAAGAAAATCTGTGATCACTTCCAGGCAGACATGGAGGCATCTTCCTGAAATCAAAGCATTCAGGCTCATTAAGAGAGCGTGTGTTTTGATCTTGCTCTCGTGCTCACTTCTTGCTTTTTGGGATGATTTTGCAGTGACAACATGAGGCCTCCTGGAAGAGGCAGAAGGAAGGTCTGGGATACTTGATGACATAGTTCAAGATGTGTCAAATGACAGGAGAAGTCTCTGCTTGTTGTGATGAGAGCAGCAAGGTTACCTACCCCACCCCACACTCGGAAACGTCATCTCGGGTCAGCTCAGCCACTTTGGAAGTGCTTCTCCTCCTGTCAGCAGTTATCAGTTGGTGGCTAGGAGGGCACCAACACGGTACTTAATGAACACTTCCCAACAGCCCGCCTAATCCTTTTGGCTAGAAAAACTTGGGAGAAGTCAGTGTGTCGACACAGGGCAGCTGTATCAATCGTGGTTTCAATTATGAACTTTTATTAAAATTTAGATCTGTATGTGGCTTTAAGCAGCCTGGTTTAATTCTCATCAGTGGAGAGGCAAATTGCCTTGTCTAGTTTTCAGTGCTGCAAGTAGCAATGAGTGAAGATTTGGAAACAGTGATAAAAAGGCTCTTAAGACCAGATTCCACCTTGCTCATTAGGAAAAGAATAATTAAACTTACCTAATCACAGGCAACTGTACCCCTCCCCTCCACCAATATGTGAGTTACAGGGGAGTAAGGCGCTCCCCAGGCAAGATGGTGTGAAAGCACTAAAATGTGAGCAAAGTTCGGACATAAAATGAGCAGAACTGCACATGAAGAAAGACAGCTGAGATCTGAAATGCAGGAAGGACTAACCTGTGCATCCCAGGAATAAACAGTCCTGTGCGGCTGGCACACCAAGCAAAGGCAAAAAAATGGAAATTATTACATTTCTGTATAGGCTGAATAAAACAATGACATTCAATATAGTAACAAGCTAATCCCACCACTTGATAGGCACCTGTTTGGTGGCACATGTCTAGGAACATTCCTGAAGAACAAGTGGGTATGAGTCACGCATTTCAGATGGCGTTGGGAAAACAGGCAGTTTAGTGCTTCCACAACGTTTACTGCACATTTTCTGGGTATCTGGCTCTCTTCTTTTCAAAAGCGGCATCTTTTTAGTGTGTTATTTCAATAAATACATACAAAGGCTCATGAGAGAGTTCAGAAATTTAGGGGAAAAGCAAGACTCTGTAAAGGCAGCCAAGCTGACAGAGCCTTGTGTTACCACTACAGTAGCCGCTACAGGTCTGCAAGCTGACCATGAAGGTGGGCAGAAGCATGGAGCAGAGACTGGGCAAAAACTTGAAAAATACGTTTTATCATTTTGACACCTACATGCTCTGAGATCTTTTATTTAGGATCAAAGTCTTGCCAAACCTTAGTTCAAAGAGCAGACTGGGCACATCTCTAAAAGGTGTGGAAAAACAACTGAATTTAAACCATTTTCATAGTGGCAGCTTCCAAGTGAGGAGCAGGAACCCTTATCTGACAGTATTTTGTTTGTGATTGTCCCCCTATCTCAAGATAAAATTGTTTTGTTTTCAGTGTATCACTTAATTATGCTGTTACTCAACTGCTCTCTACCCTAATAATTTAATTTTCTCACGGGATACATTGCGGGTCTGTGAGCCCAGGTTACCTGCTCTGTAAAGAATCATTTTGCAATGCATTTTGTGAATCGTGTAAGGTCTGTATTCGAACTAGCCCTGTGTCTGTCCTCAGCTCTTCCACAGAAGTGTCGGTCAGGAATCTTCTTCCCCATTTTCACAATACATTTATTCACAGCCACTCTTGGGCAGCCGGCATCACCTGTCATCACTTGTGGTGTCTCACACCCACCTGCATGTTTCCTGCCCCAACACATACTTCAACCAACCGTACCATGACGCAGCCTTCACCCGTGGCAGAGGGATGCGCTGGGATACCAGACCCCACATACATACGTGGCAGACGTGGCCCCGCACCCAGGCTGCTCAGCAAGCAGCGTAGCCACGGCAGCCAGGCTGACAACCTCGCTTCACGCTGCTCCGTTAAGCAGTTCCCTATGGTTACAAGCCAGAAACCATCAGGCTGAGAAGGAAGGAATGAGGCTCAATGGCCACCGGCCCACATCTCTTAATTTCTAGGCAAGCTTGGGCAGATTCTAGGTAGTTACAGGAAAAATTATACCTGTGGTTCCCTGCTCCGGTGACTCTTTTTCCCAGGAGTTTTTCCCCACGGGAGGCACAGGGTGTAGGAGCCCCGCTGCCAGCATGCCAGCACCTTCCCAGTGGGATAAGGATTCCTAACTATTCCAGAGGCTGCCTTCAGGTCTTCTAACTAATTAACGCTCTATCCTCCTCCTTCAAACCCAACCCAGGGAGCAGAGTCAAGAAGATATTTATGTTCCCAACCCTGGTCTGCTCGAACTCTTCAAGGCACGTTCCTGATCCAGAGCCACTCTGTCCCATGACATGTGGCTGCTCACACCACAGGGACATCCCGGGGAGACTGGCCCTACGTTGGTGTCACCCCTTCCTCTACCCCTCTGGCTTTTCCAAAGCACGCTCCATTTTTCCAAACAAATAAGGAGCACTAACAAGCTTACAATTAGCGTATGTGCTGAGGGGGACTTCTCCCGGAGTATGGAAAGCATACTAAATGGGATGCAATTCCAAGTGTTGTGCATTATCCAGGATGGATGTTCCTTGCACGGCAAATGTGCAAGCTCCATGTGAGGTGTACACTCCTTACAGCGAATGTTTCCAGACAGAACCCTCACCTTTTCCAGGATCAGCCATTTGACACAGGGACTGGACTGGCTTGCTCATGGATTTAGCAAAAGGAATAACTTGGTCCGCTGTGGGTGTCTGTGAATATGGACTCTCCCCCTCGTGCTTCCAGCCTGAACTTTAATTAAAACTACACAAGAGCAACCGATGCCAGCTGTAGTCTACAGTACAGTGCAAGAGGACAAAGTATAAAGGAGAATTTTCTTTATTTTTAAATATTAGTAACACTGCACAAAACAAAATAAAAAGTGGTACTTAAGTGACAGAAAACTGGTACTCAGTCTTATTTCGTATTAACCATAATTTAAATACCCTAACAGAGTTCATGTATGGTTATATGTTTGCATAGGGTTACGCTGGGTAACGTAAGCATTTGAAGCTAAACCGTTCAGATACCAGAGACATCAGAATTTGTTACACCAAACCATGCTAGAATGCAGCCTTGATTTTTCTGTTTAGCTTCTTCCTTACACCATTACATGCATTCCTTGATCTTTTAAATGTTAGCATGAGTGAGTTTCTCCAGGAACCGTGGACTTTCAATATTGCCAGGTTTAAGTCTGTTACATCAACAAGGTATTGATTGGCAAGAGGAAGACAAAACGAAACAAACCCATAAGCTGCTAACTCCTACCTGGAGGTTAAAAAGAGGCAACAAACTGACAAGAAACATGCAGGTAAATGCTTAAGGGCAACGGAAGGGCTCTTGTACAAACTAAAAGGTTAAGAGAAGCGATGTGTCATGCACATGAGACAAGTATGGGAAGCAAGGAAGTAATCTTGCTAGAAAATACATATTTCTTTTAAACTGAAGACATCTTTTCAAGCTAAAAAAAAAATTAGTTCTGCAATAAAACCAATGCAGACTGCTTTCTACATAAAGGTGTAAGTTCTTTGTAGACTCGTTGAAATCATATATGGATGCTGAAAAAATGTTTTGTTATCTCAAACCTGCTCGGCAGAAACAAAAAGCAGTTTCAAAGTAGCACTTAGATCATTTGTCTCTAGGTTCTGAAAATAAACTTTTAAAATAAGGAATGATTTCACCAAATGATTCATCGGGAGTCAACTATGCTTAAGGAAATCAGTAGGAGTGCTTACAGGAGACCATCATTACACTTAGTTTCTTAAAATCAGAGGATATAACTTCATGATACAATTTAAAAATGAAGGAACATCTTAATAGCAGAGACAAACCTTCACTGCCCAGCTTGGGGGAAAAAAACAACCATAAAAGTCACTTATGAAGCTTGCATAAATTACACTACAAGAGCTCATGTCTCCATCCCATTCCCAATGACATGAGCGAATAGCACTCTTCTTCCAACATGCCTGATGTTGATGCTAGAGTGACCAAACAAACAGGCATTTGCACAACCCTTTATATCCTACAAGACAAATAAACAAACACTAGACTAGAGTCATTTTAGTCCCAGGGAAGGAAGAGGTAAGAAATTCTGCAACATTTTCCAATCTTCAAACATAACACACTTCCAACAAAGATCAGCCTCACTCAAATTCCCTAACCTGGCTGGCAAGAAAGCCACTCCGTGAAACTAAAAAGAATAACATAGTGCAATTTTAGTACAGTTTTAAACATGAGTCACTTCCTTGCTAGCAGTGTGAACAATCAAAAAATATACACAAGAAGAGGTGTGCTCAAATGTAACATTAAATTGTCAATATTATAAAGGTATTGGCATAGCAGAGAAGTCCATTTTAGTAACTCCCTTTGGTTGACTTCTTCTTCTTCTGTTCCTCTCTCTGCTTCTGCTTCCTCCTCTTGCTGCCTTCCTTGTATCCTGAGGAAACATGGCTTGTAAAACACTATTCACAGCATTCATGGACTATTCCCTCTAGCAAAAGCGCATGTTCTCTGAATGGTTTAAGGAATATTAAAGAAAAGGTCTGGCTTTCTAAGGTGGTTTTTAAATTATCATTTCTATTATATCCCCAGTTCTACTATATCCCTTACATAGGATAGAGAGAAAACACTATCAGTCTTTGAAGTCTGAAAAGATCTGGAGAACTTTCAAAAGACTTCAAAGCCATTCAGGAAAAGCTTCAGTATTAGAGCACATGCAAAACCGGAACAATTTTCAGAGTGGAAGCAATAAATAAGACTTATACAGCAGGAACTATTTAACTACTGGCATTTCCTGCTCACAGTAGTAGTCACGAGTTACCACGATATTTACATTTCCACTTTAAGATTAGGGAATGCCAAGAATCCTGAGTAAGTAAGAATATGCTCAGTGTTTACCAGTCTGCATTTTATATGTGGGTCATCAGGCTACTCATGCTTTACTATGCACCATAAGTTATATTCTACCGCAACTACAACGGTGCATGGAAGCACTGAGTTCACGTAACAATTATTTGCTACGGGTTCAGTAGGCACAAGCTTCCAGCCATGTGATCACCATCCTCATGTGTTTTTTCCCCCCCCACAAAGATGAGTGAAAAGCAGTTTGTGCCCTGCATCGTGCCCTTTCCTCCAGACCTGCAGTAAACCACAACTTACTAGCAAGACCTGCATGGCCAGCAAACCGTGCAGAACCCACCCATCTACACAAGTGCACTGACAAATCTCAGCTCAAAGCTAGTAAATGTTTATAATCATTCTGTGATGCTTTGAAACAGCTGGAAGGATCTTGTAGCTCAGCAGTGCTCTGCCACTAGGAATTGGCACCGTCCGGTGAAGGGGGCCAGCACGGAGCAGAGGAGCCCCTGCAAGCTGGGAGCAAGGATGGCGCATCACAGGAACAGCCCAGGAAGGGCACAGCTCTGCCTCTCTGGAAATCTCTTTCTTTCCTCCATTCTCCCTGCAGGCAGGCAAAATGACCCTGAGGAAGCCGCGTCACCATCGCACCAGGTTCTCCACCAATTTAGCACCAAAAGCAAAATAAAAACGGGAAAAGGTGGGAAAAGGAAGGGGCGGGAGGTCAGAGGAGTACGAAGCCACGCGGTGGCTGAAGTTGGCTCCAAATCAGAACTCCTCCCGGGCACGATCAGGGCTGTGCCCGCGGCAGAGCTGCGGGTCTTCGGTTTAAGACTTGGGGAGAACCACAAGATGCTCTTTGGGCTAAAATCACTTTAAGACATTATCAAAAGCTCGTGCATTAGAGGAAATGCACTCCCTTGTAGCAAGGGAAACTGTTCCTAGGCTATCATTCTAGCGCCTATGCTGTATCAACAGCATGACTTCATCTTTTGCAATCATCTGAGTCAAGAAGCAGAATATTTATTTAGAAATTCTGCCATGAGCAATTAGCCTGTGCAAAGTTAAAGTGGAAACCTGTTTTATTGTTTAAGGAAGAGAAAAAGAGGCAGTGCTCTGTGGAATTGCAGATGACGCTGTTTTCCCTGCACCCTGCCACCCTCTTGAGCTGCAACCCCCTCCCTGGGGACACCGCATGAACATCTCCTAAGAGCTCCATCCATGAAGGTTACTTCAATGTCAGCCCCTCGGTCACCTATACATCGCCAAAGATAGGATCCCTTGGCATTTAATTTGCTGCTGTTAAGGCACAAATCCTGGAAGGGGTCAGACATCTCTTTGCTTTTCCACAAAGGCCCATGGAGGCGGGAGAGACGTGCTGACTCTTGAGAATCAGTCATCCAAGGGGTGTTATTCAAAGGATTCTTCCCTTTACTTGAGGGGAAAAACAGCATCATATAGGCTGATCAGAACTACTTCATGTAACAACTATGAAACATTAACACAGATATTTGGGAAAGGATCATTAAACCCTAACAGGTTATTAGCTTCATAATTTTATCATTTTTCATTCTCAAGACACTGTCAGTATTTCTAAAAGGCTTCCACATACAGGTATGATAGCATTTGATACTGCTATTTTATATCATAATACTTCTTTGTTTTCAACAGTCCATCTTCCTCAAATGTAACTCTTCCCTAAAAATACTGAGTCGATGTAAATTATTACTTGAAATTAACGCCACCTAATTCATTGTCTTAAAAAAATCAAGTAACTCAAAATATTAAAATACTGTGGTATGAAGATATTTAGGCATTTGACAGCATGGTCTCCCACTAGCCTCCAGAATGATAAGGGGGGAAAGTGGAAATCTTTCAAGTGTTATCACTGACAAACAGAAACGGATTGGCCAGAGGAGGAGATAACACACAAACACAGAGTATTCCTCAAGAGAAAACCGCCATGTCTTTTCTGTTTTGAGCCTGCTGTGATAAATAATTTCACTCTCAACCGTTTCCTTTTCTACCCCACCAAAGAAGAAAGGACAGGTCAAACTTTGTCCGTCTGCTAGCTCCGGCGATGCTCCGCTGGCTGATAACAGCCAAAAGCCTGATCCGAACACACGAAGCAGCTCCTAACAGAAACAAAAATCGCACGCTAATGATGCAACCCTTTGGTGTGTATTTCACTTGAACACTCCAACCAGCACTAATTAAAAGCATATTTAGCTGCCTTGATTACAAGGCTAGCCGCAAAGTCAGGAGAGAACAAAATCTGAATTAGAAAGCAGAAGCCCCATTACTATTTGACTCATTTGCAGCGAACCTGTGTCCTGACGAGCCGCCAGCGTCACAAAGCGGTCACAGAAACCTCCTATAGCTAGTGCCTGGCTCAACCAGCTTCAGCCGAACATTTCTGGCCTCAGAGAAGGGCTTGTCGAATTTCCATCCTCAGAAGCAGTGGTTAGCCATCTAAACCCTGGAAACACACTACAGGGTGGAGGGAGAACAGGCTGCTGAGAGCCTCCCCAAGCTTTGGCATCTGGAAAACAGATGCACTCAAATACAGATAGGTATCACGCTAACCTGGTATGTCCTTGCTTTTGTCAGTTACCAGGAGCAGAGACAGATGAAGCAAGAAGCCACGCCATTTGGAGTTACACCTGGTTTATGACCTGGAAAATTCTTGTCTAAAACAAACAGCATCAGCTGACCCACTCTGTCCATCTCATCCCCTTCTCTGCTACTTCCAGAAGAACCATAAAGAGCACAAAAGCTATTCCAGCTTCCATAAAGCTGATGATGACAGAAACCAACTTCCAGCAACACTTAGTAGCAGCTCCCTCAAGCACTCAGCAAGAACCAAAACAAACCGGGAAGCCTCTCTGCTGCGTCTCTGACTTTATTTCTGTGTTCCCACTTCTCTGCCATCTGCACCTACCAAAGTCACCAGTTTGTTCAGCCACTGACTGCAAAACTCGTCATGTTCTTGGGCAGCAGCTGTAAGGGAGGTGTGCACATTGAGTGACTGATCCAAAGGGACAAGTGTCCTGGGCAAAACATTCCTACCCAACTCATCTGTGGTATCCCACTTCTTCCTGCCCTGTGACACCTGCCTGCTCTACCAGGATGCTGAGCGCAGCCGCGGCTCTGCTCCACCTTCCTCCTGCCAGCACAGGAGAGCACAGGAGTCAGCAGAAGGAAACAAGGTCAGTCACGACCGACGATTAACATGCAGCATTGCTGCTTCTTGACCCACTTCAATCACTAACAAAGGCCATGGCCTGATTTTTGTGGATCTCCTGCAAGGGTGAAGGCTTTGGAGGAACCTCCTTTCAGGCTCTGAGGCACTGAGGTTGAGGGAGGGATTCATGCTTTGTGCTCAAGTTCCGGAGAAAATGGTTTTCAAGACCTACTAACTTTTTGCTAAGATTGCAGCCAGTCTTTTGCCCTCCTTGAAGCCATGGAAGCCGTCGCGGCTCCAGCATCCACACAGAGCTCTAACAGGGCAGCGGGGCACGCGCAACCTGGGTTCTGTAGTGCGCTTTGTAGTTTTCTGCTCTTAGAAATAGCTCTCTTCAAAGGTAGCTAGCTTAATTCTGAGGCGCAGCCACCATCTGTTATTTTAGACCGAACACACTTGCATATGGCATTATAAAAATTCACCCCGGATCACAGCTTCAGCATAATTTTACGTGTGTGACTCAATTTACAATTACAGCTTTACGCTACACTTTCACATTCCCTCCTTTCAGCCCAAGCCACTGCCCAGCACACCACAACCTGACCTACTAATTCTCTCACCACATCCACAGCTCCTGCCCATGCCACAGAGCATCACAGGGAGAGAACCTGCCTTTACGTAAAGACCTGAGGTGACAAAACATCCCACCCCGTCTAGGTATGCCAGTCTGCTATTTAATTATCCGCACTGTTAAATGCAAGGGGCGAGTTCTCCAGTTTCACTGGCCAACCCAGTGATGTAATCCCAACTTTGATGTTTTAGGGGACTGAAAAAGCTTTACCAACTTACCGGGGCCTTCCTTCATGCTTGCTCATCATACTATTTTCATTACCAATTCTGCCTAGAATTGCTACAAGAACATACCAAGCCAGATACAACCTGCTTGCCTGCTATTAATTAAGGTAATAGTGTTACTGAACAGAGTCCAAGGTTTTACTCCCACATGGCAAGCAAAAGCTTGCAAGGCAATGCAGCCTTGGAAGCCCTTCCATGTGCAACCCAGCTACCTTCTATGGGAAGCAAATGGGTAGTGGGATGCTCTTGGACTAGCAGCCAAAAACCCATGCGTGAAGGCAGCTCCGGCTAAGCCAGGGAGCAACCAGCCAGCCTCCAAATCCACCAGCCAAACCTCCCACCCTCTGCCTGCAGAGTACGGCTTTCCCCCTACCCCACTCACACGCAGTTACAGCCAGGGGATGTGGAGCAAAGGGAGAGCAAACTCCCTCCCATCTCCACACCTCCAGCATTCCTTACATATTACATTTCCACAGAAAACAGTGGCTTTGCTTTCCTTTCTCTTTCCATTACATGCCCAAATACAAGTATGTGAGGGAATTATAAAGTAATTAGTTTGGACAACCAAGCATATCGATTTTACTAGTTAGTAAAGTGTAATTCAGGAAACCATATGGTGGTAAAAAGAACAGAGACTGCGTTAAAGATGAAATAACACACAAATAGCTCAACTTTCCAGCAGCAGAATCCATGCCAGGAAAGGATCCAGATTAGTTAATTTAGTTCTTTTAAAGTGGTTTCCTCTTCAGGGATGCCGGTGGATGAAAATGCAGCAAAAATGAATTATTAATGTTGTAAGTTTTAGGCGAGTGCAAGCTATTTCAATTCAAAAGGAAAAGCAAACCTTGCAATATTCTCTTCCAAATAACCATCTTTTGTATTGTGTATTTTTCAGTATTTTAACAATTAAACATTTCAACCATTCTTGCTAGGTAAAGGTCAAAAAACTCAAATCTGGAGTAGCTGTTTTTTAGGGGTAGTTACCGTGACCTCTGCTATGAACGGCTGCAACCCCCAGGTCTCTGCTGGCATTAATACCACTTTGACACAGCTTGGATACCACCAGGCAGCCATACATCATGCTATCAGGGAGCACGTTACTTGCAGTATCCGAAATCTTATTAAAAAAATTACTTGTTTGGAGCTAGAGAACTGTTTGAGATATGCAGTGACTTCAGAGCACAAGAGGTGAAGTTTTATTCTAAAAGGCCATTGCGAAACCAAGAACAGTAGGAAGCGCAGAGCAATTTCTACTAAAACACGAAGTGTTAATGTTAGATGGAGAATCTAATTTAACTCTAATTTTTTTTATTAAATGCCCACTGTAACGACTGGAAATCCTGACTAAGGAGAGGATTCATCTCACCTCTGGGTATTGGTCGCCCGTCTAAATGAGCTGGCCAGCCCTGCTCCTTGGCCGCTAGAGAGAGATGGCCACTTCCAGAGGGATTCCCACCACGCAGTCAGGATGAAACCTACCCCCTTCTCCTTCGTTTCAATTTGCTACAGACTTACAAATTAAAACTCAAACATTCCCACTCTTAAAGCTGGGAAAAGAAAAACATATCGCTGCAAGTGAATCATTAATGACTTGGGGATTTGCTTGAGATGCTCTACCCGGGACAACATCTCAAACTGGCACGCGGTCTCGCCGCCCAGGGCCACATGCCAACAGTGGCAAAACGGTCTGATTCGAGGTGGAACGGCGCCCAGCTTCAGGCCATTGAACTTCACTGTTTTCCACTGAATTGAGTGGGCCTTGGACCAAGGCAAAAAAGGATGCTGCTCTTTCCCAACGTTGGCCCATGGAAGCACAGCAGCTGTTGCAGTGATCAACGAGAAGCCGAACGGGAGCACTAAGCAGTCTGTGCGATCACAGAGCTGTGCCGGGGAAGCTGCTTGCTGGGCAAGGCAGCTGGCAGAGGTGAGCACCCAAGAAGAGCAGCATCACTGACCGGGGCTCGTGCACAAGCTTCCCAGGGAGAGATTAAGACACTCACGTAGGTTTGTATGACTGACTCGACCTGTCCTTCATCAGCCTTGTCCATCAGAGGAAAAGTAGGCAAAATATTTAAAGCAACAGTAAAACCTTCGTCTTACTGCAATCAAGTTTTCACCCTGAATCTTTTATGGCAACTCACAAACTACTGGTAGGAGAGAGGATTTTGTGATTGCGCAAATAACTCTGGAAATTCATTTTTCTGGAAACTCATTTTAATTGCAAACTCATGCACCTTGGAGCATAAATAATTTCACAGCAAAAAGTCTTAAGCAATCTTAAAAATTGCTCCAAAAATTGCAAGGTGCCTGTCAAACTCAGGTGCTCTTTGGAAACCACTACCAAAGTATTGTTATGACTGTACAGGGCCTCACGTCTCCAAACGCGGAGCCAAGGTTTTGTTTTGCCGGCTGCGGACACCAGAGACAAAACCTCCATCCCTTGCATAGGAGATATCAGGACAGCAGTCCCGAGGTTACATTCAGGCTTCTGTAGGGAACGTTAAACTTTTTTTAGGAAAAAATCCAATTTAGCCATCCCTAAAGAGACAAAACTTCCAACAACTGATCAGGAAGACATTTATCTGAGTGTTTCTATTTTTTCAAGCTGTCAGCCTACATGATATCTTTAGGTCTCCCGTACAGAAGACAGTGTTAGATTTAAAGGCTCATAAACACAGCAGAAGTTGGTACGGCACTGGGAGCACGCAAGCACATGTTTTGGGGTAGGATGCATGTTTTTCATGCACTGTGCTTACCCCGAGGAGCCTCATGCTCTCACACTTCCCAGCACCTCACCTAATTCAGCACTACTGAGAAGGGCCCTTAGTTTGGGCATCCAAGTAGAAAGGCATCCTCACGTTTCAGAAAAACCTGTCCCGGCAGTCCTGGATGATCTTTTGACCACAGGTTCCAATTAAATCAAGTAGTTATGAGGACTCTGTTGTCCAAGATAGCCTCTGGACTATAGTGCCGAAACGTTACAGACAGGAAATATATCAAAGGACTAATTACTTCCAAAAATAACCAGGACAATTGCCACGCTTCCGCGTTAGCCTGAACAGTCTCAGCCTTCTCTATTGGGTTTTAGGCGCCTAAAATAGCAGCTTCCAGAAATAGCATCAAGTTGCTGAACTTCTCCTTCAACAAGGAAGCAGAGTACAATTTAAATAAATGAATGTTCCAAGTTTTGTGATGAGTTAACCTCTAAAGGCCCTCACTTTTAAGAGCAAAGATCACAGGCACTCCAGCAGCGTAACAATATTTGCCCTGGATCCTTGAACATCCCAGGGCGTTTGTGAGTCTACACTAAATTGAAGAGCAGAGCAAACGCAGGACGAAGGCACACAAGCTGCTACTTATTATTTACCAGGGAGCTAACATTAAGTCAACACACAGCAACAACCTCTTGCTTGGCTCTTTGGTTTTGGCTTTTGACTATCTGACGGATCCTTTTCTGCGCATTTCTCATCAACATGCTTGTGCACACCTGATAAATAAAAAGGGGTCTCCAAGCTGCTTGTAACCCGGCTTCTATCTTGTTCTTCCACCTCGTCACTATTATAATGATAGGCATATCTGGGGGAACTGGCAGGCTTGTGAGGCTTCAGCAGGCGCGGGTTGGTGGGCTGGAAAGGCAGGGCGTGTTGTCCCCTCCGTCTGCACTCCTCCGCAAAGGCTTCTTCATCTGCCTCACCTGAAACAGCAAAGAGTGCAAGAAAAGTGAGCTGCAGCCAAGACGCTTACACGTCGCCTGAACAGAACTCAAAACTAGGCTGGAAATGGGGTGTCACAGAACTACTGCCTGGGCTGGGGTTAGCTCACAGGCAGTCCTGTCTATCTGCCCACCCGGGGAGTGGCTGGAGCAGAAAGCTCCATCAGTGGCTTCTCACCGCACTGAAGCCACCCGAACAAGTCAGCTAGGTATGACAGCTCAGGGGCCACCGTCTCCTTCTTCCCCAAAGGCAAGGTGAGCGAACCAAGCCCACGGCCCTGGGTGGTATTTCTGTCCTGTGCAGAGCACGTCATCTCATCCCACCTCAGCTGGACTGTCTTGCCCAGGAAGGGTTGGCCCTGCTCAAGGAAAAGCTGTAGGGAAAGGAGGGAGAAATGTCCAAGCTGGCTACAGGGATGGTGGGACAAAACCAAAGCCGACGTGGGTTCAGAGGGGCTGGATGCTGGACATCCACAGCTGGAAGAATGGTAGAGAAGTGTGAAGGATCACATGGAGATGGGAAATTGGGCTGAAGATGTAAGAGGTAAGTACGGTCCAGGGGGCAAGGCAGGCACACGCAGCAAAGACGAATGAACGCAATGGAAATAAAACCCCAATGTTTGCAAAACTTAACATGAACGATGAGGTACCCCGGTCACACTCATGCTGTTTTGCAGATGACACTTCCCTTTGCTGCACGAAACTGTAACAGTACCAGTGCTGCAAAGTAGAGAAATCAGCTACCATAACACAAAAAACCCAAGCAAAACCACACATCGAAAAGCAAACAGTAAGGTAACAAATAAAGAGGTCAACCAAAGACAATCAACAGGGAAAATAAGATAAAAAAGAAGAAAAAAAAAAAAAAAAAAAATAGAAGAAAGGTGTTTACCACATTTGTGTCTTGAAGGCTTTTTAAAGTTTCATTAATTCAATTACTTAAGTACTTTTAATAGAGCTGATGAAATACAGCGTCATTTTATTTGCATCAAAAGTGGTGTGTCACATTCTGGAAGTTTTTCCTGGGATGTGCCCAGCATCAGCTGCTTAGGGAGGGGTGTGTGCTCCCAGCTAATGCGTGTGCTCTTAGTTCATGGCTGGAAAATGCTTTGAAGATGGAAAAAGCACCAACGTATGCAGTGAGGAGCAAGAACGGCAATACCCACTTTGCTGTGTGTACCAAGCCACTGACACTTTCAAACAGAACAGGTTGCATTGTCTTTACCTTGTAATCGTACATGGGGAGATGCTTCCGAGGGCATAAGGAAAAGGAGGCAAGGTCTGTTTAAAAAGTCATTTCACAGCACGATGTGGCACCTGAGGCCTCCCAGATGTGCCTCGTGTCACCCGCCACGCGTCGGAGCACCTGATGTGCATGGGCAGTGCACAGAGGACCCTTACTCCTGGGTGGTTCAACGCCCATTCCCACCCTCCAAACACTCACGCTGTTTTATCCCGGAGTCTCCTGCGTTTCCAAAGGCACAAGCAAACAAGACAAAACCCCAAGCGATGGTAACAGCAAGGATTTCTGCAATAAGGCATCACCTGCCTGCATCGTACCGGTGTAAAGCTCTGGATGTGTGGTTCTTCTTGCAGTAGCAGGGGGCTGGCAGGACAGCTCCCCCTCCCCCACACACAGGCACGAGAGGTGGTGGGCAAGGAAAAGCTCAGAAAACGCCAGATACAAAATAGCTGGCATTTCCCAGAAGAGGCTACGGGATTCTGCACACTATACAAGCAGCACCGACGCATCTATCAACCTGGTGGTACCAGGTCTATGGAGATAAGCCTGTAAAGTGCCTGAAATTAAAAAAAAAACAAAAACAACCAAACCCAAACAAAAAAAAACCAACAAAAAAACCCCACAAAAAACACACACATAGGAGACATGAATACATCAGTTGCACATACAAAAACCAGTCAAGAGAGTTCACTTCCCAACAAATTATAGTGCACCAGAAACAGGCGATCCCTCCCCTCCACGGAAACACAAACCGCACGGCTTTCTGTTCGATGTGCAAGGTCTGGCTTGATGCAGATTTAGAATCTATATTGGCCACCAGATGTGGGAATGAGGAACGTTCTGAGGCCGTTCTCAAAGCTCTGTGTCCGTGTGTGCGCATCGCGGAGCCAACCCAATCAGACACACTAACACAATGCACAGTGAAGTATCAAACCAGATGCTCTACGCACACCCCGATAAATTACTCCTAACTACGTTAGCAATCAATCTTGACAACTTAAGTCTAATTCAGACAGCATGAAAGGAACCGTTGAAGACTGGAGGAAATCGCAATAACCCTGCTCCTGCCTGGTGATGTACCCACCGCATCGCTGGGTGCTGGTCCTCTCGCACCCTGATGCCTCCTCGACCTGCTGCTGCAGAGCTCCCTTGCTCTGGCAGCTGAGCAGTGCCACCAGCCCCACACCGCCGAGCACCTAACAGTCGCAGAAAGACCTTCCAGCACGCACTCACTGCTTGAGTCCAGCTTAAAATAAAACACAAAACCACTAAAGACATTCCATACTCCAGACTTTCCTCGACGAGGCTGGAGAGCCTGTCCTGCTTCATCAAATCCCATGAACGCTGCTCTCCAGAGCTGGTTTTAGCCTTCCGCTCCGGGCGGTATGAGCACAGCTCTGGCTTTGGAAAAGGATGATACCTGCCTGTTACACACCTCCTGCGAGTATTGGTACAAAGTCCTTACAACTACGCTGCTTTTACTCCATGAAAAGTCACGATAACGATACGCCTTCTCCAGCGCTTTGTCTGGGGTATCCTACACCTGCAGCTCTTCTGCAAACAGCTCAGAGCAAGAACTGTCCCCTCCTTCAGCGGGGTTCGTAGTTCAGTTGCTCCATGAAAGACACTACCTTGGGGGGGAGGGGGAGACAAAAAAACAAAAAAAAACCCACAGAGACAATTCCTGTAATGCCCATTTCTCTTCCCCTCAAAACCAGTCCAAACCCAACCCCAAGGCAGCCAGGAGAGCCCTTGGCTGTGCTCGGTGCCGCTGCCTCACCCCTGCCCACCGCCTGCTCCGACAGCATCGCCCAAGACGGGACCAGCAGCTCCTGCTCGGGGTTTATCCCTGCAACACAGCTGTGGCTGCAGCAGAGGAAGAGGCAGGTGACTGAGGGACCATCTGCTGATACACAGATGGTGAAAGGGCTGTTTGCAAACTTGTTCAAACCCACCGCCTGCCCCAGAAGAGGTGACAACCTGTGCCAAAACCTCGAGCACAGCTCCTCAGTAATGGACCTGGGGAACCAGCATCCCTTTGGAAGTCTGTCTTCAGCCTTTCCTCAGAAGCTCCCCAACTTTCAGTCACTAAGGATTTGAAAGTAGCGTTTTTGCTAAGCTGAGCTGACCTGTGTTATATGGCAGGAAAATTCCCCGTTCGGCTGCCGTTGGCATCCCTCTGCCGTTTGGGGCGAAAGCACCAGCACACCAGAGGGGCTGCCTCTGCCCGCCACAAAACACAACACAGTGGCAACTGAAGTCAAATGCTTTATTTACTTTGATTAAACTACGAAGTTACACAGTTGTATCTCCAGAAGAACAATTTATGTTTTCTATTTCTGGGCAGCCCATGGCTGCCTCCATCTGTCCTTCACTCCACGGAAGGGCGCTAGGGGGATGCAGAGCTGCTCCCTATCACTACACAGGCAGCACGTTTTGCAGCTATACCATAGAATCATAGCATGGTTTGGGTTGGAAGGGACCTTCAAATGATGTCTAGTCCAACCCCTCCGCAGTGAATAGGGACATCTTCAAATAGATCAGGTTGCTCAAAGCCCCATCAGCTTGGGCCTTGAACATTTCCAGGGATGGGACTTCTACAGCCTCTCCGGGCAACCTGTTTCAGTGTGTCACCACTCTCATTGTAAAAAATGTCTTCCTTGTATCTAGTCTGAATCTATCCTCTTTTAGTTTTAAACCAATCCACCTTCTTTTAGTTTAAAACCATTACCCCATGTCCTATAGCCACTAAAAAAATCTGTCCCCATCTTTCTTATAAGCCCCCTTTAAACACTGAAAGGATTAAACCCACCTCGATCACCCAACAGTCACTCCATTTTCCACCTCCCCCAAAGACAGACAAGGTTTAGTTCGACAAACAGACCCCAACACATTGTCCAAACTTCTTCCCCTTTATGAGCTGCAGGAGAGCAGGATGGCACCACACATTAGTTACAATGTCCTAACATCATGTCAGCTGTGATTCAATGTTGAAACGATGACAGTGCTATGCATGGTATGAGCCATCAGATCGTTCCTCTGATCATCTTATCTTTAGCACACCTTGCAAAGCACCACTAATGTGTAATTTGCATCAACTCTTTTCTCTTGTTCCTCTTATTTTAAACGTTCGAGCCAGACTCTGAATAAAACTGGCTGTACCAATTGTCAAGTGTGAGATTTGCAAAGAATTTACTCCGGGAAAGGCCAGCCACACAGGGCATCACCACCCAGTGCCTGAACGTTGCTGGAGCTTTATCAGCAGTGACATTTGTCCTGGAAATGGCTTTTGGGAAGACAGCTGGTGTGGAGGGGGGTCCATAGCCGAATTCAGAGCTGGAATAGCCACTGGAGAAGCAACTTTCAGGGGTAACTCCAGTCCCTGGTTCCCCCCCATGGCTCCTTCTGGCCGCCTCCACGCCAGCACACCCACGTGAGAGCCCGAGCAGCCACACTCGAACGCAGGCAGGGGACTGACCCGGGTTAAAAATAACACTCCCTGTTGCAAGCTTATTTTTAACCCAGCTCAGTGCCTGGATCCAGTTCATCGTGCAGCTGCCCCAGCTTGGGCAGGGAAGGGGACAATTATTGGGGCTGTTGGAATCAGCGTCCAGATTACAGTGTTAAGCAAAAGGTCTTATTGTGCTAATGCAAATAATAATTAAAAACCTTGCAGTTATTTCACTTGCAAAACTAGTTCAGAGAAATTACATTTCTAAGGGTTAATGCTGCAAATGAGGATTCAGCGTTACTAGTAAGATTTAGAAACAATAATTTAAGTCTGGTTTTCTGGTGCACCAGGTTCTCCCAGATGAAAAGCGGCTTCTGGGGAAAAAGAAATCCAGCATGAGCTGTAGCATCCTGCAAAGCTGCATTAGGACAAAACCCTGCCTTCTGTTCCGAGCAAGAAGGGCTGAAAAACAGTTTCTCCGAGCGAAGTGCTGCTGTACGAGAGGGGAGAATCCGGCTCCTTTCCGCTGTCAGTAGCCAGCAGATGGCAACATTGCCTATCGCGAGGGGCACGCGACCAGGGGAGGCACCGCCACCTCCTCCAGTCGCAATAGATGGATTTTGTACATCTAAGGCAAACCACGAGTCGCCAATAGATGGATTTTGTACGTCTAAGGCAAACCACGAGTACAATTCCTGGATGAGACGGGTGCATCAGGGGAGCCACCAGCTACACCAAGGGGTCCGTGTGTGCTCCTGGAAAATCGGAGATAGCACAAGGAATAAAACCACTAAGGCTGAGGATATTCCAGGCCAGGTGGGCCAGGTCAGTCCCCGCGCACTTGGCACAAAAGCAGCCCTGCACAATAGCGTTACTATTTTGTAAGTAACATCCGTGTACGTCCTGGAATCGAACTGAAATCCTACCAGGAATCAGCAGTAATTAACGGCAGGATAGTAATTAACAGAAACATGCCGAACCAACCGGGGTAAACATCCTGAGAACGTCAAACCACTGATTTACGTTTGCCGTGTCACTTCCCGGCACAAAAGGAAGCGGAGCCTTTGTGGTTCCTGCACAGCAGCCCTGCTGCCTGCATGGTATTTTCTTGCACACCCAAAAAAAAAAAAAAAAAATTATATATATATATATACACGCACATATATAATCAGGACTTCACCTGTATTAAGAAACAGCAAGTAGGCACACCGGTTTGGCCAGTCCACAGGAAGACTTCCCCAAGGCTGCAACCACCACGCAGCCCACCCTGTAACCAGCAGCACCAGCAGACCCAGCCGGTGGGGGATGTCTGCCTTTACCCAATGGCACAAGAGAGCTCCCAGCTAAGCTCCAGCCAGCCAGTTGTGGAAGGACAGCTTGCAGGAAACTTAGTCCATTCAAATGTTTCTTCAATGATGGCCAGCAAAGTGTCCTTCTAATACTTTAAGACTTTAAAGTTAAGAGTTGATGTATTTTCTGAAGCTCAGCGCAGCACACCACTGCTGCTTCTAGAGAAGACTCAACTGGAAGTCTGAGGTAATCTGAACTGCTACTAATGCTGACTGACAACGGAACAAGAGTGCAAAAGGCAAAAAAAAAAAAGCTTTGCTTGACTTTTTTCCCCCTTTCTATTACAAGGCCTTGGAATTTTCCCTGCGCCTACGGAAGGCACTGGAGTTTCTGATGACTCAGCTACACCCGCTGCCGCTACGGAGTGCTGAGCAACCCCAAGAGGAAGAACAAACATCCCCATTTAAATATACTCATCTGAAGTAGACAGCGCTACAGACTTCATAACCTATTGATAAGGCTGCAGTACAAATAAACTTTTCTGCTGTGACAGCAGCTCCAGTATTAATGTTTACCTTAGCAGAAGATACCAGGTTCTGGTACCCAACATCCAACATTTGCTGGGAAATCTCGTACTTCAGAGCAGCCCACTGGATGCACAAATTCATTTAATGGAAATGACCTGTCTACAGGCCAGGATTACCCTGGGCTGAAAAATTCTGGAGATTAACTGTTTCTTTTGTTTCTTCTCTTAAAAGCTCTGTACCCAATATATTATAGCACAGAGAATCTTAAAAGCTCCATACCCTATATATATATATATATATATATATATATATATATATATAATAGCACAGAGAAGACATCAGGAGACCAAGTAACTCTAATAAAACATAGAAGAGGTCTAATTCAGGGGACAAACTTGAAAGTTGTGTTCAGAAAGTTGTCGAACCATCACAGTTTCTTTTAATTTCTGTTGGGAGCAAGGGATGCTCATTATAAGATACCAAGCCCAGGGTATTTTCCAAAACCACATGCACACGCACACACACCCCTCCTGAAATTGTAGGCAACACACTTAGCCAAGAAAATACTCCCTCACCATTACTGGAGGCTATGTTGAGCAAGTTCTTCTGATTAATTGTTCTTAAACTTGTTTCTAAATACCAGGAAACACGAATACTGCAGCGCTTAACAGCAGGAGTTATAAAACCCACTTTCAGCCTGTGCTCTCTTGGGTTTGTCAGACTCGACAGAAACTGAAATTTGCATCAGGTCCTCTTTGAAAAATGTCGCTGTCTGAGTCTGACAGTGACAGCCTTACCCAAAAAAAAAAAAAAAAAAAAATCTCCCTCTTGCTGTTTGATGTGATACTTATGAGAAAAAGCAGCCATTTTAAAGTCTACTGAGAAAAAAAAAATGCAAGTAGTCTTGAAAGCCGAAAGAGCCTGAAATCACTCAGAAACTATCCAGGGAATGCTGCCCCATCTGCACCACCGCTTCTGGGGCAGAGCTTGTGAAAACCATACAGGGAATTTATTTCAACACTGAAGTTTATCAGCTAAAGCACAGGATGAAGGACAACATTTTAAACCATCTCACAAAAATTAGTGACTTTCACCGATCATTAGCAATTCTTTTTCTTTTGGAACAACTGATACTGAGAGCATGAGGAGATTCAGGGTTTCCTCTGGCGCAGCGAACCAATCTGTGCCCGAGACATCCCTCCTCAAAACGCTCGGAAAGATTTGGCCAAAGCAGTGCCCAGAGCGCTCAGCTGGTGCGAGCCTGAAGGCTTGAGCTGTGCCTTCCATGGGACCCACTGCCATGTCCCCCTCATCCCCGCCCCATCCCACACCCTGCGTGGGCGCCCACTGCCCAGCCCTGCCGTCCC
>JAVJGJ010000047.1:60337652-60379380 GCA_035590215.1 Microhierax caerulescens | reverse complement strand
GGGGGGGGGGGGGGGGGGGGGGGGGGCGGCGGGGGCAGGGATTTGGGAAATAGGAGCGAGTCTGATGGAGCAGCTCTGGCAGTGCTATTTCTGTCCCAGGACAGCCACGGCTGCAGCACATCCAGTATCCAGGACAGGGCAGGGCTCATGCATTTTGCTCAACACACCTCTGCCCGTCTGGCTTCAAGAGCTGGCAGTGGACTTGCTCCTTTCTGCCCTCATATCCAGCCGCTCCCATGCCAGCTCGCCCTGTTCCCACCCAGCCCGCAGCCCTGTGGCACAGGGCCAGGAAGGGAAGGACCCCCACGCAGGTCGCTCACCCTCCCCACCCTGCAGCAGCTCCCTCGAAAGCTCAGCCTTTTAATTTTATTTTTTTTTAAGCCATCTGGGTTTTACCTACCGCCCCCGTACATGCCCAAGAGCTCCATTATATCCCGCATTCAGCCCAGCACGTACCAACACGAATCCTGTATTCCCAGCGCATCTATTCAAAGCACCACAAAGATATTTTGCCACGAAGATACCCCAATCTGCAACCAACTGGGAAAATTCAAGGAGTCCACACCATACGCTAACTGCAGCGGTGCTGCAAACGGGCACTCTAATGGGAATGCCACCATGCTGTTCCCCGGAGCGGCTACGGGGGACGGATGGCTAAAGCCACTCCTGTCTGACCATAAGGGGTGGCTCGGAGCTCAGCAGCCTGATGTGCAGACAGGGCAGCTGCGAGAGCCTGGATTTACCTCCTGGCTGCCAACTTCACTCACTGGAAGACCTTTCAAAGCCCAATGAATAGTCCCACACTAACTGTGAGGCCAGGGAGAAGTGCAGGCTGAGCGCACATCCAGACTTCTGCAGTTCAATTTTGTTTCTGTTGAAGCACGCCAGGGCATCCATATCAATGACGCCACCAGCTCCCATCTTAAAGACCTAAGATGTGGGAAATGCAAATGACAGGAGGCAACATGAATCCCCATGTTTCCAGCAAGCAGAGAAATAAGCCCATTTGCATGCGGCTGCTGCTCAGAGTGAATTTTATTAATTTTAAAAGACTTTACCACACAGGGATCTTTTATTCATTTCTGCATGAATTTTGAAAGGAAGCAAAGAACGAGGAACGAGCTTCACAGCTTGAGATATATAAATACAAATTAGCAAGATTTCAAGCTCAGCTTGAAAAAACGGACCCAATTTTTCAACAGCAATTGAGGTTACTTAAAAGATGAGGCTTTCTACACGTTTCAGGGGCATGTCAGATCTCTATCACAGCTTCCTGTAGACCACGTGGTGTGGCACCACACTGCAGTGCTGCCCACCAGACCCCCTTACAAAGTCACACCAGGGGCTCATGCTCCTGGGGCATCTCTCCCCAACACACTCCCTACACAACATGCAGGTGAGAAGGGGCTCAGATCACTGTAACCGTCTTCCTCTTTTACACGGCCTCTCTTCCTCCAGAACTGGTATTACTAAGATCAAAATACTTGATTTGGTTCAATATTCAATGGGTTTTCTCATCTCACCTATATTTCAACCTCAGGCAAAAATCCCTGCAGGTTTCACCTCCGCATTGAGGAAGCCTTGCAGCTCATTTTTGCCTTTGAAATTGGTTTTGAAGTGCAAACCAAACTTCTACTGAGAAAAAAAAAACAAACAAACAAACAACCAGCCCTCACGACACAACTCAATATACTCAACACTAGAGGAAAATAAGTAAATAAAAAATCCACAGCTCAACTACATGCAGCCTGGCCAGGTCCTCCACCGCGCACACAGGCACAAGCTGCCTTCCACTGGGGTTTCGTCTCGTGCCCGAGCAAAGCCCCACGGACCTTTGCACCTCTCACACTCGTGCTCCAGAACCTCCCAGTGCTGGACAAAATGGCCCCTTCACTGCCCCAAAAGACAAAATTTGCTTCTTGCCTTCAACCCTCCTTGGCATTGCCACTACCAGGTCAAGCAAAATTGGGCTCCTCCTTAGAAAACTCCTCAGCCAGCGAGCAGAGGGAAAGCGCCCTTCCACAACAAACAGATCTTAGCGCTGCTAAAAACCAACGCATTAAAGCATCAAGATGTCATCTTACATTTCCATTAGTGGCCCTCACTAAAAAGAGCATCTCCAGAGCAGTTATGAGCATGCCCTAATTTGCAAATTACACAGCTTTGTTACACTTTTTTCCATTATTATTAGCTTTAAATCAATCTTCAAAACCTTAATGTACAGCAAACCCAGATTACCGTAAGAGGAAAAAAAAAAAAAAAATATATATATATATATATATAAAGCAAAAAGCCATGCAGTTAAATTTAAAAAGAAAAGAATCCCATGAGTGACTTCAGAAAAATGTGATGAATGACTTCCCCAGCTGTTTTGTCAACACTACCATAGTAATTTGGCAAAAGCACAAAATCACCAAGTTTATATTTTCACCAAATGGCTATTAGTGCTGTTGAAATCTCACAGACACAAGGCAGGAAGAGCAAGCTCCATGTTTATATTGCATCATCCACGCTCCGTTTGTAAGCTCTTGTCTTTTCTGGTTAATCGTTTGGAAAATATTCTCCCTTCTACCCTGAGCCTTAAATATGACACTGTTTCACATCCCTTTTTTTGGTAATTAGTATAAGTGCCCTCTCCAATTATACCCCCCAACAAGTAATTCATTCCTCATTCATCCCTGCATTACCAGGACTGGGGCAAGCAGACCCCAGCTCCCACTGCCTACACATATCCCTGATTTAGAGCTCCATAGCCCAGAATCTTTTAATTGCCCCAAAAAATGACACGGGCTCATAGAAACAGGACAACTCCCTCTTATCACAGCTCAGAAGGTTTCAAAGTGCTTTATGAACCTGCACCACAAAACGCAATCCTATTCTTGACATCTTCCCGACAAGAACACTAAGCTGTTAGCTGGCATGCGGTTCCATAATATTGACACGCCAATGACAAGTCTGAATTTTAAAAAGTAGCGTTTCAAGTTGACGTTCAGTATTAATTTTGACTAAACACTGTATTTCATTAGGAACCTGTACAATGGCCTTACAGGGGCCGTACCTCGAAAGTTGCTCCACTTTTTGTTGTTTGGCACCTCCAATCCATCAGGGAACTCTCAAAGTTTCCAAACACACTCTTTCCCACCCATAGTCAAGCTCATCAGCCTGTGCCTTAAAACCCACCATAGCTTAGGAACACAGGCGATTTCTCAAATCCAAGACGTATTGATAACTACTAATACATGCAAACGTACACACACGTATGCGTACACACATATATTTATACACACAGAAAGAAACTGGTCCGTGTATCCTGCTCAAATTGAAGTTCTGACTAAAATAACCAAAGGAGAGCACAGAAATTAAAATTTTCTCAATTAAAAAAAAACAAAACACCAAACCAGACACATGACTACCATCCAACAATAACAATACTTACAATTATCTTTTGTGCCTGGGAACAGTATCGTCAGTCAGTTTATATGCTCCTTCTGCAGAGATCCAGTGGGAACAGGGAACGTTTTTCCCAGAGAGCTTTGTGAGTTTTGGAAACAGAAGGAGAGTTTGGAGAGCAGCATTAGTACCTGCTTGGTGTACCCAGTGTGGCCACGCATCCCCTGGGAAGGCCACCCCCGAGCCACCCGTGCCCGGAGCGATGGCTGTTCCCATCCTGTGTTGCTGCACTGGCACCACCCCACCTTCTCCTCTTGTAACACGCCTCTGAGGTGGGATGAAGCACCAAGGACAACCACCACCATTTCCAACCACGATCTCTGGGGCCAAAGCAAAAAAAGGGGAGACCAGTATTTAAGAGCTACCACAAAGGCAGAGAAACTGGAGAACACCAGAAGGGAGCAAAGAGCACCCCAATGCCCACCAGCTCTGGCTGGAGAGGTGGATGCACCTGTGGAAGGGATGGGCCCACCAAACCCATGCGACAGGACAACTCAACACCTGAAGTTGCCGTAACGAGCTTCTGCTCAAAATCACCTCGTGTACAGACATCCCCACACCTCCTGTAATTCTGCAATGGCAGCAAAAGCTTTTCCAAAATATTCAAGTGACCATTTGTCAGCAGACTCGTTATACCGTGGTACAAATATTTGAAACACTTCAAAAACAAATCATCAAAACTGCAGAGGTTTGAACTGTTTCACTACAAAGACAATTCTGTACTACTAGGAGCCCAAAGTGCAGGAGCCAGCAAAGCTACTCCACCTCCCCCTGGAACACCAGCAAACTCAAAATCTTCTCAGAAACACGTGTCAAGAGTTTTACTAAGTTTGAAGATGTCAAACTTCATTTACCCTACAGCGTTCCGCCTCGGCCTTGTAAGACCATTGATTGCTCCCTTCGCGGGGTTGAGAACGTCCTGCAGTCAGCACTGTGAAACCAAAAGGAAACCTAGAACAGATGCACAGCGAGTAAGACTGATGTTCACTTAACGTTTGTTATCATGCAAGTCAGCAACTGACATAAAAAGGCTCAGACTTTGCACCTTTGAGAGCATTTCATCACTTTCCAAATAAAATTCTGACCTTGCCTGAACTCCCGGTATTGGATACAGCCTGGTACCTCTGCAGGAAAAAAAGCTCTCTTGTTACAGTAACTTTTAAAAATACTAAATTAAAGATTAACAACTGTTATTCTAAAGAAATTTGCTTACTCAAGACTGAATAGTAGACTGGAAATAAAATTACAGCAGGCAAGGCATTCATGTCACCTTCCAGGAGGTGGAATCCGTTCGCAAAAGCCTTCAAAGCACCCAATTTCTCTTGAGAAACTGGTAACTAAAACCACGCTGCTGTGACACTGACACACCGGACACCGACGACAGTTCAGCCAGGACCTCAGAGTGCCCATCTCCATCCCAACTTCAGCTGAAAATCTCGAAAGCCTGTATTTTAAGGGAAGATTAGCCAAAACTGTCACAAAAAGAAGAAAACTGGAGAGGCTTTGACCTCTGCTAGCAACGTACCGTCTAACCCACATCCCAAGTTGCTCACTTGGCTCCGTGCCACTTACAGGTGCACACTCACAGATAAATTGGGAATACCGATAGAGACACCGATAAATTGGGAAATTCTGCTGCCACACACAGAAAACACACCAGTGAGCTGAACCTGGAGCCCAGCATGAACAAAACATTGACTTTTTGTTTCAGGAGAAGCCAGGAGGCGTACGGTAAAATCTCCCTGTCAAACAGCTCTCATAGAAAAAGGCTTTCCACTGCTGGAAACTATTCTGCCCAGAGCAACAAGCACCTCCCCTGCAAAACGGCACAAAGCACAGGCATGCACTTGGCTTCATGATTTGTTCTACAAAAAGGGTTACCAGGGATGTAGTCGTCACCTTCTATAAACATTTCAGGAGCAAAGCGCACAGAGCAAGTGCTGGAGGAGAGAGAAGACTGGAAACCACATCAGAGTAATCAATTAATCTTATGTTCTTGATTTTGTTCATCAAGAAGAGCAGGGAGCTTAAACACCTGTGTCTTCTTAGAAAAATGTTTTATTTCCCTGAGTTGAGCTTCTTGTTTTAAGGAGTGATTACAAGAATCATCATCTTGATTATTCACTGCATTAGAAAGCACTTAAAAAGCACCTTCTGTTCTACACTTTTCAAGACAGAGTTATATTTGTTAATAAAGACAGTATAAATGGCTACAGATGGGATTCAGGACAAATAACTCAACTTTCTCTAAATCTTTCACACAGGACTATCTTCCAGTTCTTTAGGGCTAATACTTTCACGATGGATCAATACTTAGACAACACCAATGTTTCAGAAATACTTTGGATATTTCTCAGACAGCCCCCCTGGCAACAGGCACCACCAGTTCCATACCGTGTAGTAGTAGCTGGCAATGATAAAACACGGCAAAAATATGAATATGCATAGTAAAGTACGCGTAATTTTTTTTTTTTATTTAGCAGCAAAAACAATCATCTACTTTGTCTTTTACCTGATTCTCTAGAGATATCGTCATGTTTTGCCTAAGAACACCTGGTGATGTCTCTTTCAGCAACGTAAGAGGACTCGAGCCGTACAGTGAACAGAATTGCATTTCCTAACTCTGAAACAGGTTTCACGCGGGATGCAACTCCAAAATGTTGGAAGCTACTTGGAAAATACGGATAAAATGGATGTAATTCTTTTGCTTTGACAAGTTACAGGTCTGATACGTTTAAAAGTAGTTCAGAAGTGGTTTACTGCTAATGAACAGTCACCACACACAAGGTGTACGCTGGCTGTTACACTCTGCCAACCACAGAAAGATTCATCTGTGAAGACAGAAATATCTTAAGATACAGCAAGACAAGACTTCTTTGAAGGCAGAAAAGGGCAGAGCAGTACAGCACACGCACTTCTTTGCTCTTCCATTAACAAGTTCCCTTGTCCCTGCAGAGCTGGCTGTGTCTATACTGGTGGAGGTGTCCTCCCCGACTCTGCTCTCAGTTTTTACTGTTTGTACAGAAAGGAGATTTCTCCACAACTGCTATTTTAAGGGCTGAACATTTAAATCTCATAATATGGTTAACTTTGACCATGGAAGAACTAAGACTTAGTTCTGGAGTTCCAGCAATCTCCAAGCAGGATACCTTCCTCAGAAAATTAGGAAGGACCTTAAGAGATACCAGGACTTTGCCATAAAAGAGTTTGCATTTTGGTTTTGTTCTAAACTATGTTTGATGGTTATATGGCCCAAATGCTGCTGAATTATGATTCCAGGAATTTGCCTTTCCTCAAGCTTCTTTTCAAAAAAAAAAACAAAACTGATTAACAAACGTAGCTCTGGGTATATACAAAACCCAAGTAAGTGGCCACAGAGTGTATTTTTCACGCATGTAAGCCCTGTAGGAGATGCTTCTCTGGCTGTTCCCTGTAGAAGTATTTTTCTCACATTTTGCAGTCTTGGGCATTTAGCACGCTACCACAGACGATCCAAATAACAAAAAGCCAGCTTTTTTCATCGTAGTCACTCAAAATTCAAAACATGCATATTGTTATCCACGTAAGATTTAACATGCACTAAAAATAAAAACTTTCCATTGTTAAAACATTTAAGAAAATCAATAGTTCCTTCTGCCAAATGAATCTTTGTCACAACATTATATCTTAACAAGAGACCTCCTAATCTTCATCTCAGGAGCTGAAATTAAGTGCTCTCGAGCTCTGCAATCTGTTGTTGGTGAGAAGACAAGGGCTCACTGTAATGCAAATTTCAAATCAAATTCCCTGGGACAGTCATCATGGCCCTCACCCTGGCTCTTCATCATCACTAAACACACAGTTTTGTTCTCTACCCTAAAGCAACTACTTACCTTAACAGATCCAGAACGTCTTCTGCCACATGGAGTCCCCTCTGGGCACCTACACATCCCAAACTGGATGCTTTAGGGCGACAGTCATCAGGCAGCAGTATCTGTGCCCTAGATGCACGCGTTACCTCCTCTCTTCCCAGCTACCCGGCTTCCCCAGAACCTCCCTGCAGGTTCTGTAGGAGCCAACCATCCCTCAAACTCCTTCGTCATGAAAGCACCCCCCAGTCACACAACCACAGCAAGAGAACGTGTCATGTGCATTAACGTTAACACACTAGGAGAGGGAGGGAAGAAGCTACGATGCAAACTACGAGGAAAAGCCTGAAGGCACACTGCACCCTATGCTGCATCTCAATCTGTACCCCAGGCTCCCAAGTTTCCACTACTACTTTGTAAAGCTCAAACACGCACTTCTCACCAAACCATATTTTTCAGAAAGCTAGTCTTTTAAGACCTTTGAAGGCTGGAGAAATGATTTCTCTTGGCAGGTTGTTCCAACAGTGATTCACCCATGTGCTAAACATGTATGTTTATCTTTCTAATTGGAATTGTCTAGCCTTATACAAATGTTTATACCCTTCTTCCAAACAAGGCAGCCTTTGACATGCAGTTTTATCTTACCAGTTTACCCATTTTTTTGCAATCAAAGTGGAGTTTGGCACACCACCCTCAGGCTGCAGAAGCACCTTCCTTGTTTGCGCTGGGAAGAAGCAACACAGGCAAACACCCACTGCTTTTGCACTCCCTGCAGTAACTGGTGAGCACAAGTTTCCTGATGAGAAAGGTCAAGGCCAAACAGGGAAAAAAGTCCTTGAGATTTATGTCAACAGCACAAAACAGGCTGTGCTGGTTTCCTGCTTCTCCCTTACTGGTTTCATGCCCTGCAAATTACACAGAGAAGCAGCATTGCACCTGTCAAGGATGTTAAGATTTGCCTTTCTTCTCGGGGCTAAAACATCCAGCCCCAGAAAAGATGGAAACAGCACTAGAGGTATTTAACAAAAAATAATAATTTTGGTGGTTGTCCTCAGAAGGTTAAACTCCCCATGAGAAAAATCTTCCACCTCTTTGCACTCAGTCAGGAGCTCAAAGACTGAGGGCAGAAGGTCTGGTGAATGCTACTCATGCTTGCAGGCAATGCCAGATACACCCAGAGCAGCTTTAAGGGAATTAATTTCTCCTGAACATTCCACTCCCAGTTTGTAAAGAAGAGCTGAATTTGTTATTGAAATGCAGTACACTTGGTGATATGGACCGGACCGTATTTCCCATAAGCAGCCAGTAGTAAGAAATGTATACATCAAGATTGGCAGACTAATTCTGGGAGGTGTCTGAGTGACTGACTACTTAACAGGGCATGTCCGAGTGAATCAGAAGTACCAGAGTGCCTTCTGATGAGAGGCAGTATTATTATGGAAAACCTGGCCCGAGTCCTCTGACCACAAAAGACTTAGTCCTCTGACTCTGGCTAAGAGAGACTGCAGGAAAGGCTGAACCTTGGCTATCTGAGTTTTCTCCACTTTCCTCCAGAAATACTTTGATAAACAAGTCCAAAGCAGTTCTAAAGCACGCACAGTCTAGCTCCCTTTGGAAAAGGGATGAGAGAGACTTGCACTACAGAATACAGCCTTTCACAAAAGCAAGACACAGTACTCTGCTACTGAGCGAGACAAATCACAGCAGGATGACAAATTCACGTTTAGTTTCTGTAAAGGCAGCCTCCAACTACGTGCCTAGGAAAAAAGTTTGCCAGAGGTGCCTATGGTGACAGTTACACGAACGTGTGATAAATAAGCAAGTTAATCTTAATCTATGCATTGGTTACAAAGATTAACACAGACACGGCATGTATTCCTGAGAAGAAACCTAAGACTGCTGGAGCTGCCCAGCTTCCCCACCAGATGTGCCAAACCCTGTGCAGGCTCATGATTTGTTTTTCCAGGTAAACTCCTCTCCTGGGCCACAATTCAATCAAGCCTGTGACTGCAACCAAGAGAAAAGAATCCTAATACAGAGCTGCAGCTTTGCATCTTTAGCTTTCTTAGTAACTGCTTCAAGCAACTCGGTTACAGACACTGCCAAAGTAATTCTCTCTCCCGGCCATAAGGAATAGGTGTTCCACAATGTGAATTCTATGACCACTCACCCATGCTGGTTGCCTCTCCCATACGAGTAACTCTTTCAAATAAATTTACAAATGAGAAACAATCCAGAAGATTTCATAACTGATTTTTATCAGTCAATAAAAGGAGGAATTGAAGCTTTCTAAATGTACTTTGGCATCTACTATATCAACTGAAAGACTAGCATCCTTACTATAGTGTTTACAAACTAGTTAATACTCGGTCTCTCTCAGAATTAACATTCAGGTGTATGAAAGGATTCAGCTTTATTTTGACCACTGGCAAACCAGCGGCTTTTTTTCTGTCTTTAGGAAGCTCATTTCAAGTTGGCTGCATTGAAAAGAACAGCTGAAAGAGCTCTCAGTTGTGACTCAGTATAAAGGATTAAGCCCCAGAGCAAACCACACTTTTAAGTTATGGCCATAAACTTCTAAACATCTATTTTCTTGATTGTCAAGCTCAAAAATTATTAGTTTTAGTGACTTTAAAATGAACTCACTATGCTGCAAAAGCTAGCATTATTTAAAAACACTACAGAACTAAAGAAACAATTCTATTTAATAGCATCTTTTAATAAAACTTTTCACTTATCTTCTGAATTAAATTTACTTTAATCCCCACCATTACATTTCAAAGCTGACATCTTCTCAGGCAGAAGTCTTCAGCCTCCTTTATTTGGAAGATAATTAGCACTCGGGCCACCAGCGCAATCTACCTCACACCAGGACTTCATAGCTTTCAGATCTGGGTACTATCACATCCAAACTACTGCATCTATTTTAGACATAGTAAGCATGACAGGGCATATAGTATCCATGTGGGTTTTCAATTAACTTTCTACCAGCTGTTTTAAGTAAGATAACACCTAACCCAGTGCTAAGTCTGCCAGAACACAGTTTTTCAGAGAAGTTCCAATGAGTTTGAATCAGCAGTCAGCTTGCATTGGGTCAGGATTACAGCTTAAGACAGTCACAGCATTTTAATTTACTTTTTTTTTTTTAACCTGACAGCAGCATCTCAGAAGTGAAACTATTTGTTTTGTGAATGTATGGCTGATGCAGCAAGAGTATAAACCAACCATCTTATGCTCTACTTTTTCAGTAGTGCACTTCACCACCAACTCTAGTCGAGGTATTTTTTCCAAAACCAAAGCAGATCAAGCAGTAAACCCACCAAACTTATAAATCCAACAGGTACAGTTTGTAACACTAACAAAGAAAATACACTTCATTCCAACTATGGCAACATAAGGACCATTTCCGCATTTCTGATGGAATATAAAAAACTTTTTACTTAAGGCAACCACTTGAAGACTAGTAGTAATAATAAGAAAACACAAACTATGTTGAGTACTACCTAAAGCAAGTCTGTGTCACAATTCAGTCCCAAAGTAAACAAGACCAGAGGAAGCAGGCAGTGCAAACAAGCTTCCCCTTCTTATGTTAAAAATAGTAAAGTTTCAAAGTTTAGGTAACTGCTGACTGGCAGGCACTTAGTGGTGTCTGTATTGCAGCTACCTTGTATGACAACACGATGACAAAAATAAATCTGAATACTAAGATATCCAAAAAACACGACCAAAGAGACAGGTCTCCCAAAAGTACCAAGAAATGTTTCCACAGAAAGGTTAACAAGTATTCCACTGCACTAACACTGAGCAGGTTTCAAAAGCTCTCTGACCATAAGCATCACACAGCTGCAGCACTCATTTTGCAATGCCATCATCTTTAGAAGCAAGAGCTATTCTGTTACCATCACAGCTTAAACTTAAGACAAAGTAGGAAACAAGCTCACTTCTCAAACAAATCAGAAACAGATTCAGGAATAGAATTCAAGTTTCCAAAAATAAAAAACAAAATCTAACTTCCTTTATCAGTAGACCATCCCAGAGATGGTCTGAAACACAGAAGCACAGCTAAATACAAGACAAACCTCCACTCACACTTAACACCAGTATACTGAAGGCAAGCAAACAGGACAGCCGAACACAAACACCGACAGAGACACCTAAACTTGGGCTTAAGGGACGATGGGGGCTTTTTTAAATCTTTTACAATCTTGTTTTCAGCAAGCTAAGACTCAGTCCATCAATTAATCACAAGTTGATACAGTATGCATCTTACCATTGCAACGTACACCCCTGAATTAAATTCACTTTTTGACAGCTTTGTCACTTTCACCACAAAACAGTGTCTGTGATTCTCAGAGAAGGTATTGTGAGAACTGAGAACTCCAGTAGCTGCAGCCGTTTTAAGTTGTGAAGCATCTTAAGGCAAAATCCCAAAGTTCTCCAGTAAAGCCAAGCGAAAGGGGCAGATGCCATGCAATCTACAGGGGACTGTGTTACAGTGCACTGCATTGAAATCACGGCCATGCACAAGAGACCGAAAGGCTGCTCCCAGAAAAAGCATTACAAAGTTACAAGTTACTGCTTTCTACAATGAATTCTGAAGCAGAGCATGAAAGAGTAAGTGACTTTTTAGCAGGTTCAAAAACTCCATCTTAGTTTTTCTGGACCACTGGAGAGAGTTTCATTTAAATGGGATGGTGTCCCTAAAGATTCAGCATTAATCCCTCCTGTATGAAGAAATGGTACTTTTAATCAAACAGCACCTGGTTTTGAAAGCTACCTCTGCCCTCTGCACATATGATGCCTAGCATTTCCTAGAATTAAGAACCTTTTCTGTTATTGAGTATTTTATGCTATTTTGGTCAAAACTGAAGTTTAGGGAAATCTGCTGCCCTTGATGATACATTACTTCTAGTGAGTAGGTTTGGCACATCCATGCAAATTACGTATTAGTAAGGAACAACATAAAATTTCTCAGAGCAACATACTAAGTGGATTTTCAACAGAGAAGAAATTCATTTCAACAGCCCAAATAAGAGGAAATTCTGAATATATAATACATAATGTGAAGAATTTAAATTGGATCCACAGTAAACACAGAATAAGGATTTGTTTATTAAAAATGAAGCTGGATGCAAGAAGATGCATTAAAAGAGAATGCTGGATGCAGTGTTATTTAAGAAAAAAAACCAAAACAAAATTGTGTCCTACATATTGAAACAGGTGGAGACTACCAGGCTTTGGTCAAGTGTAAGGTGATGACCGTTTGGGGATTTTTTGTGGGGTTTTTTTGTTTGTTTGTTTTGTTTTTACATTTGGACCTGGAACTGCCAAGTCTGATTATATACCTGGACCAAGATCACATATCCACCCAGTACAACCAGCAGCCTATTCAAACACTGGTGTATGGGTATCTGCTTACTACTGTAGAAACCTTTACTGATGGGTTTTGCCTTCTGCTGACTCATTTCTTCTTCTGTTACTGTTTCACCAGTTTCTACCAAGAAGGTAGAGCGCTGCCATTTAATGCTGCATTTTGTCCAGCTCTGACAATAACCAGCTTCAGGGATCTGAAGGAAAAAGATAAGACTATCCAAAACACTGGATCTTCAGCAAATTGACATTTTTAAGAAGATTTTGTTAATAGAACCCCAGAGTGAACTGTTTGTACATAACGCTATGAGAAAGAAGGACTGCACTTTTCTGGGTAAGCATGTGGGTACAGATCTGCCACTAGCAGCTATGCTATCATAATTATGTTCCTCACTTGAGCTAGGCAATTTAAATGTTAAAAGATTACCTGGGATTAAAATAGAAGTCTGGCAGCTCAATGTAAAACCTATGGGTATCCACAGGAAGGAATTCAAACTCAACTCCAGGTTGTCCTGATTTTATTTGACTTGGTTAATCAATTTTGAAGCACTTTTTACAGTTTACATAAACTTAAAGGAGCACACTGTGTCCTATAAATATAAATTAACATTTTTAATAACTCAAGACATCACAACAGAGCCAGATTTTGAAATAAATTTTCTGTTTAGTTATCTGGATCAAGAAGGAACATACATGGGGAAGGAAAAAACAGCATTAACAAGAAAACACTGTTTAATTCTAAATTGAGTTTGTGCTTCTACACCAAAACCACAACACTGAAATAACAAGAACTCTGCAAAGAACCAGAAAAGGTACATAACTTCTATAGTCCCAAAACCAAATTACATATTTATTTCTTCTTCTACCTGATATTTTGTTTGGTTCTATGAAATCAGCATTAATGGTAGAGGGACAAATGTAAGATATACTAAGTCTGCTGCAAATACAAACTCTGTTGTAGCAGTTTGTTAGATTGTTGGTTTGAGTTAAGTTGAATCAGTTTTCCTGCATGAAAAACAAGAGCAAATCTTTTCGATGTATTTAATAATCAATGCATTTGTTAGTATAAAGCAGTTGGTGTTCAGCAAGAAGGCATTAAGTGATCATTTTAAAACACCATGCCTTTTTTAAAAAACAAACAACAACAAAAAAAAAAAAACCCAAAAAACAACACTAAGCCACCCTGAAGATTTCCATGAAGGCCAGATGTTCAAAGCTGGTGCACAGATAAAAACTGCACATCCACAATTTACACATGAAATTACCCAGAGACTGACAGGTGTTAATATATGCCAATAGTTATTTGCATGCTTTCTCTATGACATACAGAAATCAAGTCATCTTTCACTAAACTTTGAAAATCTGGTCTTAGCGACAAACTAACACTTTGCTTCACTCCATTAACAAAAGGCATTAGTCAATCTTTCAATTTTTGGTTGATGACTAAATATAAGAGCGAGATATTTTAACGCTACTAATTTTGTACAAATCTTCGAAGCAATTATATATGTTTCTCAAAATATGCAAAAAAATCTTATCTCTTACAAAGCCTTTTTAATTACTAAATTTTTTCTTGTGTATCTATGTTCACTACAGATTATTCTTTGAAGCCATCTCAAAACTTAACTTTAGAATCTATTTTTTTAGGTTTTTTTCTGGTTTAGTTACTTTAGGCCCAGACCACAAAAAAATTACGTACTAGGGCTAAAGATGGAGTTAAGACAGCCTCTGAATGCTTCTTAAAAATAGGTGCTTCAAATAAAAGTTTAAAAAAAAAATTAAATACCATGTTTTCAGTCACACTGAAGAAAACACGTGCAAAGAAAAAAGGCCCTCAACCTTGAGATTGAAGAAAAAGGTGGTAGGGAGGGGGGGAAGGGAAGGAAAAAAAGAAAAAAAAAAAAAAGCAGCGCAGTTTTCCCAAGTTGCCCAAATCACACACAGACACAAGAAGGTTACAAATGCCATTCATGAAAGAATGCACCACAAACATCAGCATTTATTCATTTTGAATATTTTTTTTCTTTTTTTTTTTTTTAGCAAATGACAAAAGACTCTGCTCACTGGCTTCACTTTTGTTTACCTTTGCTTACATTACACATTTAAACATTTGTCAAAACTTACTAAGTTGTCTGCATTCATGCACAACTAGAAAACATCCTTAATTTATTTAAACCAGAAATGCATTACCAGAAATGTATTAACATTGTTCACTACTAAACATTTAAAAAAAAAAAAGTTGAAATTATTAAAAAGGTTATCCTGGAAATGTTAACTTCACAGCAGACTTAAAACTACTAATTGGCTCACATTTCAAATTGGAAAAAGCAAGATTCATGCTAGTGTTAGTGTACATCTCGCCCTAGCACTATTGAAGGATCATGGTCACCTTGATCATATATAATAAAAATAAAAGTGCATACAGAAATTTACAACAATTTTAAGGACAAAAAATGGTCCAATTGAGGTGGTCCCAACAATTAACTCAAAAGTCTATGACAAATACGAGTTTCGGTGAGCTATTTATACTACTTAAGATTAAGTATGGATATACAGAAAGTTGAGTTCATTTGAAATCTTCAAAAAATGTTCCTGTCAATCCTCAAATGGTGGCTGTTATAGCTTAAAATTTCTGTTAAATGCGTGCGTTGAATTACTTGTTATCCAAGCGTAGCAGCTGCTCCTTACCATTTATTGTTAGCGACCTTAACTGGCCATCTTCTTCAACTTCTACTCTCTCTTGTCCATTCTCAACAATTCTGTAGATAAAAACACAGCCATTTTAAAGCTCTGTAAGCAGCTGAAAATGCACACCAGACCTAGGTTTTTAGATAATGAACTATAGCAGAGCACTGCCTGCTTAATGCAACTGTAGTTGGCAAACTTTTGTATTTAACAGTGCAGAAGCTCTAACTAGTAACCACCTGCACTCCCCCACTGATATTGCTTATTTATAGCAGGAAAATTGCTTTCTGGAGGTTTGAATCCTCCCGTTTGCAGAGTTCATGGTTACAGCTGTCACCTCATGCACTGTCACAGTTGTACTGACACTAAACCCTGTAATCTAGAACTAAATGTCTTTTGACAGATGAACTGTACAATCTTGATGCTGTATTCAGTACCTATCGTTTGTTAAATGCGTAATATTCTAGATCAAATCACAATTTTGCATGATGTATGGCATGAAAGACAGTTTGTAATCCACTTTTCATTTGATCAGAGCAATTAGAGACCTACTGTATAGCAAGTTTATGACCAGCACGTATTTTGCAAAATTTAAATATCCTTATATTAAAGAGCTCTGTGGATTTGGGCTTTTTTTGTTTGTTTTAAGAATGGAATATAAGGAATGTTTAAGTTATTTTTTTAAATATTTAATTTATGCCTAAATTTTAACTGTCTGCCGTTTCTCCCCTCATGGTTCAAATGAGGAAACCACGTGGACGAATACAAATTTTTCTGGAGATCAGACTTAGTGAAGAGAACACACCTGTATTAAAGACGGAGGGAATGGCTTCTTGCCCAAATCAAAATATTACTCAGAGAAGATTTTCATCAGGCATGCTGAGATATGAATCTTCCTTAGACTCAGCTACCATATGGGCAGACATTCTACAGAGGAACTCACTTCTCAAAGATAGTGCATCTTCCTAGATGTGGCTAAAAGCATTTCTTGCTTCTCTCCCCTCTTTCTACATATGTTAACAAGAGAGATGACAGCAGCACACCTGATTTAATCTGTTTTTTTTAATATTAAAACAAACATGGTACCTTATCTTCTTTTGCATAAACACTTTCTACTTTCTTTGGTCTCTCTCCCCAGATACAATTCCCTCAAAAGTGGGTAGATTTCAGATTTTTCTGGAATACACTCACAGAACAATATGACCAAAGTAGTGTGTGATGACAAAGGCTGCAATTAAGTGGTCAAGATGACAAGATCTCTCCAGTACAACAGGACACAGAAGAACCTTGCACTTTGGTATGGGACACAAGTTACCAAACAAAAAATACAGTTCTCCCTTGCTTTTCCATAAGCTTTTATTAAGTACTGAAATTGTTTAACTACTTGTTCAGCACTCCTATAACTTACTGATCATAATGTTCCATGCAGGCTACTCCATAGCTAACTAATATCTGAGTTTCCCAAATGCAGTGATTTCACCGTCAAAAGCATGAAATAGTGAGAAGGTACACTATGTATTGTACTTGAAAATTCACTTGGCAACAAACAGGAAGAGTTTTCCCCGAAGCAGGTTGCAGTTGTTTCCCTCACTTAAGAGATAAAAGAAAATTCCTTTTTTACACAAGAGCTTCACTCAAACACTGTCTAGGAAAGCAAACTAGAGCAGATGTTAGGGAAAAGTGTTTCATGTTTCATAAAGTCTGTAAAATGAAAAGTCCTCCCAGTCCCCAGTGAAAAGCTTCACAATCAACAGAAACAAAGAGCACTTTTCCCTTCCAGAAGCTCAAGCTGACCTGGCAGACAGTAGTCAAGCGCTATAAGGTTCTGAAGGCCTGGAAGAGCTCCACTGTCAGCAGAGAAGCTGCAACCTCCATTTTTCATCAGCGCAGTTCTAAAAGCATGGCTTACACATCTGAACCCTCCTCAGATATCAAGAGTTTAGACAAAAACACAATCTTCATCACTTTCACATGCTACAGCTTTAAGTAACTCAGCAATGCCAAGAAGTCAGAAAGTCCAATAAAACTTTCGAATTTTTAAGCATTCAGAGAAATCCAAGTAATGCGATAACCATAACAAAAGTAAAAATATATATACATACATGTGCCACTGTATTTATATGTGTGTATACATATTTTAATGCCTGTATTTATAGCTATGCATGACATATGTCAAGACATAAGAATTTATTTGTATCACTTACCTCTTTGTGGTAATTTTTCTGCCATTAACTATTTTAGTTGAGGTTGAAACTGATTTGAAGTTACCCATCCCACTGCCACCAAATGACGTAGAGGAGAATGAAGTAAGCCCTCCATGTCCCAGCGAACCAAATGAAGTAAAACCTGTTGGGAAATAAGGTATTTGACTAAAAATGTATTTTTGCATGACTGTGGGATCCAAATTTATCGTCCATTCAGACTACATCCTAGCTCCAAGATGCCCTTAGCTGGTTGCATCAACGCAGCATCAGTGACTAAATGGCATAAAACACCAGTGTGAGAACAAAACATGGCTTCAACCCCATCAATTTCTCCCACAGGGACCCATAGTTCAAATTCCAAATGCACAGCACTGTCTAGAAACCATCTGTCACCTCCTCCCCTGAAGAAAAGACATTCAAGTCTGTCAGCTGAAGTCAACCATTGTATCGTTCTTTCCACTCAAGGTAAAGCTAGTAAGTTTAATTAAACCAATTTTTTGCTTTAATGCATGAGTTCCAATGCCCTGAGTTAGCAGAAAAACAAGTTTTGTATCACCTAATACCCCGAATCTTAACACTTGAAAGGATGGTGACTACCAGCAACTCTCAGCAACCTCTGAGATAAAGCCATCAGCATTCAAAACTGACTGCCCCAGAACCAATGCTAAGTAGTACCCTGGCTTCTAGGCACACATTTTCCCAGTGTATTTTCAGGACCTTAAATAAAATCCATCACCCCCCAACACCTAAGAGCAAATGCAACAAAACCAATTCTAAAGCTATAAAGAAACTGTAGCACCAAAATTAAGAATACAACGTTCTACTTCTTAAGAGAACTGTTTACTTTTCATGAACTTTCAAGCAGAGCAAATATCGTAACTATAGCATTATTTACATTCAGACTTGGTAAGAGCTGCTAAATTTTAAAAAATCAGTGTCAAAATTTCCTAAATAAAAAAGGCAACTTTTTTTAAGAAGTATTTATTGGCTTTTATATTGAGATCCCTCGTGAACCAAAACTGCATTCCTTGTTAAATGTGAAATTTACCTGTGTCAAATGAAGAAAAGCCACTTCCAAAAGCAGGGAATCCACCAAAGGCAGAGAAAAATGATCCACCGCCTCTGCTTCTGCTTCCCCTTGGACCCCGTCTGCCCCCAAAGAAGTCCTCAAAAGGGTCTTCTACAAAACAGAAGACAACATTACTGAGCGATTCTGTAGTTAATCATCAGGGATTCCTCACTGAAAAAAAGAAATTTCCTGTTACGGATAAGATTCTTCCGTTGAAATATTTGATACTACTGAACTGAACAGTTCATCAACAAAAGGCAATTCCTATGCTCCTTCTGGACTAAATTCTCTCTCACTTTTGGACCAAAAAGAATAATTACAAGTAGTATTCTATTTCCTTATTTTAGCTGTTTAGTATTAAAAACCAGTACAGCTAATGTAAACGCTCTAATATTTTTCAGTATAATATAAGTGGCAAGAGCTACAGAAATAGTACCATTTCCACCACATGCTCGTATAGCATAATACACTGTAGGTATGATAAAAAGTTAAATCAGTACTTATTTGAGGCTATGTCCAGTCACTTCACATTTGACAGATTTAACACTCTTCAGATGCATAATCATGATCTCCCTACATCAAGTCACCATAAGGCAAACCCTTCTGCTGTTCTACAGAACTCCCCATTGTCAGACTAAGTTTTTCCAAGATGTAAGAATATTCAAGAGTACCACCACAGACAATTTAAACTCTTAGAATTTGAATTTACCAAGTCTTAAAATACTGTATACAGGTACCTGGACTTCCTAGCTTATTTCTATTTAAGATTTATTTTGGATCACTATGATGAAGTGTCTGAAAAGTAACTTCCAGATTGTGTCCATTATTAAAGTATAAAAACAGCAGCCAGGGACTGATGACTCATAACCTCAAAGTGTTCAAAGTGTTTATTTTAGCACTTGCCACATTAGGTACTTCAAACATGTATTCTGATGCACGTTTAGGCACCAAAGCATGGAGGTTTACAAACAGTGTCCTAAAGAGACATTCAGTCCCTACTGTGCAGGAGGAAGAGGGGAGAAACAGAGAAAGGGGGTCATGGATAGAATGCTAGTTCAAATTCAAGTACCACTGTTATGTTGTTCAGAACAGCTATTGTTCCATCCCCATCAAGATGACAATAGCCTCTTTCAAAAAGAACAAAACAAAAAAACCAACAAAACCACAGAAGAGGGGACAGACACCTATAAAAGCAAGCCTTACTCACTTCGTCACATTTTCCCAAAAAATAATTACTAGAATTATCTGAAAGCTGCTTTTTACTAGTGCTCTTAAAACAAAGAGCAACACATAAAACTGCAATCATGTAACAGATACTCAATAAAAATAATATGTTAAAATCAGAAAAGTTTAGGAACTTCAACCACTCTCCTCATCAACCAGACCTCTCCCGAAATAAGTACTGTACAGTACCAACAATTTTACCAAGTTTTACAACTGGGGACTCAATATTGAAAGACAACAGTCTGAGACACTGCTCAGAACAAGCTCTTACTGGAAAATCAGAAGCAGACGATAGCAGCAATAGAAGTATGAAAGCAAGCAAAGAGTTTTGTAACTACATCACTGTTCAAAACTACAAACTGACAAACTGAAGGTCAGACATGCAAGTCTTTATACCACCTGTGGCACCCCCACAGAAATCCAAGCCGATTTATGATAAATCACCAAGTTAATGCAATAGTGACAACAGTAAAACCATCAATATGATGATAAAAAGATAATAATTACTATCTGGTTTATGTGCAATTACTTAACGAAAGTGAAACATCACAATGTATTTATGCTGAACAAAGGCAGCCACTGAGGTTCAGACACAGATGCCCATCAGCAAAGGCATAAAATGCCAAGAACAAAATAATAACCTTATCCATCCACCAGCTTCCACAGTTATGGAATAAAACAAGGCAGGACCAAACTTTATCTTATATACACTAGAGAAGCAAGTGGCTAGAATGTTGGGGTTTTTTTCTAGTCAGGTGGTTTTTTGTTTGTGCTTCCCCCCTCCATGTAGAACAAGTATTCTTTAATACAAAAATGACTTGTTACCTTTTCTACAACAGAAATGAAACAAATGCTTAGGCATGGAAATATGGGAACCTACCACCACAATTACCATCTCCAAAACAGGCAGCATGTCCTTTTAACAAAAATGAGGGGATATTTTTTGTCAGACTAGCAAGTAAGATCACTACAGTTAATTGTTTCATAGTCCAATTTATTCTCTCTAGAGTGACTCATAAGTTAGTTATGAAGGTCATTCACTCACGTGTACAAATGATCTATATTATATTACTCCCACTGTTAATCTTTCTATTTATAGTCCAATTTTTCTTGTTACCTGGTGGTCAAATAAAAACAAAACAACCTACCATGTAAGCTTTAAGGTTCTAATCTCACACCATCCATCAGCCTATTCTGCAAGCTAATCTCTCCTCCTCGGCACAACAGCAGCAGCAATATAAAGGTTTTTTAAAGGAGGACCACAGAATCTCCCAGAGATCCCTACTATCAACTCAGCTTCTAAATGGATTATTGCCTACTCCTAGTCACACAAAAACCTAACCGAGACTTGGACATGCCTTATTAGCCTTTAGCAAGCCTAAACACCAAAGAAAGAGGTCAGCACTGTGTATTAGCAAATGTTCTAGCCTCAGGTGAATTCTGTTAGCAGCTCTGCTAATAACCCTCCAGTGCTCCTCTAGCAACCCTCTCCAGTAAGATACTCAAACCACTCTTCCAGAGTGTTCCGCAATGGACTGCAGAATTCTCAGCAAAATGGATTATGCAGACACAGGAAAGTGTGTAGGACTTCCCTGAGGGAATCTTAAGATTCCTGACAGCCATCCAGGTACAGCATGCAGAAAGAAAAATAAATTACAAAAAACACCAAGGAAAGAAGGCAGCAAGAGGCTCCTGGATTATAACTTGTTGTATCCACCACCAAATACATGTTAACACAGCAGCCCCACAACTACTCAGGCCCTGTTTATGCTTCTAGTACCTAACTCAGGATGATTAATAGTACCACTCAGCAAAGTAATAACATTTCAGCCTGGTAGTCTATTTTTGTGATTTAGCAGACTCTTCCCACGCACGATAACCTTTTCACATAGATGGCTTTTTCCAAACCGTTCAAATGCAGTAGATGGCACGGTATCAGGGTGTTACTTTTTTTTTAATGGCTCCTCTTCTAATATATCATTTTGGTGCTTATAATCCATGTAATTTTCCTACTGAATGTTAGAAGCATATCAGTTCAACAAAACTAAGCAGTAAAAAAACCCAAAAAACCACAACACCACACAAAGTGAAGGCCTTTCTAAAAAGGGAAAATAGTATATAAATACTATATAACTTAAAAGCTTCAGAAAACTGAAATGCTAGACTAGAGTATTACTAAATACTGCTTGGAGATAAATTCAGAGTTTATTCTAATCTGGGTATTACCAGAAGCTTATGGGAGGACAAAGTATCAGATTCAGTTTCATGTTTGCCACATCAGAAAATATACCAGCAGAAGCATTTGTAAGTCTTTCTAATGATATAGGGCAGAGATCCTGGGACTAGTAATTCTCTAGAAAAAGGAGACTTAAAACATTACCTTTGAATGCCATCTATACCAAGACTACAAAGATGCTAGGGTACGGCAAGTCCAACTCTAATCAGCACTTCATATTTATCAAATTAACATCCTAACATTCAGGCAGACCTTAAAAATGGAGGAATCTTCTACTACCACTGTATGACCTGCTGTCCTTATGCTATGGTCAGCATTTGTCCTCTGACCAATTTAATCGGTTAGCCATCCAAGAACATGAAACAAAACAAAAACATTTTCCTGGGAACTAACAACCTGAACTGGCTTGGGATGCCCAAAAAGCTTCCTCTTTGGCCAATGTACCATCACACAGCTTCTCAATGTGTCTAATGGAACATTAGCCATTAGTCAAAGATTAAAGTTTTAAGACAGACATGAGAATTTGGAGCAAGGCCCCCTCCCTTTCAGCAGCAGAAGCTCTTGGAGCCACAGCATTACCTATTTCTGTTTTACAATGCTGTCTGTGTGAGACAATTCCTCTGTTTCAAAAATCTTAAGTCAAACCTATAAAGTTATTTCTGAAAAAAATCACAGGAGTGAGATTTTGACCATTCAGTAAATAACTATGTTTTAAGATTGGTCCTTGGAAAATACAACTGTGCACATTCATACCAAAGCAATGAATGCACATGGAAATCTCTGAGCACTTCATAAAATGCACCAAAACCTGCAAATTTACATCAACAGAAGACTAATTACAAAGAGCACAACATTGTGCAAGATAGCTTTAACTGAAAGCCACCTCTATTTTCAGTTTTAAGAACCTATTTGACTAACAAAGTCATTCTGCATTAGAACATCTAAACATCATAATTATCAGAAATGGGATTACACATGAATTAAAACCATGGTCTGACCCTTAGGCAAACTTTTTGCCCCAGTAAGACAACTTTCTGTCCTCAAGACTAAAAGGCTGACGAAGTTATCCCATCCCTGAACAACACCCTAAAACACAGATCATGTAAAATAGTTTGCAATGATTACTGCACATAGATATTCCTCTTTCTTGTCAGGTGAAGACTCTTTAGCCCGGATGCTTGAAGTAATTCACCATACTTCTCCAGAACACTCATGCTTCATTGTATGTAATCAATACTACATTAGTCAATGTGCATCAACTCTGTTGTTTGATGGAAACAAACTAAATACCATGCAACTAGCTAGCTGATGTTCTCCCTGACAAATATTTCTATCTAGCTAGTCATATAAAGGTGTTAAGTTTAATTTTACCTTTGGTTTCCAAGAGTATAGATTTATAAATACCACATAAAGCAGGCAACCACAATTCTCAAGGGAAACTTATATGGCTTTATATGCATCATCTGATATTAAATTTAAATTAAAATACATCATGAATTCTACTTCCCAAGGTAAGACAAACATTTTAAGACATTTATAAAAAAGAGTCTCAGAACGTATGCTGAGAACACTGCAGTGTTTAGGAACTACAGCAAAGCCGTCACAATTATGATCTGTGTTGAGACTCCACAAACAGACACCTCTGACATCAAAGTCTAGAGAGGGCTTCCATCTGGAGCAATTTATCATGTCACATTATTAACACATTCTACCCCAGAAAAAAGCACAGTACCTTGTGGGATTAATTTAACTAGACATACAGGCACCTAAAGCTGTTTGAAATGCCCTGACACATCCTGTTGAGCTTCTAGATTCCACTGCTGGAAGATACTAATCTGCTGTAGGTCCACAATTGTATTTTCTAGCCCATACAGAAATTACTCTGGCATCTCAGATACAACTGTTGACATCTGAGATGGTTTAAGAGTCTATGTGAAGCTCAATTTATATAAAAGATGACTTAATTACTTAAGGAGCTGTCTGAACTACTAAATTGCCTGTTGGGTAATGTTATGCTCTTGTGATATCTACTGCAATTCTCAATATAATTCCTCGGTGATAATCCCTTCCAACATACACCCTATTCTTGAAGTGAGAATCTGAAAATTATGTAAACCAAAAATAAGTCAATTCTTTAACAGCTCAGAATCACAGTCAAGCAGTTTGGCCTAGAGCAAAATACATCAGTTTCTGTTCCTCACAATGCCTGCAGCAATAGTCTTTATCAATGCACCTCCATCACCAGTGGTAACAATAAGATCCTTCCCTCACTATGAACTGTTAACATACAGCAGAAAAAAAGTCCTTGAAAAGTTTACGAATGAAATATGAGCAAAACACTACAAGGAGCACAAATAAACCCATCCAAGGCAAGCATCATATATAAATTGAGTAGGATATAGTTTAAACAGAAAATAAACTTACTGAAAGGAGAAATCAATCACTATATTAAGAGTAAACAGTTCTAATGTCAAAGGACAGTCAAAAAACAGGAGTGATATACAGTACGGTGTGCTGAATACCAGTTAACGGGGCGCTGATATTGCAAGGCAGTCCTTTGCAAGGCAGAGAGCAGTACTACATAGGAAGCATCACCTTTTCTTCCTGCTATAAAGGATTACCATTGATCTATATGTCAAAGAGACTGAACACTATGATTGCAAGAGCTCACTAGGAAAAAGCAGATTCTGCTGTAAACAGATGTCACAGAAGGCAAGCCCACAAGTCTCAAAAGTTAAGAGAGTTAACCATCTGTTGTATTATCAGATCAAGTTTTAAAAAAATCCTTATTTTTACAAAGAATTTGCCTGGAAAAAAAATCAGTGAAGAGAAATAGCGATTGGCTGAGTTAATTCAAGTGGAACACACAGCACATAACATTAACTTTGCCCCATTTAGAAGCGTTCAGAGCCGTCTTCAACAGTACTACAAATTGTCATATTAAAAGTCTGAAGGGACTCAGTTAAAAATCACCACAGAAGCCTTCACACATTCTCCTCTTTTCTACAGAGGAATAAAGGTGCCTCTGTTTATTAAGAAAACTTTCTTAAACTCCAATAGCAGTGCAACATAGCTCCGTGGAGTTAACAGACTCAATTCATAACACAATTTTAGAAATACTTCATATTCATAGATTTCCAGGGATTATGCATCTGGATGCTGCTCTTTACATATTCAATGGCAATCAGGACTCGGAGAGTCCCACCTGCATTCTGTGGGCTTCACTACATGACACTTCAAACTGGATAAAAGGTGAAAACATTTCAAAGTAATTACTCAGTTTCATCTTCGACTCCACCAATGTACATTTTCAGAAAGCATGACCTCAATCCTTTTTCAATTGCTTATAAAACCAATTATAACTTATCTCCTTAAAGAGTTCCCAGTTCCACAGAAAATTCATCAACAAGTTGAAAACTCCTCATCTTTAGAAGACAAATAAATTCCCTTATTCTTCAGGACAGACGCTGTCCCACCAGTGTTTCAATACTATAAATGCTCTAGTTCACCAATACAAATATTCGTGTTATACACACAATTCCACTGCTTGCTTTTGGCATTATTTAATGTACTACATTCAGCTGAAAGCACCTGTATTTTTACATTGTGCTACCTTAAACAATTGCTGCAAACAGAGATTGCTGCAATAGAAACTGTGGAATAATAGTTCTGAGTTACACATTCCCATATTAGAGAATTCCTTAAGCATCTTTAAAGCCAAAAGAATAAAAAAAAAAAAAAAGAAAAAAAGAAAAGTGCTTACCTTGAAGCCTTCTGATGAGAAAAATTACAAGAGCTTTTAGTCAGAATTCAAAGCTCAACACAGGTTTTAGGACTCTGGTCACTGACACTGCAACTACCCACATAAAGTGGAGGCAGCTTTATGTTTTCATCAAATGTAGTATACGCAACACTGCAGACCATGTCAGAACCTTACTCTGCAAGAAGTGTGCCTGTGCCACATTACTTGTATCTTAAACCTGACAATAACAGCGATCAATACATGAAAGTAGATAGCCTGCTATTGAATAAATAAATAAATTTGGGTGTTAAGCAGGTGGAAAATGTTTTTGGAAGCATGCCTCAATGTCACCAGTGCAGAGGTATATTGTTAAGGCCTCTGTTTCCACAAGGCAAGATGTAACACCTTTCCTCTAGAGAGGAGAGGCTAAAGTAGCTGCAATAGCCCAGGAAAATTTTGGCAGTAGTTACCTCCGTTTTATAAACTACACAGCTCTATGCACTATGTCGTACAGCCTTCCTTCTAAGGAATCCAAAAGGAAAGTCCTCACGTTCTTTTTAAGCTCACTACTATTAACACGGAGAACTTGACTTCATGGCTTTAAGGTTAGTCAGGAACACTGACATTTTTAGAGACAGCAAGTTAAAATCTTTTGCTAATGCTGATGAAGCAAATACAGTCAAAATCAAACAAAGCCTATGTCAGTCTCCCTGTAGCTGGAATATGCCTTACCTTTACTGTGAAGATAAATGATTTGAGAACCAACTATTTAAAGTATCTTAGATTAAAAAACAAACAAAAGAGATAAACGTTCTCTCCCAGCTCCTCCTCGCCATCTATCCTACTCAACATCTTGCTCAGATTTTTCTAGGTTTTCTACCACTCAATCACAAAATGGCTGAGGCTGGCAGGGACTTCTAGAGGTCATCTGATCCAACCCCCTGCTCAAGCAGGGCCACCTAGAGCCAATGGTGGTCCACCCAGGACCACAGCCAGATGGCTTCTGAACATCTCTAAACATGGAGATTCCACAGCCTCCATGGTTAACCTGCTCCAATGCTCAGTCAACATCACAGTAGGAAAGTGTTACCTTAAGCTCAGGCAAAACCTCTCATGCTTCATTTGTGCCCACTACCGCCTCCTCCTTCAACTGGGCATCACTGACAACAGCCTAGCTTCACCTTCTTTACACCCTCCCTTCACATATACATTGAGACCCTCACCTTGAGCTTTCTCTACACTGAATTCTAGCAATTCTCCCAGTTTTTTCCTCATGAGAGAGAAGCTCCAGTCTCTTAATTGTCTTATTAGTGGCCCTTCACTGGACACCATCCAATAGCTGTTTATTGTACTGGGCAGCCCAGAACCGGACACAGTACTCCACGTGTGGCCTAACTAGTTCTGAGATAACTCACCTCACCTAAACTGAAACCCTCAGCTAGTATTCCTTAAGATTCTTCCTCTACTGCAAACAGTAAAGAAGTTGCATCTTCCCAGTTCAGCCCATTTCACTCATCAGCATTCTGCTGGACACTTCTTCTAATCTGCCCTTTACTACTACTGCTGATTTCTCACTGGATCTAGTTGTTCAAGCTCTGCTGGTTATCCTCTACCAGATTCTTCCTCTAGGTACTCATCTAATTCATCAACTAATGTTCTACTTAATTCAACCCCTAGCCCTTCGATCCCTTTTCTAATCCTTCATTAGAGTCATCTAACTACTGCTGACTCCAGAATAGCAAATAAGAGAAAGATGTAATTAAAATCTAAGCTGAATTAGCCTCTTATTGCTGCCAAAGATAAAAAATTACTTTTAAAAACATTAAAACTTCTGCATACATTATTATAGTGGTTAAGCAATATCAAGACACTAAATAGGAAGAGCTCTTTTTTCAAGTGGATTACTTACCAAAGAAGTCAAATGAAAAGGGGTCCCTTCCACCAAAAAACTCCCTAAAGACATCTTCTGGGTTACGGAATGTAAATCCAAATTCAAATGGATTATCGTGATGATTTCCACCTACAAAGAGAAATTAAATTTCAACCCTCACACATTCTTACTATAAGAAAATTCAGGCCTACACTGTATTTGAATAACTAAGAAATACAAACACATTTCTAAAACTTTTCTCTCCCAGGTTAACTCAAGTGAAGGACACACAATACCCTTTTTGTAATTAATTCTCTTCACTATTTCCAGACATCATTACCTCTCACAACATCTAGAAAAATCGTGAAAACAACTGTAATTTCAATTTTCAGAAGATTATGTTTTAGGCCTTAGTACAGGCATTTCCAGATTCCCATCTTAAAAAGAAATCTGCAGCAAACCGCTTCCCATCAGAATAGAGAAAGCAAAGAACTGCTAGTAAACGTACCTCCGCCTCCATTTATTAAGCCTTCTTTTCCATATCTGTCATAGACATCACGTTTTTTAGCTACAAGGAGAAGTTGTACATCATGTCAGTAAACAGACACATCAAATTTGGAATAAAAACAAGACCACTTAACTGATATTCTCAGCTAAACATTGTCACAAAGCTAGATTATTTAAGAAAGTTCTGGCATACAACAGGGGAACATTTTTAATGAGGTTTGCCAAAGCAATTAGATTCAAAAAGAACGGGTACTGAACTTCACACTTCCTACCATTAGTAGAAGCTCCAGTCCTGTTGTATCAGAAAAAATTCTAGTATAAGGACAAGTTTCACAAGCAAGTTTGCCTTCAAAAAGAATACTGCAGTCTTCACCTTTACACAGGTACCATGGAAACCTTTAGGCTGTAAAGGACTGTTGGAATTCAAGCTTCTCCTCCAAACAAGTCTAATCTCAAAGTTGGTCAAAACTTGCCTGGATAAGGCCCTGATCTCATCAATATCCAAGAAAAGAAGATTCCACAGTCTCTCTGAAAAACAGTCCCAGTGCTCAAGCATTCTCACTGTAAGCATTCCCTTCCTTCTATCCAACTGGCATTTCCCTTGTTGCAGACCTTGACCATTGCCTCTCTTCCTTTTATTGCACCAGACCAAGCCCATTGTGGCAGACTTATGAAAATGGAAAGAAAGTGTTTAAGTGCCTGCAAAACCCCTCAAATTAATTCTATCAATTCAAGTTAAAGGGAAATGAAGTGATGTAAAAAAAAAAAACAAAACATGGAAGGATTTGACATTAACTACTTGCTCTTCGCTATTTTAGAAAGCATGGAATGGCTCACTTAATTTCACTACAGCCCAGCTTTCCCATATCCATGAGAAAGGGAAGAAAAATCAATTCTACATTACTGCACGAGATCAGTCTGCACTGTTGGTACTGGAAGGGAACCTGAAGAGCTTAAAGGGGCAGAGAACTAGCTTATTTTGCTTGCACTGGTGTGGATGCATCAGCCAAAAAACAGTCAGGGCACTTGATTTTAGACCCAATATCAATATGCTATTCCCACGGGGATCTCTCCAGTGAAAGATGTTTTTGAAATTTAAATAGTGTCACTGAAAGAACATGAAGTTACCTCAAATGGCTGCCGAAAAAGTAAAATACTTCCAACTAACAGAAATTGCAATTTTATATATTGGTCATCATCTCCAAATAATGGAAACTTGTAATAGGTTGACACAGATGCACACTCCCAAGGAAAGCTTGGTATCACCTGTATCACCTGTCTAGGAAGCGACTTTTAAAGAAAGGAGGTTAACCTACCCACCAGTGTAAAAAGACCAAAGCAGCAATGTAAACAAACCGTCAGAAAGAGCAGGAAACAGCAAGGAAAACCTGAGGGCTCACAAAGCCTGAAGTTCATCTTGAAAAATATAATGTTCTTGAAACCACAAGGGAACTGTGTTCTGTGATCATCCAATTTCAATATTCTTTGCTTATGTAACCCCTTACAAAACTATTATTCTACAAAAAATCTGTCTTCATTCAAGCTTGTAATCGTGTCAGAAAATTTCATTAATCTGCAGAACAGTTCACTGACTCTCAACCACGGGGCTCAGGAGTCAGATACCCCTATGCTACACAAATGATTAAGACACCAGTAACTTAAGATTTGGTCTAGATCCAAAAACAGGCAGCATTTTCAGAAGATGTTTCCGAAGAACTAAAGATCTGAATAACAACCAGACCAGTATCCTATTTTTATCTTGCTCAAAAGATTTGCTTAAGAAGGTTAAATTAGTCTAGAAGACAAGTATACAATGAACTGACCATAAATTAAATTTTCTCCCATGTCAATCACGTATCAAAACAGGGTGTATAAGACTGCATCTTGATAAACCAGGCAAAATTTGGAAGGGTAATCTAGATGCTGGTAGTATTTTAAATATAGCTTTCCCATGCTCACTGGTCTCAGGTGAAATCAAGGACACTTCAGAAATAGCATAGACAGCTGCAGTCAATTACAGGGGAAAATAAAGTACTTTGTTACAATTCAGACTGCTCTTGCCAGAACACTAGCAAAAGTTAATGATACTTTTCAAGGAAAAAAGACATGGTGAACTGTAAGCTGAATTCCTGCACCACATGGATCATGCTAAGCAACTGTTTCAGAAGAATTTAAAATAAACACTCCCCTCAGTATCAGTTGACTGAATTGAAGGAATTCACCCAAACACAATCCAAATTCTCAGCAAGGTTTACAGTATGCTTGGCCTTTGTCAAGAATAGTTTACTGTTACAAGAACTAGAAGCAGCAGGCCCAGCAGTAGATACTTCAGTTTGTCTAGCCTGATTTTTATTAGATAAACACAGTAATTACCCTATACTGATAGTAACATTAGTTTTACCCCCTAAGATAAAATGAACCTTGGTATTCACAAATATCTCTTCAGAAAATTCTGAAGAGGGCCTGGCAAACACAGCATTTCAATTTCTAGAAGGAAACTGGTTTGGTTACTCATCTAGAAAGAACCTGATTTTTTTAAAAAAAAATTCTGCTTACTCTGTCTTATCTGTAAGCTTCTTTTTCTCTCCCTTCTTTTGAAAAGGAAGTAGTTGAGTTGGGCAGTAAACCAAAGTTACAATATTCCTTTAAAGCATCATACATCAACATTTTCAGTATGATACCCAGAGTAGGGGCAGGCAGTTCAAGAGCCCTTTTAAAATACCTACCATCTGACAAAACTTCATAGGCCTCAGCTACTTGTTTAAATTGCCGTTCTGCCTCTTCTTTATTGTCTGGGTTTTTGTCAGGGTGCCATTTTAGTGCCAATTTACGGTACCTAAATGGAAGGAAAACAAAGGATATTTTACTCTGAAACAAAGGAGTATGACAGATAAAGACAAAATGTTTCAAACAAGTTATCAGGGATTAAAGTATTTAGAAATTCCCCAGTACTTTGTACCTTGCATCTAAAACAGTATAATAGGTTCTTCAGGTACACAAAGATTTGCTTAAAAAAAAAAAAAGTGGGTTTGGGGTTCTTTAATTATTTTGAGATTGGGTCTGATGATCAACATCTGGCACATCTCAACAAAATATTCTGTAACATTTCTGCTATGGGCTGCTTCTTAGAGCTCCATAATTGTTCAAGACTACAGCCAACCACTGGAAGCATCAAAACTTCTGGTTTTTCTTCTGGTACAAAGACGATAAAGCTCCAAGAGTACTCTGAAACCAAATTGCAGCAGCATCCTAAAATCAGTGGCTTCTTTGACTGCTACGCCTGCACACAATTCCTACCCTCAAATGAAGTATTTTAGGCAACATTCATAACTACTGTGGAGGGGCAGAGCTAAGCTTGAACTTAGGTTGGAGTGTTTTAGCCAGTCAAACAAGATCACAGTTCTAACATTCGTTTTCACAAAGTAGTATGCGCAGGAATTGGCAAAAGAACAAGGGAGGAAAAAACCATAAATCAAACTTCCACGCACTAGTGCTATTTGATTAATTAAGCCCAGGCACCCAGGAGCAAAAGAGAAACACAATATTTCCAGGTCACTTGAAACTGCAATTTATTATCAAATAGTTTTGGTGTATTAGAAATGTGTACTCTACAAATGTCTCCTCCCAATTGTTTGCTGAAAAGTGAACCGTATTTTTTGAAAATGTTACATACATCCATTTTAAAACAGTACATAAACGGTAAATCTAAACAAAGAACTGTTTGTTTAGTGAGAATCCAGAAACCATGTGATTGTATGTTTGCCAAAATACGTAACGTGTGTTACAGTCATACTTACGCTTTTTTAATATCTTCTGCTGAGGCATGCTTTTGCACTCCCAAAACTTCATAGTAATCCACCATGTTTCAGCAGTTATCTGGTTAACAACAGCCAAGTCGTTCAGTCCTGTAACAACAAGAACTTGTACATAAAGCTTGTCCACTAATGCTACTTCATAGAAATCAGGTAGGAGCCTAGTACCTTCCAGTACCCAACCTGACCTGAGCACGATGCTTGTTTTTTAGGAATCTCAATGTTCCAAACTCCCCAAAATAAAAGCAGTTTACTTTAGGTTAACAGATCAAACAAGCACCTTGATTCTGATTTTTGTTTATGTTCTTTAATCCCAGTAAAGAGCAGGGTCCTGAAACAAATCAGACTGAAAAGCCTGATTTAATTGGTACATTAAAAAGAGTACATACAGTATGTCACCATTCTGATACACACATTAATAACTGAATGCAAAAGAAACGACGTATCGCATTCACTTTATGCCATCTCTGACAGCTATGTCATGTCTTAAGCACATATGAGCATAAACACAGGGCCACATCTTCCGTATCTACTGTTCAAAACATTGCTTCCACTGAGATGCTCCCTCCAAAAAAGCAATATATGTACAGGTCTTGGAAATCTAGAATTCCACCTATAGTTTCCAAGGTACTTAAACCTTGACAGAAAACTCCCATATTGCCAAAGCTACTGAATTCCATTTATGTCCCTCATGTTTACCAGCATTAAGTACAGCGCCAGGCAAGATTCCTCAAATGGACAAGTCAACCAACAAACTCAAGTACAGAGGCACCTTGTGTTTCTTGGTATAGAGAACAACGTTTTTCCAAAAGAGCCCTAAGAAATTTAAAAGAAAATTTGCACTACTCAAATACTGGCAGTTTCTTGTCAGTATCAGACAAAAGTTCCAAGGAGCAGTTATACTAAGCATTACTTCAACTAAATGACCACTAAGGTGAAAGAATCTTTCTAAAAATTTCAAGAACATTTCATGTCTCCATGCAAAGGCAGCTTCTCCCCACCACTGTAACAAGTCTTCGTTCTGGCAAAACTTCCAAACATCTTTCCATCCTACCACTACGGCTGGATCATTTCAAGTTTTACAAACAAGGCAACACTGAGTTACCAACTCATTGAGGGCAAAGTCACCCAAATATGCTTAGAACACAACACCACAACTATTTATTAGTCACATTTTCTTATCCCATGCATCAAGAACAAAAATTCACTGAAATCACTTCCTCAAGTCAGACAGTATTTTTCATTTCACCTGAGGCAAAGTCTCATTTTCATGTTCTTTCACATAAATGCTAAAAGAATCAAGCATGATATAGCCCAATAAAATATTCTTAAACTGATTTATTTTACTAGTATTGCACGTATCTTTCAACATCCTGGAATATAAACATTAAAGAGAGCCTTCCCTTTAAAACAAACTAATACATCTTCAAAATACACTGCTGTTGCAGGTTAGAGCCTAATTTACTTTAATTAGGGATGTGGTTGCACACACATTTCCTCAAATGGTAAAACCAGTTTAAGAAATACCCTCCCATGCTACCTCCCCCCCTCCAAGCTACTGACAGAAGCAAACATAATGGAGAAGCTACATGTTTTTAAAACTTAGGTGGTTTTAACAATCTAGTTAACCACACAGTTCCACAAACACTTGCGAAATGAAGTGTAGCAGGTAAACAGACCTCTAATTGATTTGCCCTTTGAAGAAACTTCCCTACTGAAAAAAAACAGTAAGTGTATAGAATATTGTGACCAACACCAAGGGAAGCTGGGAGACATGCATTAAAACGTACATTAAGAATGCTGATACTAATGTGGTAATGGCAGGGTTCAATATGTAAGCATACAGATTATCCAAAAACATCCCAGAATATTTGCTATCAACTAGCCTTGCTAGTTTTGCTGTTTCCCAAACAACTATCAGAAAAACAGCTCTATGAATATACCAGTGAGGAGAAAGGTTAGCACAGGTAAGTATGTTATCAAATCCTGTAGCAAATCCTTGTGGGTAATAGCATATATGAAACATTTAGTTTACAGAAAGAAATGGGGGGGCAGGGGGGAAATTCTAGTTTAAGTCAAGTAAAAGTCTAGAGGTCAGAGCCCCTCCAAACAAGAGATACTATGATTTTTTCTATATTCTCCTTTTTTTTTTTTTTTTTTTAATACAAGACCTGCATTAGCATTCCCGTCAATTTAGGCAGATATCTGAAAGGGAAAATTCAAAACTCAAGCTTCTAGCTAGAATAAGCAGGTAGGAAAAACAACTTTGATTTTAAAAATAAATCGCATTTTCCTAGAGAAATTCGCACACTGGCAGTCATATTGATTTCAACATATATTTCTTCAAACATGCAGGCTGCTTGTTTAAGAACAGTGCTGCAGTACTTTTAAGTTCAGACTTAATATATATATACACCAGTATGTCCTAAATAACAGAAGCCTGAAGCTGGTACTAAAAGAGTGCTGCTGCAGCAACATGACCAGCTCTTAAGAGATTACTCTGACCCTAAAAAACAACTCCTCCTCGAACAAAGGAATTATTTGTTTCAAAGAGACGTCTGGGGCTTGCATATTCTATTCTTTTTGTGTTATTGTTCAGTTTTCACTTGCTACTAATATAAAGTCCAGAATTAGGACAAACCAGCAGCTCGCTAAAGAAAATAAACTGTTTATATTCTCCTTCTCTTAATCAAACATTCAGGTGACAAAAAGAGTTCATTAAGTTCCAATTAATCATTATTTCTACCTGCTAGTTACCATAAAGCACAAACTGCACTGCTACAATTTTTGGTATCACAGGAACATCTTTCCTGTACACAAAAACACTTTAGAAATATTGACATGAAGAAAATTCATCTGCAGCCTTTTTTGTCCAGCTTAAGCAAGACATGCAAAACCATGAAACAGTGCCAGCTAATATTTAGCCACTTAGAAATACTTAACACCCAGTAAGACAAAAAAACAAACAAAAAGAACAACAAAGAAAAAACTCAGAAAATCCCAACCCAACACTCACAAACTAGAAAAGACCTCTGTCTCCAATCTTTCCAGGTGTCCTGATTTTGGCTGAGATAGAGTTAATTTTCTTCTTAGTAGCTGGTGCAGGGCTGTGTTTTTGGATTTGGTATGAGAATATGTTGATAACACACTGATGTTTCCAGTTGTTGCCAAGTAATGTTTATACTAAGTCAAGGAACTCTGCATTCCTGGAGATGGCTGAACACCTGCCTGCTGATGGCAAGTAGCAAATTAATTCCTTGTTTCACATTGTTTGCAGACACAGCTTTTGCTTTACCTATTAAGTTATCTTTATCCCAGCCCATGAGTTTTCTCACTTGTACCCTTTTCAATTCTCCTCCCCAAAGCAGGGGGAGTGAGCAAGCAGCTGTGTGGTGTTTATTTAGTTGCCAGCTGGGGTTAAACTAGGAACAAAATACTTTAAATATTGACTCAAGAAAACAACCACCATCAACTTACAACAAAACAGAAAACTACTGATTAAAAAGAAAATAACATCAGCAGTTTTAAGGCTAGTAGGAATCTGCACAGTGAAAATGTCTACATGTTTCAAAGAAGCAACTGTCCCAACCAAAATGGCATGAAAAATATCATCTTTCAACCCCGAATCTGTCAAACAACTTGTGTCCAAATACACAAGCAAGGCTCATTAACTAGGCAGGTTTTTTTTCCAAAACCACAAAGAAGGCAGCCCACATTTGCTAATTTCCTGCCTTCAACCACAGAAAATCTTCAAAGTCTCAGAAAAAAAAACAAGCAAAAAAACTCCAGATGAAAAAAAGTTTTCATGGCCTTGTTTGCTTCCAAAAATCTACAGTTACTTGTGTTCATCATAATTGAACTGTGTTTATAGGACGCTATCAGCTACTCTAACTCTTCCTTTAGAGTATGAACAAATCAAACATCCAATGTTTATGCAAACCAGAAGTTTCCATAGCTTACAGATTTCTCAGTCATCATAGAAGTCAGCTTTGTTCTGGCTTACCGAGCAGAAACCCTGAATGCTCAACTGACAGGAGTACACGACCAGACTTGAGACCTCCCTCTCACAGCACAGCTCAAAGCTGGATCAGTTTAAAGCTATCTTGAAAACTCGCCCATAATCTCTTTTTACAGCAAAGTCCTCAGCTACATAAAATGCACAAGAAGAATTACAGTAGATAGATATGTATAGAGATATTAACTTTTATAAGATCATATGGCAAAGAAAAAAGAAGTAATCAGATGCACAACCTGCAAGGATGACAAAGCTGCATCCAGAATTAAATACGGAAGGGAGGAAGGTATCCAAACAAGACGTTCTTAAAGCAGCCAGGAGGGAATTCAGGCAGCAAGGGGCATGTAACCTTTGCAGTCAGCCTAGTCAGAAAAAGTTATCTATTTCTGGCCATGAAGCAATGGGACAGCACAGAGAGTCCTGAAAGATGCCAGAACATCTCAAGCTTAGTGACTAGAGCAGCCACCTCAGCAGAGGGAGATGGAGCTCCAAATTCCTGATTCAGGCAATTCAAAGCAGCAGCCACTCATCAACATGCTGCACAAGCTGTGAAGCCATCCAATTCCTAGTACCTGCCTGCTTTCTACAACACACCCAAAGGTTTGCACCCTGCCCGCAGCACAGGAAGAGTAAGCACCCTGTTCTGAATCCCAGTTCAGCCTGAGCTTGCATCTGACCTCAACAGCAACCGAGCAATTTAGAGATGTCTTTGGTATGTTAACAGATGATGCACACACTCAAGGACCTTTGGGAACTGCAACCTATGATTAAAAAAAATATGATTTTTCACATTCCAAGTTTTATTAGAAAGCAGTATGTCAGCTGGACCTGGTGAAATTTTACACACCTTCAAAGCATGAACTAGACCACAGTAGCATTAATACTGTTGTAGATCCAGAGCCACACAAATACCAAGCAACATACACACACCTTCAAAGTTTTATAGTATTTGTTCATTTAATTTTTATATAGCTAAGACACCTTTGTTAAGCTTTTCATTATTTACAGTCTCATAAATTCAGAGACATATGCAAATATTTTCAGTCTTAAAGTAACAAACCTCAGATGAAGTTCAGTCACTTCATCCGCTCACAAGCTAGAGATTTCAAATCCAATCCATGAATTGTGATTACTTGCCTATATCTCCCCAAGCTATTTATCCTGTCTAAAAGAAGGATAAATAAAGATTAGCCATAAAGCACTGCTTGCCAAGGCTTCCAAAACACATTTGTACCAGTGGCTCAAGGAGTTCTCACTGGCTTGAAGAGGCCACTGCCTTTAACACACAGATAACTGGTTATAGAAACTGCCTTCTGGTGTCATCCTGCACCTTAACCAAAAAAAGACAAAACTCACATCACAACTCTTCAGAGCAGGCCACCACCTTGGCAACAATAACATGCATTTTACCTAGTACAACTCAGCAATACAAGAAGTCACAGAAGTCCCAAAACCTTGGCCAAATCCCAAATAAAATGAAGAGATCTTTGTCAGTTCTAACAACAATATCTGGGATGAGACAGATGAGCTGAGACCATGAACAGTCTCTTGGCTGTACTAGCCAAGGTCCACCAACCTACACTGTGTTGTAAGAGGAAGTTTAAGAATATTAAGGAATCAAAAGAAAGTTACTTTCATTTTGATGAGTGCAATAATACAGAGCAAGAAAACTTGTACAAGTTTGTGATTAATTAAGCTGACAAATCATTTAAACAATGCAGCAACACTAAATTTTTCTTCCCACTGATATATGCACTGTGGGGTACAGACTAAGATATATTTAAAAACTCAGTACTTTTAACTTCTACTTTGCTAAGCTTAGAAAAGCTGTCACAATTTAACTTCACAGGTTCCCAAAATGGATTGCAATGGAAAAGGTAAATTTACCATATAATTAAAGTTAATAAAATGTACTTAAGTAGCAATGTTTATACTCATTACATTAATACTGCCACAGCATCCCCATGAGATGAATCTAATAAAATCAACATTCCAAAAAGCTTAGTTTAATCTCACGTTTACACCAAACATCCTGTTTTCATGTCAGAAAACAGAATAGACTTGAAGACAGTGATCATTATAGGAGAGGATGCAGTTCATACAGTGGAAAAGGTAGCTAGGCTGACTGCTTTACCTTGCAGTTCAAGTTCTCTTTCTTTAATAAAACAACAAAACCCTACCACCACAACCAAATAAAGAGCCTCCTGTACAAGGCCCACTCACTCCTCAAGGCAAGAGGTTACAAAAAGTAACTGTCCATGCCTCTCCTCCCCAACGGGAGCATGGCACAACTGTCACAAGAAATACAGAACTTTCATGTCTTTATTACTGCTTGGCACATGGAATGCCTGTAAAGGACAACAAGGAAAAAAACATTAAAAAACAATTAACCTACCAAAAATGGAAACAGAAGAAAATTTAAATCTTCATCTGTGAAAGAAATGTAAACTAGCTAATAAAAACTGGAAAAGGAAGTAGATCAGTGAATAGGTTACCCTCACACTCTTGGCTGATAGCTACTGCTTATCTGTCTGATCTATTAGCGTGCCTTAAATCAAGGCGTACTTAATCACAGTAACTTCAAAAAATAAAGGGCCATTTTTCCAAAACACAACAACTCAGGTGCCCAAATTTGGAATTGTGTCATACAAACATCTGGAACACTGGCACCCTCCTAAAACTAACCATAAAAGGCTATTTTATATAAAGTAAAAATATTCCTATTCATTTTTAAAAATGTATGATCTGTATTTAAGTGATTAAAAACAGTGAAAGGCTCAACTGGCAAAGATCAAGTCCAGAAAGTTTCAGTCAAATAATCACATGCAACCAGATGATCCTTCAGGGGAAAGAAAATGGTTTACAGTTTCTACACACTTCCCCTGAAGCAGTTTTTGGAGTCACAATAATTTTACTTAAGCCAACCAGAAAAAAAAGTTACATTAAAGCAAACACTTGTTTCTTTTTCAGAAACAATGACAGACTATCACAGATTCAGGCTACATTTTAAGACAGAAAATAATTTATTCTAATCAAAAGAAAGTTTTGACAAAATCTGGCTGCAATGTAAAACTATGAATGGCTTCAGACATATGAGCTTTAAGATCCTTGTGAAATGCTGAGTCCTCACTCAGTGGGATTTCAGTACTTATTCAGAACAAATAAAAAAACATAAGTGAAACCTACAACTGTAGCAGTGAAATTTATATGCATTAATTATTTATTTTCCAGCAGTTAAAGCATTATTTTGCTTCTGTTTATTTAAGTCTAAGCTTACAAAAACATCTAACATCCATTCAAATACAGTAGTACTTCATTCAAACGAAAGGAAAATACAATTTAAACCTACTGATATAATCAAGTCTATCTTGAAATAAACGATCATCATATGTAAGACAAAGTCTTTACAAATCTAAGTAATTTCTCACTAATCCTTCCATTACTTCAATAAATCAAGACAAAGGAAAAGCTGTTGACAGAAAATGTTTTCAGAACACAGCCGACAAGGTTCTTCACAAATGCTATTAAGAGAAATGGAGCACTTCCTACTTAAAGAGCAAAATACTAGATCATCAACTCACACAAATAACTTGAAAATTAAGACAAAACGTTCCCTTCAAAACATCAACTTTTATATGGTAAGAAACAGATAGTCTGCTCAAGTCTGAAAGTCCAATATATTGACATGATAAGAGATGTACCATCCTCTACAGCCAGCAGCACAAAAGCAGAACACAGTTAACATGGGTGGCTGCACTCCGTTCAACCCGGTGTGACATTGCAGTCAATTCCAGGCTGGAACTTCCAATGCCTCTGGAGATTCACAGTAAAACACAATCATCACCCTCATCCCAAAGCATTAAGTACAGATGAAGGAGTCCTGAAAGTTTTACAATCAAAAAACAAAACAAAAACGCCACCCATACCCAGGTATTTCTTTCCTCAGTACGGTCCAAATACTATTAGGAACTCATGTACATTTGCAACTGAGATCATGATTTAATGCAAATTGTTTCCTCTCTCCATATAAATTGCAAAACTCATAGTGGATGAAGGATATAGTAAGTAGAAAATTTTATATATTTATTAAAAAAATAAACAGCAAAACACATTATCCCTACAACTAAAAGTTGTGTGTTACACAAAAGTGAAGCCCTGCATGCTTTCTCCCAAAGTCCAGCCAAGACAAATTAGCAAACTGCATCCATCTAGGAAAGAAAAAAAAAAAACACCAGAAAGAAAAGCTGTTTGAGTAAGAACATGCTGCAGTCAGAAAGCACAAGTGCTAAAAAGAAGAATCTGATGGGTAAGGAGGGGAACTTCACAGTTTACAGACAGAAATTAACACTGCAGTTTAAACAGTATTGCCAGTACAAGTAGCAAATTATATTTCTCCTCCAATGTCTGAGACTATTTAAGAGAATTTAATCCTAAATTAACTTCCATTTTGAATGGTCTCTTGTTCTTCACTGAAAAGCCAGCACGAGAGCCAGGAGAGAAACAAATTTAGACCAGCACTGTGCAATAGTTAGCATTCTGGTTGTTTAAAATAAAAAAAAAAAATTACAAAAAACAATCACAGAGACAAGATCTGGACACACATTTACTCACTGGTTCAAACAAATCCTCTTTGACAACGTAATCCAGCAAACTAAATGGTACTTTAAGCACCAGACTCTTGATCATCAACAGGACATAAAATCCCTCCTAACTAGAGTACAAGGATCCCCGAAGAGTAAACAAAAATTAAGGTCAGCAGTAACCGCAAACTCAGAGGACCAGAGAGGCAGAGACTAGGTTTCATTCCAGCGGTTCTGTGCCAACACCTTGTTCTTAACCCTTTTTGACACTTTATATCCTAAAAACTCAGGGCTTGATCACAGATTGACTACGCAGTGTTACAAGCTTGACCATTCGCACATCAGCACTGTTATAAATTTAGCTTCTATAATGTTACTGTATCCAAACGCAAAGCAAACAAGCAGCTTTATTATTATCAGGAGTCAAAACAAATTTGCTCAGGATTTTGAATTTTTTCGAATGCCTTCATTAGAATAGCTCAAGCCTGCAGCGCAGGTTTTTGGCACCCAACGGGAGCTCTGACAGTAAAATTCTAACAGGACAGAGTGCTGCTACAAACAGAAACACCGGTCATAAATAACTACACTTCCTAACTCACTGCCTTCTCAGAAGTCCAGCAAACACTGACGACAAACTATGTTCTTTACCCGCCTGTGACCATTTTCAGCTCACCTTGGAACTTGGCCAACAGCGAATTCAAAACACCCGGCGACTATCGCCTTCCCCCAAAACAAACCTTACGGCTGACACTACTCCGAGTTAAGAAGTAATACAGAACAGAATCTAATTAAGCCAATTAAACCACTTCTACCGGCGGAAGGGGGGAGGGGCGGCACGTTCAATTTGCAAGCACGCCAGAGAAGTACGCTGCGAAGAAAAGGTCCCCGAGGAAAAGGTCTGTCCGAGACGTTCGGGACCAAGGGCGAACCGCAGCTCTCCCTCACCTTTCCGTGACTGAAACCACCCAAGCAGAAATGGAAGCGCCGGTAGTTTTTTCTCCTCCGGGCCTTCTCTGCTTGCGGCAAACAGGAGGCAGATCCGACCCGGGCTAGCACGGCACGGCGATCCGACCCGGGCCCTCCGCCGCGGGTTACGGGCTCAGCCCCGGGCTGCCG
>JAVJGJ010000047.1:60323600-60337009 GCA_035590215.1 Microhierax caerulescens | reverse complement strand
GTCAGCACGGCGGGCGCCCGGGCAGGGACAGCCCCGGCAGGGACGGCCGCCGCCGGGCAGGACCGGGCAGGGGCTTCCCCCGGCAGCACCGCCGAGCTGGTCTTTAAGCCCCCCGAAGCGGGCGGCTCCCCTCTGAGGGGAACGCACAGACGGGGGAGGGGGGGAGCGATGTCCAGCTGTGCTGCTGAGGGAAAAAAAGAGAAGAAAAACATTAATAATTCTAAAAGGCACTCTTTGAATAGGTGAGTCTGGCTGCTAGAAGCGAGAAGACAAAATTTCTTCCCCTGTGTGTGTCTTTATTTTAGTCTCAAAATGGGAACCCTCGCACACAACTCCCCTGAGGCCAGATTCCCCGTTTTCCAGCTGGCACCTACACGGATTCCTTGTGCTGTTTGAATATATTTAAGCATCCCCAGGGTTACATTTCAGCATGTGGTTTTCTGAGTGTCATGGCTGAGAGCAAAGTATAAGCAGCCAGGTTACTACTCTTATTTTAAAAATCTGGACTTTATCCATGATTTAAATTGCTGTAAAATTCTATTTCTTGCCCTTTATTTTAAAAGCTGGAGGAGGCATTGATTTATAGACCACCAAGGTGAAATGAGAGTTTCCACACCTAAAATGCGTGCTCCCCAAATACTGTCAGTTAAAAGGCTACTCGTTATTCTCGAGGTGTGTATGTGGGAGTGGGATCAGTTGAAAAACAAAAAAGCAAGCTTGGAATAAAACACGGATCAGCAAGGCAAGTAGCAGGACAGCCCCAAGAAAAATAGAGGCTTGGTGCTTTGGGGGAAATACAAGCTTCAAAAGAAGTACTGTTCCGTGAGATTTGATGCTAAATTGTGGTCGTGAAAACAAGTCTTTAGAATTAGATCAAAGAGACACCTTGCACCACTATTAGGTGCCCATCAGCAAGTAGCTGTGAAGTCCAAGTTGTTTATTCACAGGGGCTGGGGGGGAGGAAGAACACCAATAGTTTAGACTGGCTCTTTCTAAAAGTTACTACTGCAAAACTCTGAAACAGAGCAAGGTCTTAAAAAGATTAGTCAGGATGAGTTTGGTACAATGCTCTGGGTGATGCTCTGTTTGTATTGAGAAAGGAATATACTCTGAATAATTAGAAAAGGTTCCACCGGTGATGTTAAAGGAATGTACTCTGAATAATAAAAAAGTACTCTCAATAAGAAAAGGTTCCACTGACAGAGTTAAAGAAATAAAGTAAAGTACTCCGAATAATTAGAAAAGATACGGTGGGCACTTGAAGGAGATAAGGAGACCATGAGTTAGGAAATCGTTGAACAAAGGAAGTTGAAAGGTCTACTCCACCTAGATCCCACCTATTATGAACAGAATGATTAGGTGTCGAAATCAAATGAGTATGTATGTAAAGATGTTGTAACCTCTCACAAAAACTGTATAAATTACCTGACTTTTCACTGAAAACTTGGGAGCTAGTTTGTCCGGTGGGAATCGGCTAGCTCCCAACGTTGCATGAAATAAATCTCTTTGCTGCTTAAAGACAAAATCCGTCTCTGAGCAGTTACTCTGTGCTGTTTTGGCATCATCTCTGAAGATTCCCAGCGTAGCAAGTGCAAAGGCAAGCAGCAGGTCAGCACTGTGTAGTTCAGGAGGGGATCATAACAAATTTTGATTTAATGCTTTAAACGTTTCTCGACATGGAAATAAAAGAGTTTTTCCCTCAACCTTTCATGACAGATAACAAGTGAGAACAAAGTATGAAAAGTCTTCAGTCTTTAAAAAAAAAACTCACCTGCAGTAAATAAGCCAGAAGTAGTGCATGAGGCAGTTACTTTGCTCTAATTGTTTACAGAGTAGATTTTGTATTAAAGTTATGGTACAATGGATGCCAACCATATAATTTTCTATTTATCCACACAAGCAGAATAGTGGCAAAGCAGCATAATTCTGTATGCAATTTCAACCCTGAAATTGCATTTCAGGGTTGAAATTGCAATGCGGCCTACATCAATGCAACCAGGACCACTGCTGCTTTAACGCAGTTGTTGTACAGGTGATAGAATTACATTAATTTGCCCAGATTTTCTAACACTGTTCTGACTCCAGACAGTGTAGCTCTCCATTAGCACTCTTCAGATATCAGAGTAATGTTTGGGAAGGCTTAGAGACCAATTCTGCACTCTGGGAAAGGGAGGTATGAGAAGATAAAGTGTGTTGGTCTCAGCTGAGGGCCCAGCTAGTAGTGTGAGATCCAGTTTAGAGTTTTCTGCAGCAGAACACAGAGAATGTAAACAAACGTTTCCAAACAAAATTATAAAAAGAAACAACAGATTATGTATTTATACAAAAATCCAAAAAATATTTTAATTGGTCTATGCTTGTCTTTGTCTGTGAAGTGGGATAGGAACACATTTCCTGAGACTTTGCAGAACAGGTGGTTTGCACAGCCAGCAATTACAAGTAGCATTTATTGGAGCACCTTTTTTTTAATAAACTTACTATCTTTGATTCCTCAGATTATCTAACACTGGGTGATAACAAGAAGTATTGTATTTTTTTTAAAGTTTGTTTATATTGCAAACTCGTATTTAATTTTCTGTTCTCTGGGTTACAGGGAAAGGCATATAAAAGACATAAATACACCACGTGGCGAAGTCAGCCGAAGGGGTACTGTGGGGTACACTAAGATCACACAGCAGAGATTCAGGTGACTGTGTAAAGTCAGTATCCTCAAAACACCTGCAGTACAATGTGACCCCAGCTTGTCCCCACCAGACCTGAGCCAGCTTCTGTAGAGCTGCTTATGTGATTGTCCCCAGTGCTCCAGTTCTGAAAGATTTCACTACCCTGTGCTTGTAAACACAAGGTTTGGTCGGCTCTGGAACTGCACCCTGGCAGAAGCCAATCTCACCAGCTCTGAAGGAGGCAGCTCAGCCTGGCCGGCTGGCATCGAGTGCTACCAGACCTCCATGAACTTGGTGACATTAGCAAACAACGGGACAGCGGTAGCAGCTAAGCGATTTCTGATTATATCTCAAGGTCTAAGGAGTGGGGACAAGTAACTCTGGAGACTCCAAGCTGAGGTTGCCTCCAGCACAGCGTCCATCAGACTGCTCAGCTCCTGCCAGAGGAAGAAGTCTCTACCTCCCACCTGTGGTTGAAGCTCCCCCACTGGCACATGCCGAGCATTCCACCTGATATCATCTTGACAATGCTTAACCCTCTGCATTTTTTCATCCACAGCAGCGGGTTACAGGTTAACAGTAATTTGGGGAGTGCAAGACTAACTGGATGAATCTATAAAAATATTAAGAGTGACAGATTTTTATCCCTTTTGACCAGCATCCTGTAGAATTTAACAGAGAAACATAGAGTAGTTTCACAAACAGTCATTCATGGTCTTGTTTTCCTGGCTTCTGTTTGTTTTCTGATCAGAACACTGCTTGCTGGTAAGCAGTGCAGGAACTGCTGCTTTCATGCTGCTCTACCAGTGCACTTGTTGCCTTAGCCCAGTCCGGCAGTGCCTCCACCTCCTGCCCTTTCAGATCTTCAGTCGGTCTGCTCAGCATCCAAGATTTTTCAGGCTAATGTGATCTTGATCTTATCGGTATGTGTCCAGGCAAAGTCTGCTTCTCCCAAAGCTCAAAGTACATATTGTGGCTGTGATTACTTTGCTTTAAAGAGCAGCACTCTGATAAACAATGTTTGTTAACTATAGCCAGGTACTGCTGAACCACCTTTTTACCACCATTTCTCTCATTTAAGTTACACAATTCAAGTACTACAGAACAGCACTGACTAGTTCCCCTAGAATTAATTAAAATTTATCTGACCCCATAGTTCAATTTGATCTGTATATTCAGTCACACTCATTTAAGATTTCTCAATTCTTTTTAAACTGTAGCATTAATCATACATAAATCTTAGAATAGTTTGAAGTCCTTAAATGAGAACTATCCATATCAGTGTTTTCCACGCAACAGCAGGACCCTGCAGTCTCTGTGTAAAAAATAAACATAGATAAACAAGAGGGAGAACTGCATAAGGTAAAGAGCCAAAACCACCTTCCTCTTCATCAGAGGTAATGTAATGGGAAAGATTTTAGAGGCAGGACTCATAGAAATGGGTAACATGTTTAATTAGATCTACTTACAGGACTCAGAAAAGCTTTTATATTCAGAAAACCTTCTTCAAAGGTATTTGCAAAAGTGTTTATGTTTTTATGGCTAGCTGCTTGCAGCAAAAGCCTGGAATATTGTGTTAAGGAGCATTAAATCTGATGTTGCTGGCAGAGGATCAACATTCCAGTAACAAAAGCTGATAAAGTCTGGTGGATCAGTGGAAGCTGGTATCAGAGATCCAAGCAGACCTGGGCTGGTGCCCAAGTGCTGAGTCATAAGTCAGAATAAACTCTTATTATCAAAGGGTCTTCTTTGTTCAAAAATTTTCAGCTCTCACCTGGGAACATGAGGGAAAGGTCTGGTTCACTTCAACTAACTTCAGCTGCCTAAAAAGTTAAGCATCCCGTTTAAGGCTTCCAACTACAAAGAGAGAGAGGGAAAAGAGGGGGCACCTCCAGGGCACAATTTATTCCACCCACTTGGGAGATGTATTTTAGTAAAGAAAGAACCGCCCTCTGGAGCTCTGGGTTCCCTCTTTCATCGGAAGTGCCTTGACAGCCACCTTACAGATGGCTGAAGTTAAGTGAGATGAATTCAGGCCTAACTGGTAGCTATAACCTCATGATGGAAATAATGTGGCAGCATTCCAGGAGGTTTTAGCAATTCACATAGTTCCCAGATTCTTTTTTTTTAATCATTTTTTATGACTTATGGAGGTCAATTATGAAAAGCCCATCAGAACACAAGAAATGCTTACAAATGCTGCATTAGAGAGATATTAATGTTAGTCCCTCTGATGTGGTAATGGCTGTAGCCTTCTTAGCCTGCTGCTCTGGCCTGCTGCTTAATGCATCCAGTTTTTCTATTTACAGATTTACAGATTCTATTTTTGGTATTAGCAACGAATATGAGCATATGTGTCAAAGACTGTTCTCACATCATTTAATTATAGTACTACTGGCAAAGTAATTCTGGAAAGTGCCACTTAATTAAATGTAAGCATTAACTTTTTGCTGATAGCTTATCAGAAACAATTAGACTTGAAATATGGGCAATACACCTAAAGTTTAAAACTTTAAGTAGAAGCATTAAAAGCACAAAATAACCAATTTTCATTAGCATTCTCCAGAGCATTTCTGCTGAAGACAACTCAATTTTCATTGGTACAATGCTTCTTAGGTAATCAAGAGGATGCAAGTTTATTAGCACTCTTTCTAGCCAAAGGCTTGATCTTAGTGGATGCTTTTGAGAGTGGTTAAAACATTTCAGGATAGCTGGTGTTTTTGCCAATTCCTCTGAAGCGTTAGATGTATTCTACAGATTATTTGGGGTGTGCAGACAACAACCGAAGAACTGTTGTGGGCAGTCAGAAGATCTCACCGTTTACGGCAAGCACTTATTCCTTACAAGGACAGCTTGATCAGCATTTATGCTCATTAACTGGATCAGGAATATGCTTTCTTATCCATATGCCAATGCCAAATATTAGTTAATTCTATGCAATTCTTCATCAATAGCCAGATGGATCTAACAGATAATTAGACCTAAAATATCTCTGCAGAACTCTGAGCTTGGCTGCTGTTTGCCTGAAAGCGCAGAGGGGAAAAACAGCAAGCAGAGCTGTAATAAAAAGAATTATTTTTAATTAAAGCTACAAGGGCTAGAACCAACTAATTTCTTCAGAAGGTGTGTTTAACAACACAGGGCAAAACTACATAGCAACTGATGAGAGATGTTTTTCCTAGATCTAACATTTGGGTAAGCAGAAATAGCACGATGATCTGAAATAACACCATCTGGTGAATGCCTGTTTCCTTCTTCAACAATCAAGAACTATGTGTAACTATAAACAGAGAATAAAATAGAAATAATGCAAAACTAATTTTCAATCAAATGTTACACAGTATGAACTAACAGCTGCTCTGGGAATGCAGAAAAGAATGATCTTAAATATAGTAGGACCAATTGAGCAAGCTGTTCCTATAAATACATTAACAAACACTGCGAACAGACGTATGTTTCCTACAGAGCTATGGACAGGTAAACAGTCCCAAACTGGGAAGCAGCTATTCTGGCAAAGAAACACAGCAATGATTTAACCATCACACAGGAAAAGTTCATACCTTGACAGCATGCAATCAGGCCTGCAGGACATTCGTGCGTGCCTTTATGTACAAGCGGTCCCACTGGTGCCAGTCAGAATTCCCACGTTTCTCCTGTCGGACTGTCAGACACGCTTTGCTGGACCGCACCTAGCGCTGGCCTACACAACCTCTGTCTTCTAGACAGCCAAGTTACAGGAGTCTGTCAAAGTTGTTGCACTTCCAGATGTTTGATACTGTTGGTGGTGGAAGAAGTGAGTATATATTTAGGTGATACAACATTTAGCGTTGGTCTGATTTTTTTTGCATCCATGTCTAGCATCATAGCTATAAAAAGTTGTGAAAATAATTGAGACCTCAGTTTTTACTGAGTTTGTTATTTTGCAGTTGATAACCAGTTTCAAAAATCCTTGAAAACACAAAGCAGCACTGGAAGCAAAGCCACAAAATTTTAAGTCCATCCTTACCTGGTAAGTGCCATTTATTAACAACCACAGACATCTACAGGTATCTGACAAGGAAAAGAATTACATAATTACAGTATTGGTTAGGTTGGAAAAGACCTTTGAGATCATCATGTCCAACCGTTCACCCAGCGCTGCCAACCCCATCACCAAACCATGTCCCGAAGCACCGTGCCTTTTTTTAAACACCTCCAGGGATGGTGATTCCACCACCCCCGGGCAGCCTGTTCCAATGCTTGACCACCCTTGCAGTGAAGAAATTTTCCCCAACATCCAATCTCAACCTCCCCTGGCACAACTTGAGGCCATTTCCTCTTGTCCTGTTGCTTGTTATCTGGGAGAAGAGACCGACCCGCACCTGTCTACAACCTCCTTTCAGGTAGTTGTAGGGAACAATAAGGTGTCCCCCCCCAAGCCTCCTCTTCTCCAAACCACCCCAGGTCCCTCAGCTGCTCCTCATCAGACTTGTGCTCCAGACCCTTCACCAGTTTTGTTGCCCGTCTCTGGACACGTTCCAGCACCCCTACATCCCTCTTGAAGTGAGGGGCCCAAACCTGAACACAGGAGTCAAGGTGCGGCCTCACCAGTCACATCCAAGTCCACGACATATATTCTGAAGATGCTGTTGTGTTCACTAACAAGCAAGTCAGAGAGAAAGATGATCAAGGGTTTGGAGCACACGTAATATGAGGAGAGGCTGAGAAAGCTGGTGGTGGTCTGCCTAGAAAAGGCTCACATTCCTCTTAGAACTGCCCAGTGACAGGACAAGAGGCAATGGTCACAAACTGGAATAGAACAAATTAGATTAAATATGTTTCATTGTAAAGGTAATTGAACACTGGAGCAAGTTGCCCAGAAAAGCTGTGGAGTCTCCATCCACGGACACATTCAGAACTCCCCAGGACAAGGTCCTGAGCAGCCTGCTCTAGGTGACCCTGCTTTGAGCATAGGGGTTGGACTGGGTGATCTCCAGACATTCCTGCTGACCTCAACCAGTCAGTCTTCTTTGAAACAGATTCAACTGTTGCAACTTCTTTTTGCCCTGTGCTGACTCTCTACATGCATCAGAAATGTTATGAGCTTTCCAGACTATCAGATATATACTGAAAAACAGGCAACATATCTCAGCCTTTGTGTTCTATTCATGCTATGAAGTGTCCTACAGGAGGAATTTTCTGTAATTTTCTGTTTACCACATTTTTAGTGGCAGGTAAGCTGAAGAATACATGGTGTTATTTTAAGTATTCCAAAAGAAACATGCACAATACTAACTTCATAAATGCTATCATGGAACTAAAAGTGTATTTAGCAATAAAAATAGTAGAAAAGCAAATAGAAGCAGAAAACTGTAATTGTCAAAGGAGGTAAAAATTAAATTACACCTTCAGAGGGGGCCACATATGTGCTAAAATTCCAGAAGCTGAAAGATGTTTTTGTGTTTGCTGACAGAGTAGCATTCTTCACTATGAATTATAAACTCTCATATTCTTATCCAAGGATGGAGTTCTGTTCTTTCCAAAGATTCTGAAGGAGCTTTTTCTAAGTACATCCGTGGTCTTAGCTATATTGTTTGGAAGACAGACTGAAAAAAACCTAAACCTTATAGCTGCAGTTTGACTGACAGGGTGGGAAATTCACTGCTCAAAAACTGAAGTTACGATCATCCTGAAGCAGTAAAATCATGTAGGCTGGAAAAGATCTTTAAGATCAGAGCCCAACCGTTAACCTAACGCTGCCAAATCCACCACTAAACCATGCCCCTACCTCCAGGCATGGTGACTCCTCCACTTCCCTGGGCAGCCTGTTCCAACAGTAGTAACATCAAGACCAACAACCAGTTAGTATTACCTTCCCTTTTAGAATCTGTTCAGTACCATCAATCTTTAGCAAGAGAACGCCAAATTTACTGCAAAAAAATGAAAGAAAAGAGTGTTTCTGTGAAGTTTCAAGAAAACTCAAATTATTTTATTCACAAAAGCAGAAGTTGATAAAAATATAGATATCCTGATCAGTTTTACAGACCATGTTAAATTCTTCGCTCCTTCACTGACAGGCAAAGCATCATGAAAAAAAAATAGTAACAAGCATTTACATCACAAACCATAATTAACACAGATTCATGTATATGAGCAAACATTTTAAAGTTTTTGCATATAATTATAAATACAAAAAAAAATTACAGGTCCAACAAAACATTCCAAGAAAAAAAGCTCTCTTGTTCTTTCCTTTTTGTTTCTGTGCTGTACTGTTTTTCACGGTGCAAAGAGTATATGCTGTCTCACTGGCATTTAACAAATAGTTTTTGGGTTGAACTGAAATTTAGCACGAGATCACTGTATTCCTTCAAGTGTTTTCTTTCAATTCCAAACCCCTTTATAGATCATATTAGGATGTTTGTGCTAGATTACTCAAGTGATGCCAAAAAAACTGTCCACATTGCCACTAACAGCATCAGGAAGCTGATTTTTTAAAAAAATTATAGAGCACCTCCCACAAAAATAACTGAAGATATCTTTGTTGTTCAAATCAAACTTCTGTCAGCTCAGTGTTTACATGTGAGCCAAATTTTTCCTCTTTTGTAGACATAAATTTTCCCCGGAAATCACAAGTGAGTTTTGTGACATAGAAGCCTAGCTTTCAGGACCATGATGGAAGACAACTGAGATTAAGGAACAAGGCAAATAATTTATGTTCTGGTTGGTTGGTTTTTTGTTTTGGGTTTTTTTTTGTTTGTTTGTTTTTAAATCCAGCTAGTAGGACTAAACCCACATCTGGAAAAATTCTCGCCAAAATGAAACAGACTAAGTGCTAATTTTCTTTTTTTATTCTGCTGTTACACCTTTTAACTTTGGAGAGATGAAGGATTTGTCACCTCTCCCATCAGATAAACTTTGACAAAAATGTTTTTAAAACAGATTACAAAATTATAAACCCAAAATTATTTGAAAACAAAAACTAAACAGAAAATGCTGTCATTTTTCAAAAAGCACGTACTGAACTAGGCAGACAAAACAGTGAAGTACAGCAATTGACTTTAAGTAAGGGTTGCCTTGTATAGAAAGCAAGTCCAAACCTATGATTATTACTGATATAATTCTGCTGATCAAAATCTACAATAATATTTCAGGTTACTTGCATGCAAAGTGCTTCCTGCCTCTGCCTACCTAAAATCCGGGAGCATCACAATGGAGAGTTTGCTCTTCTTTTAAAAAAGAGAAAATCCATTTTCATATATAAACAACTCTTGCTACTTAAGAGCTACAAGAGATCATGTAGATGACCTAGCTCCTCAGGACATGACTAACTATACCTATATTATTTCTTACACCTTTACCTCCTGTTCCTTAAAATATCCAGCAATGGATCACTGAAAAGCAGGGACTCGTGCTTCATCCTGACTGTATGAAAACAGTTGACAGTCAGAAGGGAAAGCACTCATTGCCAAAGGAAAACCCTGCACTCTTCTTATTGCAGTCTGGATACCGAAGGTGGTGTAAGCTGCTGCAGCACAGATTTTCACCCAACCACCTGCAGAATGAAATCTAGGCTACAATCCCACTGACTTGAGTACGTCAGAATTTCATACTCAATGTACAGAATACACAAAACAAGATCACCAACTTTTACATACTGAAGAAATAAAGAGAGTATTTTCAGCAAACTCAAATTATCTGCTGAAGTTTTCTGCAACTTCGTGATTCCTGCAATTACATGACTAGACCCATCTGCAACTCACACTTGCCCAGCCTATCCTCTCTGTTGAACTTGCGTTCATGGTAACAGGAATAGTGTGCACTGTCTCCCTTTACAAAAGCAGAAAGCATCTATCACCAGTCACGATAACTTGATGTGACTCCAACAGAATCTTCAAAGAATTCATATTTAATAGAGAATTTATTCTTACAAAACACAGATATAACACTACCCAATGTAGCAAAATAACGGAATTGAAAAATAATTTCAAAATATTTAAAGCATTAGGCTCTAAAATAAATAATGCTATCTAAAAAGCATTTAGGTTTTGTGATTAGGAGGAGGCAGTTCCACTATTACTGATCTCTTTTCAAATTCTTTACAAGTTCTATAATTTAGGTAGAAAAATATACAAGAAAAGAATTTTGGGATAAAGAATAGGTTGAGTATGTAACATTTAACATAAATAAAAAGCCTAAAACAAAACCAAAAAGAAAACCAATTGTTTTATTTCTGTACATCAAGACTACAAATAGTATTTTAACACTTCATTTATTACCCAAATTAAGAAATTATACATTTTTATATGATTACTAGTAAACATCTTAAATCACTCAGTTTTCCCACATTTAAAAGGATATTGCTGGTTACTGCTTATTAAATATGAAATCCAACAGTTTCCAGTAACAGCAAAATATTTTTTTGCATAAGAGATGAATACAAATTTGATTGTAAATTTTGATGATTTCAAATATAAAACTAAGGTTCAGAGGGATGCATTTATGAATCTTACAGTTTAAAGTATAACTCCTTTTTTTAGGTTGACTGCAGTTTGCATATGGATACCCAACAATGTGCCTACTACTAGAAGATCAGTCCCTTCCATACGTGTAGTGGCCTGGGCCATGGAAGAAGATTTAGGGTAAAGGATAAAGGTTAATGAATGGTCACAAAGTGTTGATGTGGCGACTTTGACATCAGATAAGGAGGAAGTAAAATGTTAGAATGAGGATGTTAAATGAGGATGAAGTTTTATGGACACAGCCAATAATAAGAGGTTTTAAAGCACGTGGACATCATATGCAACCAAACAACATTAACCGTTGCGCGTGTACGGAAATCAGAACTGTATAAAAGATTGGCCTTTTGATATAGTAAACGGACTTTACAGAACATCATATTGGCGTGCTGTGTCCCGTCTCTTGCAAGATGACTCCCGCACATATGAAAGCAATTTTTTTCCCAGATATCAAACTACATTAAGCAGCATATTCGCACCTACTTTTCTTAGCAGAAGTACTGCAGGCAGATGGATGTAAAAGCTGTTTAATCACAAAAAAATAAGGAATTTGACTAGTGTCTACTGCACAGATATGATATTTAAGATGGAAAGAAACCATAGGGAAAAGGAATGTGAACACCACAGGCTTCAAATATAAAAGATAAAGCCTGATAACTTTGGTTCAAATAATTTTAATTGTTGTTACATGTATATTTTTCCAAAGTGATGACCACCTTTGTATGTACTGTGTATGCAACAGGCATCTGATACATTTAAAAAAAATATCTGTACAGGCACAAAAGACAGAAACAGAACAAACATGGATAGTCACATCCATTTACGACAGTGTTCAAGTGATAATGACACAGCCAAAGGCTGAACTTAAAATAATGTGAATCCAATTTCTCCAAGGTATTTCAGAAAGCACAAATGGAATATTATAAACTATTTATCTCAGTGCCTACCATCTTGAGGGAAGGTAGAATAAAACAAAATCAGTTCTGCAAAAACTATGATTTGTAAACAATTCTACAACATAAGTAAAGATAAAGATGTTAGGTTATCGGTAATGAGCATTTTCATCCTCTCAGTTCTGGGGTATCTGCAAACATCTGCTTCACTTCCCTCTAAGAGATTAATTACAGGATGTTAGCCCTGTCTCATCCCAATGCACTGCATGGTACACAACTTTATTGCCAGTTTGTGAAATTATGTTTGAACAGCACAAAGCCAAAGCTTCATCTTTGGTTAATTTCATTGAGATGTCACTGTTCTTTAAATGTGCTCTTTCTTCGCATAAACACAGAAAACCGCCACACTGCACACAGCATTCATTGTTTTCAACCATAAAGCAGTGTCAATGTAATATTAATTAATGAAAGCTAACTAAGAAATAATGTTTAAAAATGAAACCTATTTGAGGGCATTCGGTAAGACACAAGAGCTGCAGAAATCTAGACAGAATTCCCTTAAAACTGCTTGGGTAGGGTGCTGCTTATAGAGTAGGCACTGGTTAGTTCCTCTGCAGATCATCCAAATAAGCATCAGTTCGACTCAGCTTAATTCAAATCCAGCAGCACATTCAATGGCATAAAGAAGCTTGCTTCGCATAAGATTTTCGTCATAAAATTCAGGAAGCTTCAGCAAGTTCATGCAGGTACTGGCAGTAGGTAGCCTGTCTAAATCAGATCCTCCATTGTGAATGCAAAAGGCAGGATATAACTCCTGAAAAATGCAACAGAAGAAATGTATCAAAAAATATATACAGGCCAAAACCTACCCCATAACAGCTAGCAAACACTTACAGGAAATAAATCATGAAATTAAAGCCTGTCACAATGACATAATCAAGTGGCATCTTCTTTCATTCCTGGTGGCCCCAAAAGAGCTCTTGACTTGTATAGTGCCTTCCTCTACCTTGTCCCCACTGAGATCCATTACATTGCAAAACACAAAGCAATTTAGTTCTAAGGAAAACAAATAACAATTTGTTACTTTCTGTACATTCTATTCTGCCAATCTGTGATCCTACGAGAACAGTGAACCCCGAAATGGAAAAAGTAATACAGCAGCATGCAAGAAATTTGTTGTTGTATTTGGGAGAAACAACTGGGTTTCACAACCTCAGACTCTCCTCACCACCTCTCAAATGTCCATGGATGCTGTTTATTATGTAGGAAGAGGAAAATGATGGGTCCCTGCTACAGTGATGTTTTCTGGTAGTGAAACATGCTGAACACAGGGAAAAACAGACCACTAGCAGTAAAGG
>JAVJGJ010000047.1:60305497-60323500 GCA_035590215.1 Microhierax caerulescens | reverse complement strand
GACCACTAGCAGTAAAGGGAGGTAAGTGGAAAAGGATGTTCTGTCGTGTTTGAATGACATGTAATATTTGTCACTGTGTAATGACATAGCTTCTTCTGAGAATTATACTTCGGGTTTTTCTTTCCAGGCAGGGAAGACATTATTTCTGTATACACAAAAAACCCCAACAAAGGCAATTTTGCTCTAGCTAATGAAATGATGTGCTATGCCAATTACAACATTCTTCTGTTAGTTTAGAAGTATTCCAATTTTATGCACAAATGCTACATGAGCATTTATTTGTCATGTTCAAAAGATGCTCTGAGAAAAAGGATGAATGAGTGACCAATTCTAAGAACAAATTTTACAAAGTTGTAGTACTACATCAATTTGTGACATTAAAAAAAAAATAAACCCGAATAAACAAACTATGATCAAACATACCCTTTCAGTGTTTTCCTTTTAGAACTTCAGTTAGCATGCCCCAGATATATAAAATAAATTCTTCCAGTGGATGAGTATCAAGTCAACATTTTCCTTCTACTCACCACAATATGCAATTATATTTTCTTTGTTGAAATCAATTATCTGATACAATCCTAAAGGCATTTCTTGCCCTAAGGAGACTTCTGTTTAAACTAATCTTTCAACAAGCCTGCAATTTATGAACTTCAGGATGAACAGTACTAATGACTTCAGTGGATCTGTTCATGTGTAAGATTAAGCAAGTATTTACACTACTATGTCTAGAACTCTGAAATAAGAGGTACTTTATAAGCTCCAAATAAAGGTCTAACTTTATTTAAAGCAATTATACTCAGTGTTTCTTCAGAGTAATTATTAAAGTCATTTGGCTGTTATTGGGATGATATTAATGTGCACAGTGATGTGGTAACTATTGATCTGAGGAACAGACTCGTAAGACATTTTGTATGTAATATCTGTTTCAATAATATCAGATCTTTTTTTCTTCTAAGAAAAAAGAGTATAGTGAAAAATATATTTGTTACCTCTAGACCACTGTTTTTGCTGGCAAGAAAGTATTCATTTTATCAAATGCTTGCCTGAGGTAAAACAGTTCTGATTTTAAAAACTGGAAGAAAATCCCAGCTCCAAAGGCAAAAGGTCAATGAGATTCTAAGCTAAATTATTGTTCAAATGGAGGCCTTAAAAGTATTTCATGGCTAAAATGCTGCATTTTTAGTGTTCCTTTCAAAATGCTAATTGAATTCCCCTACTTTAGCTTTAAAAATGGAAAAATGAAGTTCTAAATTGAAATGTCATGCCAAGGGCACCATTTGTTGCATAATTAAATACTGTACAGCAGGAAACTGCAATAGTTTGGAAGTGAAAAGTATCATCAATTTATTATGTGACCTGATTGGAACTTAACAATTTTTAACCATGCTTTAATGTTGGGTGGGGTTTTTTTTTTTTGTCCATAACAATCACATTTATTAAACTTATTAAACTTTAATTAGCTTTAGTAAATGTTATTCTGAGTCTGAATTTTGCAGTGAAAGTTCAGAATTTTTAAATGATGCAAAGTTTGACTGTGTCATCTACAAGCTACGAATGTCAAGACATTGCCTTCTCTTAAATTAACATGCACTAACTTTAAGAAAATGTGAAGGTTCCACAATATAAAGCATACAGAAGGTTTCAGAGCGAGAACCAGCAACTGTGTTCCTCAGAAAAATACAGTACTCACATTGAAACTGTAAACAAATTTTGAAGATCGTTTGTGTTAACATCTACCATCAACATAAATATATTCAGACAGTTATTTGGCCCACAATATTCAGCACTCCTGCCACTTTGCACCCTTCTCCTTCAGAGCTCTAAACAACACACTGTTGTAGGCTACCAAGATGCTACTACTGATGATAACACCAGTTACCCATTTCCTTTTCTGGCAAACCCCTGGTTTGTGGGCAAATACATGTTAACAAGATAATACCGCAAGCACCATGCAAGTACTGACCTAACTCCCATTAGGTGCTGCCCAGCAAAGCAGCAGCCGTGCCTTTCCACTCTGCTGTTGCCAAGACTTCTGCATGTGGCTAGCTCACAAGTCCGTTGTACAGTGAATTAATCTTTTAACTTACTGACATCATGCTGAAAATTTGATGCCTATTTTACTTCCATTTCTCCTAGCCAAATATGTTAAAGTCAGTTTGTGGCCTACCACCCAAGTACACACACAAACTTCAGCTTTTCACATGTGGCTTCTTTCTAATAGGTCACTGTCAGCCTTGATTTTTTAGACTTTTGATTCATTTCCTCCATCTCTTCAAATGTCACACTGGTTATCTCAAAGCTGGCTAGCTACATCTGCATTTCCTCCTCTCTCCTTGTAATTAAAAAATATGTCAACAAATGGTGACTTCTGTTTACTTTGTTTCCACACAACTGTTTCCCAGTTCTCCCTTCATTACATGTCCCACGCACTGTTCTATCTTGGTCTCATTCCACACTGTCCTATAAAACTCTGTTTGTTGCAAGATGTGTACAGTGATATACACACAGACTGGAGAGTTAAAAGAGAAATGCTTGCAGGCTTTTAAATAATCAATCACATAAATCGATCAATGAATACCCTAAATAGGGTTCATGTTATCAAACAGCCATCTCTGTTGCCTGCATATCCAAATGTAGTCAACCCTGGACACTCTTCACTGTTCAAGCGGATCTAGTCAGTATGTTTTGTGGAGTCTAAGGCATGATTCATTTCACCTTGAAGTAGACACACGGAACAGTCGGACAAATTACAAACAGCAAGTGCCAATTCCTCTCCTAGGTGCCTGTAAATGGAGTGTGGCTGAGCTATACGTTACAGGTATTGAAGACGGAGGATATGTTGCCTATCCACCTACCACCACCGCACAGCACTTGCTACAGCAGCTGAGGGGATTATGAGAGGGTGAGAGGGTTACAGCACGATTGTACTAAAGGGAGGTTTGAACGATCACACACTGCAATGGCAGTGCTGCATACCCCCATCAGCTTACAAAGAAATGGGAAAATTGAAAAGGGAAGAGATCACAAAGTTGCAGCATAAGGGGAAAGATCGAAGTCAAGGGAAAAGGACCATGCTTCCCTGCAGAATTCAGCACTAGAAACAACTCTTCCACTTCCAAAATCACTTTGCAGCATAGGAAAAAAGAAGAAGCTGTTTAAGCTACTGGGAGTATTCTTTCATCACCCCTTGTAACTGATCCACACACTACTGTATGACAACTCACATCTGATTTTCTAAATCATTCAAGTGTCAGAGGGCTGTGTCTGAGACCAACTGTGATTTCAATACTGGAGTGTCATCTTTGTTTTCCAGAAGAAAACTGTATTCATGAAAAAAGTCAATAATCCAAAGTTGAAAAATTCTAGAATTAATTTTGTTTAATTCCATAAGAGGAAAAAAAAATGGTAAGTACTGAAAGTATCTAAGTTCTATGTACAGATGAGGAAGGTGGGGTTTTTTTGTTTTTTACTTCTGACACCTTTATCATCTGTCATCCATCCCCAGGACATGTCACAGGGAAGGGCCCGATTCCTCAAGCTAACAAAAAAAAATTCTTCTAGCATTTACCTTTCCAGTATTTTTTTAAATGCTGATTAAAAAAAAACAAAACAAAACAACACAAAAACCCCACCAGAATGAACTTTCACAGTATGATTCAAGAAAAAACTGTGCAAAATCCAAGTATATTGTTTCCACCTCCAGGCTATTATGTCTATCTGAATTCCTTGTTCCTATATACAATGTTAGTGTCTGTCCCTGAAGTATTTCTATAATGAGAAAATGTTAATTCAACACCACTTATTTTACAAAACAGTTAATAAGCCTTCAGGACTTTGACAATACCTGCATTTATTTCTTATGGGTTGATCGACCTATTTTACCTATAAATGTAGAAAATTAGTTACTATCCACTGCTAATTAAAAAGTGTACCACAGTACCTTATGATGTGACAATTTTAGAAGTACATGTACTCAAATTTTGTTTAGCGTCAAATATTATTCTTACTTGAAAGGAACTGGATGATGCAATGCCTGTATTTGTTCCACATAAGCCCACCTTTGTATTAACTTTACTGAACAGTACAACAGCAAACACACTGTTGACTATTGTACTAAAAGTGGGGCAACTAGAAGTTGCCTTGAAGAAATTTATTCTTTTATTTTCTTACAGAAAAGCACTGAATGTTCCCACATTTTAGCAGAAATAAAGTCCATGGCCAGTTCTTAACCACAATTCTGCAGCGCAGCTGAAACTCATAGGTAGAGTATCTCCAGAATTCAGTTTCAAAACACCTTCAACTTGCATCAGCATTTTACTTTTATAAGCAGTAGACAAAAGTTTTCTGCATACTTAAGCTTCACTAGGTTGTTAAAGACAGCAGCAAAATATTTAGATACAAAGGCTAATGAACTGTGACCCTATGAGCAGATAAACAGTAATTAGGAAGAAAAAAATCTCCTGCTTCAAATGGTTAATTTAAAGGGTTCAATTTTAATGGCTGCTTTTATACCCTAAATCCTCTTTTGCCTGGTTTAAAAGACATCATTAACTCAACCTGTTCCTTGAAACTGGTAGCAATACTGTTTCTGCAAAGTAACATGAAACAGCATCAAGGATCTTCCATGACAAAAGAGTTCAGTGCTCTAACCGACATGTTTGTAGGCTTATCAAATTTTGCAGTTGAAATAGACAAGAGAACAACATTTCATTAAGTATTTTAAAACTACATTGATCATACATGCAAATGCATTGAAGCTCTTTCTGTAGTCACAGAGGAACATTCTTCTCAAACTGTAAATTCCTACAGACAAAAAAACCTTGTCTCATAATCTGCAGCATTTACAAAAACTTGCCAGGAAGCTGGGAAGACATATACCTTAAACCCCAGAAGAGGTGGTCGAGAGCAGCTTGTTACAAACTTGAGTAGTTTGCGTTTCTCTTCATCAGTGAAGCTTTCTACAACTCTCCAGAATATTTTGATTACAGGATGGTCTGCTGTGTAGCCACCTGTTATGAGATTTAAATGATTTATAGGTAGAATAGTTTCATGTAAGAAATAAATTCTTCAGAAAACCTAACATCAATCTTGAAAAGCTTGGAGAAAATGTTATAAACAGCAGGCTTCCATTGCTAACTTCCAGTATCTACAGATCTCTTTGATCACTGCATTTTGGGTTTCTCATTCATTGCTTTCCTGTGGTTACTTCCCTCAGCTTCTTAACTGCAGTTTTCTTCACTGAATCCTACTTATTTTAAATTAATTTTATTTAGTTTAGCATTTACCTAGTAACTCTGGATTACTGCCTTTTACTCCAAAATCTGCAAGACTCATGATGTTGTTTAATGAATCAGCTTACCTTGAGGTAAGCCCAGATGTGAACTGATGATACAGCAGCTACTTTTTGATTACATTCATAATAAATGCAGAGCAAAAAACCATCTACCCCAAAGGCATTTGCAGACTTATTTTCATGGCAGACACCATCACTGACTAACATGCACTTGGGAAAGGAATTACGTGTCCTCTAATTATCCAGCTCTAAACTTCTATTTAAGTGTCTGAATAAAATAAACTGCATACCTGTATTTTCCAGCATTCATAAAATTAGGTTGTAATTTTACCCAGTTTTCTGAAATTCAGGCCCATCTAGAGTTTGGCCAAAGTTAACAACCAAAGTTAACATGAATGACCCTACAAAATTTTTTAAAAGCTAAGATAAAAAGCAAGTTTGTTTACTCCCGAGTCAGTCATAATACTTTCTTTTATTTAAATAAAATATGCTTACCTGAATAGTTTGTGAAAGATTTAAGGTCATCCAAACTAATAGGAACCTGGGCACCAGAAGTCAGAACCTAATAGTGAAGGAAATTAGACAGTTATATTACAGGCAAAAATTAGCATTTATTTCACTTTAAAGCAATTGTTTTCTGTAGTTTTAAGCAGAAGTACCTGTATTTCCTGTTGATCAAACATTCGAAGCCATTCAAGATTCACAACATTGGCCAGTCCCTGACGGAAAGCAAGGCAATGCTGTCGAATTTGTTTGTTTAACCTGTAGTCTGCCACCAGATGGATGTACGCAATTCGGTTAGCACTGGTAACAGGGATATCTTTTCCACCTGGCTTCAGTTCAACCACCTATAAACATAACAATTTTCATCACCTTGGTAAACTTTTAATTCTGTGTGCTGTAACCATAAAATTGAACTCCAAAACATTCTAGTAAGTGATGTATATATTTGAAGTTTACTAGAACATACTTAAGAATATTCACCTCAAACTAAGATAGAAGATTACAACAAGGTAAAAGGTATAAAGGTATAAAGGTAGTGATTTTTCTGTTTATTCATAAGAGCATATTCTATGGCATCCAGTTTTTAGATCTAGACATCCAGTTGCTAATGCAGCTGACTGCATGGTCCTGTGGTTTATTACCAGAAAGCACATTTGGCAAAGACAGATCTCTTTTATAGCAGACAAGTGTGTAATACTAAATTCACCACATCCAGTCAGACAGAAACTAAGGTGAAAAACTTCCCTTAGCAAGCTTGCCCCAGCTTCCCTTATGCTAGTAAGGGACCTGGAAGAGACAATAGCCTGTATAAGCAGAGCTCACACAGAGCACTCGCCTTTCAGTTGGATTAGGAAAGCTGTGCTTGACTGGCTAGGCTCTTCTCTAACTGTCCAGTGATCATGAATTCTACATGATCACTTTACGGTAAAAGCAATGCTTGCTGAGTGAAAATTAAGATTCTGATACAGGCATAATTTACAGAATGATAAACATTCACAACTCCTACCATTCAAAATCCAAGTTATTCATGCTCAGTATTTTCAGCAAAAGTAAAAAACAAACAAACATATCAAGCCTAAACCTTGTTTTTCTACTGAGAAGTTTAACTTTTGTCCTTCAAGTACCAAGGTACCTCATCACGGAAGAATTTTTAATGAAAACAAAACAAAGATACTGTAATTGCATTAAGATATAAACCAGGATCAAAGGTTACTAACACACTGAATATCCTTACATATTCTACTCTTTACTACGTGAGGATAATTTTGTGCAGAAGCAGCTCAATTGGAAGGAATTATTAGAGAACTAAGAGGAGGATTACAAAACCTGAAAAGCCAAGATACTGTCACATTCTGAACCCTTCAAAAGAACATATGGTTTTCTACACTCTGGAATCAGCAACTTTCAATTTTTTTTTAAACAACTGTGCATTTCAGTCTGTGCATAATCGCATCCTTAGAGCACAGAGAATTAAACATGTGAATAACTTATTTTGTAATATGCTTCCTAATAATGTAAGCTGTTCCAGTACTAAGCAAAATGAAAAAGAGTAAGATTAAAAATTCACAGTGCTTTTGAGAATTCAGATTTTTGCTTGATTAATAGTTTTTTTAAGGCCAAAAGCGAACATTCTGATCTGTGAATCTGACCTCCCAGATAACAGGCCAGAGAATTCTGTCTGAAGATTCCTGTATTTAACTCAATAAATCCACAGATGACTTAAAACACATTTTTTAGAGAGACAGGCAATCCTCGTATAAAGACTCCATGTGATGGAGTATTTACCACTTTCCTTGATAAGCTAGAACAACCTGAATTACAATAGGTGTTAAAAATATGTCTTACTTCCCACTTTAATCCTTAAGCTGCAAGCTTCTTGCTTTTGCTACGCCCATAGAAAAAAACTTCATTAATATTCTACCATGTCTGTGTGCAGGCAGTACTGACTATGCTTAAACCTTACTCCCTGAAGACTTAAATAAACCAAAGATGTCAGTTTAGCTGACTGTTTCGTACCCTGCACACATTAGCTTGGCTCCCTTCTGAGTTCCCTTCACCAAGAGCCACTGACCCAAGAGGCAGAATAGCTTTCTGTCCTGATTTCAGCTGGAATAGAGTTAATTTTCCTCTTAGTAGCTGGTGCAGTTCTGTGTTTTGGATTTGGTGTGAGAGTGTGTTGATAACACACTGATGTTTCAGTATAAAAATGACCTACAAACAACTAAGTCAAGGACTTTATAGTTTCTCAGGCCCTGACAGCAAGAGGGCTGGAGGGGCACAAGAAACTGGGAGGGGACACAGCCAGGACAGCTGACCTGAGCCAGCCAAAGGGATATTCCATGCTAGAGAACATCATGCTCAATATATAAACTTGGGGGAGTTTACTGGGGCCTGCTGATCACTGCTCTCAGGCACTGGCTAGGCATCAGTCAGTGGGGGTAAGCTACTGTACTGTGCATCACTTGGGTTTTTTTCCCTTTCCTATCCTGTGGATTTTATTACTCTCCTCCCTCCTTTTCATTACAATTGCTATTATTATTTCTATTTAATTTGCATTATTAAACTGTTCTTATCTCAGCCCTGAAGTTTCACCTTTTCCCTGATTTTTCCCTGATTCTCCTCCTCATCCCCAGGGATGTTGCTGGCTGGAGTTAAACTACACTTTCCCTGGAACCCAGCCCTTGTGGAGCCCGGCCCTTACGCAGCTGGCCATCCAGGGGATACCAGCCACTACCTGGTGCCACTGACTGGCCAGAGGGTGATGATATTTCTACTGGTCAAAGTCCAAAAGGAGTATTAATGGAAGTATGGGACATGTTCCATACCACAGTGGAAACATCTGATGAGAAGGAGTCACTGCTAAGCTTTCTCTGCTACTGCAGCCAACAATGCCGTCTAGAAATGTACTGCGTTTCATCCCACCATAGTAGTTTTGCTATTGTCACTGGAAAGTTAGTCAATAGTGTGATTCATCTAATGATTAGAAACTTTCTAATTTCCACGTCAAGTCAAATGGGTAAAGTTTGTTCATACCTATTGTTCTTATTTCAATATTATCCTATAGTTTATATCCACAAGGTATTAATGAAGTTGCTGCCTCTAAGTAATCTTCACAGATATTTTTTTCACTGACCCAAAATAAGTCAGGTTCCTTCAATCTCCTCCTAGAAAATACCCTTTTTACAAAGCCTAACAAGATCAGAAAGCTTTCTCTTACTTATTATTTAAATTCCTGTCCTCTTCAGTGTTACAGGATCAGAGCTACCAATGCTATTCCACATGTAATAACGCTTCACTAACTGCCCACCTACACATTTTCTCCATTTGTTTTGTAGAACTGCATATTGTTCTTCTGTCGCTACTTCACGAAATACAATTCTCTTTGATGTATGGACACATTGAATTTGGCCATATTAAAGCATATTTGTAACACCTAACTCAGCAATCTTCTCTTAAGAATACGGACACCAACAATAACCTAAGTAATAGTTATTATTCCATTTGTGTACAATAATTTCTGTGAGCTCGGTATTTACATAAAAGGATGCTTGAACTGACTTCCTAAATAGCAAAGGGAACTACTGGCAGGGTGTTCTAGACAACTGCTGTGTTTTAAGATTCATCCCAGAACTAGGTGAAGCAAAACATCTGACCTCCCTTGCATGTCAGCAAATAGAAATCAGGGCACAGTTTCATTTATGCTTATGTTTGCATTATAGCAGTATTGTCTCCACAGTGGTCTAAGGATGTCGGGAAAACTGTAATCATCGTATAATAAAAGTTGTTCTCTCTCCCTGTAATGTTCTTCCACAAATCAGAGGAAAAAGAGCATTGCACTATTTCTGACCACTATTTTTAGAAAAGAGGAAAAAATACGTGAAGAAATCCTATTTTTCCTACTACCGTTTTGTCAAAGTACCGTCACAGTCTGATACAAAAAGATTTATGTATCAGCAATAATAAATATATTATGCCATAAAAGCTAAGACAGATGTAAAACAGAAGACAGAAAGTAGTATCACTTGGTAGCAGTAAAACTATAGTAAATGTCAATGCACTTTCTACTCATTCAGTGTTTTCATAGCATTTTAAAGGAACTGTTGTAGAATTCCCACCTAATTCTAAATGTCAGAAATTAATTGACACACTGTGATTGTTGAAGAGTTCTTTTTTAGAAAGGCCACAATACAATTTATTACATCTTGAAAGATTTATCAACTTGCATTTTTATTTTTATCCATCCAATTTTTACCACTAGATGGTGCAAGATAACACAGTTTACACAGGATGGGCAAAATTAGAAAACTACCCAAAACGTGTAGACTTGTGTCATCACCTTATTTTCTATTTCGTAAATCTAAAAAAAAAAAAAAAAATAATTAAAAATCATCTTAACTTGGTTCATTATCAGAATCACTTATTTTGAAAGCAATCAATTTATGCATGTTATTGAGATAAGTATTCAGCTCATTCAGACGATACCACAGATAACTGAATTTGATTCCATATTCACAAAGTATGTCTTCAAAATAAAGGGGAAATATCAGAGTGGGATTTAAGAAGTCCCATATTTTTATAAATCTGCAAGAAAAGGTGCTTTGCTCTTTTTAGTACTGTAGACAGAAGTACTGCATTAGACCTCTGACTGAAAGTTAGATACAGTCAGAACTACAATTAGGGTTTTCTTGGCTACAAATTCAATTATGTTTTTCTCCAGGTACACACTTACCTAACAAAAAACAAAAACCACACCAAAAAAAAAAAAAAGTGATCCACTTGCATTTACATTCTTATTCAAGAAAACCACCAGTTTGTTAAAAAAGTAGTAAATTATTTTATGTATAGCTTCAGTTCAACTGAACAGTTCAATCATTATTATAGCTACTATTTTGAACGTTGTCACAGTAACGAAATAAGAAAACAGTGAGTAACTATTTGTCAAGAAGAATTCAGAGAATTTATCTTCTAACTTATTGATAATAATCTGTCTCACAAAGTTGGTTTCTAATGTGATAATGGGCAGAAAATTGCAAGTCTCTGTTGGTAGACAAACTTAATGCCAGCTGCTGCTCACACAGATCTGGCAGTGGTGGCTGCATCCCAAGCTAATAGAGAAAAAGAGAACATTTAGAGAGTTAAGTAGGAGGTATTTCAGGAAAGAATAAGGGACATGTCACCTAGGTATTCTTTCCTTGTAAGCATGTATCTCTTCATACAATCATAGAAGCTCCAGCACAGTTTCAAAAAGCACTCTTACAGACAGTAAAGAACTCTTACAAACTTGTTTTTAGGACAGATGAAAATATTTTACCTTTCTTCTTGGGCTCTGATCACTTTTGTTCACATCACCCTTAAAGTTCTTCCCCATTCTGAAAACAAGTCAATAAAGGTTTTCTTTCTTTCCCTGTCATCTGCCTTCCAGATGTTCAGGCAGGAGTTCCAGGTAGGAGATTGCATTTGAATGCCTAAGAATGCATTTGCCATTAGTGTTATAAATCTGCCTGAGAAAGATCAGGCTCAACTTAAATATTTTGCTTCTGAAAAACTTCTAAAATAATTCAGCTAAGCCACTGTTATCCTAGTAAAGAAGGTGCCAAGACAGCCACTTTCAGAATTATTTTTAAGGCTTGAAAATTTAAAGTCAAAAAACTCTCCTTTAGTGAGTCAACATATTTTCAGTAACAGCAATGGCAATCACATCTGTTTAAAAAGCCAAAGGTGTTCTGACACTGACTTCTATACTATATGGAATTTCATAGAAACTGCTACCATATTTATTATAGTGCTTTACTGTGGATTTGTTCTTCTACACTTTAATTATGGAGTCTTCTGATTATGAAGTATTCGATCACATTCAACTGTTCTGATCCATGTAATCTCAAAAATCACTGTTATAGGAGAGTCACTGCAGTACAGAACCTAACATTTTTGCAGGAAGGGAATACATGTCTGAATCTTACTCTCTCTCTTCCACTGGACAGCCACAAAACTCACCTCCCTCACTGTGGGGGTGGGGGGTTGAAAAGAGGAGATATTTTCTCAAAATTGTTAACCTTACACTTAGTATAAGCATTTTAGAACTATTTTATCACCATCTAATCTACAAGATAAAAGGAAAAATAAAAATCAATATACACAGCTTCCTGAAGGCACCTGTAACCGTAGGCTGACATTCTTTTACTGGCCACCATTTTATGCAGCAGATCAAACAACTGAAATCTCGACTGGTATCACTGCATTAGATAGTTCTTTATCAAAAACTAAAGCTATTTGGGGCTGGAAAATAAGGTTGATGGCATAGCTCCCCTAATTAGCACGTCTAATGTGCAAATTATTAAGTACCTTTTTCAACTTCTGGTGAATGCACTTTGACAATAGTTTAATGGGATCTAAAAGCACATTATAGGATTGGAATCAATATGCTGATAATAGAATTTTACCTTCTACTACTGACACGAGGCAATAGAACCTCTTTTGAATGTGTCTTTCATTGCAGATAATGCTTTTGTGCCACAGTTGCTGGATGGACACTGTCATGAGGATAGCTATTTACAATGATAGATTTATGATGCATTTATTGGGCACTAATTTATTAGACACTAAAGTGGTTGTTTAGCTGAAAACTAGAGATAATGTGCATTCAACATAAGTGCAAATTAAGCTCTTTTCCCAAAGTGAATTAGCCTTACCTTGACACAATTAATTAGTATGCAATGGTTACACCAGTCAAATACTAGACAGAATGTATTTATTAAGGTTTATTAAGGCAATGAAACAAAGAATAAAAAGTAACCTGTTGCATTAAAACACAGAAGACTGTGACAAGAAACAATTAGTTGAACTACATGCAGTCTCGTTAAAAGATGATTAATACTTCACGGGTATAGTGTCCTCTCTCCAAGTGTAAACATAGCAAAACAGTCTAAGAATATTTAGTTTAACTTGCATTTAATTACTCAGAAACTCACTATTTAATCTTCCTTTTAAAGTAATTCTAAACAATTTAAAATCAGAAGACTTGATAATACAAGCCACAGCCCACAAGAGTATTTTAACTAACAAATTAGGCTTGGAAAGGATCCCCTTTTTACAAGTTTTTGTTGCAGTAGGTAGAACTGACATAATCTCTAATTTGGATCTCCTTTTACGTTATTTCTGAGCTATTTCCTCTTTTCTATATCCTTCTACTTTACTTGTTAAGGTAGGTTCTAATTTGCGTGGCTAATTTTTGAGGACATAGAGTAGGTGTATGAAGTATGGACATCAAAACCTATCCCAAAAATATTCACTACTTTTTATTTTTAATTAGACACTAAACTGGATTTATATTAGCTGTGATCAACAAAACTATTACTTTAAGTGCTTTGAAATGAATGGCTTTAGGATACAAACAAAAGACTTTTCTTGCCCCCCTCAAAAATTCTAGGTTATATTGCAGAGTGCCATCTTGTGTGCTTTGCAACCTAGTAACCAAATGCGCAGATAGAACTCAATTTGGTACCCATCACTTACAGCACATGCTACAACGCAGCAGGCACTCTACTGTACAATATTGTACAATAGAGTAGGTGCTCTAGAACATGCTTTCACATACATCTGTATCACACGCCTTTATTTCACGTTTTTGAGTGTTTTTCTAAAGACAGTGGTCAGAAGTTTTCATAGAGGGAGTGTAATCCAGGGGGAAAAAAAGATGTATTGTACCAGGCAATTGTTGACTCTCCCCTTCAGTATCATTCAGGAGCCGTAAATCTGAGGGCATTGTTTTGAATGCAATCCAGGTTTTAGGATCTCCCAAAACGACAGGAAATGGATGACAGAAAAGTCAAGATAAAGTCTGAGCCTAATGTTGTTAAAGCAGAAGTCTTGGACATCAAACTTGCTATGATTTAAGCAGCAGCAGAGAACACCTAACGATCTCCAGGACTAGCTGCTGCATCTCGCTGCTGCTGCCTCTGTGAGCTGTGCACAGTCCCAGGCTTCCCTGCCAGGCAAACCCAAGAGAACTGCTTACCCCTTTTACAATCTCTACTTCTTCACTAGAATCAAGGCTGAATTCAGATGATGCTGCATGTCATAATGTGGTCAGGTCTAGTTTTTTTGATCCAATTATTAATTAAATACCATAATCAAGTATAAATAGACCACAAGTAGTACGCAACTTTAAATCCTTAAAACTTAAAAAGGAAGTATGACAAAAGACTTTAACTAAGGAGTTTAACTGTATTAGCAAATAAAGGCACACTTTTCCAGCTCTAGTGACATTTATTTTCTACTATGCACATAAGTGATCTTTAGTACTCACACAGAGCAAATGAAAGCCATAATCAAATTATATAGTGCAACTGCAATAAAACTCATACTTAAGGACCTAACTAACTGGCCATAACTAACTGCTTTTTGGAAGCACTGAACACTCATTTCTCCCCTCTGACTCACCTGGTGTCTCAACCCCTCAAACCCCCCCCCAAAAAAACAAACAGTAAGGGGCAGAGAGTATTAAAAAAAAAATTAAGGTTTAACTTCAGGACCTTTACTTTGAAAATGACAGCTAAAGGAGACAATGCTTATCTCACAATAAAGGGTGATTATCATTTAAAATCATTCTGATTTCTAACCAATTCCAAAACCAGACAGTACTTCTAAGTTTACATATTCTCTTAACTTTTGCAATTACTTGAAGAGCAATCAAAGAAACACCATAAAATATTTTGTTGAAGAAATTATCTTGGATAACAGAACTTTCCATGTATGTCTGTTAGAAAATAATCACTATAGTTTACTAATTAAAAGACCAGACCTTTAACTTGTCATCAAAAATGTTTTTTTTTAAGCACACACTAGTTATTGTCTATTCCCAATACTGAGTCAGAATCCCTATGATGCCTCAAAACACACAGCACCTTCAACAGTTGTTTCCTATCACTTTAAAAATTAATTAGTCATGATAGTAACAATTTATCAGTAATAAAAGAAAAAAAAAAAGTGAAAGCCATTCTTACCTGTGCTTCCCCAAGGTCATTGTTTACCACAGTGAAGTTTAGTCCAAGCTCTTCCACATCCCCTTCATAGCTCTTGAGAAAAAGCAAATTTTTGTACATTTCTGGATCTAGTGAAGCTAAATGATGAATGTCCACATCAGCACTTGTCCCCAGTAATTTTGAGAGGAAAAAACTAGCAAATGGCAACTCCACCAGCATATTTTCATAAAGAGCCTGAAAAACACAGCAATGAAAAGCACGTTCTATTTTACTGTTGTACATGCAGGAATTCTGAAGGCTATTATCTATTTCTCAACATTTTGGTAATTCCTTCTTAATTTGGTACCTGAATAGGATCTTCTGGTATAGCAATAGCCCAGATATTGCATGAATTTAAAAACATTCATCTGAAGTTTGAAAATTGAGTATTTTTGTGAAATACCAAGCTCCTAAATTTTACAAATGAATTATGTGGTGACTTACATTAATCTTCTTGCCTAAAGTATGATAACAAACAGGAAGTGTATTAATTGCATAGACTGGCAAGAAAAGCAAAGTTTGCTGAAGGACAACACAACTACATCAAGAATACCTTCCATATAAAGTTAGCATCTCTACCTTCATTAGCATTGTCATAAGCAGTATCCTCTCATTCTTAATAATCGCTACATGTAAAATAGTCTGCCCCTTAAAAATAACTATGTAAAACCAATACAGTTAAAACTAATCCAAATAAACTATTTCTCTTGCATGCTATACAGATTCATGGCTGCATCTTTTTGGTGAATTTTACTGCTTAATGGCATCATCAAACCATCCTAATTTCCCCACCAGGAGCTTACCAGTCATGATAGTACTGTATGTCCAATCCTTCCTATGCCTGACACTGCTACACTTGTCAAAAAATTGCTCAACTAAAAGTGAGCCTGACCCAAATATGCAGCGCACTCAAAAAATGTACTTTTACTGCAAACTGAGTTTCCTCAACAATTTTCAAAAACGCACAGAACTCCAGCAATACCACTCTCAGTTGGCCTACTGTATGACCACATTTCAATGTAAAGCAAAGCAACTTTGCATATTTTTCATACAGTAACAACTTTTTGTTCATGGGAAGAAAAAAGTACATATGGTAGCTCTCAAAACAAGGCGAGATGGAAACTTCAGCACTAGAAAGAGAAAGCATGATATTATTTAGAGAAAGCCTACATGAATAAAGGAAAAATAAGAGACTGCTGCCATCCCTGAAACATGCTGGCTGTGCCTAGCCTTTCCCATTGTCTAGTTTGTTTGCCACATCAGCATCTTTAACAACGACAATCAAATCTTTACAGTATCATTAATATCCCTGCCAGGCTGATCAGAAAAGGCATCATCAACACAACTTCATTGTTTGTTCTCTTTTTACTCTTCAAGAGCAGTGTTTTGTCATTCCTTTAATTCCTCCAGAGCCTGCTGCAAGCTTAGAAAAGGAAGTACAATGAGCAAAAAAAAGGAAAAAAGAAGAATAAATGTAGCTGTAATCACTCAATGATATTCCAACAAAAACGTTAAGAAAAATATACACAATTCCTTAAACTTTTGAAAGAACATTTCTATGAGGTGAGTTAGACCTTGCAGGAAGAATTGAGAATAACGAGTTCAAAGCCAGAGGGTGCATTATATTTAGAGCTATATGATTTATTCAAGGTGTAGAAGTCGAAATCCTCATTTGTATAGTTGACTTTAAAAGCAAACTAGAGGGATAAATCATTAATTTGCAATGTATAAGGTCACTGTTTGCTGTTCCTGCATTAGTAACAATAAAGCTATTGTAATTCCTTAAATATATCAAAGCTACCCGAATTTAAAATGGAATTCCATCTATGACTCATAAAATGTAAATGTAGAGGTGTAATTTTTTACACAAGGCAGGTTTAAGCCTTTAGAGCATTTAATATACAAGGACTAATAAATGATAGCACTAAAAACTATGATCACATCAGCTAAATGGATTATAAATTAAATTTCCATAATGTATGCAACTGAAATACAAATGTAGACATAAATCAAGGTATTTTCTAAACACAGGTTAATTACACAAATTCAAAACCTGTCTATTTTTTATGCAAAATAATCCACTTAGCATTTTTCAAACTGGTCTTAAGTCTTAGCCACTTGCAACACTTAATCCTAGAAGCCTATCAATAATTCCTTGTCAGGAAAAAACAGCAATAGGTATATTGAAGAAACTTGTATGTTATTTTTCAAGTGTCTGTCTTTTATGAGTGTTTATTGCTAGAAATTGTGCCAAAATGATTTGAAATAAAAAGGATTAATTATAGTAGAAGCTTTTTAATATAAGTGAGTGCAGCTGCAATGCAATTAATGCAAATTGTGACGCTATCAGGAAAATAAATGTGAACAACATCACTGGCTACTTCTGTTTGCTGCCAAATAACTTCAGTAATTTACTACATTAAGAATCAATAAAAAAATAATGCATTTCAAATGCATCACTATTAATCATCAGGTAGTTCCAAAGTGAACATTTATAATTTCATCTAAAAACTATACAAAGCATTTTTAAATAAACTAAATTGTGCAGCTTGAGAATAACTTTAATTACTCCTTCTCTTAGCCAAGTAATTGCAGTATTAAAAAAAAAGTCTTTTTGGAAACAAGACAAGCAGTAGTGTTTTAATTAGTCTGAAAGTCAAGCTATCCTAATAAAGTTTAATAAAAAATGCACTAAAACTCTGGTAAATAAAACTGTTTTTGTTTCAAAGATGTAAATTACACCCTTACAGCTCCAGCACCATACAAAGATGCTGAGAAATGCTGTGTACAACTAAACATGACCAAACAAACTGAAACTGTATTCTTCAGTTTCCCTGTAACTTCCCTGTTTCTCAGTCAGCATGAACTGATCAAACTACCTGTTGCTGCCAAAAGATGTGATTCCACCCATTCCTGCCACAGAAATGAAATAAATCAGCTTTCTGAATCAACTGGGTTTGCTTGCAGGTATAGTATAGAGGCTACATGAGCATTACGACATGCTGAATAAAGTTCAAAAGTTGCAGATCATTAGTGCTGTGCTTTGTTTGCGATGCTGGGGTTTAGGGGTGGGGGGTGTTGGTGGACTGTTCTGGTTTCAGCTGGGATGGAGTTAATTATCTTCTTAAGAGCTAGTACAGTGCTGTGTTTTGGCTTTGATGTGAGACTTTTCAGTTCCTCAGGCCT
>JAVJGJ010000047.1:60281326-60297380 GCA_035590215.1 Microhierax caerulescens | reverse complement strand
GTTTTTTTGTCTTTTTTTGCCTTTTTTTGCCTTTTTTTGCCTTTTTTGCCCTTTTTTGCTGTTTTTTTGCTTTTTTTTTTTTTTTTTTTTTTTAAAGAATGATTTCAGACAACATATGCAAGTGCATGATCACATGGTATTATTTCTACAAGACCTTTTCCTCATTGAGTGATCAGGAAAAGCTGCATGGACAGCCATGCAGTTTGTATAATATATCATTTCAATTTCTTCACTAACTACAAAAATACACCCCAAATAGTCAATAATTTTTGTAGGGTTACAATAATTTAACTTTTTAGATAGGCTGTTTTTAAGGGTAATTTTTAAGTTTTTAGACTTTTCTACTTATGAACTGACCAGTTAACACAGAAGATGTCAAGTTGTTAGAAACTTCCTGATGAGAAGAAAAAATGAATTAAGTGTGTATCTATGGTACTGAAAGTTGGGTATTAGTACGAAATGGCTACCAAGAGACCGAGAATTTCTATAAATTATTATATTTTAATGTATTTGCTTTCTGATAACATTGAAACTTCTTACGTTAAGAGCTTTTGCTGGCAGCGCTCTTTACATACTGGTTTCCACAAATAAGAAATTGCTGTGGATGCCTGATTGCTTCCTTTGCATTAGATCTACTTTGTTTACAAAGGGGCTTTTAATAATCCACTATTGCTCTCAAATAACCCTATGCAAAGCATAAAATGGACCATTTTTGAAGACGGGTGAGTGAGTATTCAATAACTTAACCAAGATCGCGATACCGGCTGGTTTTGAATAGTATGGTCGTGCCTTATCTTTCTGTTTAATTCATCGAGTCTCTAAGCACACTACTCAAAATGTGTCTGTCCACCTGGGTATAGATAATTATTAAGTTACACTGTCAGTTCTTAACTTATGTAAATATAGTGCAAATACAAAAACAATTTATGCTTTCCAAATGTTAAATAATAGAACCTCTGCTTTTAAAAAGACAAAACCAGAACTATACTTGTAGCGATTTATGGGAAAAACACATCTTGTAACTTCTGTCTTTATGCTAACTTTTGAAATCCAATTACAGAAGGCAATGTTTTGTTTTGACAGAGGAAATACAAGGATCCAAAATTGTAGGGTTTTTTCTTTTAAAATAACGTTTCAAGCTTCCCCTTGACAATTGAGCCCTGCCCCATTCTATGTTAGATAAAAACCAAACATTTTTCAAAGTAACTTCCTCATGATACCACAGAAGTATTTGCTTCCCCACTCCAAAAATCTACAGATGCAGAAAGGAAATGAACAGTTGGATATGTAACATAGGTCAGAATTACAAACTATTGTAAATAGTACTGTATCCATCTTGCATTAAAAGCAGGAACATCCTTCAAAGATTATTTTATTGAAGTGGCCGATTTGAAATTTTCATTATTGAACAAGTTTTGGATATTGCAATAGCTAGGATGCCTTAGCAGAGAATTTGCCTACAAAGTGGCAGTTTAAAGGAGTTGACTGGCAACTCTAAAGAACAGCATTCTGTTTCAACAACTCAAGTTTGCCAACAACATCCTCTTAAACCGCTTCCAGCTACACTAAAAGAACATCCAACTCTATGTAAAAATCTCACTGCAAGTAAGCAGGATTTTAGCCTCCAAAATAATTCAGGCAATTAAAGGGGACTTTTACATCTTAAATACCTTCAGTTTTAGATAGCTAAGGAGCAATCAATACTTTTTTTTCTGAAATACAATTTGTATTCCAAACTTTGTTTCATTATTATTAGCTTTACAAAAATTATTTCAAGGTTTTAGAAAGAAGCAGCCTCATGACTGAACCAGACCATAAAAGAAATCTGATATCTGTAATGGTTTCTCTCTTCTTTTTCTCTCCCGGCCCTGCCCCCCCCCCCCCCATTTTTCACCTAGCTCAAATAGTGTGTATTAATCTTTGAACATTCACAACACCAAAATACAAAGCACTAAAACTGAATAAAGATGCAAAATGTACAAAAAAACAACCAGAATTAAGTGACAGTTAATCTGCATATGGCTCTTAAGTATGGTAAATGCATATGGCAAATTTTGAATGCTAGCAAGCATTTTACACCTCATACAACTAGAAACTGTTCATTTCTTAAAATATTAATTTCATATAGTCCAAATGATGGAAATTTAAGTGTAGTCAAATTCAGAACCCACCAGATCAAAAATCACCATAAGCACAGCAGTTCTATTGGCTTCAATCAACTTAACTTTAAGCAACAGGACAAACACAGAAGCAGACGCAGGCACAACTGGCAGTCAAGATTGTCTCAAATCCTCTGCACTTCTCAAGTATGTTACTTACTAAAAGGAACCAGAAACTTGGGTGATATGTAGAAATAATGTTTAGATCCAACATCTGAAAGTTATTTTTCCCCCAACTCTATAAAAATCATCCCTTTTTCCCCCATCTACCCCTATCTAAAAACAAAAAACCATTACGAACTATTTCAGTACTGCTGTATCTTTTTATTATACAACACTGTCTTTACCTTTCCAAGCATTCTTCCAAGAAAGTAGTAATGTCGGGCATAAGAGTCTCCAACAAGCATCTGTGCAGCAGGGTTAGGATAAAGAAGGCCCTCATTGGTGGTCTTAAAAAATCCCTGGTTAGGGTTAAATCCTGACTTTAGTAGTTCATTCAGAAATTCTCTGAAAATTCCACCACCATCAATACCAGCTTCATCAAGACCATGTGCATTAAGTAAGTGAACACGAATGCGCTTTTTTAGGTCAGGTTCTGCAGAGAAAAGAGAGAGACAAACTCAAATACAACTATCTGCTTGAAATGTGTTTGGATACACACACGTAACTACACATACAAACATCTACGCTAACTTTATATTAAAAAATTTAACTAGTATATAGGATCAAAATTCTATTACTGACTTGGATTTTGGAATATTCAGTATGTGAAACTTCGTACAAAGGGTCTTGCTTTAAGAGCATCAAAAGGTGGGAGTGGAAAGACACTAGCGGGGGGGATCCTAGAGTATTATAGAGAGGCACAAGAATAATTTGAAAACTCTATTTATCTAAAATATTGTGACTGCAAGGTTCAACTTTCTCCTGTCTCAAGGACCCTTCAATAAGCACTGCCACTTCGAGGGGCTGACTATTAAAGCTACACCATTAAATAATATTTGAAACTGAACTTCATGTTTTTGACTCTGGACTCATTACTATATAATGTAATTCCAATGAGCAAGGTGTGGTAAAGGTGGAAATGTTCTGAAGGAAGATGTTCTGCTTGTTCCAGAAGGTTGCTACTTGAGAAAGCAAGCAGTATTTAGGTCCCTGAACTATGTACATCTAACAGGAAAGGAGGACCTTTTTGTTCAATTCATCGCAGTCTTCCAAAGATCTAACCAAATAACAGCTTTTATGCAAACCCTTGCATTGACTACACTTGTGTCCCAGTAAAGCAACCTGTAATAAATCAGTAACAATAAACTTTCTACTGCTTCCATGTGCTAAAAATACACACATTACAGGAAGCTGATATTCATGAAAGAATCTTTAGCACCTTGTAGCAAAAGAATTTCTCCCGAGCCACCGAGTGTCTTACTTATACTCTCCCATTAGCAAATGCCTGTACATCTACTAGTATCGTAATTTGTACTTTATTTTTTTAAAAAAATAAGTCTAAATCTCTCTCTTTTAGGTAGTTAGTTCTGAACTCAGGTATTGAAACACAAAATCCTACTTCATAAATAGAACAGTATATTTAATACTGCCAGAGCAAAGGAAATTAAGAAAATACATGATCTCTAGTAATTTTATACTAAGCAAGAATATCAGCACTTCCTCTCCTCTTCTTCCTCTCTAAACTAGGCAGTTCTTCAAGACAAGCTGAGACGGTACAGCAGGCAAGATTCACATGGCAAACCTCAAGTATTTGGCAAATATTCTTTTTAGATACAAAAATACAACATAGTAAGGACTTTAGTCTGGCAGCCTTTTTCTACATTGGAATTTTACTTCTAAAGTTGCCGCTTTCACACTAAAGTATAATTTAAATCGATGTGGTAAAATACATAGTAGTACACACTATCACTATAAAGTATACTGCTTTATCCTTACCAGTCACACTGTACCTAGAAAATTCTGTGCAGTCTATATATATTTGTTGTCATTGATTTACCAAAGCAGAAAATATCTAATGAACTACATACATATATAAAGTACAGTTATTTGAATAAATAAATGGGAAGAAAACCCCCTAAAAGTAGGTTTAACACATGCTTCCTTAGTTCAAAGAAGATGAGACTGCAATAATCAGAAAAAATGTGGATTACTTTATGTAAAAATGAGGAAATTTAACTTTGTAAGAACTTTCACATCTTGCAGCTGATGCACTTCTAACATCCTACTCAAGTAAGCAAATCTGTAAGTACATGTTAAGAATGGTTAAATGTTATAAACAAGCTGATGAGAAATTAATTGTAAACCTACCATTTTCAGGAGAAAGTTTATCATAAGCATCTTCATAAATATAATTTCTTCTGATAGTGACATTAATTCCATCCAAAAACGGCCCATCTCCTTGAACTTCTTGTTTATCAGCATAGATCAGTCTTTGAAAAATCTGTTAAAGTGAGAAAAGAAGTAATTATAGATCTAAATACTCAAGGACAGATGGTCATTCACTACTATTACTGTTCTTTGAGTTGCTTTTGGGCATTCATTTTCAAGCAATTTGTCTTCTCTCTCACTGAGCTACAGAAACAATACAGAGCCATATCCCAGGGGAGGGAAGGAGAGGGAACAGACATGCAAAAAACTTTTTCATGCTAAGATAACATCCTCAGTTCTTTCTATACAAAGAGACACATCTACAGACACCATGTCAGTGATTCCAGACTTCTCTCCTTAACTTTCAGAGTTCTGAAATACAAAGTGTTCAAAAACAAAAGGAAAAAGTCATGAGTATGTTACACACACAGAGGTTATCCTCAATGCTAGTAAATACTTTTTTTTGTTGATTTTTGTAATGCTTAGGAACATTCCCAGTAACAAGAAATTAGGTACCAGTTCTCCTGTCAGGAGCAGTGAGCAAACAATCCAGGGCAAAATAACGCATAGCCAAGTGGATATGCCAATGTGTACCATGGGAGCGGGTTGCCTAAAGCGTAACAATGTTTAATATACTCTGAATCCAGGGAGTGTCTGTTTACTGCATCCTCTCTTGCATCTTTTCCATATTCAATAAATAGTCTAGGACATTTTCCAAGGGATGCAATCTCCCAATAATACTAGAGACTGCCTTCTTAAATTATAAGGTTAAGAGTCTTCAGGGATGTTCAGAAACAATGAATTTACCACCAAAGAGGAAAATTTGACTGCAGCAGACAAAGCTGCTGTAAGTAAGGCCTCAAATCTACTGTTTCTATGGACAACTGCAGCTAGTGAAGAGGATGCTCTCCAACGAGGAAGATTACAGTGTAGGCAAAACTGGGTTCTTCTCTAAGGTACACAGGAGGAAGATAAGAGAATATAGTCATAAGTCGTAGAAAGAGAAATTCTGAATGGACATAAACCATTTCATAATGAGCAGGATTAAGTATCAGAAGAGGTTACATGAAGAGTTTGTGAAATCATCATCATCTTTGGACATAGTTAAAACTCATCTGGACAAATCCTTACACATCCTCATCCAACTCTGAATTTATTCCTGTATGAGGACGTATGTGGACTAGAGTACCTCCAAAGGTCCCTTCTGACCTATATTTTTCTACAGTTCTACAACATCAAGACACACAGACACTTTATTTTTATGTACAGGGCATGAGAATATGCTCACCACCATTCTCTTCCCTGAAACATAGCTAGATACATTCATTAACAATTACTACACAACACTAGATGGAAAGAATCGCTTAGAAGTGTATCTCATAGCAAAATTCTTCCTGATACAGGGTCTGGATTTCTACATAATCCAATGTTCATGCATGCGTTAGTCCTGAAAATAAGAACCCTAACATATAACTGAGGCATTTAAAATTAATTCAGACTAACACATGGAAAAGTAAGCAATGTTGACTGAAGTACACACCATAAGAAGTAAGATCATCATAGGCAAGCTGTCGAAAGCATGGATTAAGTGAGAACCAAGACACCTGATACAAATCAGTTTCTTTACCTCCCACAGGTAAATATCAGATTGAAAGGTGTACACTAATGTGCTTTAAGGCTAAAGAGGGTAACATCCTCTGGGGTCAGGAAATGAAGAGTCTACCTCAAAGCTGAACTCAGTAACTGCTTGTAAGAGTATCCAATATCTGGTAATTCTTGTACTGGAAAATACAAGAATTTTCCAATTTTTAAACTATATACTCTATCAAAGTTCAGCTACACAGCTATGAATAGAGAAATTTAATCTCTAGGTGTTATTCTTCCAAAACGGATATTCATCATCTCATTCTCTGTAAATCCACCCACTGCACAAAAGTCTCCAGACATGACCTTGCAAGCTGTTTATTAGATACACAACTAGTTAGTACTCTGTTTACCACAAGAGGGTGCAATCATGTAGATCAGTCATTGAATCAGGACTGCAGTTGATTGTAAACATACTTCATGTAACTTGGAATACATGCTTCTAATTTTAATGCATTATAAAAGTAATACAGTTAATAAAAGAAAAGTAATTAACTTTAAATGTTCAGTTGCCACATGAGTACTGAAGAAAAACAGCATGGCCTGTACCCTTCTGTAGGGAAACAATCCAGTTTCTACTGAAAAACTCTTTTTACACTTACTGAAAATAAAAAACTACATAAAAAAGCAACTGCATATTAAATTGGAAATTAGGTACCTTTACTCTTTCTTCAAAAGGAACTACAAAAGGTAGCTCTGTCAGAATTGCAAGCTGTCGTTCTTCAGATACAGAAAGAGGTGCTGGTTCCAAGCCCACTTAAAATAAAAATAGTTATTTTTAAAATTTTGCAAAGAACATTTTTTTTTAAAACAGTTTATTTTGTATCAAGTGACTCAATTTATTTTGTATAACAATACATACATTAAAATAATTTACTAAACAAAGCCTTACCTTACTAAACAAAGCCTTACCGTTCTTTAAAGATTGGTTTCTACAGGCAAACTGAAATACAAGTAGTGAAAACACACTGAACACAAAACATGTATAAAACTAAATACTCCTGTATTTTTCATCTTAGAAGAAAAAAAGTAATTTTCTTATTACTGACATTTTAGTTTTTCAATTAAGAAAAATTACATTCTATAAGACAATTAAGAAGTTGTAAGCAATTAGTATTTTCATCTCAGGAATACAAAATATTCCCATCTCAACAATCAAAATACTTTAACTGAATAGTGCCTGCAACTACATCTACTTTCAATCAAACCATTTTAGTCATAAAAACTAAGGATTAAACCAAATCTAATGAAACCAACAGAAAGATAACATTTATTTCAATGAGGCTTCTCTCTTTCAACAGCAAGGTCACCGTGATTGTATTAAATCCTAGCCACTGCAGAAACAGTGAAAAGAGCATCAAGAAATTTATAATGTGCTTGAGAAAAGAAGATTAAAAAAGAAATCAAGAAGCCACAGCAACAGAGACACTCTGTCACATACAGTTCCCAAGCTACCATGCAGCTCCTTTAAACCTTCTCATACCCACAGAGAATGTTCTTAGGAAACAACTCAACTTTGGGTGATGCGCAGTAGAAGTGACAACCCTGCTCCAACCTCATGGAAGAAACTCAGTTGCCGAGCACATACCCGACTGTAAAATAACTGAATGCAGAGAGGAAAAAGAAAAACAAAAGAAAAAGATACTGCTCACTGACTCAATGCTGTGGCTAAAAGTCCACCTAGCTTCAGTCTACAGAGGAAACAAAACCCACAATTCCTTAGTTGTTTTGTTTTCATGTTTAATAACCACCTTAGAAAAAAAAAAAAAAAAAGTCTAGACTACCAACCATATTACAAAGCCAGAGTAAATGCTTCATGTTACTACCCAGTCTACCATGACAGTTAGAAGTTTTTCCTTTGGTTCCTACCTGTGGTGACTAATATTTTGCTGCCCTTCTGCAACTGGATATCACTTCAATGTTACTCCCTCCCCCTGCTCCCCCGAGCACATTAAGTAGGGATATTTTAAGCACCGATTACACATTATGTGACCTAAAAATTCATATATTCATTTGGGGCAGGTTTCAACATTGCAAGCCTTTGGAATTTCTGATAAAATGCCTATCTGTGATTACCCTTAGTTTACTTAGTAAACATTTTTAATTAAAGTCAATGTATGTGGCCTATTAAGCTAACAGTTAAAAGCATTTTAAAGAAAAAGTGCATGTACAGCAAAGGTAAACTACTACATGACTTCGACAGTTCAATTATTCCAGTCAATTAGTCAATTTTATCTGCATTTCTCCATCACAGCTTCTTTCTTTAAAGAGAAATATGGGATGGAGCCATCAATACAGAGGGCATTTAGAACTAACGAGCCTGCCATTTAAGTAAATGAAAAAGCACAAATAAACATGACCATATGTGATTCAGCAGTACTTTCATGTTAATTGGCTTTAACCCATATGGAGTCAAGAGGGATTAAACAAGTCATGTGCACATTGTTACCTGCTAGTTTTCACACATTCAAGTTGGCTGCATCTTTTTCACCCTGATTTTGTACGAAAACAGCATCTACTTGAATACATAGTGACATCTCACCTCATCATTTTGCCCCCAAGATACCCTTTTGAGCTAGCCAGCTGAATTTTAACTTTCACAGAGGAGCTGAAAAATACTAAGTTTTGTGAAAATTTTCAGCTCAACAGAGAAGAGAAATTCCTTTAGTGACCTGATCACAGAAACAGCAAGGAGAGCTTGGTTATCTGCTCTGCTCAGTGTGTCAGCTTATCTGGCAGCCAGCCAGCAAAGTGAGGGCATGTAGCTGCTCCACACCAACCGCAGCACATACATTCCTTTATCCACCAACTGCCCAGACCAAGGCAACTAACGAAAGAAGAGGGAACCAGGGCTACTATGAGAAGAAAGATAAGGGAAAGAGCTCAAGATACTGTATGTATGAGGCAAGGAATAGTAAGACCATTTTAAGTAAGACTATGTAAGAACAATAAGATGACATACACGGGAGAGAATCTGGAAGTAGTAAATGTGCAACAGGTCTGACAGTGATCACCATGGCTCTATAGCTGTCAAGAGCCATGGAGGTCAATGGAAGAAACAGGGACTACTGATCTAGAGTCCGTAAGGTATACAGGATACACGCCTGTTGAAGCCTAGTAATTTTTGCTAAAACACCTATTTGAAAGATTTCATATTATCAATCACTTAGAATATGCAACTTGCCAAGAGAAAAGCTAAACTGAAAAAATATTACATTTTAAATTCTGATAAGTACTTACACCGGACCAACTAGTTGTTACTGGCAACTAGACTAAGGTAATCAAGGTCAACTTAGACCATCATAGCTATTCCAGTAAAAAAAAAATCACTACAAAAAGCCCATAGGTTTTGACCTTGGACAAAGCCCTTAATTCTGTAAAACTCTGCCACAGTATTCAAAGGCTATGGTCTTCTCTAAGTGATCTACTGTATCTGGCCAAGACACTCAAGCACAGGGGTCCTCAAACTTTTTAACCAGGGGGCCAGCGCGCGGATGAAGTGGCAGGCAGTCATCTGCGGCTGCTTGGTTTCCCCTCCAACCCCCAGCAGGGGGGTTCTGTAAATACCAGTGGAGGCAGATTGAGGACCCTAGGGGTATCTGGCCCGCGGGCCGTAGTTTGAGGACCCCTGCACTAAATAATACTTTCTTGGTAGTACAGGTACAAGAGAAATGCAGGTTCTGGGAGGGTGAAAGCCAATTTATAAAATAAATGGAAGATATTCTTGCTGTTACAGGCTGCTAAAGCTCTTTCCCTCTCAAGTGTCCATCAGTAGTTTTACCAAAGCAGCGTCGATGTCACTGTCTGCAAATATTTCAAGCTTACTTTTTCTGAGAGAACATATTCATGAGAAGTCTATCAACAGTTCAGTTTCTCTTACAAGTAACAGTCATTCATGACATTTACTTGTCTAGTGAATTCAAAATTTCAATGAAGAATTCTGCCCTGGGCATATCTTGGGTAAGCACGCAGCATCTCTGGTAATTTCACTTACTTTCTCTGCGGGTGGGCTGGGCCAGAGGCTCAAGATGTGTCCCTGGTCAGGTTCAGGAGTTGTATTTAGCTTTGCAAAGCTGCAGCCTCGCCTGTGTGGAGTCACCAGCAGGCTTCAATCTTTTGAACATTTACATGGGTGCTTAACACTGAGGCCAGCTGAGTGACTCAGAGCATGAAATGAAGCACAGGTGCAGATCTTAGCAGGAGTTGAGACTTTACCTTATGAACCAGGCCAGGCTGTGATGTACCCTGTTACCCTGGGTGAGCTGAAAAAGTAGTGGGTTTGCCTCGGTTTGTCTACACGTAAAATAGAGATAGTTCAGTATTGGAAAGTTCTCAAGATTCTTGGCTGGGGGTTATTACTTAAAAAATAAGTTTATTATTAAAAAGACATGTTGCTAAGGGGTGAATGGCAAGAAGAAAAAGTTAAAAATACACATGGCATCCTGTTTTCCATGAACTGATATTTACATTATTTAGTTCAAATGAGGGGAATTATTTCCACTGGGGAAACTTCTCAGGAGAACAGCAGAGTTAGGCTCCAATTAAAAAGTTCTGTATTCGCACTCTCTATATAGCCACGCTGTCTTCAAAACAGCATTGCACACACCTGCCATTCGGCTGTTTGCTGCCCCCCTTGTCAGCACGATCATCTATCTCCCTGAACAGCCTGTTTGCGGTTTGTCATCCTCTGCGCTGTAACTGCCGTGACAACTGTCGAGCACCTGCGCCAGCAGTGTGGAAGGTGGGCAGCATGGCGCAGGGTATGAAAACACCTGAGCAAACAACAAAAGGCACCAGCCAGCTTCACAAAGGCAGTGCTGGGGGGCAGATCGACACCAGGGCTGCAAGTAATGAACCGCTCTGCCTCACCTTGAGGCAAGGTAAATTCTGTTGCTGAATGCTCTGGGGCATTACATGAACACTGGCACTAGTGCCGATGCTGATCTTACTGATTTTGCTCCAGACAGGACTGTACCCGAGCTTACGTATCTCAAAACACTGCAAAATCTGTAACATAAATAGTAGTGTAAAATACTGACATTCGTATTAAACAGGCTACTTATGGCCTCTATGCTTATTATTTATTATGTCGTAAAATCTAGTCATTTAAAGCTCACATTCATTCAAGCCAATACAATCTTAATGACATAAATTTGCCTTAATTAATTCTAACGTTACACAGTTTGCACTATTATTTGCTGCCACTGTAGAGAGAAAGGGCTATATTCTCAAATATGTAAATAAACATTATTCATTAAAATCAATTGCACACACACATTTGTTATGGAGAACATCCCATCTGCTTAATCTTACTGTTGTGATTATATGACCCATGTGAATAACATGGTCATCAAGACATCTAGCATTTAGTAAGATGTCAGAAATATTTAAAATTGTAGCAGGTGGGATAAGAAGATGTATTCTATGTGGGGTTTTGTGAGTCTCCTGTCTTCAAAATATTTGGGAGAAATTTTCAACTTTAAAAAATGGAATTTGAAAATGTTACCCATTTAGTTGCTGATAAAATGGCAAATTTTTACTGGTGCCAGAATTTTCCACAATCTTTCAGGGAAAATATATGCTAATTATAAGGAAGCGTGTGTTTGCTTATTACTAACGTTTTAGAAGAATCTAAGTATCTCATAGAATTCAGTAATTATATCCCACTTAAAATGCAAGCTACTGTTCTGGTATTCAGTAAGGTATGGTGCCAGTTTCTTCAATTCAGTTGGTTTTGTCATTGTATCAGCATATTAAACACATTTTTGACTTGCATTTTAGTGTTCTTCAATCTAAACAATGAAATCCAAAGCTGGCAATCTCCCCTATTGCCATGCATGTATTTCCTACTTGGAACAAAATGTGAAACTTAACATCAGCTACGTGCCAAGCAACCAGGGCAAAGCCAGGTTTGTCGAAAGAGATTATTTTTTGTTTAAACTTGTAGGAGAAAAACGTTCCTGGCTTTCAGGCACTCAGTCCTTCATGAAACTCAGAAAAGTCACCAGGAATGTCTTGCTGTGAGTTCAGAGAGAGGCTGAAAATCCAATTTCGTGTTCAGCTGTGCTGTGTAACTTCTTAAACCATACTTTCCACCAGCAGGCACAGCCCTTTCTTCCTAGTGTTTGCATTAACGTGATTAATTTTATTGTGAATAGGTTCAAAATGGTAAGGAACTGCCATGTTGTGGTAAAAGAATACAGGGTCAAGGAATACAGGACTGAATGGGATGCTAAAAGCATTTTAAGAAGAGTAGTGCCACAGTCCCCTGGCAGGCTTGGAGGACGCAGGGTACCCTCCCAACCTCGTGGGTGTACGAGCCAAGGGTGACGGGCGCTGCCGCGAGAGGAAATCTTAGCTCTGTGTTCAAGGGGAACGGGATTAGTCACTAACCCATGGCCTTTCCAGATTGAACCGACTTTATTTAATGAAAATGCAAATCATGCATTACAAATGCATGTGTGTTGCGGGGTGAAAGTGAATTCACCGTGAAATTAGTTTCAGATAAGGAGAAAACCAGATGCAGTTCCTCCCAGTAGTGTTTCTTACAGTCCTTCTAGGCAGAGCTTTCCCATTGCCTGCGGTGGGAGCTGCAGAAGCCAGGAGGGAGTGCTGAAGGGATTGATCTAGAAGGTCTCCCTGACATTTGGTAGCCTGACATCAGTTAGTTCTTGTTGAGCATATTCTGAACCACTGACAGTATTTTAAGATTACAATCCTCAGAGGGTATTTTCTCATCATCGGTCACAGTTTACAAATGGTTTTCCCCTCCTGGATATCTTGAAACTGTCTGATTCTCCCTCTAAAATACTTGCAACTACAAGCTGCTTATTGCTTTTGGTTGCAAGCAGAAAATTTATTGCATTTATTGTCCTGCAATATGGAATAGTTGACACAAGTAAAACAGAGAGATTCTAACCAAATCTGGAGAGGATGGGCTTGATCCTGGCTCAGTGCTGTAACTTCCCACTTGAATGAATGATTAAAATTTATGATCTAACATACTGGATCAAAAGTATAGTATATTGTACTATAAACAGCTTACTTTGGAAGCCTGCAGCTACCGCCCCTTCATGAATAATTGTTCATTTAATAAAATAGTTTCAACTTGAAAAAAAAGCAAATAATGAGTAACAATTATTCATACAATTAGTCAGGCAAGGTGTGTACACGTTGGTGTGGCATTCAGCTAGAGTCAGGGTTTGGGATGGGCCCAGTATTTGTACTTAGCACTGGCACAGTCTTCTATCTGTGGCAGTGATATGCTGCAGGAGGGTGAGCGGTGCTGTCTCAACTTTAAATTGCTATTTCTTACCTACTGGCTATTGCCGTTCGATGCCAGATGTCACATTCTGTACATTCTGCAAACTACAGACAGTCTAATGCTGCTCTCATCGATAAACCAAACAGAAGCTGTAACTCTGTCAGCAGTCGCAAACCTCCCAACATAACGTTAGGAAACCGGCTAACATTACAAGAATATCATCCGGGTAGACCGTGACACTTTTTGAAGTCAAATCTCTTTACTCCAATTCTCAGGTGTAACACCAGGCAGGAAGAATGAACTTTTCAAAAGAGAATGTTGGCAATGGGATAAAAACAGCGTGAGAGAAGAGGGACTGATTGCCTAAAAGGCATAAGCCTGACACAGGGGCATGGAAAAAAAAATCATAGTCATCCTCAAGGATGCAGTAGCACTTCTAATCAGTATTTCATCTTCTAAAGGAAGGTGTTGCTGGTTGCTCAGCACCTGTCAGGACTGAGCTGGTGGCAACTCATACCCTGCATGTTATGCTGGGAGTGAGGTTTATGGATTCATTTTCCCCCCAAAACAAGATTAATGGAAGCCTGGGCAGTAGTGTGAGGACATACAGGGAGTTACACATCCCATCCCGATTCCTTCCAGGCAGGCCAGGCAGCCCTGCAAGGTCTTTAAAGCCCCGTGAGAGGCTTGGGCAGTGCTTACAGCACGTAGCTGTTCAGTACTTGGTGTCCTGCACAGTCCCAATGCTGTCCCTGTGCTGATGCTCCAACCTACCGTGTGGTCCCATTATACTCCTGAGGGGAGATGCTGTTTGGCTCTGGTGCCTCTCAGGGTCTCAGGAAGGGCAAGGAGCATTTGCCTTTGATCTGTAATTGTTCTGCTAGCACAATGACACCCATGGGATGCCACAAAATGCCGATGCAAGTTTGCTGTGGCAGATTTCCTGCTGTGACAACTTTCTACAGAGTCCTGCCAAAATACTCACGGCTCACTTTGCACTGACAGCTTATTGTTGAGCCGCCTTGTAGCAACGATAGCAGTTGAGTCAAGGAGCATTCTTTTGACCCTTAAGTGGGGGATACATTGTCATAGGCAAGGGTGTCTCGCCAGGAAAGCTGCCTTCACAATGGCAGGAAATACCTGCTAGACAAGAGAAAAGGGAGCTGGTCCAGGGGCTGGAGCACTTGTGTGATTTTTGGACACCTGGTCCTTGCTTCACGCTTCCTGTGTGACTTAGAGCAGGTCCTTTGAGCATCTGAATCGCTTTTGTTCCTTCTTGTAAGTTTCTAAAGGAGTTCAGGCATGTCAGTAGGAACTAGGAGCCTAGATAACTTGGTGCATCTGGCCCTAAGTTTCATTGCATCTCCATCCCTCGTCTTCAGGGTGGGAACACCAACCTGCCTCCTTTGTCTGTACTGAGGATAACATGATGACACTATCAAATGTAACAAGGTTCTTTGAGGACTTAAGGATATCTTGAATATAACTATATAGTAATAATAAATAAATAAATAAATATCTTACGGTATGGAGTTGGCTCTCTTTGGCGCTATAAAAGCTCCACTGAATAAAGAAATTTCCCAGTGGTCCAGAATCCGTGTACGTACAGAGGAGGGTTACGTTTCCACCTGTAGTGACATTCACTGCCTTCTCAGGGATGGTCACCACCACGCTGCTGACGGGGCCTGTGGGCAGTAAGTGTGGGGAGGAGAGGTCAGATGGGAGCTGTGTGAGGGTGCTTTGCTCCCAGCGGTATCGAAGTAACCCACAGGACATATCTGGTCGTTCTCCTTTTCAGTACAGTTTCCCTTGGGCTTTGTATGGAAATTTTAGTGATAACAACCTGGGAGTGGGTAAAAGCTAACAGCAAATTAAATCCCACGGAATACCTGTGCCCTTACAACAAATAATATTCTGAAAAAGCAGGGTTTCTAAAAACATACATGTTCTCACTTGCCGGGACTTGTCTTCTTGCAAAGAGCCTGTGGCCAAGCTGAGCCCTTCTGCACTTGCAGTGCTCCCCTGCACCTTGCACTCACACTTACCGCTGGGTCTAGCCCCCTTTTACACCCTTCTAGCCCTTTTTTTCCCCCCAGTTTTTTGTTTAGATGTCTGCTCTCCTTTACCTTGGCTCACCATCTCCTGCACTGTCACCTCTCCTGACATTCTCCCATTCTGATTCGGACTCGGTGGACTGCTGGGTTCCCCCAGGCTGGAGCCCAGCAGCCTTTCTCTGCTTTTGCTAATTACTTTGCTTTTGTTTAGGTTTCTTAGGGCTCACATGCAGAAGCTGTTCTTTTCCAGTGCTTTTACATCAGAAACATCAAACAAAGCTTTTTGGAACTGCTTTTATTATGTGGGTTGTGAGAAATCCTGTGATCAACCCTTTCTGTTCTCAAAGCAGAAAGGGAGCAAACATAACTTGTGAGCCCTTTCCCATAATGTTCTGATCAGACTTGGCTACACAGTCATATTAATGAAAGGCATTGAGCACCATCTTACAGTATATTTATGATTCTGTCCTCTATATATGCTACTAGCAGTGGTGACTTACAGCAACAAAAAAAGCTAGAGCTGCCAGAAAAGTAAGGGGTTTTCCAAGGTTTTGCTGTATCAC
>JAVJGJ010000047.1:60242784-60273296 GCA_035590215.1 Microhierax caerulescens | reverse complement strand
TAGAGCCAGCTGACAGTTCAGGGCTCAGGGGACGATCAGCAAGTCAGCCCAGAAAAGCCTTCCCCACAGACATCAGCAAATCATTGCACAGGGAACTCTGTAGCCTTACACAAAAACATTTTGTAAAGTATGCTTGAAACTCACCTTCTATTGGATCACCAAAGAATTCATTGTCATGAATAGAAATAAGTGAATGACTAAACAAAGAACTAAAAAGGTAAAAGAGAGGGATAATTCGACTAGAGTCTTCTAAAGACATTGGAGAGCCTCTTGAAATCACCTGAAGGAGTGGCACCATAGACCTTAAAATATAAAATGCAAAGTTATAGAGATGGTTAATTAAATACACTAAAAAAGTATTAACTTCATGACTCTAGTAAAAATATTTAGTCGTAGTTCCTACAGCAAAATAAGGACACTCTCAGTTAAGTAACTAGTATTTCCCATCCTTGCAAAAGAAGGTTCCTCTTTGTAAGTTCTTGTCTTGTATAGTATCTCAGTGTCTTTATAATATATAAACTTTGGCATTAACCATTACAGACTGCAGATACTTTCCGGTTTAGAAGAGAGACACAAAAAAGAGAGTAACTGTTCTGCATGTCAGCACAGAACAAATCTGTAGGTCCAATGCCTCAGTTTCTGGGAACATGTTTCTGCCACCATCAATTTCACGACTAGTCAAAGTATAGAAGATAAAAAACTCACATACTTGGGATGGAGTACTTGGGGCTTTGGTGTTTGTTAGATTGAGGCTAATAAGCAAACTACAAAACATCCACCTTATTTTAAAGAAACAGTTTATTTAGCTCAGTTTTATGAAATCATAGGGGCTAAGTAACCATGACAGTGTTGGATTTCATCATCTTCTGTAAGCAGTGTCATACCACTAATTGTCTTATTCTCTTTTCTCTAGATACACCCTCTTTTAACAAAGCATTGATTTCAGAAATGGTATAATACATACCCTGTAATCATTCGTGTAGTCATTGAAGATATCAAATACCAAAGATGCCTCAGGAATCTGGCATTAAAGGCTAAACTATAAAGAAGCCTGCAAAAAGAAGTTCAAATAAACTGTGTCTTCCCAAATACTGTATTCACAAAATACAATGCTTCTATAAGAACTTTTCTGTAAAGTATTTCTCAAACAATTTAAAATTTACTTTTTCAAGATGGAGGTTCTTACTCTAATCAAATATGGTGAAAGCCCCAAAAGCTGAAAAACAAGCATATAAATTCTGATACCTAAAATAGTTTTCATTACCTCAGCAACAAAGCACACAATATAAACCCTAGTTTGCAATATTGCACGCATATTAATGAAAATAACATACAGTCTGAGTTATCTGGGTTTTTTTTAAATTCTAATATAGAAAAGTCATACTAACTACTTAACAGGTAACTTCCATGGTTCCTCTGACATTAACATAGCAATTTTTGCAAAAAGTAGATTGAAAATTCCTTAAAGTTAATTTACACTAGAAACAACCATTGATTTAATATTATGTAGCAATTTTACTGGTATATTCTGTATGGCACATATATCATCATCATGGAACAATGTCAGGACAGCTACCTGTACATACATTAATCCATGTGCAAACAAAAAATGGTTTATACACCTGTAAAAATAAATATGTATGTTCACAAGTCAGTTATATATAGGACTGACTTTAACCATGTTATTTCAGGCATGATTACAGCATGATATACTTTACATATAAATGAAAATAAAAAGCTTCCCAGAATTAAAAAGTCTCCCCAAGCCTAATCTTTCCCCTGCAGGAATCAAAACATGTGATAAACATAATTTGAAACAATTAACGTCTTCTAGGAAACCTAACAGGATTTGACTGACTAAACTGTTATTTTTTGGATATTGAAGAACTAGATTCAGTTAGTTATCCTGAATGCTACTTCCTAGGTCTCCTAATTACTATTAGAATAAATAACGTAAAACAGATGCTCAGGTCCACATATCTCAGAAGTGAACAGCCCCATAGTATCAAAATTCCCTATGACCATGCATACAAGAGGCTGGGAAATGAGAGCAGAAAGGGTCTAGCGGGTGCCTGAAAAAACAGTATTATGGACCACATGGATAAATTAAAATTTGCCAGATGGCAACAGGAAAGGAAGCACGCATTTTGTTAAGGAAAAAAGTAAAATATCAGTAAACATGTAAAAATATTTGAGAATGGTTTAAGTGGCAATTAATTTAAAGACATCAAAACAAAAAAACCCACAAGAAAATCTACACGCCCACTCACAAATAAATAGTGCATAGTGCCATATGCCCCTGGGTCTTTGCTTCCTGGCTGCTGAAGCCCTGTAGCCCCTTTTTGCTACCTTCACTGAAGTACAACCTCTCTCATGCCAACCACACAGCTACTCCCCTCTTCAGGCTCTCAGTTCACACACATTCACCAAAAGCCAGTCGCACAGACAAGGAACTGTGCAAAGATAAAAGTAACATGAGGAAAGGCAGAACTCTTCACTAAGCAGAAAGGATAGAGTTTCACAGGTATGGGGAGTTCTGGAAATACAATGGGGCATGCAAAAAGGAAAATGAAATACAACCAACCTGTGGTTTGCAGTGTGTCTTTGCTAAAATACCATGCCTTCTGTTTCAAAAACTTTGAATTTTAAATACATAGATCAGTACCTTTAAAAAGAGTTGGGAGCTTCACATATTTCAGAGAATTTGCATGTTGGTGGTCATTGCGAAGCTTGAGCTACATTTGAAGTAACTGCAGCTAATGCCAGTTTAAGGTAAGTTTTATTGTAAAATTAAGTTCTACTTTAAACACTTTGAATTTTTTAAAAAATTCAACCTAAATTTCGTACGTGGGAATTTTATTTCTTTCTAATGTCACATTATTTTGACATTTGGGTGGAAATCATGCATTATCATGTAAGGAATTATATCTAGCTAGCTTAAAGTAAGGATTGGTATTTTAAGGTTTAAATATCTGAAAGATAGCTCAGATGTCTTGGTTTCTGAAATGAGACATTTCCTCATTTTTAATTTGGCACAGTGCCATTAGGTCTGCTAGGGCTTCTAAGTAAAAACTTGTTAATTTTACAATCATCCCTGGAAATTATGTAATAGTTTTAGCAGAAATGAACAAACATTATGGACACTGAACCTATCATAATGTAATTCATTTTTTCATTCTAGCAATATTCAGCAATAATGAAGGGAAAAAAAGGACAAAACTTAAGAGCTTACAATAATAACCTTTGTCTAAGTTTTAGTCATTTTTATTCCATGATTCAGGCAGTCAATTGTAGCAACTGCTGTATTTCATGGCCCAATTCCAGAAATGCTCAATGTATTCAACTTTCACATTTCCCTTCCCTGAAAATCTGGTTAAATAAAAAAATGCAAATTTGGTAGAAGATGTTATCATACAACCTATTTGTCAATATGAAATATGAAGCAGATGAATTCATCAATTCTAAAGTTTCCATACTGTTACCAGAAAATAAACATAAAACCGCAAACTAAACTCAGAAGGGTGAAGGAAGCCTCACGTTAGAAAAAAATTACATCACTAGATTCACCTGAAATACAATCCATTGAAAAAAGAATGAGAGCAGAAACCAACTACTACCCTCCCAGGTCAAGCATAGAAATTGGCTTTCAAAGTAGAAGGTAACAATTGTAACAATAAAAAAATCCAAACAAACCCACAATGCAAGGATGGCCTTGAAAAGTCCTATCTCTGCAGAAGTTCAAGAAATCGGCTGTACTAAGTAGTTCCAAAATTTTTTGCTTTACATTGAAAAAAAAAAATTTTAATTAAAAAAATCAGAAAATAAATCATTAAAAATGTTTATAATTAAAATAGGTCAAAATCTACCTCATGGGTCTTTTTCTTTGGCAGAAAAAAAGACGTGCACCTGCTAAAAAACAGCATTTGCAGATACAACTACGTTAAAATGACACTGCATAAAATAGTAATTCCTGCTGAACTGCAAAGCATTATAGAGACAGCTTAAATACTGGGAAGACAAAGCATTATCAATTCACAAAGTTTAGAGATCAGTTAATGCAAAGTTTGAGTGTCCATACGATCTTGATCACTTTTTCCTTAAAAAAAAAAGACCATGCACACAAAACGATTAGGCATTATTTCTTTTTATGTAAATTTCTTATAATCTGACTCAGGGGTTTCACTTTCAGTATCTATACTATTCTAAAAACAAACCAATTGGCTGAAGTTTAAACCCTGGCTTTTTACCTTTCCCCGCTGATGGTTCTACATTTTGTTGAAAATATCAGTGCACGCCACCAACATCTTTATTATGAGATCACTATACATGGTTTTATGTAATGGATTCATTAATAGATTTTCTGTAAAGTTCAGTATTCAGATTTAGCACTCTAGTCTGGGAGAAGAACCATTTCTCTACTACCAGACAGGGTAAGTTCCTTTCAAGTAGAAAAATGAACACCATCTCAGCCACAGGCAATGATAGAGTTAAATTCACTCCAGTGATTTCTGTTAAGTACCTATTTTAATCATACCAAATTAACTTATCTGCTCCCAAAAGTAAGTACATAACGATCATTTATTTAGAACCTTGTTTCTCTCCCTAGGTATCTAATTGTCCACAAAGGCCACATGATTTATGTGTACTTGCCAAAATAGTATTTTGTGCACCTCTGGTTTAAAAAAAAAAAAGTGTCAAATTCCTCCTGCACAATGGGACAGATTAAATGACCCATTAAGCTTAATTTAGCTGAGGCACCACTACAAGTTAATTAGTTAAAGGCAAGATTTTCAGTCTAGGTCATAAATTGGGCCCAGTTTCCCACTGAGACCATTTAAGTTAATGAAGAGAATACACTAGAATGAGAGGAGCTCATACAGTCTGTGAAAGGTCACTGCTGCCAGGGCAGCAGATTTTGACACCTCAGAACTGCAAGGTGTCACAGGTACCAGACAGCACACAAAGCCATCGTTAAATGAACTATACCATTCTTTAGGCTGCTTTATGGTTCTGTCTGTCTTTCTATTGGACCAAGAATGTAAAGTGTCTTAAAAAAAACCAACCAAACCAACCAATAAAACCAACAAAAAGAGTAAAAGCTTCATATACAATTGATTCTGGTTGTAAGAAAAACAAAATGGTGTTAAGAACATCCCTGAAGAATTATTAAAATAGCTTCATGTAAAGCTTAAGTATCTTCAACACACGCATGAAGACAAGCTGCTCATATTACATTGGAGTGTCAGTTTTCCAAATTATTTTTAACCACAGGTTAAGATTAGCAATGTTATGTTAATTAAACAGTAGCAATGTATGGCCACTATGAAACTGCTAAACCAAGATTAGCAATCACTCTGGGGCACTGATCAGACAGCTGACAGCACTGAAGTCCCAGTACAAGCACAGTTTCCATAACTATTTAGTATCAAGCCACAGTGATGATCTGAGGTCTATGGTATTAAACTATGCATGCCCCTAAACATTTTGCAGAAAAAGAATTTACTAGTTAATTTGATGAGTAAGTCTTGCAAATCTCTTTAGAATGAGAACTACAATCCAAGACTCAGGTTCTTTTTTTTTTTCTTTGTAGTAATTGTATTCAATAATATATACTAACTTTACAGTGAAAAGATGAAAGCCCTGCCCCTCTGAAAACAAGTACAATTCCCAATGACTTCATTGCAATCAGGATTTTATTCTATACCTCTAATCCGGCTTACTGAACACTAGCTATAGCTAGGTTTTTCCGGTCTTGTAGCCTTTTTCTTCAATTGAGCTTGATTGGATCCTTCCAGAACTCATTCAGATTTTATCAAAATTCCTAACAACTAACCCAAAATAATGTGCTTTTCCAGTAATCCACCTTTGGATCCCACCACCCTCCATAGAGAATCAGAATGAAACTTTACAGGCGTGCTCCTTCCATTCAGAACTACACTGTAGTTTTGGGCATCTTGTTCTATTCTCTCTTGGTCTTTGTTGCAAAACCAAAGAAACTACTGAGCTAATGCAGCAACACCAATGTGACTAACACTATACAAGATCATCACTGGTCAAATCAAAGATCTACTGAGAAGTCACAAGAAGAAAATGCATTCAGCTTTAATGGAGTGCCATAAGTCTATACTACAAGTTTCTTTTGTCAAGAAGGAAAAAAGACTTAGAACTATTAAAGCAATACAGAGACATTTGTCATTTCCTCCCTTCCAAAGTCTGTGTTAACTGTAGCCATATTTTCTTTACAGTTATTGAAAAGCTATTTTCAGTTATTAGTCTTTATTTAGCATACCACTTTGCAGATTTGCAGTCTTTATGGTTTTAATTATCATTATTTTCTATTACAGTTGTAAATGCTGTTAAATAAGCAAAGTCTTCGTAACATCCTTCTCTATCTTTCAAACCACTTGACCCAATGTTTCCAATCAGAAAAGAGCATTTTTGAGCTCTTAGAATACACCAAAAATAATTTTAAATTAGTTATTTCTGCTTAACTATGTCTACATAGTTTAATTACAGAATATTACAAAGCAAAGTGTGTCTAAGCCATTTAAGTTCGTTTCAAAACAAGTTAAGCATTTTTCAAACATCTATCATTGAATTTCACAAAATCATTTGGGCAATAAAAAAAAATTACCAGGTAATCAAAAAAAGTGGAAATCAATCATGAAAAATCTTTTAATTGTCTTTTGAAATGACACAATGTTACTACCTTTAAAACAAGCACCAAATGTCCTTTGAAAAAGACTTAAAAATAACATTTAGAACAGCTGCTTGGTAACTTAGGCCAGGTCTAAAATGGACTGAGGATAGGACAAAAGATTGGCACCTCCTGACATGATGATGCCTGGCAAACCCAACACTTATGATTGACCTGGAAGTCAGAACTAGTAATTAAATGTCTGCTTTAATTTACCAAATACCTGTATGAATTAACTTCATTTTGACCATGAAAGTAATTCCATTGGTATTACTGACATAAATATTAGTATCTGTACTACTTATTTCTAAAATTGATACATTCAATTATTTTGGAGCTATTCAAAAGTTACAATTTGTAAATTGCTTTCCCTTATAAGATTTTGAGTAGAGCTTTCATAACTCCTGAATTTATCCAACGTGTAACTAGTTTTTTATTACAAATAATTACAAAGACCCAATATGGCATGTCAGAGGAAACAGATGCCATATTCGTACAACTAAAGTTCTGTGGGACTTCTTTATTCATTAAACACCTTTTTCCACACAGCTAACCAGCAAACCTCAAGTAAAAGCAGTGATGCATTTAAACTCAGTAATTACTATCCAAGGCAATGTACTACTTGCAACAATAGAGCAGGCATACCAATTCAACTGCTGCTATGATCTTCAGGTCTCACATCCTGCTCTAATGCAATTAGTCTACAAAGAACTAATTACCCTAATCGAGCAATCACAGTTTCACTGACATCTTACTTCCTCTAACAGCTATAAACACCACTGGGCTAAGATAGCACCTAATTAGTTTTCTGTATCACTGTTTACAATGCAGTTTAAATTGATTATGTTTACAACATTCTCTAAACACTTACTTTACTACCGGCAACTACATACTTATTCAAAACTACTTACACCAGAACAGTGTTAATATTTATGGCTCTGATAATAAAAAGGTCAAAAAACTTCTCCAATTGTTACTGACATTTGTGGTTTGCAAGTGTACAAACGAATAAGTCTTTTATCTCCACCTCAGGTGCCAAAGCCCTTCCCAAACAACAGTAAACTTCAATAGTTAGGAATCGTTTTAATTTGTAGCAAAAGATATTCTGGCTGTAAATTAAAGAGGGTAGAGAACAAGTTGGTTTCAGTGCTGAGCTAGCTACAGAGACTGTGGAATCTGTATCACTGAAATTTTTTAAAACAAGTGCGACAAACTTCTGCTAAAATGACACTTCACTACCTCTAAGCAAGGGAACAGACAAACTCCTTTCAAGCATCTTTGCAATCTCTATTTACGTGTCATTTTCTGATTACAAACACTATCTGCTCTACAGTCCTAAATGTGGTGATACAATACTAACTTATTTGCAACTTACTAAACAAACCAAAAGCTTACACTTTTGGACTCTATGATTACTCCAGAGAGAGCATAATGAACAAGAATTAAAATAAGAAAGAATCTACTCTTTGGTTTGCCTGGAATTATTATTTAAATTCTGAACTTCTTATTCATTTCAGCTGATCACAGAAGGAAAACAAAGCGGAAAAAATCCACAGGGTATTTAAAACAAGTCTAGCTAATAAAACAATTTTTACATGTACTGCAGTTCAACATCACTATTATTTATACTTGCCTGACTTTTGGCACCATCATTCGATGTTGTACCATTAGTGTGTGGCAGATTGATGCCATCAGGGTAAAGACCTCTTCACTAGCTGAATCTCTCCAAACCATGTTCAGTAGAGTGTTTGTCTGCTGCTTTGTATCCAATTTCTTTAGACACTCCTCAGTTACGTACTGAACTGATATTCTCCCATCACCCTACAAACACAAAGAAAAATTTGCCAGAAGTTTTTTCAATGATCAAGCACACTTAAGCACATATGTATATGTATATGTAAGAATGTATACTATTCTTACAAATATCAGACCCAAGAGCCAACTTAAATCCCAAGGTAGGCAACCAATGGGTTGTGGTACTGGTCTTTTCACCTAGACCAGCGGGAGAGACTCCCTTTAAATACAACACTTCCATACAATAAGGCAAGAGCATTTACTGACATAAAATACGTGAATAGTCATCTCTTCCCCAGTGACATCAGCCAGCATTGGACATGAAATCCAGAATTGGATGTCTACTGTTAAGTTCCTTTTCAAACAGTATTTTCACATTCATAATCCATGGGTTAACAAACAACAAAAAACTTCAGGGTGTCTAATACACATTTGGGTAGTACAGAAGGGTACAGGAAAGAATGCTTTCTCCGAGCGGAGCTCAGCCTTTCCTTTTGCTTATCTCCCCTCTTTTTCTTGCCCTCAACAGAGCAAAACAGTCTAGATCATTGAAGGATATAAGTTATCCAGTTAAGAATTTTTAAGAAAGAGGGGTTCCCCACCCCCTCTTTTTTTCTTTTTTCTAAGACAGGCATGCATGGAAATGTGGAATACATAAAATCTCACAAGAGAAACACACAAAAACCACATTGCAATACATAGTATTATGCATTAAAGCCTCATCAGATCAGATTTTTCTCTGATTTACAGATCACTAAGTTACCTGTGAACAGATATTTATGCTTTTTTTTTTACCTAATCACGTCTTGAACATCACCAACATCTCTAAGCCACAAGTAGAATCTGCCAATATTTACACCACATATAGCGTGTGCGTGTCGGACAAATTAAGTATTTTATTCACACTATCTTGGTAAAGATTTTGGGGTAATGGTAACAAACTGCATCTAAAAATGCACAAGTGAAAAAAAGTTGCATGTATTCTCCAGCAGTACAGCTATTTATAAGAGATTACTCTCAATAACGAAGTCTTAAAAATGCTGCATCTTTCAGAAATACATTTCATGTAAGGTGTTATACAAGCATGCTTTATAGGAACAGTATTTCATAGAAGAGCTGGTATACTTTTGCTTTCAAGATATAGGCAAGAAAACGGCACTAAGCCTTAGAATGCCTGAGACAGACTGAAATCCAGAAATCCCAGAACAGTGTGGGGAGGCAAAATAGTCTATGAGACTTTTTTATATGGTGAAATTTCACATATTCCACAAGGAACAACGGCACACTGCCTAAATCCTTTGAACAGTAGTGCCTTTTGAGAGATTATATAAAGGCCAGTAAGAAACTGTTGAATTTACATCACTCCAACTTTGGTTGCTCAAGCATCAAGCAGAGTGTAAGGAGGTTAAAGTCAGCACAGATTCATTGTACTGGTGGTAGTTTAAACTACAGTGAAAAGTTCTATTTATAATACAGTCTCTATATATCATTATAGAAAGCAGGTGTTCCCCCTTTGAAGGCTTTCAAGGTAGCGGATGCATTTAAATACAGAGCTAATTTACATGGTAAAGACTGTAGTTAACTTCTAATATTTCCACAAGAGGAGAAAAAAATAAAATACTAAGTTGGAAAATCAGTCTGGTACATCTCACGATAGTTTAGCATCGTCGTGGACTTAAAAGAATACAGAATAATACAGTCTCTGTAAAATACAAATTTAAAGAAGTTTAAATATTTTTTGTTAAATAAAAGCTCTGATCTTCAGCAAACCCAATACCTGCCCATACTTTAAGATTTGTTATTATAGTGAAAGTTTTGGTTTTAATGTAAATAACCAGTTCTGTTTGTTTACAGTGAGCAGCCCTGTATTTTTAAACAATAAGCATGCTCCCTTCTACACTTAGAAAAATACTGGACTTATGGTGATCATTTTTTTGCCTATATTTGCTGCTGCTATAATACAAATTCATACAAAGAAATTCTGTACTGCTTACTGCTGTAGATGTCATTTTACTGATCTCTTCATCCTCATCTTCAGAATCACTATTTGCATCTTGACAATTTGTACCAGCAGCAGACACAGGCAGCTGAGAGAGAAAAGTCTGGAGTACCCTCAAATAGACAAGAAGTCCTTCCTCTGAAAGGGATCCTATAGCATGTACATTGAAAAAAAAGAAAAAGGTCATTAGCCAGATGGCACTGTAATATAAAATATATTTTAACAGAAATACCTGACCAAAACACATTATGCCAAATTTTCCCAAATTAAGTGTATTTTTTACTGAAAAGGGTAAGAACAGCTAAAAAAAAATGGATCTCTCCAACACTTTAATCCACAAACTGTCTGTCCTTTTTGCTTGGCAATGAACCATGTTGTAGAAACACATAACATACTAACTGAAACATGAAAAAACAATGAAATGGCCATTCAGCTTTCTCACCCAAATATGTTTCTCCAACTGTTAACACAAAGTAAAAAAGCCACGGGGCTTGATCACTTCTTCTCAAACATCCACTTTCTGCTAATAATAGTGCATTCAGAAAGAGTTCGTAAGGGAAAATGGTCTGCACATCAGCAAGCGCTGGAATGATGAAATGGAATATCTGATCTGTAAAAGGTGCTGCCAGAAACTCCTCTGTGAAGGCTGCAAAAACCTGCTGCCTGAAATGAAGAAAAATTGTCTTTATAGAAAATATAGGCAAAATTTCCCACAGTTATATCCATGGAATAATAGATCAATTTGCAAGTTTGAGCATGTCCATCAAGATGACTGCAAAGATGCACTCCATTTAACCTGTGCTAGTAAACCAAATTTCTCAGATTTCTCAAAAATAAACTTCTTATACCACACCCTTTTCCTGGTGATCTTACACATAATTTTATCCTTTAATTTTTTCCTGAACTTACAGAAAACTATTCTGAAGTTAAAAGTAATTGTTTATAATCTTGAAATAAAAAATACATTTTTAAAAAAATTAAGTCTTTTTTATCCCCTAAATACTACTTTAACACAAAACGTGATAGAACCAGAGTTTGATTTTTGTTCCATCTTTCTACATACACAACTCTTTCTGCTCATAAGCTATAACTTAGTTATTTCTCCCCATAAACCTCAGCTCCTCTGTCACGAAGTTTAGCTTTCTGCCCTTAGCTGCATTTCTGCTCTCATCTAAGTTTTTCCACACCTATGTAATTTTTCCACATCTACATATTGTGATAACTGCTATTCTTTGTGCTCTGTTTATTGTAGTCTCCAGTATGCTATGGCCTTTTTCTTAAACGCACCTGAAACTACTGTTTCATCAATGTACAGCATTACCAGAAAAATCATTACTATTACAAATAAATCAACAAAATGTATTGAAAGAATAGCTAGACACTCAACAGCAAACTGCACACCTCTGACAACAACAAGGGAGCATACAAACACCTAGTATTATCTTTATTTACCTTGCACCTTCTGGACAGGAGCTATATGTAAAGTGCAACGGCTTCAGAACATTCTCCAGAAGTATTTTTGCAATAGGGACTCGAGAAACATCAGAATACTCAATACTCGAGGGAAGCTTATTGTTAATTAACAAATAAAGCGACTTGTAGTAGCCTGCAAACAAAAAATATCACTTTTTAAATACAGTATTACTCCTCTTCTGTATAAAACAACTTAAATACTTCATATTAACTTGAAAAATACTTCACAATTAATTGCATGAAGCTTTATTTCAGAAGCCATTTTACAACAGCCCAAGTCACATTCACATAACAGAACATACTAGCAACCTCTGAAAACATCGCTTTATAAAAAAATCACAAATTGATAACTGAAAATCAGACTGACTCTGAATGCAAAGACCAATCGCTCCTGCTGCTGAAATGAATAATTCGGGGTTTTTAAAAACTATGATCTATGAAGATGTTCTCTCTTCTCCAAGTGACTCTAGTCATGTTTTTGACAGCTGTCCTTCCACCCATTCAGAAACTATGAATTCTCCCCTCTACACCAAAAGATGACTGCATCACACAGGTAAGAGTCCTGTTGGCAGAGTATCTCAATTCCATAAGCACCTTGTCTTAGCAGGCTTAAGGATACAATTACCATTTCCAAAATGGGGATCTCTCAGTAATAAAACACATTACCACCCAAATCAGATGTGTAGAGGGTAACCTATTTTTGTCTCATTAAAGTACAAATGGAATCATATTATTTCATTCTTCTTAAACAAAATTCCTCTTGCTCAATGAACTCCTAAACTAAGATGGAAGTTCCACAACTACTGCAATCACTATAAATGCATAAATAACATCACATCATCGAGAGGTCCAGCCTAAGACCCTTTGTTGGGGACTACCTAACTTGACATACAATGCAACAAGTGGAAGTCCAATAAAGGAGTAACTTAGCAATGCTGACAAGACACACATGGAAGACAAATGCAAAAGCATACACTAATAACATCTGATTACAGATTCTTTACAAATGAACTATCACAAATGATTAGGAAACAGAACATTTGTAGGTACACACAAATGCTTCTTTTTGCTTTCATTATAACTGATCAGAAAGCTGAATTTTTTTACTAAAATGTATGATCTAACATTGTGATAAAGTTTCACGTACCAGTTGCAAGGATACTATACTATCAGAGCAAAAGTAAGTATTTTGGAAGATGTATTTACTATACAGTAAGCAATGAGACAAACACGAATACTTCTATAGTTTTAGCTATGCCTATGCAAGTAAAATAAACGCACTACAAAAGAGGGTGGTTTTTTTTGTCCTCAGTGCTGTCAACTTGTAGTAGTTAAAACCAAATCCTTAGTAACAGGGTAAAACAGCCAAGTCCACTGAATGTACTTTTAAAACTTACGTAGAATTATTCCAACAATTACCTAACAAATTGGAAGGTGCTCTTTGTCTTTTATATCAATGAAGCTGGATCCAAGAGATTTCATGAAATTTTTGGCTGTTCTCCTCATTCACAAGTCTTGCAACCTCAAACTTTGGTATCAGAAATCCAAATTTTTATTTTTTCCCCCCACATTCTCAGAGTAATATAGTTTCTTTGAGGCAAAACATAATTTTGGTGATAACTACACAATTCATTAACTTTCAGTATGTTTGCACAGGTGTAACTGCAGTTCAGCAAACAGTTTTGATGATGATGGTACAAGGGAAACAAAAGCTAGGTCACCATCTCTTTGCTAAGGTGTCTTATGTTAGCAGGATGAAAAGGTAATGCCAACTGACAATAATAATGAACATTAGCAGTTCTAGAGAACAGTACTGCAACAAATGCCCAACGTTTACACAACTAAAGCTTAGATCTGCCACAGTGTGCATGCAGGTGTGCATGGGCACATGTGCATATGTGTTTGTGTGTGAACAGCTACTGGAATAAAACTTTTGTTAGGTAATACCCACCCACTCCCAAAATCTGTGGTAAAACTCTGTATAAGTAATTTGGTAGAATATTCAATTCATAACCAGAATTTCCAAAGAAATCAAACAGTAATTTCTCAGGCAGTGATCTCATTACAAGCAAAATATCCATCTAATGACTATGTTAATTTGTGCAGCATTTAATTCATTGTGTCTATGGTAAAAGCAAAAATGTCATTAAACAACATGGTCCTCAGGTATTACACATTCTGTTTAATTTTTGTGTATTTCCCAGAACTTCTAGTGCCTAACTACTCACCTTTTTGAATCATGTAGTGCAAAATTTGTTCAATTAATGACGTCACATAGCTGACATCTTGTAAAACAGGCAAATATGTATTCTCAGATGAAAATACCTCAAGCATTCTCATAGGAAGTGCAACATTCAGACTGTCATCATTGCAATTTTGCAATAGCCTATAAATGAAATGAAATCAAAATTATTTAACAAGATATTTCTCTTCCTTCACCACAGGCATATGTAACTGACTTAAAAACAGAGCTACAAAAATTCACTTTCATTTTAAAGTAACTTATTTCTACTTGGTTGCCAAGTGCTCTCAGTAGTTTAGCTACATCTTTTTGTTGACACCTTTATAATAATAATTCCTCATTTTAGAGTTTCTATATTATAGCACTGCCGCTTTAAATCCTATTAAATTCCAGCTTTCAATGACTTGAAAGTTGGGAGGTCTATTGCTCAAATTGGATGAGAAGCAGAGAGTAAGAGAAGTTTTTCCAACATGTATTACTACCCGTATTAAAAATGAAGCCATGAAAGCCCCAGAGCAATACAGGCTGGGAACAAACACTGGGGAATGTTGTATGTGTAACTAAAACAATACATCTTTAATTACGAACTGAAATATTGAAAATGTACAACCATCCTCTCTTTTTAGCAAGTTGCTTATGAAACAGCTACCAGTAACCACAGAAATGGTGAATAAGAGAATTAAGAGCCTGTTTAGAATTAAAAGTATTTGTTAGTATGAGATGTATCTAGGCATACCTGTCCTAACTATGCGTTCTTTCTCAGCCATTCTGAAAAATGGGACCTAACAGCAAAAATTACTTTGACACCATAGCTAAGACATTTCACTAAACAGAAAAAAAGATACTCTGATAACAAGACCTTTTTTGCAGCTGCGATCAAACTACCATTTTTTGCTGATATTACACGGTCACTTTTTTTCCACAGCATCAAAAGCTACAGCTTCTCATGAATCTGAACTTATCCCAGGGAAACATTTCTGGCTAACTGTCCCACTGCATACTTTCTGAGCTTTTGCAGAAGATTCAAGTAGCTCAGAAAACAAATACAGACACACATCATCATGCTGGCAAGGGGAAGTTAAGAGCAGCTTCTTCCTCCATTCTCCCTGTATGTATAGGCAGGGACAATTCTTCTGTTGGTTTTTTTTTTTTTCCCAGATCACCCAGTCAGGAAGGGACAGTGGGAATACTAACAGAGCTGCATTTACAAAACCACAATTTAAACTGTAGTGAAAATGTACAATTTAATCCAGGGACATCACAGCTGTGTTCCACTGTACATGGACTTTGAAGCCCACTACTCAAGTCTCCTTTAGTATCTGGTGTTTATTATACACACACTATACACAATTATAAGAACACAAGGTTCAGTGACTTGAATGAAACAATTTTTTAAAGAAATGTCAACACTAAAAGGAAAAAAAACTGGTTTAAGGCTCTGAAAAGTATAACCAGTTCCTATTATTCGTAAAAGCAAATACATTGTTTTCTAAGACTACGCTTTAGCTGGCAGATATTTAAGTCACCTTGACAGATTTACCTTCCTGTGATCCTCCCACTACAAACAATAAATGTATTACTGGCTTCAGCTGTACAACTGTGTAGCATGCCTTAAATTCAAAATAAAGAGTGAAGAAAGACATCTTATACAATACTAGTTTTAAAACAAAACATATCCAAACCATATCTGAGTTAGACTAACGTTCCAAGGATAACATCTTATAATTACTATCGGCTCGCAAAAACACCTTCTATTTTCCACAAATAGTGCTATATGCAAGCAGTAGGAACATACTTAAGCCTGTTCCTAGGCAGTACATCCCTCAAGTACATGTTGAACTTGAAAGTAAATGAAGTTTAAGAACATTACAATGTCTTACACCAGTATCCCACACCATGGCCTATACACATACTTAGCATAAGAAGTCCTCTCCATAAAATAAATTTATATTTAATACTTCGCCTCTGCAAAAAGAAGCCAACAAGGGCCCAACATAATCTCTGAATGTGTTTTAGATCGTAGCACACAGAAAAAAGAACTTACCTGCAACACAGCCCCAACAGTCTCTTTATTTGGAATAAGCAAGTAAGTCTGTCTGGACCATCCAATTGCTTAACAAACTGAGAACTCTGTTTAATTAAATTCTGACACATCCATACCTGGGAAAAGATACGCACAAGTTTACTGTTTATAACGACAAGTTATATTATTTAATACAACACAGACATTAATATTTCAATCCTGTTTTGGAGAACTTCGGAGGACTTGCAAAACATAAACAAAGACAATTCTGTTCAGCTGAGAAAAAAAAATTGTTATACAACATAAACTACATGACTGCTAGTACTAAATTTTCAATGTTAAGACTGAATTACCCACAAATAACTTCACTTTTGCAACAAATTTATCTGTTAAGCTTTTTGGATTTAAATAGCCGTATTTCTTTAATGTCCATTATTAATACTAGCTATGAACCATATGTACTCATATGTTTGGGAAATCTGCAGTAACTTTGCAACTGATATGCCAGCATTACTGACCAGGGCAGGGGGGGAAGAATGGGGACAGTACCCAGACAAAAAAAAGCAACCACCCAAACATCCTTGGAATGACCAGAGAGCTAAGTGGAAAATATTATTTAAAAATTTAAATCTAATAGAAGTATTTTAATTTTGATAACATAATAATACTAACAGGATTTTTCAAAGCTTGCTTTCACAGATTCTGTGTGTGCGTATACATATGAAATCTAACTCTCAACTTATTCTGACTAAATTAAAAACAGCAGAGTACAGGCCAGCAAAAGCCAGAATTCTTATATGAAGTTACTAAAGTGGCCAAAGACTTTTTTGCATCCCTTCAAAATCTTTTAAGTTACAGTACTTTAAAAGTGCATGACATAAAAGTCCTACAGATCAAAGTATGTTAACAGTACTCACCAAACGCTTAGAATCCTCATTCTGTCTATAGAAAAAGAGTAACTGACGAACTAAAAGAGTCAAATTGGCTCCATTAGCAGTGGAAAAGGTTCCTCCAGATTGGGCCAAATTAGCACAGCGATCAAATTCACTTCTTTGGATAGAGTACTTAAAAATAAGACATGCAACAATATATCAATAATGGTCATGATTTAAAATAGAGATGCAACATTTTTAAAACTTCATTTCAGCTTCCCATCCAAAATGGATGCAAAGTAGTAAAATGGATACAACATATTTTTGTGAAGAGATTAAAACATACAGACAATATCATAGTTAAAGCCATAACAAAACTTTCTATAATTCAGAAAGTACACATTGCAATAAATTTGTTGCTTTGCAAGTACAGAATATCACATCAAGCATTTTCATCTAGTTCACTCAATAAATATTAGCAAGTTTAAACAGATACAACTCTTAGAATAATCTACCAAACAGCAGCTTAGAAAGAGCATCTTTTTGACTCAAACTACCACCTTAGCCATACTGGGGGAAAAAAGCTCAACTGGTGTGTGAAAGCTGCTGATACCCAGTTGTTTTCATTTGCTTTATCAGCTAAAAAAAAAAATTGTGTAATCCCACTGAAGTCCAGTGTCACACACGTGCTTTGCAGAATAGATGTCCATCTACTAAAATACTGAGGTTCGAATGAAAACACCATGAGGGAAAAAACTTCCACTTTGTGGGCACACAATACTCAAAAAGATGAAGATTTACTAATGAAATGATTCATTACTAGAAAGTCTCATTTTCAGCAAAACTATTTTACATCTTCCTAAATAAAAAAGTACTTACTTGATGTTTTCTGTCTCTGTACCCTCTTACAAATGACTGGATTATTATTGCATTTTTCAGCCTCCGCCTCTCTTCCTGTAAAACAAAACAAGAAAACTGAAATCAGCATTGTGGAACTGACTCTAATTTCTACCATTTTAACAAATATATTTGTATTCAAAAGGATTTTATTAAAATTAAGCACTAATTGTTAGTAAAATAAAATGTTTGAAGGTTTGCATCCAATACGCACCTATCAGGGAGAAAGCTTTTTATTTTTTTAAGTGTAGATTTACCATTAAGATACTGCAAAAGAATTTTTAATACTCAACAAGTATATAATACTATGTAAGTCAAAATAAACACATTTGTATTTTATTAGACAAAGTCTTAATACTAAAATGTTGAAGAATTCATCAAATTACACCATTCCTCTTTCTGCATAGGTCAGCTAAAGCTGAAGACTTGCTTATTTGTTTCCATTCAAATAATACATCAGTATTATGAGGCTGGTGCAGTTTAGATGGGGGAGGGAGAACCCACAACAAAACTATCAGTTATTTGGAGACAATACTGCTGTCAAAAGGAAAATGAGGCTAAATGCTTTAAGCTCAGACCCACAGTACAAAAATTAATAAACATTCTTGCTCTCTCCTTCAAACAAGACATACTAAGTCATTTTAAGATTTCTTCCTCGGTAGCTAGGAGGAGTAATTAAAATCATCCATTTATAATGGATCACTTTCTGAGGAACTGAAACCCAGCCTGCTTAAGGTAATCGGGAAAGCACAGTCATTAAGTTCCTTGACAACACCCCCAGCATATCCCATCACAATAAATACCTAAAGGAAGTGGCTACTGTAATTAGGTTTCTAACAATGTCCATATAGTTTCTTAGGGGATGAAAGGGGGAAGTAAAATAGTTACTCATGAACCTAGAGCTACAAACCAGTGGTTGAGGAAGTACAAAGACCAAGAGTAAAAATCAGAGAAGCCTCTTAAAGAAAAGACATTTTAACCTAACCAATCCTCGAACTAGAATGAGCCCCTAATTCTGAGGGCTACCAAGCACCAAACAAAACACCAAAACGTTTTTAGATTTAATTAAAATACATTTGGGAAAGTTCATATAAACTTTCTACCTGCAAAACCTTGATTTCTGATTTATTATCCCATAAAGACATCCAACTTAAAAACAACCTGATCTGACCTGTGAAACACCAGATGAAACTGCTATCCAATGCCTATTTTATTTTTCTTGGAATTCCCAGTTCCTAAAGCAATTTCTCTGAATATGCATACACTTGAAAGACTCCAGTTATCTCTAAAGCACGGACCAAAACCAAAATTTTGATAAGCCAAAGGATAATTTTCTCTCCAAAGTTATCTGCCAGTAAAAGTGCAAACTATGGGGGCAAGCAGGAGAGAGCTTCAATTACAGAGAGGCACTATCTCTTCATAATCATAATGTAATGCTTGACTAAAAAGTAGATACGTTCTCTTTTTCTCTAGGTACAGGTTTTATTCTAGAATACATAATTGTCAATTAGTGACCCACAATTGCAAAGGTTTTAAGTCTGAGGTCACTGCTAAGATTCTGCTACAGGCATTTTTTTTAAAAGCCATAACTGATTTTATTCTCAGAGGAGCCATTCACTTTGTAAGAATCTGATACATGCCACAGAAAACCGTGCGTGTATGTATGCACATATACAGCTATAAGCACATGACTCTGCATCAGCTTAGCAGCAGGCAGAATTAAGCAACTGAATGGGTTATTTCAATTTAGGGCAAAAAGTTTATGAAGCTCAAAAAAGTATTTTTGCATATGTTGGTAAGGACTCACTGATCATAAATCTGATGCACAACACAGCATTCTGAACTAACTGGCGAAACCCTAGTAACTTCATACTTAAACTTGGTCCATAACTATACACCCAGGTGAAAAAAAGCAATAACTATCCTCAGAAAGAGAGTGTCACCGCAGAAGTTGTGTTTAATCTAGCAAGGGTCAAAAACAGCTTTAAGCGCCAAACAGCTCTGTTTTCTTAATCAGCATGAAACCTATGCAGTTATACTTGTTAAATAATTTTTAAGAGCAAATTTCTTTCAGCTCATATCAGGAGGAGGGGAAAAAAACCCAACAAAATTAACATACTCACTTTAATTCCATACTACTAAATTTTGTTTTGATATTGCCACATCTATTAATGTGTAAAGCTAGTGTTTTTTTCCTTTCAAGCCTATTCCTCCTTTGCATTATTCCAGACTGAATTATCCATGGCAGTAGGCTTCCATTATAAACTTGTATTAAGGTTTCCTAAAGCCTCACACATCAACTCCTCATTGCTCCTCAATTACCAGGTGATTTCAATGCACTGTAGCATGCATTCAAGTATCATTGTTCTGACTTCATCTCCAAAGAACTGAGGATGCACACTTTGGGCAAGTCAATTACTGAGGGTCATTCAAGAAACCACAGCAGAACCAGAAGCAGAAGACAGTTTGCTGAGATCAACCCATAGTAATAGATTATGGAAATAGCAAAAAAAAGGCAGTTTACTAGCCAAATACCTGTCTTCTCGACAAAGACTAGATCCAATGAGCACCAAAATAAAAGGAAAAATTCCCTTTGCACCCAGTGCATGTTTAAGTATCTTCTTTTGAGATAAAAATCACTTCTGGGAAGCATCTTAAAAGCAGTCAGTTTGTCAATTCTAGTATACCTGAAGACTATATAGAACTTGTAAACCGCAACAAAATACTCCTGAACTAAGTACAACTGCAGGAGAAGTACTTCAGACTGTCAATGGTACCTTAGCAAAAAAAAGCCAAAAAAATCCAGTGTGCATGCAAATGCTTACAGTCTACTTTACCTCTCGTTTCCTCCTTTCTTCCTGAGTACGATGCAGGAGAGAAGCCTTTTCCTCCTATAAGGCACAAATAAAGATACTATTGCTTTTTCATTCAAACATGATTCAAATGTGGTTATGATATTTAATACAGAGTTCACTCTGGAGATTGTTCATTAATTTGCAATATGTAAAACATTTGAGAAAATTAAGTGTTGATCATTTTCCATGCTTACAAATACAGACAACACAGCCCTCAAAAGCACAGCGACAGCGAGAAGTTATGTAAAAAGAAAAGGGACAAGCAAACAGCAGTGAACTGTACTGATGCCTGTCCAGGTTTGTCTTCTCAGCATCACAATTATCCAAGCAAACATCACCCATTTACAAATGGGGGAGCTGAAACAAAACAGTCTCAATCCTACCAGGTAGTACCAAGTGTTTACAGAGTGTTTTCCTTGCTTGAAGCACACTAAGTCACTGGCCCAGGTGCGTATAGCAAGTTGTGGCATGTTCAAAGTAATCACTGTTCCAAAGCCCCCCATTCTTTTGTCTCACTTGCAAAACAGCACTAAGTTCTTATATTTACTTATCCTTTTCCTCAAAACTTGTCCAGTAAAGATGCCAAAACAGACATACATAATATAAACAGTAGGATTTTTTCTTTTAAATTTTTGAACTCTTCACCCTAAAGGCTAGCAACTGCAACTTTCAGGATCGTGATCTCTCCAATAGATAAAAAGAAAAAGAATACTGAAGTATTCATGAGGCCTCTAAAGAACAATACCATTACAACAGAAAAGCTGTGCATTAGCTTTTAAACCACAATGCTAAATCAGTGCACATTGATTTCAAAACATAAACAAAGTTTTATTTGCAATAATCTCTTACTGGATGATTCTGTGTAGTTTCCAAGGAAATATACAAAATAATCCCTTTTTGATGCAGAGTATTCAGCTCCCACTGCAGACAGTATGAGTTTAAACTACCCTAGCACCTTCCCAAATCCAGTCTAAAACAGACAATAGATTTAAGAAACTCATTTTCTTTTTTTGCCTCTATGACACATGTAACTACTTCCTCTTCTCCCTATGCCCTTGCTAGTCTAGAGAAGTTAAGAAATAAAACACACTCAAGATGAAAATTATTATATCTGAATACACAAAAATAAATTTGGAGTTGGCAAACAAAAGTTTATAAAATATTTAACCAGATTTAAAATAACTGTGCTGGAATATTTTCAATGTCTATATCCAGATACAAAAACTGAGGGCAGAACTCTTCTGCATTTCTTTTTTGACAATACAGAGGAACAAGGTCATGATTCTCCTTATTTCTTTAATATAGAAGATACTTTAAGGCAGGCCGCTGAAAGAGAAAAACATAGATGCAAAAAAAAAGGAATTTAAAATTGGGTTTGTATTTCAGATCACTTACTGGAGCATAAAGAAAAAAATCCCACAAGAAGGTTAACCATCTTCTCCTCTAAAGACAGTATTTACGACCAAAGACACCACAAACTACAGCTATTGCCCTCTAAAGACAGGGTTTTTTTTCATGTGTTAAACACAGTATAAACAAATCATAACAAAATCCATACATAAGACAATGTATCTCCACTCAAGCAATAGGAAAGTCTCCCAGCCTGCTTGGTAAGATGAGGCTAGAGATACTGACCTCAAACACACAAAAAGACAAAATAATGTACTAAATCAAGAAATAACCAACAGATGGCTTAAAGTTTCAGGACATTTTTAAATCGAATACTACATTTTCAACAGCTGATACCCAATGCATTAAGGAAGTTAGTGAAATGTTCCTATTTAGAAGTGATCAGTGTATCAAAAAGTGGTCTCTCTTCAATGTGTTAGAGTTCAATTCTGCAGCAGCGCCATGAAAAGAGCATTTCTGCTTAGAAGCAACGTTGCTGCATTTGTTCTTACACTGCAGAGCAGATTGAAAGAAAAAGCAAAAGAACATACAGAAAAGGAAAGACAAACTGAACAGTACCAAAACAAAAAAATGCACACACAGTAAATGCAAGAGATAATAGAGAAAGGAAAATAAGCAGCCAGAGTGCTTATCAGAAAAAAATAATTTTAAATATTGGGGGGAGGGGACAAGATCTAAGGGGGCAGTGTATCCTCATACACTGTATCACCGACTTTGCATTGATTGGTAATAGGGTCTCTGAAGCAAGCATTCCTTAAACAATCCGCTTTTAAAGAAACAGCAAAACTAAGTTTTTAGTCACTGACACATACTTGCTTTGAGTATTTTTAAAGAAAAATACCAACTTGTTAAAGTAAAAATTAAATACAGTAGAGGAACTGTCTTAAAACACCACAAAGTATTCAGGTAAGTACATCCCACTTTTAAAAAATTATTATGAGTCAAATAATACTACTGGTCACAAGACACACATAGATCAGAAACATAAAGAAATGGAATCATAACTATGATTAAAGAACATATTTCAGTTAAATGCAAGAAAAATATATCTCCTTCAGAGTTATTCAACCCAACTGTAGTACACTGCCCCTTCAGAAATTAAAAAGTAACAGTAAATATGCAATAGAAAATAAACTTGCTGTGGGAAAGAGATGAAAAGAACTATGAAATAATCTTCTTTGCCTACAACGGGCATTCTAAAAAACTCATTTTTCACAGACAGCTAACTGCACTGTCATCTCTGAAATCCTCCCTGCTTTGCCCCTTAATAAAACAACACAGCAAAAAAGAGCAAAACTCAGTAGCTTTTGCTCTGTGGCTGGTTGTGAATGACAACAGTATTACAGAAAGTGATGTACATTCGACAGCTCCTATTTATATGGTCACGTGACTGCTGACAGCTACAGCCACCATTCCACCATCTCTTCCTGCCTACCTTCAGCCAGAGCAACTCACAGTACTGGATCCATCCAACAGCAACTTCCAAAGATCAAACCTAGCTCGTTCCTAACCCCCATCTTCCTTCCCTCGCTTCTGTGATGGTCACACTCTTCTTTCTTCACCTGCCAGACAGGCAGATGTCAGGTATCAAGTCTACCTATTAAGACAGGCTGGCAGACATTTTTAGGGGGAATGAAGCATAAGCTTGTCTTGGATTCCTTCAACCCTAATACAGAAAGACCAAAAAGCCAATTACTGAATCAAATTCTTGACAGTTCCTATGATGTACCCTTTCTTCAGGAGCTGACCTCCAAGGTGCAGAAGAGGGAATACACTGTCTGTGTGTTTCATGCAATGTTTAGTGCTTCACTAGCAGCCACTCTACTGTCGGCTCCTTCCTCCAACAGCTGATAATCGTAAAGACAACCAACCTCAGGCTCTTAGCACAGGAGGTTGCTCAAGCTCCAGGACCATGAAAAGCCTGATTAGAGAAATTATCTTCACCAAATACATGAGGCATGACACAAAGAAACAAAAAAGCAGAGAAACAGTATGTGACAGTAAAACACAATGTGACATTACAGATGATTACTCAAAAAGCAAGACAAGAAGGGAGAAAGAGGTAAAAATGAAGCAGATGAGGGACAGTAGATAGAAAGATTGCGACTATCATCAAAGAAATGTTAAGTAATATTGAAATGTTACTGTATACATCAGGATAAAACTGCTATGTACCGTATTATTCATCACAGCAAAGTTCAAAGTCACGCCACTGCTGTAACACACCAGTTGATGAGAACAGCCACACCCGACAAGGTAACAACATCAGTGCTTTAAAAATGCCAATTAAATACATAATGAAAAAAAATGTAATTCAAACTGCTTTCTTGTCCTCATTTTGCTGAAATACACTTAGTTGCAAAAGTATGTTTACAAAACTCCTACCCTTTACACATCCTACACAAAGACCACATAACATAAATAAACAAATTATGATCCTTTTTGTCATTTTAACATTCTGCACTGAGACTGGTAATAAACTTTCAGCCCTCTTAGTTCAAAATTCACGTTCAGAAAAAGAATTTTTTTTCAAGTACTTCTAGTATTTGTTGACTCTTAAAATCTGAAACACTTCTGGGCAGTCATGTTAAGCTCCACAGAAATATATTTAAAACCAAAATATGCTAGATGCAAAGGTGAAATTGACTAATTTTCAGGTACCGTCCAAACACTGAGCACACTTTTTAAAAAAAAACCAACCAAAATACATTGATGCAAAAAATTAAATATTAACAAACCTTTGAGATCTATTTGTAAACGACAGACATTTATTTTCTTTCTTTAGTTGAGAAAGCTATTCTATTTAACATTACAATAGATCATGCAAGGTACAAGAACTGCCTTTTAGGAAATTTTCATGGAAAAGCAAATAAGCACTTGATCTTTCAACTTCTGGGTCAATTGTAAAATCTTGTATGGTTTTCATCTACAAAACCCAGGAAGTTTCATCTTTTTTCTTTCCTTAAAATGAGAAATGTGACTTTTCAGCTGAATTTACCTTGAACCACATAAAAATCAGTAACAATTTCCAAATCAAATGAAGTGACCTAAGCAGTTTATAGAACAAAATTCCTTTCAACATAAGTATTTATCAAGTCCAAAAAAGAAAAGGAAGATTTTGTAGCATTTATTTGTAGAGAACAAAGGTGGACAGTGGGGCACATCCTCCTCTAAAGTGGCTCTCAACGATGTTTCTAGTTCCCAACATTATTTTAGAAAAGATAAAACTCCATTTCTATTGGTTTCTCTGAATATTAAAAGAAATTAGCATTTTTAAAGACTCACAGTGTCTTGAACTGCACCTCAACAATTTAAATTCCATTGGACAGGCAGCTCAGCCAGCCTGAGTAAAATATGTTCAGCAGCTTGGAAAATTCTGCTTCAAAATAGTTTGTGGCTCCTCATATTTCTGATTATTCACATCATGATTAAGTTTACATGTAGAGAAGACCTTCTTCTAGAAAAAGGTATTTTAAAGTACTTAAAATACAGCCAAGAAGAGGCATTAGGCCAGGGAAAGCCTGGCCTCATGGAAATCAATGTCACAGTGCTTGCTAGAAAGCATCTCAGCATTTTAGCTCAACTTTTACTCTAGGATGTAGGGAGTATCTGAAACCACTTTTATCATGACAGCTACAAAGACATGCACAGCAGAACCAGGACTTGACTGGAAGGTATAGAGGCCAAATGAAATGCAAACAAATTGCCTTTAAATTTACTCCATTTGTCTCTATTATGAATTTTAAGACACATATTGTATGCATCATTGTAGTTGAGTGACTTTTCATTTTCTCAGAAAAAAGCAGGGGGGAAATATACCTATAAAAGCAGAAAATTTTGCTTTGAATTTGAGAAAACAGCAGTGTAATTACTGATGTCAGCTAACTACATCACCTGTAGCTTCCTTTGAAACAAGGAGAATTTAAAATGTTACCAAGAGAGGAAAAATCCAAAAGAATCTACTGTACATTGATTATATAGTTTCCTACTGACAGTCATTATTCTACAACATGATGGTCTCGTCGTATTTCCACACCACAGATCTGAAATTCAAAGAGCATTTCAGGATGTAGGCTTTGACGTTTGAATGATCTGGACAAAATAACAGTTCTGACTCACAATAAAGTATGTACTTGCGTAAGGATCTACACCATGTGCCTTATGGGACACCAGTCTTACAGGGCAAAGCAGTGCAATTCTTTTCCACCATTCAAAAACAAATTGTAAAACTGTAATTGTAATCTAGAAATCCTATACTATAAAACCCTAGCATCATTTCATTTCCATTGCCACCTGGTGTAGGCTCATGTAAGGTATCACAAAACAGTAATTCTCCTTTCCTGAAATTAACTTTCAACTAATCATTAAGACAGAAACAAAACCATTTTTTAAATCCGTCCCATTTTTGTTTAAATCCCACAGACAGCTATCACCATAAGCAATTCCCACATGTGCAGATTTCTCCATCCACTGGCAATCTTACACACTACTGGTTTAAAATCATTAATTCCTATTCCACAAGAAGTTACTTCATGTATAGAATATAGAAAACAAAGACCAAACAAGGTGCTTCTGGAGTTCTATGTCTGCACTTCAACTTGGGGGAGGAATATAAAGGGATCTAATGCTTAATGTTATGCTATTAATTTAAGAAAGCATGTCAGTAGCTACTAAAATAAAACACAGGCAAACTTTGTAAACTGAGATTGTTTATTATTAAAGATGTCCATATTAAAATTACAGAGACTTTTTTAAAATACAGATGGAATCATCACCGTTGGTTCATTAGTAATTTTCCACGTGTTTCACAAAAACAAAAACAAACCCCAAAAAGAAACACAGTGAAGTTAGTTTCACTTTCACAACAGTGCTAACTCATCTATATTACAAATTCCTGAAAAGGAATTTATTTTATTTTTAAACCATCTCATACTCGTATGATAATTTTAAAATACTCCGTTTTAAACAGTCTTGGAATTTATAGAAGCATGTTTTAGATATCTCAAGTGATACCGTACAATTGACTTAGCAAAAGTCTTTTATCCATTTTTCCTGTTAAAGGCTTACAAGATGTCATTAACCTATTTCACAACCTAAACAAATAATGTGGAGCTACAGAGCCCTTTGTACATCTCAGCACAGGCATGGGTATCCCCCTGCATGGATAAACTAAAGGACTAGCACCTCGTATTTTTCTTAACACTGACAAAATTAATAAAGGAACACCGGGCCCAACTGTACCAAATCAAGGTGACATGGTTAAACAGATTCAGTGCTATGTCACCAAGAGTCCAACTTCATCATAAAATTAATGAAACCTAACAGCTGCCACCAGAAGGCATGATGACACTCCACCTTGCAAAACATGTTCACTATATGGGACACAAAGGATGAGGTAGGAACCACCCAGGCGAAGAACCACCTGTTTCATTCCACTGCACAGTTAGGTTGGGTCAGTTCAATTTGAACTGCACCCCAAACCAACTTTTCAGATGCATGTCTTTTTTCCTGCCTGCCATACCACAAAAATTTTGCAGCCACAGCCTTTTAGACAAATTACAGTCCTGTACAAAAAGTCCATGAGTAATTCAAGGCATTACCATATTGAACTCCAACAACAGTATTCATTTTTGGAGGCTATTTTACTTCATAAGTAAAAAAAATATGGTTTGCCAGTTACAATTAAAACTAAATCTGAAAATATCTTTTGAAGAGCCTCATAAAGGAAAATGTTTTAAAGGTAACAATAAGCAATCTCAAAAATTAAACAAACTTATCATATTGTAAATAAGACACAGTATCTAGACCCTCAAACTCCTACACAACTAATGCCCAAATGTATCAGCAGATTTCTGAAAGTAGATATGGAGGGAAAAGTCCAAACACTGACAATACCATCTGTATTTTTACTGCATTGTACATCAGTGTATTAAAAAGTTACAATAATATTCTGAAAGGATACAGGGGTAGTAACTTTGAGAACATTAATTTTGCAACCCAGGATTTTAACAAAAATACTACTTTTCTGGCAAAAGTTCTGGTTGGATTGAAATGCCCATCTACAGCATTCACAGTCAGACCATCATAGCATATATGAACATAAGATGCAAACAGAATAAAAACAAAACTGAAGCTCTCTACTTTTATAATTAAAAAATGCCATAAAAGTTAGTGGCCACAAGTCCCCAGCTATATTTCTATTATTGTGCCTATAATAAGGATTTACTGTGGTCAGCCTCTTGCAAGGCCTAAAGAAACACTACAAAGAGGCATTGCGAAGTCAGACAGGGTATTGACACGTGACCTGTGCCCAACACAGTTATTGTTTGCAGCTGCAGTTATATCAGCAAAATCATACTTTTAAGAGTCAGTTTTGCTGATTATTTATTTTGGCATAGTTGTATCCACATCAGGAAGACTGCTGGCATCTTTAGCACTGACTAGCTCTTCAAACCGGAGTCCCTGTTTTCATATCCAGCCCCTGCTGGGAGGGTTTTGCTAATGTAGCTATCTATGCAGGCGCAACAGTATTTGGGAAGCTTCCCCAAACAGGGTAGAGGGTTATTCTTAGCATTAAGCAACCTGTATACAGATTTCACCTGTATTTCTGGTTGTGCTTTATTCTAACTAAAGGAATCAAAACAGGCAGTACTAAGCACCCAGCTAACTAATAAAGCATCACAGAGGTGCAAGTTTGGAACTATAAACTGTATCTCTCTAAAATTACACACATTCGGAAGGCAAGGGAGTTCATCAAAGAACATTTTTTCCATGTGCACAAAAAGCTAGAAGGAAACATTTTATAATTTAGCCTTCTGTAAAACTGAAGTCTACAGGTACAAGAAAACATGATCACAAGGAGCCTGGGATGTGAGATAATGGAAGATCCTGGAATCCATGTAAACACTTGCCACACCAAACTCTGCTGTAATATGTTTACATATAAATTCAGGTAAACTGCTTTCTTAGTACTATTTAAACACTTTTTTTCACTAGTACTGCAAATAGTTTCCGAAAATAAGCAGCTATTTCAAGGTTATTCTACAACATCCATATAACCATGACATCCAAAGCCGCAACTAACTGATTTGCATTGACGCAGCACAAGCACTTCAGCGTACCAATGTGAAATCATGAAATCTGTGCACTAGTCAGTATCAATCGGACCATGACACACAACCTCTGTATTGGACAGAGTGAAGGTTATGCATCAACTTCAGTTTCCACTTCCTTTACCTTTTAACATTTGCCCTTGTAAATTTACATCTGTACAGCATTAATAAATTTGTTGATAAAATTAAAAATTAAAATAAGATAGAATTCTGCTGAACTCTCATGAAGAAATCAGTAGGAGGAGAAAAAGCTATTATGACAGCTGGTTACTTCTGTAGAAGGAAATATGTTCTGCAAGAAACACTATTAGCAAGTCAGTGTTAAAAGTTGCAAAGTACCTAAACCGTACAGCTGAGGACCAATGTTCTGCCAATTCCTACTTCTGCTGGGGAATATTTATTCACTCATTTTTCACTCATTTAATGCCATTGTATGTAGTCGAATGAATAGAAATGTCTTAAGATACAGGAAAGATTATTCAGATGAAAAATTGCACAATTTAAATACAGTTCTGTTGCACATTCTCTTTAATAAATGATGCAAGACAATCCACCAAAATGCAAACTTCACTGTGATTTTAGTAGCACATAGTGCAGTATTTTAAACTAGTTTCCTAACTGTACTGCCAAACCTTAAAAGTTTCAGGGAGGCGAACTTGCTTACAGTGCACAATAACATTAACTTTATTTTTACCCGTATTAAGGTTCAAAAAATATTAACTGAAACACTTTGCTTCCCACACAGTCATGTCCAATGACAACATGGGTAGTAATATTCAGAAGTGAATTAAAGCCACCCTTACAAGTCAAGCCGTTTCTAAAAACACTCTGTCCTTTCTCTTATTCTTCAGTAGCTCTATGCCCTTCAGTCCTCGACTAAACATTTGACTACCCTGTCCAGTCAGCAAGATCTAAATAAACCATATTGCTTCTCTGCCATCAACACAAGGATATTCAATAGTCTGGTACAACAGACAATTAACTGCTACTCACCCTGCACACGACAAACTGAACTGAACGTGAACCTGACAGAGAAAAGCTAAAGCTGTGACCCGGCAACCCTCACTCACGTGGATGAAGCCTCCCCCAACAATCTGCATTGATCTCGAGTTGTGTAAGGCTATTCGCCCGCCCCCCC
>JAVJGJ010000047.1:60212121-60241567 GCA_035590215.1 Microhierax caerulescens | reverse complement strand
GTGTCTCCCGCGACCCCTGGAGCCGCCGCTCTGACGGCCCTGAGCGTGTCCGGGTTGTCCCAGCTGCGGCTGGTTCATCTAAAAGTCGCTCCCGTTGTAAATCTGACCGGGAGGTGCGGGAGCGGATGGGCCCCAGCCGGGCCGCACGGGGGACGGGGCCTGAGCTGAGGGTCCCGCTCGGCCTCGGCACAGGGCTGCCTTCGCCACTTCCCCAGCACCGATGGTCTGTCATACGGTGCATTTTTTAATTTTGTACATTATGTGTATATATATATATATATGTATATACATAGATATTTGTTCTTGTAGGATAAGCACATGATGGATGCCACCCCATTGCAAAGACTCCATGACCAGTGTGAACACCAAACACTGAGCACTGCCTGCAGGCTCTTGCGCTGACACAGGGGTGAAAATCCACTTGAGAAAGTTCCCAATGCAAGTTGGCTCCACACGGGATCAGGGTCTCAACAGTCAATGAAGACTGGAAAGAGAAAAAGGCTGCAAAACAAAATTTAGCAGACCTGAATGGTGAAACTGCACCTAAGGCTCCTTTATTGTGTATGTCTTAGCCTGTTCTCCGTTTCTCAGTGCTGCCTCTGCATCCTTCCAGATACAGAGGTGATACAGACAACAGCAATAGCAAAAAGCAGTTATTCTGTCTGTAGCTATGAGCTGCTAAATAAATATAGGTGGCCAAATCCAGCTTTCATTTCCTTAAGTGGAAATTTGATTGAGCCCTAACTTGTGAATTCTCACATAGGCGTATCACAACAAACAAATGGCAAGGACCCATGTCAGGAGACAGTGTATGCATTTCGCAGCTGTTCATACCATGAACACAATGCCATTTAACTATTGCCAAGCTAACAAATTAAATATGTGAGATTTCTTTGGCTCTGAACAATTCAGAAGAGTCTAAGTTTTAAAATGTCAAACTTTTCATAAGGGAAGAAGTGCTTGGCAAGAGTAAACATTAGCCCTGCATTTCCCAAGATAACATAGTTCCAGTATAAGCAAGCTTGGCCTCCTATAAATAGTGTTTACGAAGGCAGTTGAGGTTTAGGGCATTGTGAAATACCACATCAAATGTTCGTTCATGGTTTCAACACATTGCATTGCTGATGTAATATCACACTGCTTTATATGGGAGTGATAGTAAATTTTTTTCCAAGCTTGACAGCATTCTTTTCAAGTGGACTTAATTCTTGATAAACTTTCTTAAGTCTCATACAGAAAAGGACTAGTCTAGGTGTCCCTAGCAGTTAATTCATTGATTTTCATTGCACAGAAGTGACCTGTTAGGTCGTGACTTTGTGCCAGTTTTTTATTGGTAGAAAAGCCAATTTAGGGATTCAATCCCTCCTCATCTAATAAGCCAAAAAAGTGTGAAACTGCAGAGAGCTGGGTTTCTATGAAGTGGGTTTTGGACTGCTATGCATTTGACAGGTTTCAGCTTCAATGTCAGAAGGACACTTATGTTCTGTTCTGGCTGTTACCTTCTGAAGAAGCAGTTGGTAAATAAATGACACGGGCCCAACTGAGGTATGTTTGTCTGAGAAGTCTTAGTGATTTGCATGTGCCCCTAGAGGCCACTCTAGGTGTAATTTTATTAAATTAAAACTTACATAACAAAATAATCTGAGTGTTTGTATCTTGAATACAGTGAATTTATGGAAGCATAAAAGAAACTGTAAATGTGTTTTATTTTTATGTTTGTTTTTTAGGACAAAATCTACATTTATGTCACAGTGGAGAAAATACACAGAAGTCAGAAAACTCAGTGTCACTTAGTCAAAAAGTCAGCAGAGACTGGTTTAATATTCTCAGGAACAGCAAGAACAGGTCTTCTCCATGAAGGATGACAAGTGGACACCAAGCATGACCTCAGCACGAGCCGTGCCCTCCCCAGTCAGGTCATAATCACACAGGTTTCAGACACAGTGGCCAGAGCCCAGCAATGGTTACAGGGTCCACTAACAGCTCCAAGCAGGGCAAGGGGATGAGTCCAGAGAGTCCAGACACGAGCAGAAGACAGCACTAAGATGTAGGTCCAAGGTCCATCCGGGAGGAGGGGCTGGAGATAGGTATGCCTGAGCTTAGATGCACTGATGAGCAATGGAGTGGGTGAGCATGGGTCTTGACTGAAGCTGTTCAGGGCAATTAAGTAGTGTCAGTGCATTCAGGGCCCTGACAAACATAGACTCAAGGATCTGGGGATATTGCTTTTGTAGGTGCATTGTGTTAACATGCACCTACCTCACATACTGCAGTGTAGTTAGCTGCTCCATACACAGTTTCCCCATCTTTCTCACCTCCTTCTTACCGCACATTCCAGCAGGTTTTTTGCATTCTCCTAATCACAGTTCCCTGCTCTCTGATTGTTCCTTTTCCCCTCTACAGGCATATGTACACATTGCTTCCAGGTACAGCTGGACTGCAGAAGTCCAATTGTTCATCAGTCTCTTAGATGTTATTAATTAACATTTTCTTCACTCCTCACAATCAAGTTTTCTGAGGGTGTGCAAATACCTTCTTTTTCTTGTAAATGCACACCATAGAAATTAAAACAGCAACACAAAGATAGTCACATTTGTCAAAAATACAGGTGAAGTGTGGTTCAATCTACATTACAGAGAAACTTATCTATAGGTTCTCTCCTGGGCCTGCCTCTTACTACCACAAGACAGGAAAATATTCGTGGTACATATCTGACTATTGTAAGATCTTTTTCCTTTTTCACTATGAGTGACTCAGAGCAAAGCCATCTTCTAAGTGTAGCTTGTTGACACCTTTGTGATTTTATAGTTTTTGTATACACTCTTTCTATGTATTAAAACAAATCAACGGCATTTACATTTTTAAAAGAAAATAAATACTATCCATGCTGAGTTTACCCTTTGAATGAGTACCAGTCTTTTTTATTCTCAGACTAATCCCCAAACAATTTAACTTCTGATGCATTGTCCTTCTGGCTCCATTCTGTGCATATATTCCTGATTTAGACAGGGTAAGCAATCAAGACTGTATTTGGCAATTGCTCAGTTCTGTAAGGTATGATGGCCAAATTGTCACCATCTTACCATTACTTTCCATTCCCTATGCAATTACAATAAAGTGTCCTAAACTTTTATGCTGACTTGCTGAACTCAAATGAAAATCTAAGATGCACTGACAGTGCTTCATTATGTGCTACATTACTTCCCAAGATGCAGAAACATTTTTTACAAGACTGCATAATAAATGAACAGTAAATAAGTTAGAAAAACTTTAATTTACAGGAGATGAGGCTTGAGATTAGTCCAAATGCTGTGATAGGCCAATATCTGATTTCTAGTAATGTTTTAGTAAGGTTTGCTATCATATAGACTGATGGTGGGAAGTAATTTATTTTTTAAAAATTTATTTACTCTAGGTAAAACACTGAAAATTAAATCTGTTCTACCAGAGAAGATACTGGCAAGACTGTAACATAAAAAGCACTTCACTTAAGCACTTCCTTCAGTTAAACCTGAGTGCCAACAGACACTGCCAAGGAATGAAGACATTTTATTTAAAATTACACTGGCAAGAGACCATCAAATTATCCTTAACATTTTCATTAAATTGAGATACAGATATAGTTAGGGTAGTAAATCTTTTCAATACAAGGAGTTTATTCCTGAGCCAAGGCCAGATTCAGCAGTAATTGTAGGAACTATTAGGACCTAAAACCTCATCTACATTACCAAAACAACTGTTCAAGGCTTTAGCCCAGTTCTGAAAAATGGAGGGGCTCCATCCTGTACTACAGAGTAATCAGATCAGACAGTGATGCATTTGGATTCCAGTCTGGGGTGATCGTTCCATGTTTTGTTGGCTCGGTACAATGAGATTTTGGGGGTTTCTATTAGAAATCTGTCAATACCTATAGGTTGTCTGCAGTCCATGCTCTCAAGGCTGTAAAACAGTCAAACAGGTGGTACCTTTCTTAATATTGACACTTCATACCTTTATAGGAATGTTGGGCTGAAGAGGATAAGGAACCTTATTTCAATAGTCTCTAAGATTAAAAAGTTATTACCCTATGGTCTCAGCTCCTTTATAAGATCTACACAGCAAAATTTTCCCCCAGAGATTCCCACATTTCATTTACAGCTTCTGATTGAACGAGATCATTTATTTTAGGCATCCAGTCTTGGGAGGAGTGTGGGGATAAGGGCTTATTATAGTTTTATAGCTATAGTTGTGAGACATTATTATGTTACTTGGCAAGTGTTAGTTAACCGTAAATCCTAATTTGTTTTTGGGGGTTAAAAACTATAAACATATTTAATTCCAATACTAGTGCTGCAAAGTTGTTCAGCTAAATAATAAAGTAAAGGTTAGGATGCTCTTTTCCAAGTCTGTCTAAAAGCTTAAGTATCAATTTATTTTAATAGGAATGGAGCAGTCAGGATCCTCAGATGCCTCTGAAAGCCCTGTTGCAAATAATAATTGCCCTCAAGTGAGGACAAATATAACTTCATATTTACCTTGTTATCTTTGGCTCACCTTCAATATACCTGGAAGCTTTCCCTATATATAAGCATTATAAAAGTTGCCATTCCAAGCAAATTCCACCATGCTCATTTTATGCTGACAGAAACATATGTGCTATGGGCCAGTACACATCTAGCTGTTGTTAAAATGTGTTCCACTTCATTTCCTATTTAAATTGGTTGGAGCATTTTCACCTTCCCTTGGTGCCCATGTAAACAAGAGCCTTATCAAAGTCACATCTTTCATGTGGTTTGAGGAAAACCAGACCAGATTATTTCTTTGGTTTAGGTCACCTGAACTTCCATGCGATCCAGAAAAACACATACACACGCATGCACTTGTATGTGTGTGTGTATGTGTTGATACACGGATATATGGAAGTGTTTTCTTGCAGAAGTTCTCAGAAGAAGTCAAAGAGGTCCTTCATAACATAATTACAAATGTTAAAGGTCTTGAATGTCTGAAGAAGAAGAACCCAGTACATCCCAACCTATGTTGATTAAGTATGAACCTCAGATGGGTTGTTTGGGGCCTTGGCTCTTGTAACAGTGACATAAAGTAATGAAAAACACATGCCAACACCATGCCCTCTCAGAACATAGGTTTTCTCTGACCAGCTCTTATGAGATGGAAGTGACCTTCAAAACCTGTGGGAAACAGTGGAAATGAAAGGCCTGATAAGCTTAAATTGTGAATCATAGAATCATTTAGTTTGGAAAAGACCTTTGAGATTATAAAGTCCAACCATTAACCCACGACTGCCAAGTCCATTGCTAAACCATGTCCCTAGGCACCGTATCTACATGTTTCTTAAATATCTCCAGGGATGGTGATTCCACCACATCCCTGGGCAGCCTGTTCCAATGCTTGACCACCCTTTCACTGGAGAAATCTTTCCTAATATCCAATCTAAACCTCCTCTGTCATAACTTGAGGCCATTTTCTCTTGTCCTGGAAGCGGAAGTCCTGAAGACTCATCCAAAAATCATTTAAGGGGCAAAAGTTATGATCTTGTGGAAAATAATTAGGAGAAATCAAGGGGGAAAAAAATCAATTCAGGTAACTAAGAGGAAACAATAGTATTCTGATGTGTAAAATTATTCTGAGCAGTTTACTACAGCTACACCATGGAATCCTAGAAGATTGTTCTGATGTATGTCTGTGCATCATTCAAGTCATTCAGATTAATTTTCTCCATGGGTGTATTAGCTTAATCCTAAATGAGCTGTATAGGTTCTTCTATAATCTTAGATTTTGCATGGCTCAGATCCATTCATTTAGCTTTGCAGTTGATAAAAATCAGTGTGGCTGCACAGAAATCAGTAGGGGTGAAAATAGTTCATGCTACCTTAGAATAAAGTTCCTGAATTTTACGCCTACCTACTGTTAGAATTCTCTACAAGTAAGATCAATGTAATCTAATTTTAGCTGTCTAAATACTAGGCATCTAGTCTAACCTCTTCATCTAGACGTCCCAACACAGAGGCACTTCCTATAACTCTCTCTTTTCAAGGGTTCAGCTCACTGGATGTGTTTATTAACTGAAAGTTCATTATGAGATTAGGCACTTGCTATGTGTATGGTTGAAGTCAGCTGAGGTGAGTTCACCCTCCATACGACTGAAGACAAGTCACACAGTAAAGAAGAAATGTATCCTTCATCCATGAGGAAGGAGCAATGATGCTTAGAGAATTCTAAACAGTCTTCCAGACCTAAATGATGAATGAGCAATAAGAATGTTCAGGATTATTATTAGTGTCACAGAAGGATGTTGAGAGAAGTGCCAGAGACTGTTGAATAATTCCCATTTTACTTTAGTACTGATTCTAAAGGCTGTAGTTAACATCTGCTGTGGCAAAAAAACATAGAAATTACATTTACCTTTGATCTTTGCTGGTAAATCTGGATTTTTCAAAATACCATTAGGAAGAGGAGAAGATGCCACAGCCAAGATTCAGGAGATGTAGTTTAAATGCCCAACACTTCCACTAACCTTCCGTGTAATCCCAATCAAGTAAGCTAGCTGGAAGACATATTTGTAGAGAAGGACCTGGACTCCTCCTAGACAAGAATTTGAACATGAGTCAGCAGTGTACCCTTGCAGCAAAGAAAGCCAACAGTGTAGCAAGCTCTATTAACCAGAGCATAGCCAGCAGGTTGATGGAAGTGACTCTTCGCTTTGTTTGGCACTTATGAGACTGCATCTGGAGAGCTGCATGCGATTTCTGGCTCCTCAGGGGAAGAAAGGCATTGAAATATTGGAGCAAATCCATTAGAGGACCCACGAGATTATGAAGGGCTGGACTGTACGATACAAATTGAGTCTGAAAGAATTGGGTTTATTAATTGGGTTTGTTCAGCCTTGAGACAAGAAGCTGAAGGGAAGACCTTACTGCAGTTTATAACTAATGAAAGCACATACAGAGAAGGTAGAACCAGACTCCTCTTGAGGCGATGGACACAAGTTGCAACCAAGAGGCAATGGACACAAGTTGCAATGAGGGAAATTAGACTGTTTTCAGTAGATATTAGGAAGAAAACGTTCACGGTGGTGGTGGTCAGACACTGGGATGGGACCCCAATAGATACCTAGTGAAAAATCTATCCTTGGAGATATTCAAACCTAAACTGCACAGGTTGCTGAGCAATGTGTTGTCCTCTTTTGTGCTTTTTTGTGGGTTTGGACTAAACCCACAGGTCCTGTCTGAGCTCAGCTGTTCTCTGATGCTGTGATTCTGTTCACCTAACTAATGGCTATAGTGTGGTCATTTACATATGACCTTCTTGCTCTGGGTTCCCTTTAGCATCAGTGTTGTGGCTCATCAAACTCTGACTTTAAGATGAGACGTACCAGTCCATGACCAGTAATATTGCTCAGTTGCTGAGATCTTTCTGGTAACAAAGGGGAGTCCCTTCTGAGCCACAATGACTTAGTCATATCAGTCTCACACTCTTTACCTCTCTTTCTCATTTGTAAAGCAGAGATACTCCTACCTCTGTATATTTTTGGAGGAGCACATTTGTTAGTATGGGAGTCTCGCTCAGAGAGTGTGGTGTTGGCTGCTATAGATGGAAAGAGAAAAAAGAAATAAAGTCTTCCAGATAATGACAGCACTGTGGCTCCCTTCTTTCCTAAGCAATGCCAACAATAATTTTAAAAAAGCCTTTTATCTTCAAACGTATTTCAGAGCCACTTCAGAGCAAGAAGAGCTTCTTAACACATGAACTTTCAGATGGCTGGGTGGAAGAAAATATGGAGCTTTCCTTTAAACAATTAGAGCCCATTTTGCTAATCAATTTTTGTCAGGCGCCTAGAAACATTTTTCATTATCAGATACCAAATTGTCTTAAACAGTGTGAACTAATGACCTTTTATCAGTCCAGTTTGGGGCACTCTGAAACATCCCTGCTCAAATTAAATAAATCATGAACCTAATTAACAAAGACTGGCATGACTGCAAAAGCAATGAATTAGTTTGTACGCTATCTGAGAGATCACAAACGTACAGTAGTTACAATTAATGGATTTAATTTTAAATGCTAGGGCTCCTGCATGAAAGTGCCTAAGAAGTCCATCCCGGCATTCTTATTACTCTTTAATTATAATTGATGTACCTGGGAAAGATGTCAGCAATGTACGTTTTAATACAGGTGCTAGTCTCCCTTAAGAGCTCACAGTCCTTGCTTGAAACAGTGATATGCAACAAGGTTTTGATGAAATCCAAATTTATTAGGGTTATTAAAAGTCATTAATTATTTGGCACTGTAGAGATGTAATCTGGTACCATTTTTAATAGACAGCTTTATATATTTAAGTTTGAGAATTTAGGTTTATTTTTAGTTTAAAACACCTCTGTCCCTCTTAGGCCCCTCCTGCCATTCCTGTTTCTTGCAGATTTCTGGTTTTCCCTCCTTAAGCTGAGCTCTTATCTTCCACGCAGATGTTTCCAGCTATTTTCCATGCTTTTTTCCAGCCTCAAGACAGGCCTTCACTGCTCCACTATCACTGTTCTTTTGCGAAGCAGCTCCCAGGAGGTTCAACCAGCAATGAACAGTCAAGTCTGAAAGATAAAGTCAGCTAACATCAGAAGATAAATCCATCTTCTGTAAAATGACCTTGAGTCCACTGGCATTGTTTGAGGTGTCAAGCTTAATCTGAACATAAGTGGCCTGATAATTAAATATTTTCCAAGGGTAGTCCTGTGCTCGCAGCCCAGCAAGCAGAGTTGACACCAGGCACAGATGAAGTCAATGGCTGTCTTGGGCAGCCGGCTGTGAAGGGCAGGACAGCAGCTCTGCTGTCACTGTGCACTTGCCTCTGCCATGTGGAGAAGACCATCAGCTCCTGCCTCTGCAGGAGGGCACAGGGCATAAAAAGTGACAGCAATGAGGAAGGAGGTGGACAGTCCCAAAAGCAGATGTTGTCCCAACCCATCTGTCCCCTGAGGAGCAGTGGCAGGGTCTGCATCCCACTCTCCCTCCCAGCTTGGTCCTTCCACCTTCTCAGAGGTGGCTGCATCCAGCTGCCAGCCCTTCATCCCAAGGGCACTGCAGCCCAATTTGTCACATCTCCCTGGGAGGCACTCTACCCTTTTCCTTCAGCGTGACTTGAAAAGAAATATTTGTCCTCCAGATAACTTTCATCATTACAGCACAAACCTTATGATAACTTGTCCATCTCTTATTGCCTCGACTTCTGGAGTTATTAGACTATAGGAAAACTCTAGCAATCAGTTAAAGAGGAAAATTAATTTTCTAGTTACAGAGACTGAAAACGGCAAGTAGGTGAGTCCTGAAGGCTCATAAAAACCAAAAGGCAATTAAAATTAATCCCATATGGATTTCATCATTGACTTTACAAAAGGTTTGTCATTGACTTCAGTGCAGTCAGAATTTTCTTGATACCTTTAAAAAATGTATTTTTTAAGGATGCATCATGATTATTGGGACCTGATTAATAATTTTTTTAATATTTAGGGTTGGCAATAAAATATTTTATGGAACTTGGTTACACATGTAAGACCATTTGATAGATTTTATGTATTATGCATCTCTGGAGCACAAACCTATAATTTCAAAATTAAATTATGTGAATTGAAACAACATCTAAACCGCAATTTGTATTAATTATATACTAACTTTCATCACTTCCATTCTCTCTGCCTACCAATTAGTCCCTGCAGCGATTGAAGTCAATAACAGTGGTTGATGGTGGAGAATCAAAACAAAACACTTTTAACTGAGAAATGGAAACTTGCCGACAAGCTTTGCTTGCTTTGCATTATCTGGTACCCTAGTCTTAAGCAAATAAATATTTTGGCCAAATAAGAACACTGGTTTGGTCTCTTGTGGAATACAGGACACAGAATTTGCTCCATTTGCCTCTGCAGTGATCCATACACTTTAGATGTAGGACCTGAAAAAGCATCCTACATCATGCACTCCAGTCCCCTGCTACCACAGGCTCCACATGTATAATCCTTTGCACAAATCTATGGAGCTCCATCCTAAGAACACTTAAGCTGTTTGAAGCAGAAACTGATGAGCTTCCCCCTCCAAAATCTGTCCAGTCCCTGTTTGAGTCCATTTATCCTTGTGGCCTCTGTAACATCCTCCAGCAGCAGAATCCTGTTGCTACATGCCTATAAATGCTCTGTGGGTGATAAAGTAACACCTTCTGTTTGTTTTAATCTTTTTACTCGAGTGTTTATTGGTTGTCCCTCAGTGTTTATGTCTACCCCATTTTCCTGACTAATCCCATCAGAAGCTGTTGCAGAATCTGGCTGATATGGAGCCTAAAATTCTTCCTCTAATTCACAGCCCAACTCTGTTCATGGCCAGTTTATATCCTTCAGCTCTTGCAACAGTGTTGGCCTCTGGTTGAGTGCTGCTAGGCAAAATCTTCTTTCTGCCCCATCGAGCTTTGCTAGGCTGAACAAGCCTTGCTCTGCTGCCTGAAGCTGGGTTGCCAGAAACAGGCTGAGTCAAGCTATCAGCCCCCTGCCATTGAAAGGGATGATCCCTGATTTTCTTCTCCTCCTCCTCCTCTCTCTCCTGGCCACATGTATGTTTCCTGTGCAACCAGTTCTGGATCTGGTCTGGCCTTTCAATTTAGCTGATTAAATCAGCACTAAAATAATCCAGCAGAAAACATGCAGAGTTTCCTGCTGGCTTCGTGAGCAGGATCAGTTCAGGATCATCAAGTGGTCAAAGCCAGGCTGGTTCGGGCCACCTCCAGGAACCGCACCGACTGTGTCTTCTCGCAAGATCAGCTCCCCGCTGCCTTCATCATCCTGTTAGCTCGTCTTCACACTGTTTGTCACCGTGGCTGACCAGAGCTGGGTGCTGTGTTGCAGAGCAGCTCTCCCCTGTCATAGTGAAACTTTCCCTCTTTGAAACACCTTTGAATGCATTGTTTCCATTTACTTTTCTCATCTTTGCATGATGTTGTCTCTTAATAGTCCTGGTATTCACTGGTACATCCTGATCTTCCTTGTCCTCAGACATTTTCAGCTGATGAGTTCCATCCACAGCAGAAGTTCCTCTGATGGTTCCCCTAAAGCAGGGCACTTCTGCAGGGTGAAATTTGGTCTCAGTTTTGGATTCTAGTACTTTCAGTTATTCAGTAATTTCTTTCTGATGGATATTTAGATTCACTTTAGTATTGACAGCGCCTCTCAGCTTTTTACTGTTGGAAAATACCTCATGTGTGGGTCACAGTCACTGATAGAAATATTGTACAAGACAGGTCCTGGACTGGACAGGTGCTAGAGAACATCTCTGGTGGCCCTTCAGCTTAGACAAGTTCTGCTTGTACTGAAGTTTTTCTTCACTAAACTGGAATTAGTCATTTTAAGGAAAATGCAACATCGCAAAGCAGCCAGATTATGACAGACAACTTGACCTTGGGTTTTTCTCCTCACCATCCAAAGTATTGTAAAGCCTAAAAAGAGGAAAAGTAAAAAAGAGTAAAAGATATACAGGTTAATTGTCGTCAGTTACTGTAGTCCCCTTGTTATTTTCATTTATTCATAAGAAGCTTTTTAAATAGGCTTTGTTTCCAGAGTATACTATCTTTGGAAGGCTTCCTGGAAATAGTGTGTTTTAAAGCTAACTTTAAGTGAACAGAAGGTCATGAATTTGTTTCAAAAGGAGACTGGCTCATGCATCTGATCTCCTTATTGCTTACAACTGGTGTTAAGAATTTTCAGGTGACTATGCTAAAGAAAGGATTTTAGGAAGTTTATTGTTATTTATTTTGCAGCTAACTAAATCCGCTGCCTCCACTTTAATTATTCTTAACTTACAACAATGTGGCATGGTTACCATGGTTGGGAGTCACCAGGTAGTATGCCACAGATAACCTTCAGATATTTACTTATCTGACTATAGAGACAGAACAGCAAAATCTTGAATAATAGCTGCTTGTTAGTTGTAATTAAGTTATTTTTAGAAACTTGTGATAAAGTTTCATCTTTCCTCCTGGCTCTGCACCAGACTGACATATTTCCTAGGTAAAGTTGCTGCCCGCAGGAGCCACACAAGCAAACAAAACACTACATTGTACAAAAAAATATACAGTCTTTGATATGTATTTGTTGGCCCTTCACTGTCCACTAGCTATCTAGTATGCAAGACTGGAAAGGGAACCAAATTTTACAGATACGTTCAACTTTTGAACTCAAGAAAAACTGTTTACTTAGTTTCAGACTTGCTCCTAGAATGACAGTTTTGCAGAGCAGTCTCATGCTGCACTTAATATGGTAGCAATATGTCACTGCTGATCATTAATTTACTAAATAAAGTATCTCTGGTAACAATTTCCCAAGGCATGATATCTGTTGTAGTTTGTATTTTGATTTTAAGAACTTCGATCTCAAACAGTTCAACAGTAAGGCTTGATGGAGAGTGACATTTTCTATTGCATAACCCTGGTATCTGGGAAAAAAACCACCAAAATAGCTGAGTGAATACAGAGAAAGTATAATTATTTCAAAGAGCAGTTATTACTGTATGTGCATTAACCTTGCAAGTCTCATGCCTCAGATGTCTATATAATGTATTTAACCTTGCATTCAATAATGAAATATGATGAACAGATCACTGTAACAAAGTGCAAAAGATGATCAGGAAACACTCACCAACCAGCACTGCTAGAGCCTGCGTGATCAAGTGCTGCAATATGAAAACAAGAAATATGGCTGTAAAAACATGCAGTGTGACAGATAGGGAAAACCAAGGCAAGAGGGAGAAATGTCAAGAATCCAAGTTATTTTGAACATGGTAGATCATCTATAGACTTTGTGAAACTGGAGTTTTATTGGGAAGTTTAGTAAAAAGTTTGGGAAGTGTAGTAAAAAGTAACCATTACTTTAGAGAGTTTGGGTCTAACAGACTTGAGAGTGAAGGGAGGGTGGAAGTATTTATTCCCCTGAAGAGATGAGGCAGGCTGCACAGGTTGCCCAAGATCAAGTAGGATAGCACTAACAGAGACCAGCAGAATTCCGTGTGGATCTCTGTGTCCTGTTTCCTGTAAATGGGCTGGATTGCATTAGCATGGACGTTTAACCTATAAAGCTGAAAATGCTGTCAGTAATTTTGCAGTGAGGTTATCTATTGTTCATGTTCAAACATGCTGAAGTTATGAAATCCCACATTGATTGTATTTGTCAATATTTGACTTTTAATTTTTAATCCACGAGCCTTCAAAAAAGCCCCTATTATTAGTGTTCAGGCAACCAAGTGGCAAATACTTTGGGAACTAAAAGAAAATAGGCATACAGCTGGTATTTGCAGCAAAGTTAGCTGACGTCGTCATAGAAATGTAATTTCTGGTCATAGTCAAGCCCACACATAGGAACTTTTAAACTGAGTGAGATGATGCATTGAACTCAAGTTGGTTAGGCCACTGGGGCAGAGATGCTGAAGTAGCCTGGTCCACGCTTGGTACTTCCACAGCAACTAGGTAGTGTGAACCCAGACCAGCCTCACTCACCCAGAGCCTTCTCACAAATCCTGTGAGAGCCCCCCCAAAAAAGTTCTTCCGTGTTCACTGGGAATGAAGTTGCTGAGCAGGGCTCAGTTTTTACCAGTGAATTACAAAACTCAGCTTTGTCAGACAAAAGAATAAATGCAGAAGAATACAGGCACGATTTGAAAGTTAGTTCACAGGTAATTCAAGTCAAGTGAAGCTAGCTCAAAAAATGAAAACTAAAGGAAAATAAATTGTGTTACCTCTGTAGTGATGATGCTACTAAGATTAAATTAATTCATAGCAGTTATGGATATTGACCCCTGCTAGTATCAGACCGTAGCTGGCAAATGGTGCAATTTTCCACCATTCAAAAGAACTAGAATATTAATGTTTAATATTTGAGCATTAAAGATGGATGAGCTCATTTAGCTATTCAAATTTTGCCTCATTCCTTCACAGTTAGCATTCAACTTGTGCTGAAAAAAAAAAAATCCAAGACTTGTCATGTTATTTATCTTGTGCAATTAATTTCTATGACAAGATAACAAATACAATTTTGGAGGCACCACTTAATATGAATCCACTAAAATGTCTCTCCATTGAAGTTTTCATTGAAATATGCCTTTAAAGCAGGAATTTAGATATTTTTGTACTACAGAAAGTTGTAGTTGACTACAGTAAGTTTTCTGAACATTTGCAAATGCATTTGTGGAACAGCTTATACAACATAAGAATATCAGTATAGTTCTTTGGGGGTTTCATTATTAGTAGCAGTAATGTGAGGGTTTGGTCATGTTTACCCTGTACTGAGGCCTTCATATGAAAAGCCATGTTAAAGGTAATAAAATACAACATTTCAGAGATTTACTGCTAGAAATCTGGCTACTAGACTATAGTAAAACAAAGGCAGAAGGTACATTCCAGTTGTATGAATCTGCTAACGTAGCATCTCTTATTCCTTGGATTTACTGTTCCTTTTTAATTATGTTCATGGCAATAGCAGTATGCTATTTTTAAATTTTGGCAGTTTAAAAATCTTGTACGTTTGGGGAAAGATTGAAAGTTGCTTCAGTAATATCTTTTTGTGCCTTGCCTCTACAATCTGCAGATCATCATGGATGTTTTCACTTAATAGGCCACTGATTATTATTTTAGAAGAAACACTGTCTAATGAGACAAACGGATCTGATCACAAAAGGACTTAATATTTGGAGGATTAATGGATTTGATGACAAATACTTCAAAGGCAACTCAATACTTAGGTTTCCATGGAGATTTGCATTTAACATAGGAATTAAATTATTTTCTAATCGATGAATAAGAAGTCTCTGTCCCAAACTCTTAGTCATAGGAAAACAAAACCATTAGCTGAAAATGTAAGATAAAGCCATTACATTATATTCTAACCTTTTTTAAAGCAGTTCCTTTGGAAAATTTTGTTGGCAAATAAAATTCTTCTTTGGATCTGTCTAATAATAGTTTCTGAGGTCTGTAGATTGAAAAACGACCCATTTGTAGATTATTCTAAAATCTATGACATAGACTATTTTAAGGTATACTCATGTGTAAATGTTGGCTTTAATAGAGTCACCACAGTTTTACGTGCCAGAACTTGCTGTATAATACTCTTCCCAAAATGTATTTGTTGTAAACTACTTTCCAAATGAGTTTGTCATAAGGTTTTTTTTCATGGCAAATATTGCGTCATACAATTGATTTTGTATTAATTACTTCTGATGAAGAATAAGCTATGCACTCTCTTTCTCCAGGACAAGTCACACAGAGAACAGCAGAGGTAACATATTTTATCAGAGGAGTAACTTCAGCTTTGCCTGACTTACAAACCCATCTCCCACAGGGTGAGAGCCTCTTGGCCAAAGAAGCCTCTCACTGAGGTGCCATCACCGCAGTCTGAGCCCCAAACTTGCCCTTTTTCTGTCTCCCTGCCATTCTGCCAGCTCCTAGAGCACGTGGCGCTGTGCGAGTCCCAGCTTTCACCGTTACAGCTCCCACGGCTCTAGAGAAAACCTTGAAATGCAAATCCAGCAAGGATGATCATCAGCTAGCAATCAGAAACAACCGGCCCTTTATGGATTTTGTGGCCATTTTGAAGCCATGCAAGGTCTTGCAAGAGGTCTTTCAGAGTGACCCAGTGCCATGCCTTCCTCCATTCCCATCTGCGGGGGATTCTCCCACATGATTCAAATCCATCTCTGCTGCTTCAGTGCACCAGCCTGATATAGCAACTCCAGGGCCACGGTGAAGATGTTCAGCCACAGGTTCCAAGGCCAGAGCACCATGACCCCGTGTAACTAAACCCAAGAAAATCCATCAGCAATCCCACACCTTCCCATGAATGATCGCTTACTCCGTGGTACTGGGAGCTGGTGCCAAAAGTTCACATGGTCCTATCATGGCTTCTCCCAGTTAAGCCATTTCAGATGTGTATGTCCTTTGACTGCTGTGCAAATCATTCTGCGGATATCAGCGTTACAGTAACATGGATTACCATGCACACATAGAGAGACAAAAAAGCAGGAAATGGGATAAAACAGCCTGAATATGGTCCAGGAATTAACCTTTTAAAGGACAAAGACTACCTGCAATTTTTTTACCCTTAGATTGGGCTCGTATCCTTTTTACTTCTTCATGATATTCAAGGAAGGCCTGAAATCTGTTGCATTTACACCGTCTGGGCTTCACAAGAAATTTTTTAATGTATGCTTTTGTTTCTTTTTTTATAGTTCTTCATCCAAGCCCTGGCTGGACCAGAAATTTGAGGTGCCTTGCAGCTGGTGAGTCAGGACATCACAAGAAATAAGGGACTGATCAGAGGAGATGATCAGTCAGATGGCTTCCACAGGACTTCTGGGTGATTTTGGTTTTGACAGTTGTTTCATTTTGGTTGCTGACATTTGGGGTATAAGACATCAGCTCTCTCTTTTGTAGACAGAATCCTCCCACCCTAATACCTGTGATGAGAGAAATTCCAGCATGCACCTTCCAAGTTACCCAGCCCCATCTAGGAGAAACAGAAATGACCAAGATACAAAATCTCTGCTAATTTTAAGGCAATAATGTAGTAGAAGAAATGTTTTATTTAATAAGCGAGACAAACTTGCCAAGAGTTCTATATAAAGGCCTATATTGAAAGACACAACCTGTTCTTAAGAGGAATTTTCATCTTGCTTTTAAAGCACAAGGTAGAGCAATTTGGGTGTTCTGAAAGCAGAGGAAACCCTAAGGAAATTATAGAGGTCAGTGTAACAACCGAATCAGTTTTGATTAATACTCCATACTTTCTAACCCTCATAGAGGAAACGTCAAATGACAGAAATGTCTGATGAAAGATGGCTGTCAGCTGGAGTTTCCTTCTCCTCACCTACAAGATTTTATATGGAGAAGATTAAATTGGCTGGCTTCACAGCCCTATTTCCTCTGAAGCCCATTGCTCCATTCACTCAGTCACTGCCCACCATTTGCTAACATTACAGCTAGGAAGTGCCCTGCAAAAGCTAACAAGAATAACATATGACAAATCCCACAAAACCCTTTCCAAAAAAACAACAAAAAAAACCCCAAACAAAAAACCTAACAAACCTGAAACACTTTTTAAAAGTGTTAAATGTATTTTTCTCACTGATTCAAAACCAGAAAAACAACAGTACGGTTCCAGTGCACATCCACAGCCCCGTGCCACCTGCTGCTGACCCACAGGAGATTTACACAGCACCAATGCACTTTTTTCCCAGTCAATACCCACACCCGCAATATGTACACCATAAAGCAGCAAAATGTGAGGCTTTTCCTAGTGTGAGGAGGAGGTATTCTGTCCTTTCAGCCCCTCAGATGTCCATGAGATGAGAAATCCTCTGTCCTTCAAGGGCCACGTCTGTCCGCATCACCTGTATCCTCACTCCCCATGACGGCAGCACATGTATTTAAACACACATGTGGCTGATTGCACCCACAGTCGTTTGCCCTGTACTTACTGCGAGAAACCTGTGCTAAGGGTTGTGGCCTCCCACTCCTTATTTCCTTCTGCCTTGCCAGTACCTCGCTCCAAAATCCTACAGAAGTCAACTGCCCCCAGTGTTATCCTTGGGATCATGGGAAGACACAAGGAAGAAAAAGAAATGGTGTTGCTCTTGCTGGTTTCTGATCTTTCTGATGGTTTTCTAGATGGTTTGGATTCTTTTAACCAATTTTGTACTAAACCGGAGGTTTTCCGCTTTGCAGATTCTTAGTTTAAGGCAATAGAGATGCTCACAGTGTAATACTGTCAAATGCAATAACGCAGGATAAGGTTTACAATATCTAAAATCATGGTTACAGTGCCATGGTGGTCTGGATATCTTTTTTTTCTCAGTTTCTTTCAGATCACATCTGGTACAGTTTCAACATTTTTTCATCTGCAAACTACATGTGGAATGAGAATGATAATAAAGTTGCAGCTACAGAACTTGGGCTGATAATGAATAAACCAGAACAGAATCCAAGGATCTGGGATGGAAAGCATTGTGACTTTGTTAGCTGAGTTTTTATACTGACTGAGTTCCCAAAAATTTAGAAGTTGGGCCTCAGCTTAATCCGGCAGGATTTGGGTCTTTTATTATTTTTACTTCTTTTTTTTTTTTTAGGTTTTTACAACATGAAGCTGCCACTCAAGTTTCTCAGCAGTTTGGAAAACTCACACAGGAAGGGTGAGCTGTATTTTGTCTGCCAGAAAACATCCCCAATTCCCCTGACTTCAAAGCAGGCAGGGCTGGATCCTGATGGTCTGCTTTGCTTCTTTGTCAGAAAACTCTGGTTTTCATAAGGTTAAAGTACTGCTTTACAAATCCGGTTTGTACGTGATGATAGTACAAGAGGGTTGGGTTCACTGGTCAGGCTGAGCTGTATTCAGCCTAGAGAAGACATAAGGACAAAGGAAACCTGGACATGGCCATGCTAATCCTGGGACCATTAGGCTGTTCTTCATTAATCCCAGCTGCCCATGGCCCCCAGGATTTATGGTTCACCATAATGGTGGGATTTTGATTATATCCCTTTCCCTTGGAATGCGTGCAAGGGTCAGTGTAAAGCTCATTTCCAGGGCCTTTGCAATGTTTAATTGCTAGAAAATAATTACATAAAGTATAAAACAAAATTAAATGTCTTCCCTCCTTAGAACTCCCATTTGCTTTGATGCCTGATGAAAACTTGTCAATAGTTCTAATACTCTGGAACCGGTGTCTGTCATGGTGTTTCATCAGTTTTGTGCATGTACCTATCCCTCTTCTTCAACTCTCAGGCTTAGAACCGTTCTGTCTTGGGTTTGTAAAACATTGTTACTCAACACAGACAACAAATAGCATTGCAACAATAATTTAAATTAGAGGCCAGTGTCCAGGACTGCCAGGGAACAGCATCAGGTTTTCCCATTCCAGGCATTCCTGAGAGAAAGCAAAAGCAAGATCCCTTTACTTTATTGGCACTGAGTCACTGATGTGACTGTCAATTAGACGTTTTAGGAGCAACAAAGATTATGATATGAATGCAATTTAATCAGTCATTTTACAGAAGCAACAGTGGCAATTAGAAGTGTTTTAGTACTTTTAGGTCAAGATATAAAATTATAGAGTTTATTGCTGCTGATTTAGAGATTAACGTTGTGCCAATCAATCAATTACTTGGTATAAAGAATTGACAATTCATTGACATTCTTCTTCCAGGCTGGCAAACTACTATTTAATAGTTCAGGATTTTAAAATACATATATATATATGGAGCTAGAACAACAGCTATTTCAGAAGAAAGACAGCTGGGAAAATAGAGGCAGAATAAAAATAACATTGAGAACCTTGGCAGTTTTCATCAACCTCTGTAGCCACAGGGTTATTTCAGAACGAAAAGTCAGATACAGCGTTGGATTTTTGTACAACATATGAAAATACTCTGAAGAAGGCGTTCTGGGCTGTGGTACACAGGCAGCCCAGGAATCCCCTCCTCTCAGCCCTAGTTCTTTCTTAACTGCTGCCTTTCTTAATGAGTTGTCTGAAGGCATTTGGGGAGAGTGGAATGAATGAATAACACAACAGGCAATTCCCCTCTAGTGTTATCATTGGGCTTGGCCATACCTACATATCTTGTCTTAAATTAATCCAAACTGCATGTTAAATCTGGGCTCCAAAAATAGCCAGTCCCACCTGATGCCCTGTTTTGGTGCCAGCAGTCAGAATTGCTTGGTGAGCTATTTCTGATTTGTACAAAAGCAGAGTCCAGCTATGAACGGTGCCTCTGGACTAGTGCTGGTGCTGGTGCCAGAAGAACTAGCACCAAAGGAGTTACACAGCCATGAAATTTGTGTGAGAGAGGAATCTGTCCTGAATTTCCAGTGGGATTCCCACCTAGCCCAGGAGGGGCAGAGGCTGTTCTTTCCAAGGTGCTGAGAAATCGTTGTGCTGTGATCTGGTGGACTCACTCTGGTTTCTATAGACTCAGAAGATACTGTCTTAGTAGATAAATCATCTACATCAAAACAATGTGGCTACTATGGCTGCATAGTACTGTGCTACTCAACCAGAGGAGTGTACACCGGTATCCATAAGGTATGTTTGCACCTGTGGATATTTGCAGGAAGGAGACAGAAAATTAACAAAGCCAAAGGTCCAAATTCCTTTTGATATGAGTATTCATAGATACAGAGAAATTATATAAATGCAACATACCAAAATCTTTTTTTTGTTATTTGCATCACATCTACCAGTAGGAAATGGAAGAGCAAAAGAGGGCTTTTGCATTTAAATAACTTGTTAATGTCTGGAAACCAAAACAGTCACAGAACTGCAATAAAGAAGCTCTTCATTTGTCGCTGGAGGATGTCCATAAAGAGGATATAATGAAAAGGACTGCCCAAATGTGCAAGGATAATATAGTTAATGTATTACTTCTTTTATTATTTTATCATCTTTCATTAATTGCTGGCATCTTTCCTGCAGGAGCTGGTTCCATGAAAAGGGCTTTTAGTCAAATGTCCTAAATAAAATGACCACTTAGAACCCAAGAACAAGGTTGAAACAAGGTTCACCTGACTTTTCTAAATCACGTGGGATGGGTGAGGTCAAAATACCACATTGATTTCATTTTGTGGCATCCTAATGTCAGGATTGAACCAGACTCCGCGGAACGATGTCCCCAGGAGTACAGCTACATCTGTATTCTAGAGTAAAGACCAGGTCTGAGAGCGTTAAAAGGTATTTCTATCCACCTGCTGGCTGCCAGTTCACCTGGGCTTGGGCTTTAACTGTCTTTACTGAATTCAGAAAGAATCGAGCTGGGATATTTGCTGGCCAAGTAGGCTTTTTTTTTTTTTTTTTCACTCTTCCTAGCCAAATGACCGGACTAACACTTAGGCACCAAGCAAGCTTGGACTCTCCCCTCCAGGGAGTCCTGGGCTCAGTTCTGAACAAACAAGAATGAGGTTTGGCCAGTGCAAATTTTCCCTTGGTGTTGGCTATTGAAGGTCAAACAGCTTTTCCAGAGACCCTATGAGCACGCTACAGGACAGGAGAAGCAACACAGAGGCACCATCCTCACGCATAGGCAGCTGTAACAACAGCAAATTGGTCTCCAGGTGAAAGAACAAGGAGCAGAGGCTGGTACCCACAACAGGGTGCGTTCAGGGAGGTCACTGCATCTCCTGCTTGCTCACCTAAGCCAGCAGAAGTCTACCGTGTCTGAATGCCTGTACTGAGCACAGGGCCTGACTCCAGGGAGCAAGCGAGAGGGTCAGGTAACACTTGGAAAGGTCTGTCCGAGCTCTGTGCCACTCAGTTCCCACGTATGGGTACTTCAGAGTCCGGGAAAGGGGACGTACTGCCTGCTCTGAGCTCTGGGCAGAGTCCAGTGAAGCCTGCAGGACCATTCCTGCTCCATCTCAGTGAGCTTCGAATCAAGTCCTTCCTGCAGTAGGGTTTGGATGACTTCTCCTCAGAAGCAGCAGTGACCACAGCTACACAATGTCCTACCACCGACTTGAGACTATCCCTGTGTCCTCTCCCATAACTTTTAAGATCCACAAATACACTCCCTAGTGCAACGGTTGCCCGCATCTTCTTTACTAGAGAAAAGTAATGAACTCGACTGCTTCAGGGATATGGAAGTCACCAATCCCAAGGACATGTCCCCACTTCTGACTGACTGGTTTTTATTAAATCTCAGTAAGAGTCAGGTGTGATATTTCCTGTCACTCACCACGGGTACTTCCTTCATCACGAGGTATCCGTTTTGTGTTCCCATTGCAATTGTTTGCCATTATTCTGTAGCAGAGACTTGCACTTGTCCCTTTTCCAGCTACCATTCAGCTCACATTAAAAACATAAAACAGCGAGGATATTCTGAAATTTATGGAGAAAATGTCTGGAGAGAAATCCACTCACTGATGCTGGAGTAGGCACCACAGAGACAACCCAGCGAACCAGAAGCAGCCAGAAACAAAGACAGATTTTGTTTCAGAGCAAATTTTACAAAAATCCTGTGCTTTTTGACCTTTAGACCGTAACAACTGATTTTAGTGAAATTGCTCCCAGGTTGCTTGACAATAGTTGGGAGGAGAATGAATCCATATGTCTTCACTTTATATTAATTTCTAACGCTGTAAGTAAGCCTAAAGGGCTTTACTCTAGGCAGTGTGTGCAGAGCAAAAGAACAACCCCTGCCTCTTGCACAGGTTATGTTGCTGCTTTTACTTAATGACTCTAATTAAGCTGTACTTAGTTAATTGGATTTAACTATACCTAGTTAAACTAACGTAATATATAAGGGAAACATGAAAGTCTTGATTATATTGATTGGGACTGTGCCAGTTTGTAACCATCTGGTTTGGGTCTGTTTGCATCCCCCTGTGCTTGCTGAGGGTTTGATGTCAGGGTACACCAGAACCATCAGAAACTTGGTTTAGAAGACATTGGTTTAGAAGAAAATGTTTCCTCACTTCTGGCTGGAATTTCTGGCCAGAGAGAGAAAAAAAAAATTGATTTCAGGACTCACTTGCCTCAAAGGGAAAGGGACCAGGTCTCTTACACAAGCAGGTGCTGACAGCTACGGGGTTCGGTATGTTAACACGGTCTGTGGGAAGACTCAGTGCTTCCCACTTACCGAGTACAGCCTGCTCTCTTCCATCCATGCCCATGTGAGGACTTGCTGACAGTGCATTAAACATTGCCCAGCCCTGGCACATTCATGCCCCATCTTGTTTTGGGAAGGTTCTTGTGACAAGAACCCCAAAAACCCAGACCTGTGGGTGCAGGGAACCATCATTGCATGAAGGCTCAGGCATCGCTCTTTCCCACTCGTCCTGCCCCAGAACACACTTAGGGTCTCTGATGCCTTATATCAGAGGCAACTGCTGCTCATAAATAACTGTTAAGGCACTTGCAATGTCACCTGAGGTGTTAGGACCATCAGTCATGTTAAGTTCATGGATCCCATCCAAACCCATTGAAACATAAGGATGTTTTGTTAAGCAAAGTAATTTCAAAACATGAGGTTCCTGTCAATCCACAGATAAGAAAACTGAGACACACTGCAGCTGTGAGATTCGCCTGTTACAGGCCCAGTCACAGGTAGCATCCACGTCCTTACAGAGGGTATTTCTGCACCAGGGACATTAGAGCTTGAAGGCAGATCCTTACTAAACAGATTTAACTCTTCTGGTTTATTCTTTTGCAAGATCGTTCTGAAATGACCTGGGAGCTGCAAGCAGTCGCTGCATAGTTGGGTCAGCAGTTCCAGCACGTGTTTACAAATTATGAAGTTATTTCACATGGAGTATTTGCTCTCTCTGACATGCGCCACATGGCTGACTGATGGGCAGGGCAAAAACTTTGAGCATGAGAAATGTGATGATGCACAGTAAAGGTCATTCTTGGTAAAGAAAATGAGATTTCCCATTGGCGAGAACCGATAGTTGTGTCAAAGCTCTCGCAATTTTTTCTTTCGTGCATACTTTCAGTCATTGCCAACTATTTCCTTCTTTTTCTTTCCACCCTTCCCATTTCAAAGTGTGGTGGGACATCAGATGTCCCACCAGACCTTCTTCAGCTCCTGCCTTTTTAAGGGGTTGGCAGACGGTCACCATCTTAATCCCTGTGGTCCCAGAGTAAGTTCAGTGATTGTCCTTCTGCCACATCTTGTTTCTCCTCGTGGAGAGGCTCCTTTTCACAGCAACCTTTTGCTGATTCTGTTGCTTTATTTTTCAAGACTTTAATAGTCATAGAGTTTGATGGGTTTTTGCCCTGCTTGCCAAAACCCAAAACATTTGAATGCTTGCCTTGCCTCTCACAATGGAAAGAACCTACAAGGCTAAAACATGGGCTTGGGAGTTCAAAACCCAGGCAAGAGGAGATTGCCAATGTTTTCAAGTCATTCATTTCCAAATGGAGGGGAAACCAATTCTGTCACAATCTGTATTTTATTATGCATCTCATGATTTGTACACCAGGAGGACAGAAGGGGCATTTTCTCTCTCTTGGATTGGCCAGAAATAGCACATTTCAAAATCAATTCTATTACATAGCAGCTTTTCAGCAGTTCAGCCTGGAACTGCTGTCAGATCTTAGAAAATGAGAGTTGTCAGAGACCTTGAGAAGCCCTTGGTCCAGCCCCAGGTTATGATTGAAAGTATCTGCGTAATCTCTGTTTGATCTTTTGCTAGCCTAGTCTACTAAAAATTATTTTGCTGCATTAGACTTCAAGCCCCTCCTGCTTCTGTATGTATTCCTCCATGCTTTGCAGGCTGCTCATGCAAGGACAGACCTCCCTGATATAACCCAATCCACGATCAGGTTTTGGTTCTGTCCACCACCTTCTTAAATTCAAACTTTACTGTTTACCTGAAGTAGGAGGTTTAGTCTTAAGACTTTGGTTTCCTTTAGGCAAAGTAAAAATCCCCAAAATACATACGTTTGATGCTACGTAGTTGTGTTCCCCCTATGGTTCTGTTTTGGTACCAGAGAGTTCTGGAGCTATAAAGGCTTGAGCTACTCTTAAACATTTTTTAAACATATTTTTTTTTCCTTAATCAGAACAGATGGTTTTGTAGAATCTGAAAGACTGCACAGACAACAAATTAATAAAGTTTTCAAACACAAGATATCTGAACTCCTGAGTAAGCCACCAGATCACTGCAAAACTGCAGATGGAAGGTGGAGCTTGCTTTGCTCCTGTTCTGGGTGCCTGTGAGCAGATCCACCTCCCAGGGGCCAGCTACAAAAGCTCTTACTGTGGATTTAAGAAAAGGACTGGCCTTAGTAACTCCTACCTTTCTTTACCCCTTTTTTTACGGGTGGGATTGAAAGAGATTGAAAGAGATAACCGGAGATGTCGACTGGAAGGGCTGTCACTCCCAACCAAGTGAGGAAACGTGTTCACAGTGAGCGTAGCCCTGGAAAGTGAGCCTGAAACCAGCCATGGGGAAGGGAGGCAGGTTTTCTACTGGAGCGCAACAGGTGATGAAATATCTACTAACTGGCACCTTCCATAAATAGAACTTCACCAGCACCTTTGGATGGCCGTCCTTTTTTTCTGCTCCTTGTGCAAGGTTTCAAGGTCATGTGTTTAGTGCCACAGGTTGATTTCATTGCAGTGGTGAATGGCAGCAAAGGCGGAAATCTCAGCAGTGCCACTAAGTGACAATCTGTCCTGCTCTAGCAAAGTTGTTCCCTTCAGCGAGCCCACCTCTCGCCGTCCTGCGGAGGCGGCTGCTGACAACGAGATGTGGAATTTTGCGGTAGGTGGCTCTTCAGCCATATCCACCTGCACAATGGAGAATTTGCTCAGGAGTAGACTTGGTTAGCAAGCCCAAAATACCTCCAGATAATCACTGGCATCTATTTGTGTATAAAATTGTCATTGCATTACCGCCAGCGGTTCTGATAAAGGTTAATTACTTAGATAAATTGAAAAATCTATGTTCATTTACAAATGGACATAAAATGAAGTCTCAATTATTATAATTTATTTACACTGTCAACTTAGATGAAATCATATTCAAAAATATTGCTGAAAGCTGGGGCCCTGGGGCCTGATTCTTCAAACCCTTAATGGCACTGGTAGTTCTTACCATCTGAGTGGCAGCATTTGAGTCAAGTGAGTTAAGGGAGGAGAGGGCTTTTGTTTTGCGGAGAAATAAAATTGATCTTATTTAAGAATAAAGTGCATAAAGAATTCCTTCCTTGCCCAAAAGTCATGCATATTTGATTTGGATAGTCTAGAGTGTTTTTGTGCTACAGTAAATTCATAGCAAATATAAATAGACACTTCCATATATTTATTACTCCAGAGAGACTTGTAGATGGATTTCACCTCGCTTACCATACCACAAGCAAATTATGTTGAAATCCTTCCAAGATCTGAAATGATATGTTTATAAATTCTCCTTATTGAACTCTTGGCCTCAAGTAACTTTATTATAATAAAACATTTAGATGGTTTATTTATTTTTTTTATAAATGCATCCTGTATACTGTGAGAGAAGTGGCAGCAGTTTGTAATTTCACATCCATAGGCTGAATTTTATGCTGCAAAACAATCATAAAGCATAAATGCACCAAATAAAAAAATAACACCCCAGCGTATCAGATATGTAATGAATTTCCGCATGTGCTGTTGTTTTCATTATGCTGATTTACAGCCACTTTAATGTACACAGTCTTCTTAACCAACTTAGAGTTGATTGTTCTGGAACTAGACTGTGATTCAAGATAAGGTACTGGCTCTTTGCCATCTTTTAGGAAAGTTATCTAAATCCCTCTGGGGGCAAACAGTCTTGGATTAAAGAGTTTAGGTTATTCAACACACAAATTATGTCCTAGCCACTAAAACCAATTGCTCAAATGTGATGGAAGCAAACTCAACACCCCTGGAACTGGAGACAAGCAAATAGTGAGGGACCACAGTGTCCATAAGCATATTGGTATCTTGCAAATCATACATCAGTCCTGAAATCTTAAGAATTCCTGGTCCACTCAAGGTAACTTGGCTTGAGGATTTGCCTTTAATGACATGATGCAATCCTAGCAATTCTGTGCATTATTTGCATTCATGTGCAATAGCCTGGCAGAGTCCTTTTTGACAGTGGCACACCGGTTAGTACATGCAGGCAGAAAGGCAGGCAGCGGGAAAGCCTTGCCCCACAGAGGTCAGTATTTCCTCCAGAGGCTGGAGGAAAGAGACCCTTTTGAGAACAGAGCCAATATCAACGTACCTGCCGTGCTTCCAGGGAATATTTGTGTCTTTCGAAGAGCAGAGGAAAAAAGGCAAAGGTATATGTTCCAGAGACAAATCAATGTCAGTGCAAATCCCGGAGCCCTGTTAAAGTAGAGCATTACCCTGAGCTTTCACTTTCTGGTCGCTGTCAGAGGTTTAGCCTGAGGATGGATTTTGATCTTGGTTTTCCAGGGTTCCCTGTGCACGGCTGGGCCCCCCTCGCCTGCGGGGCTGCCCATGCTCGGTGCTGCAGGGTATCGGGGAGCAGCTCTGGTTCCCCAGTTACAGGGATGCTTCTTAAAATGTGGCTCGGCGGTCCTCACCCTGAGCAGCATGAGGCTAAGCCTGTAACTCATTGTCATAACTGTGATTAAAGCAAATTTACCCATTTAATGGCAAGCCCTCGAAAGCCAGGTGTGAAACATAACTAGAAAACACCCCAAAAAAACTTGTGAACCTCACAATGGCCATGGACCATAACAGGAAGGGGCTCTGCCTTTTCCTCCTCGAGCATCTCCCCATCTCCCTGTATCAGTGCCGCAGGTGCGCGCTGTCACTGAGGTCCTCTCCATCTCTCCCCATTGCTTGACACAATGAGCAGCAGCCACTAATGTTGCACTGTGCAAAACCGAGTGACAAAATCTCTCCGATTCATTCCCAAATCCCACTTTTGCTGCCCAGCACCCTCTGCTCCTCTTTACCACCCGGTGCCCAGCATCCTCGTAGGAGCAACCCCTGAAAGCAAGGCAGTAAATGCCAGCAGTGACTGTAGCAGGAGTCAAAGCAACGGCTGCACTAGAGTTTGCTGCCAGAAATGTGGCTGAAATTACTACGTTATCTCTTCTAATCTTATCTCTTTTATAGGCTCTCTCGCTAGCCTCCTAGTGAGCTGTAAGTATTGTAATAACATCAATTAGGTGTCCATTAGTATTGCAGATACCACTTTTCATGCAGCATTATGGAGATACGGATTTATAAAATGTCAATATTTTCTTTCTCTCCATTATGTTAATCATGCTGTAAGTTGCCACACTAACAGTGTTCGCGGAGGCTGTGATATTTATGCTGATTTAACATTTACAAGCCGCCAGTCTGCCTGGGCACTGCGCTCCACACAAACACATGTGAAAGGCTAATGGGCTGAACTGAAAAATGTGTCTGACTTAAGTAATTTTATAAACACTTTAAACACATTAGGACACTTACACTGCTCCGCAGACACAAAGCCTGGTCCTACTCGCTGTCAAACTGGTGGCAGAATTCCCACTGACTTCCCTGAGACCCAGCTCGCTGTGCCTTAACTAAATAAATGTACAGTAAATGTGCAATAAATGTAGAAAATGCAGAACCGCTTCCCACCCACAGCGGAGAACTCCCCGAGTACAAGGTAGACGGGCTACGTGCTGGGAGATGGGACCGTGCCTGGGCTGGGCTGAGAGCCTGCGATGCTGAGGAGGTGTATCCAGAGCAGCAGCACCTGGAGCAGGATTTATTCCCTCCCTATTCTCAGGGTAGGTGCCTGTGGTGCCTGTGCTGTGTGTGAGCTTGTAGAGATTGTAGATACTTAAAATGACATGAGGCAGGTCCTGCCACCCTGTTACACATCTTGTGATGCTCTTGTAGGCTTAAGGCTGGGCTGAATGGACATCTGGCAGTGCTACGCAGCTGTGCTGCACGTGCAGCGTTGGACAGGCAGGGAGATCAGGGCACAGGCAAGAACATGCCATGAACTTCACACTGCAAGGAGGTAAGAGGGTGGGTGTCATGGTTTAACCCCAGCCAGCAGCTAAGTTCCACGCAGCTGCTCGGTCACTCCCCACCCCACCCCTGCAGTGGGATGGGGAGAATCAGGAAAAAGGTAAAACTTGAGGATTGAGATAAGAACAATTTAATAATTGAAATAAAATAAAATAAAACCAATAACAATAAGAAGAAGAACAGCAATTGTAATGAAAAGGAGGGAGAAGGAGAGAGGAATAAAATCCAAAGGGAAGGAGGGGAAAAAAATCAAGTGATGCACAGTACAGTTGCTCACCATCCGCTGACCGATGCCCAGCCAGTGCCTGAGCAGTGATCAGCAGACCCTGGCCAGCTGCCCCTGGTTTATATACTGAGCATGATGTTCTGTGATGTGGAATATGCCTTTGGCTAGTTCAGGTCAGCTGTCCTGGCTCTGCTCCATCCCAGTTTCTTGTGCCTCTCCAGCCCTCTGGCTGGCAGGGCTGAAAAGTCCTTGACTTAGTATAAAAACTACTTAGCAACAATTAAAAACATCAGTGTGTTATCAACATTATTCTCATACTAAATCCAAAACACAGCCCTGCACCAGCTACTAAGAAGAAAATTAACTCTTTCCCAGCTGAAACCAGGACAATGGGACATACCAGCTCACCCCCCCCTCAAACATATTAACTATCTCCTTAAACCAGGGGCTAGCTAGAAAAGGTGTTAGCTGATGTCACCATCAGCTTTTCCTTCCCATCACTATCATCTTGCCACCTCCCACACCAGTTGTCCAGCCACCCTCCCCTTCTGTTCCATGTCCCCATAGATCCCCGGAGCACCACCATCCTCATTCTTCACCTCTCTCCTTTGCATACAGAAGATTCAGCAAAGCAGAGGCTGCTGCCTTTTGTCTCTTCGTACGCTGCCATGTGTCCTGGTTTTGGCTGGGATAGAGTTAATTTTCTTCCTAGTAGCTGG